>CM060437.1:79008257-79689328 GCA_030545235.1 Helianthus tuberosus
ACAGGTGATACACAACTATATTCATCTAATTCCAAAAATCTTCCATGCGTATGTTACACGCATACATAACATGTTAGGTGATGGAAATTGTGGGTTTCGGGCGACAGCTTCTGCTCTCGGGTACGGTGAAGATGAATGGTTATTTATCCGGAGATCACTGATGGAAGAGCTACTCGAGTTTAGAAATAAGTACACTAAGGCTTTCTTAGGCTCATTCAAAGATGTGTTCACGTCCTTGGCTTGGTCAGAATCGGGGGTTGCACCTGAAAAACACTGGATGATTATGCCAGAGGCAGGATTCTTGATTGCGAACAAGTTTAATGTGATCGTTCATTTTTTATCTCAAGAAAAAAGAAACAGTTCTACTTGTTTTTCGCTTTGGAGAGGCCCTCACGAGTTCCCAGAAAAAAAAATAATTACAATTGCACACGTGAATGGTAACCATTTTATAATGGTAGAATTGCAAGGAGAGTATCCAATTGCCAGCACAAACAACCTATGGAAATTAATGAGAGAAAATGATGCAGCTGGCTGGGAGAATATATTTGAATCACGTCAAAATATGTATAATTCTTGGATAGCACAACCTGCTACATATTATGTTGTAGATTAAAGCTCGGTATGTAAAATGTTTAATAATATAATTTTGTAAGAATGCACTTATTTTTTTTTTATAGTTTCTATTACTACTATAAATGTAATTGGATAAATAATTAGTTATAATAATAATAATAATAATAATAATAATAATAATAATAATAATAATAATAATAATTCATTACTAATAGTAAATAATAATAATAACAAAAAGACAATAAAAGACAACAAAAAGACAAAAAATACTAAAAACAAAAAGCAAATGATTGATGGATGTGATGTTTTTATAGGGGGTGTAATTAGTAATTAGGGGGGGTGCGTATAGAATGACCCAAAAAAACTAATTGCAAAACTGTAAATTGAAACGGGGCAAATCGTAATTTTTAACCGAGAAAAATTGAAATAAGCGTAAATTTATTTTTAAGTGGGGGCAAAAACATAATTTTGAACGGATGGTAAAATCGTAATTTTAAAGCGGGATAAAATCGTAAATTTGTTGGGCTAATAGGGTAGTGTCAGGCAGCTGCCGGGCACTATTTTCTCTACCACCCATTTAGCCCAATTGATGGCAAGTACTATTGCCCCTCATGGGCTTTGTAGATATTGAATTAGATAGTCAAATTATATCCATTAGTATTCGGTTGTGTTTAGGAATGAGGAAAAAATAGAATCGGAGAAAAAATGTCCTTGATTTGTTGCAAAGGAGTGGAGACAGTGGCGGATCCAGAATTTTTTTTCTAATGCGTTTCTTTTTATAGATTATCACTATTTTTTTTTCCAAATTGACTGGGTTTCTAGGAACTCACAAAATGTGGCTAAATCTGCTAGAGTGGAGGACAGATTTCTATAGAGAAAAGGGGCACAAAACCTCCACGAATAGTGCGTGGTTCAACAGTGGATCATCCGTAAAGGTACCAACGAACTTTTAAAAACTCTCTCCTTCTATCTATTTAAAGGACTATCCTTTTTAAGCACTTTGACTCACCTCTTGCAAACCTTACTACAAAACTTACAATCACATCCGTTCATACAATTTTGAGCAAATATACAATCAGTTTTATATCTTAAGATCATTAAGAAAGAAGATTGCTAGAGATCATTTAATGCTTTAGAAGAAGAAACAAATTCATATAGTTGAACCCGCAACACGTTTGGAAACTCTTTTGGACCATAAAATTGACAAAAAAACTGAAAAGTGAAAAGCCCAAAATGAGAAGAAGAAAGGTTAATGGGTTGACTTATTTAAAAGTGTGAAGCCCAATATCATGTCATCAACATGTAAACTACTTATTTTCTGTATCATGTCATGTGTTTACATTAACCAACATGATCAAATAGAAAGTTTATTTTGACTAGGAAGGATAGGAAGCAATAGAATTATGACATGTGGCAAAATTTAAAATAAAGAGAAAGGGTATTTTAGTCAATCGTATCCTTTTTTCTTCATTTTTCTCCCCAGTAATTTCAAAACCCACCATTTTCAAAACCCACCATCTTTAACCTTTTCTTCACTTACTATCTCAATAATCACTACATTATATTGCGATTTTCGTCACCAATCAATGATTCAAACACCCGATCAACGTGTTCTTCAGCTTTTTTGAAGAAAACCCAGTTTAATTTCATACAAAATCTTGTTTTTTTCCCGTGATTTTGAAGATAATCACTCGATCCGTTCGATTCGATCGCTGATAAGTGTTTCTATCATTCAAATTCCGTCAATCGTTGAAGAAATCGGCTTCAATCCATGTAAGAAATTCTTTAATTTCATTTTTACGATTTGAGTTTTTGATTTAGTCATTGCGTTTTACGATCTTGGCGGGGGTCCGGGGGTAGCGCCCCTGGTAGCAGGGTCCAAGGGGCAGAGCCCCTGGCTGGGGTCGAGCTGCGTTTTAGAGAGAACACTTTCTTTGGTGTTTTTAGGCCATTGCGTTTTAAAACTAAGACATTTTTATGTGTTTTCTGGCTATTGCGTTTTAGAAAAATACATTTTTGAAGTGTTTTTAGTCATTGCGTTTTAGGTAAAACACATTTTTAGGTGTTTTCAGTCCATTGCGTTTTAGAGAGAACACTTTCTTTTGTTTTTTTAGGCCATTGCGTTTTAGAAAGGAGACATTTTTAAGTATTTTCTGGCCATTGCGTTTTATAAATAAGACATTTCTTTGAGTTTTTGGTGCATTGCGTTTTATGTAAAACACATTTTTATTTTTTTTTAGTCCATTGCGTTTTAGAAAACAGACATTTTAAGTGTTTTCTGGCCATTGCGTTTTAGAATAAGACATTTGTTTGTGTTTTTTGTGCATTGCGTTTTAGGTAAAACACATTTTTATGTGTTTTCAGTCCATTGCGTTTTAGAAAGTACACTTTCTTTTGTGTTTTTAGGCTATTGCGTTTTAGAAATAAGACATTTCTTTGTGTTTTCTGGCCATTGCGTTTTACAAATAAGACATTTCTTTGTGTTTTTTGTGCATTGCGTTTTAGAAAAATGTCATTTTTTAGGTTTTTTTTTTCCATTGCGTTTTACGCAACTGGGTTTTTGAAAAAAAAAATCGAAAATATAGCAATAGTATATACTCGTTTTAAAGATAAAAAAAACGCTCGTTCTTTTTTTTTGTGCAATTTTTATAAAAAAATAATGTCGTATGAAAGAGTTATTAACGTTTAAAAAATGGGGGGAATTGGAGGAGAGATAAACTATTGCCTTGGATTGACTAGAATGCCCCTAAACAAACCCACGCGCCTCCTTTTTCTCCTTCAATTTCACTCATTTAATCTATGCCCTTGATTAAATAAATGGATGGTCAAGATTACTTGCTAAGCTTCCTACCCAAATAAACTTACTATTATATCCTAGCCCTACCCAACAAATAACAACAATCCAACATCAAAGCGTTTGATAAAAAGAAACCCATCAATGTATGGTCTTTTGAAATCAGAAGAAATTATCAGTTGGCTCATGTAGGCCCTTGTGACTCTATTGGGCTTCGACAAGTAAGATATTAAAATGTAAGAAAATAGAGAGAATAATTAAATATCACTTTAGCAACTTTGGAGCTGTTTGTTTAGCTCTTAATGGAGCTCTTAATAGCTCAGACCTCTACTAGTTCAGCACTTAATTGTTCAGACTGTTTGTTTCGCGAGCATATGTCTAATTGGTTCAGACATTTGTCTCTAAATGATTAAACATTATATAGAGTCTGAATGGTTAAGACTTTTAATCTGAATTTATCAGACATTTGCTTCTGAATGGTAAGCATTATACTGACTCTTAATGGTTCAGACATCTTACTGATTCAACACTTAATGATTCAGACATCTTACTGGTTGAGTCGTTAAGAGGTAATCTCTGAATTAAGAAGCATGTTTCTAAAAATTACCTATTAAAAGGTTGCATGTATGAATCATTAACATGTGCCCTTTAAGTGAACCACACTACTCTAGTCGATTGAGTGACAACCTCCTAATAGAATAATTAAAAGCCTACCAGACAGCCGTAAATATATCAATTCTTAAGCTCGAATAGAAGACTTAAACTACATCAAATTTTCATTTAAAATAAATACTTGATACATTTATTATTTTTTCTAAGATCATGAAACTTTCTATGATTTTCATAGTAAAGAATATATATGTTGAACTTCTTTATAAATATAAACTTATAACATGTGTAAAGAAACAATGATAATTTCACAAATGCAACATCATCTTTCCTCATGGATGGTGTGTATGTAGAGGAAGGCACCCCATTCCTCTCTCATTCACATCTATTGTCATGTGGCACCACATCGGCCACGAATAGCCAAAAACAGCCTGTTGTGGATGCTCTCTAATAACCAAACGACAAATGCCCCTTTACCCGAGCTTAAATCCGTCACATTAGACACAAAAAAAGAAAGGGCATAGCATTCATATGACATTATCGACTGACCATGCCGATCTAGAACACTGAGATAAGTCAGTTTTATCCGGTGGCCGCTAACATAGAAGTGGTTTTCCGGCCAGTTCTCAAAAGATTACAATAAATTAATCATCAAAACAGCCACAATTCCAATAATAACGTACTTAATAAACTAATCTACCAACATAAAACAGCTTTTGACAACTAATCAGTTCTTAACCAATACTCAATACCATTTTACCCCCACTTCCTTCACATCTTCAAAACTTATGCAAGTGTGAAATGGCACTGAAGAAAACCTACAACAATGTCAACAATCCAATTTAAACAACAAATTCAATGAAGTTTACCTCAATTTTGGATCAGCAAAAACAGTGTTTGAACTAGAGGTGAACAAAAAAAACGGGTTGGGAACCGTAAGCAGTTTTTAACCCGAACAGAAACCAATTTAATACCAGTTTGGATGAACCGACCCGAATGATGGGTTGTAACTGCTTTAAACTCAAACCGACATTTCCCCCCCTCAAAAACTGACTAGTTTCAAACTGAACCGGTTTTGACCATCTTTTACCGAACCCAAACCGGTTTGGGCCCAAAACCTGATTTGTGCACCTCTAGTTAGAACTAGTCCATCTTACTTGGATCGGAGCTGATGAGCATGGCGGTTCCGCCAAATCCACAAGTTCCACCATTCTTCTTGTTCTTCTGCCAGTAACTATTGAAAGCATAGGAAGCATGAGCCACAACGGAGTCCGGAAAGTAACAACTTCCGTTTGGACTAATCGGACCACAATCCGCACCACCTTCTCCACACGCGTAATCCATCGCCTCCTGCAACTTTTCCAGCGGCACACTCAGTTTCGCCACGCACCATATTTGTTCACGCGCAAGCGGCGGGCCCGCCATTGCCCCGTCACCGCCCACTACTGGTGGAGCCGCCATCGCTCCACCACCTAAAAAATACAAAGAATAATTACAAACGAAACCTAATGAAATCATATCTCATAATTTAAGAGCATATAATAAACTCAAACTAATATACATTAGAGTAAATTACTTTTTGAGTCATTGTGTTTTAATGGTTTTAACCACTTGAGTCCAAAATCAAAAGGTTTAACGCCCTGAGTCACTAACCGCTCATTTTATAACGTTTTGAATCCAAGTTTGTTCTTTTTTTAACGTTTTGAGTCCAATTTTGTTAATAAAATTGGACTCAAAAGGTTATAAAAAAAGCGTCTAGAGGCGTTAAACATTTTGATTTTGGACTCAAATGGTTAAAACCACTAAAAAAAGGACTCAGAAAAGTATTTTACTCTATATATATTTTATGACTACCTAATATTATATAATAAACTCTAGAGTAAATTACTTTTTGAGTCTCTAGTGTTTTCAACCACTTGAGTACAAAATTAAAAAGTTTAACGCTCTGAGTCCCTGTCTGCTCATTTTATAACGTTTTAAGTCCCTGTGTTTTATTTGTGTTAATTACTTGAGTCCAAAATCAAAGTACAAGTGTTAAAAAAATGGGCTCAAAACAATATAAAATGAGCGGAGGATATGGGCTCAGAGCGTTTAACTTTTTGATATTGGATTCAAGTGGTTAAAAACACTAAAACACACGAAATTTACTGTAAACTCTAACTAATATTCAAATATTTTATGATAATCTCTGTAGATTTAACAACCTCCGGGACTAGGATACGGGTTGCACGGAGGCAGATGAAGCCCATACGGCGGATGTGCACCGTTCACCGGACTCCTAACCGGCGGCTGCGTCCCGGGGGCAAACGGTAGAGAAAACATCGGCGGCGGCGTAACTCCGATGAGCGGCGGGAGCGGGGTGGCAGCCGCATCGGACGGAACAGAGTAATCACCCTCAGACAACATTCTTCTTGCTGTTTTCGACCCAAAAACACCCAAATCCACACTAGATTGCCTGTAGGAGCTCAAAATCCCACCAAACTGATCAACAACACCCTCAGTTTTCACAATGTAGGTCGAATCAATAGCCAGCAAGAATTCAATCACACGTTTAACATGCGATTGTTGTAACTGTAACTGTAAACATTTAGGGGTAAAACTAACAGAAACCCTGATTTTTTTCTCTAAACCCCACCTGACAAGAGAATGATGAACATTCTGCATAGCGAACAACACTGGTTCAACAATATGCTGTTGGTTTTCATCACAGAGGTTGTCGTTAGAGACAACAATGGAGGTTATGTTAACAAATGATGGGTAGTAAGACAAAACATGAGTTCTGAGCCAGTTTTCCGCTGCTAAAACGGTGGATGCGACGTCGTTCAGGTTCTCCTGGTTCACAAACACTCCTAGTGTGTGTGAATCTTGGTGGGGTGTCGAGATTTGAAGTAGTTCTTGACCTGAAACTGGGAAAAAAACAGGGGTTTTAATAAGAGTTTTATATGTAAAAGAAACAGGGGATTATTGTTATTATTATTGTTGTTATATTGTTGAGCTTACCACAAATGAAGAGGAAGAAGAGGGGAGTTAAGAGGATGGGCATTTTGAACATGGTGAATGAATGAATGAAAGAGAGTGAATGAATATTGAGATTCAAGAATAAAGGTTTTGTGTGTGTTTTGTGTGTTGTGTGTGTGTGTGTCAGAGTGGTGGTACTGTCCTGAAAAGTTTTGGGGAAGTAGGAATTTCATGGGATTTATTTCACTGTTTCTCTCCTGAAATGTGAAAAAAATTCAAACGGTAACTTGTGGTTTATGTATGCTTGTGACATTTGTGTTTTATACCAAGTTAAGTTTGTGGGGATACTTGTGACATTTGTGTTTTATAACAAGTTAAGGGTGCACGGTATGGATTCGGTGAATGGTTCGGGGATGCCATTCGCCGATTGGTGAACCATACTCCCTAAATCGGTGACCCCCATTCGGTGAATATGGATTGTTTTTTTTGGTGAATAGTCACTGAAGTGATTGATGAGAAAGGTGAGTCATTTTTCGACCGTTGCATATATAACTCTAACACCTTAGAGTGATTAAATCATACATAGTGATTGAGTGCAAAATGAAGAGTGGAATGATGAGTTGACATGGCATAATATTATTGGATAGAGAATCACTGAAACACCCTAGAGTGATTGAACCATACCCCCACCCTAAGTTTGTGGGGGAAGATGGTAAAATTTAATCATAGGTAAAAGGTGGTTCAAGCTTTTCTTTGTGACTTTGTTGTGTCTTTGGGAAAGGAAAAATAACAAGTTGTTCAACAATGAACCGGTTCGACACACAACCACCCCCCCCCCCCCCCCCCCCCTCATTTTTTGTTAATAAGTTTTTGTTATTACACTTCAGCCCCCTTGTCTTAAGTTTCAAATTCTTACCAAACAAAGCCCTCGCTTATTATAAATAACTAACTTAGTTATACAATAGTTAACTTGGTTTGATAACATAATAGACTTAATTTAATGCTTCCTTTCAAAAATGACATTCCACTTTCATAAAATAGTTAACTCAATTGTATATAATAACTAATTTAGTTAATTGTTCTCTTTTGTAAATTGTAACGGGACTAACGGAAAACTAACATATATTAATTTTAAAATGTTTTTTCTTTAACCTTGCAACTAATTATTTTAATTTTATACATAACCAAATACCAAAACAAACAAGAATAACAAAATTTCGCATTTCATTTAAATTACTTCGGGTCCGGCTTACATTACAAGTTGGGTTTCGGGGATCCATTTTGACGGATGTTAAAGAGTGTTGGTACCGTAACGAACCAAACAGATAACGATTAAATTTCCACCACGAAGTGCGGGGCAATCTCACTAGTTAATATCATTTGTGTGCCTTATATACAAGATGTTAACAAAAAAAAAGAGAGAGATTAATTATGTACTTTATTCCAAAATACGTAAATAAGGTATACTAAAATAGTATTTATACCAAGTTTTGGGCTGGTTCATAAAAAGTAGAAACCTGAAAGGTTATTATTAACTACTTTTAAAGTTTAAATTTCATTTACATTAAAGTAAGTTGCGGGTCAAAAAAACAACACCCTGTCCGGAACCGGATCTGCCCCACCTCACTCCAGTAACTTTGTGAATCAACAACAACAACCGGCTGTTGCCTGTGTCGTTTTTATTTGACTAAAATTCGAATCGAATTGAATTGGAAAAAAGATTCAAATTTGGTTTTCGAAGCTGCAAATTGGGTTAGCATCCAAATATAAATTTTTTTTCTAATGTAAAATATTGGATTTTTATGATCCTCCCCGTCCCCGATTTTTCATTAAAGCTCCGCCACTGCATACAACTTCCTGTAGCTTGGGAGGTAAAAATGTAAATATGTCTGTTGATAGCGATTTTGTAAAGATATTTGTGACCTAATCTATTGTGGATGTAAATTGTACATGCAACCTTCTCTAAGCAACTGATATGAGCAACATGCACATGTTTTTATGTCAAATTATCACTTATTTATAATATGTTTTGTTAATGAAATGTTCAAAATAACCTTAAAATGGTTTATATTATATTAAATTTTCAGGACAAAAATAATCCAAGAATAACAAAGGAAACAAAACCGAGCGAAAAACAGAGAAAAACATAAGAAATTGTCCAGACACACCCCATGCCTCGGTAGACATGTCCCGTGCCTCGGATCCCGACACTACCAGACACCTCCAGAAGCCCACTACGCGAAGATCAGGCTAAGGAAGCCAGGCACGCCCTGCATGCCTCGGCTGTACACAGTGGCGGATCTAGGATTCCGACCAAGGGGTAACGTGTTATAAATAAGCCGTAACGAAATCGAAAAAACGTCAAATTTTTCCAAAATTTACACTAATTTTTCCAATTTTTTTCCGACCAAGGGGTAGCGGGGGTTACCCCTACCAAAGAGGTAGGTCCGCCCCTGGCTGTACAAGACAAAGAGAAAGCTTCTGGAAGATTTGAAAGATCCCGTGGGGCTTAAAAAGTTGAACACGACCCGTGCCTCGAATACTGGCTATAGTAGGTCACGAAACCGGGCAAAGAGTGTGCCTCGCCCCTAGCCAACCTATAAATAGACATCTTCTTTACCATTTTCACTTACTCAATCGTTCCACTCTTCTCCACTATACTCTTCTCTTCTACCCACAATCTCTAATCATTCTAATCATTAGGAGAAACTCAAGATCATTAGTATAATCAAGTTTTTAATGATTTATATAATCTTTTCAAGTTTGATTTTATCTTCTTCCATGGTCATTCATCAGCAGATCTCACATGACCCAACAATCACATACATTAGAAGTTAAAGGAGTGGGTGCATGGAAGCGTGAAAGAATCACCATAACAGATTTGGTTGTCCAGATACTCTCTCTCTTAGATCGTCGGTGGGCTCGACGAAGGGTCGAAGTCACGCTTAGTGTGCGAGGTCGCCGTGTTCGTTGGCTGGACCTTTCACCCTAATCCGTTTTTTCGTCTCTTCCATTCGCCTGTCGGGATCTGGTCATTGTGCTTTTCGTTTGTTTCCCGGAGGCATCTCGCCGGCGGCTCAACGAAGTGGGGGAACGTGGGATAGCGGTTGAGGTTTATCGAGTATAGCGTTCAGGCTGTCGGATTGATCTAACCTTCCCCTCTATCTTGCTGTTTCTTACACTTCCATTCGTTGTCCGAGTCTTTGTCTCCCTTCTGGTGTTCTTATGGAAGAGGACGGGCCTTGGGTGGATCCCCATCAGCGCTTCAGAGGCAGGGATAAGAAGAAAGGAAAGCAGAGTAAAGATAACGTCACTAAGTTTATGTGACAAATCTGCCGCAGGGTTCTACCCCATGGGAAGTTTTGGAATTCGTTAAGGTTTTTGGAGATGTGGCAGGGGTGTATATTGCGAGGAAGAAAGACAAAATGGGTAATAGATTTGGTTTTATCAGTTTTAACAATGTCCACGATGTGAAGGAAATGGAAAGAGCTTTGAATGGAACCAAGATGGGCAATTCCAAGCTTAAGGCGAATGTTGCTAGGTTTGCTTCCGAGAATGAGAGTTTGTTCGGTAACTCTTCCGAGGAGAAAGCACACAGATCGGAAGATCTACCAGGAAGAGCCCCTAAAGTTTACAAAATCAACAGCCAGGTTGCAGCTAATAGAAGTCATGGTTTGCTTTTAAGCGAACTTTTCTCCAAAGATAAAAACTACGTGGAGGGTGAGGCGTCCAGGAAGGATGGTGATGGGATGGTGGTGGAAGTTTCTGAAGGGATCGCGGCATTTCCAGACTTGAATAGGAAGGCAACAGTGGGTCGTTGTTTGGATTTAGGGATTCTCAACAATCTAAACAACCTTCTGTCAAAGGCAGGTTTTTCGGACGTCAGTCTAAGTTATGTGGGGGGACTCTTCATGATGTTGAAATTTTCTAAAGAGGAGGAGTGTAACGACCTAGTATGCAACCATGCGGCTTGGAGTCACTGGTTCTCCTCATTAGACCACTGGACTGGTCAGTCCTTGGTGTTCGAGAGAATCGATTGGCTTAAAATCGTTGGGGTCCCAGTTCATTTGGCAGTGGACGAGGTCTTTAACTCCATTGCTGGAAGATTCGGTAAGGTGATTCACGGGTCTCAAAGATCCTCGGAGGATAGCGACTTGTCGGTGAATTGTTTGGGATATTGGTAGGAGACGGAATTAGAATCAATGATCATATTACTCTTAAATGGAAGGACAAGTTATTTAAGATCTGGGTGGAAGAGGAATTGGCAGTGTGGATTCCGGACTGTCTCGGAGAGGAAGAACCGTCGTCGGACGGTTCTTTGTCTTCTCAATTTCGTTTCGTTGATAGGGAAGAGGAACCGTCGATTGTCAAGAATGGCGTTTTGGGGAAGAGCAATAGTGGTTGCATGGAGGAGATGCATGAGAATTGTGTTTTGCATGGGGAAGGGGAAGGGACGTCGTTGGGTTCGGGGGAAGACAAAGCAAAGGAAGTTTTTAATAGTGGTGGGAATGCCAAGGGGACAGCTGCCTCTCCTGGTCTCAAGGTTAATAATGCGGAGGATGGTGACGTCAATATGTCGCAGGATTCCTTGGGTGGGCCCCAAGTTAATGAGGATATGAATGTATTCCATAATAATAATATTTATTTCTTTAAATCCTTGGACCAGTCAGATAGGCCCAAGAAAAGAGGTTTTAAAGTTAGGCCCAAACATAAAGCCTTTACCCAACCTGGGACATTTAGTCCAAACTCCTTGGAAAGGCCTAGAAAAAGGTTTAGGGACGAAGGAGGCTTTAGGTTTAATCTAAATTCTGTCGCCAATGGTAACAATGGGGAGAGCTCTTCAGACAACGTTCAGGTCCCTGGTAATGTTGACGTCGGCAATGCTTTTCACAGGGATGAGGATTCTGAGTCATTTGGAGGGATCGATGACCTAGACTCGAATCGAGACCTCCGACTACATGTCAACTCTGGTGATTTCAGCCAGGAGTCTTCAAGTGACAGGGTTAGAGATACTTTTTATTCTCGGGAGCTGGATGAATTTGAAGCCACGATTAAAGTTGGTAACTTGGTGGGAGTCAAGTTTGGAAATCAGACGGATATGGTCAAGGAGTCGGTTACTGGAACAGGTATTAATGTTGTTTTTCAATGAATGTTCTTTCTATAAATATTAGAGGCATTCTTGGGGGGGGGGGTCAAGGCTGCTTGGGTTAAAGACATTAGGCAGTTGAACAGAATCAATGTTATCGCCATTCAAGAGTCCAAGGTGGCTTCAGTGGTGAAAGAGGATTTGATCGGATATTGGGGAAACAGGGACTTCGAATTTGTTAGTGTGGATTCGGTTGGTTTGTCTAGAGGCTTGGTATGTATGTGGGACCCTAAAGTCCTGAAAATCAGTTCGGTCTCTCATAACAGATATTTTGTGGTTATTAAGGGTGCTTTGGTCGGTGATGGGGATCCTATCAACATGGTTAATGTTTACGCTCCTCAAAACACAATTGCTAAGCAGCAGCTTTGGACCGAGATTTCTAGTATCATCAACCCTTCCGAGGGTAAGTGGATCATTGTCGGTGATTTCAACGCGGTGAGGTATCCTATAGAAAGAAAGAAGTCTAAATTCAAACCGACTTGTGGCGAAAATTTCAATAAGTTCATTTTCGATAACGATTTGGTGGAGTATCCCATGCAAGGTCGGAATTTCACGTGTATAAGGGATAACGGGAAGAAACTCAGTAAACTGGATCGGTTTTTGGTTAGCCAGGATTTTTTCCATAAATGGCCTATAGCGTGCGTAAGAGTTCTTCCTGGTAGAAACTCGGATCATTGTCCTATCATATTAGAGTTTATTGACATCAAGTACGGCCCTAGGCCTTTTCGGGGTTTTAGCTTTTGGATTGGGAAACCGGGTTTTGAAGAAGCCGTTAAAGAAGCTGTTGAGGGATTTAAATCAAGGGGGTTGCCTGATGTCAGTCTCACAGCTACGTTTGCTTGTATTAGGGCCCGGTTAAAGGAGTGGAGGGATGAGTTTTTGTCGAAAGAGAATGAGAAAGAGATAAACGCCTTGACGAAATTAGAGTTGCTTGAGGTCGAATCGGAAGTTAGGAATCTGTCGGAAGAGGAAGAATGGATTATGGCGGAAAACAGGAAGATTATTAAAGAAGTTGATTATCGTAAAAATTTGGACCTTAAACAAAGATCTCGTTCGAGATGGGCCATCGACGATGACGAGAACTCTAAATATTTTCATGCGGTGGTTAACAATAGGAGGGCGACAAATTCGATTCACGGTCTTAACGTTAACGGTGAATGGTGTGTGAAACCGGCTCTTGTCAAAAAACATGCACTTGCCTTTTTCCGTGACAAGTTTAAAGAAAGTAACCCGATAAGGCCTGAGGTGATTTGCAGTAATATAAAGAGGATTTCAGAATTGCAAAAGGATGTGTTGGTAGAAGCATTTTCGGAAGTTGAAATCAAAGAAGCGGTTTTTTAATGTGGCGATGACAAATCTCCAGGCCCGGACGGGATGAATTTTAAATTCATCAAACATTTTTGGGATCTTTTCAGAGAAGATTTTGCTAGGATTTTTGAGAACTTCCATGATTCGGGAGTCATTAATTTGGGTAGTGGGGCTTCCTTCATTACGCTTATTCCTAAAGTTAGTGATCCGGTTTCGTTGAATAATTATAGACCTATTAACTTGGTAGGAGTTATTAGTAAAGTAATTTCCAAAGTCTTAGCTAATCGGATGAGGAGGGTTTTGAATGACGTCATCTCGGACTTCCAATCGGCTTTCCTTCATGGTAGATATATTCTAGACGGGCCTCTCATTGTCAGTGAGATTATCTCTTGGTTGAATAAGAAGAAGTCTAAGGCGTTCATTTTTAAAATTGACTTTGAGAAGGCATACGACAATGTGAATTGGGGATTTGTGGTCAACATTCTTCATCAAATAGGTTTTCCTTCTAAGTGGTGCATTTGGATTTTGGGAGTGCTTAAATCGGCCAACTCGTCGGTTTTGGTAAATGGGGCTCCTACCTATACGTTCAAATGTGAGAAAGGGATGAGACAAGGGGATCCTTTATCTCCGTTTCTCTTTTTGGTGGTCATGGAGGCTTTGTCTTGCATGTTAAATAGTGCTAAGGAAGCGGAGATCATCAAAGGTATTGCCACTCCTTGCAATGGACCGATTATTACTCATCTTTTGTATGCGGATGACGCAATTATGATGGGGGAATGGTCCAAAAATGAAGTTTTGAATATAGTTAGAATTCTTCGTTGTTTCCATATATGTGCGGGGCTCAAGATCAATATTGAGAAGTCTAATATCGGTATAGGAGTTGGAACTGAGGAGTTAGAAGAATTGGCGTCGGAGGTTGGTTGATCCGGACCGACCTCCTTTCATATATTTGGGTCTCAAAGTTAGTGCTAACATGAATAGGATATCCAATTGGCAACCTGTGATTGACATCTTTAGAGCCCGGCTTGCAAAATGGAAATCTCACTCTTTGTCTATTGGGGGAAGGGTGGTGATTATAAAATCGGTCATGGAAAGTCTTCCAACGTACTACTTTTCGCTTTATAAGGCCCCTAAGAAAGTTATTGCGGACTTGGAATCAATGATTAAAAAATTTCTTTGGGGAGGATCTTCGGGAGTTAAAAAGTTGCATTGGGTGGCTTGGGATAGAGTCGCGTGTCAAAGAAAGAAAGGAGGTTTAGGCCTAAATAAGCTTCAAGAGGTTAACTCGGCTCTTTTGGCAAAGTGGGGGAGGAGGTTCAAGACGGAAATAAACAATCTTTGGATTAAAGTGATTAAGGCGCTCCACTCGTCGAGGGTGGGATGGGAAAGTATTCTGTTCAAAAAAACCCTCAAAGGTGTATGGAATAATATCGCTAGAATGTTTATTAATATAAAGATTGGAGGGCATCCGATTAGGAACTTTATAAAAGGAGAGGTGGGTAACGGAGATGAAGTAGCATTTTGGTTAGATCCGTGGATTCTTGACGAGCCGTTAAAAATCAGATTCCCGGACCTTTTCAGGCTTAAAACGGATAAAAAGTGCAAGGTGGCAGATAGGATTGTGGTCCTCGGAGCGGAGCAGGAGGTTGGTTGGCGCTGGAAGTCGGAGTTTAACTGCCCGGTGATGTTGAACAATCTTGGTCAGCTGGAATCGTTGATTAATGAGGTCCGATTATCAGCTGTTAGCGACAGATGGAAGTGGACAGGTTCAACGGATGGGGTATTTTCGGTTAAAGGCATGAAACAGTTGATTAGATCTGATTCGCAGCTGGAAATCGACTTTATTCTGGATTGGAGTAGCTGGGTTCCATCAAAATGTAATATCAATGCTTGGAGATTAGAAATGGACAGGCTTCCGACTATCGCGGCGCTGAAAAGAAGGAACATCCAGGTTGAGGAAACTTTTTGCCATTTTTGCAACTCTTATGAAGAATCTTCTGATCACATTTTTATCGCTTGCCGTACGGCTTCGATCATCTGGAACTGCATCAGTTCTTGGTGTAAGATTCCTAGTATTTTCGTTTTTTCGCGTAAAGACTTATTCCTCATTCACAGAAATTTAAGGGCTTCGGAGAAGAAAAAGGAAGCTGTGCACGGTATAATAATCATCGCTTGTTGGAGTCTATGGCGGGCTAGGAACAATGCTGTTTTTTCTAATATTCCGGCGAAGATAGAAAGTATTATTGGTGAGATCTAGGATTTTTTTGGTATGTTAATAGATCTAAGTATAAAGAGATTTCTTGGAGGGATTGGTGTTCGTTTGTAAATATGTAGGGTGGTCGTTGTTGTTTGTTGTGTCGGCCCGGTTTGGGTCGGCCGTTTGTTTTAATGAAATTTATCTTTAAAAAAAAAACAATCACATACATAAAAATGTATCAATCCTAGTATATCCTTATCTCTTTCACCGATATCAAAATGTACCAATTGATAACGTGTGAAACCGAGGCTTCACCTCTCACCAAAATTGTAGGTCCAATGTAGGGTAATCACTAAAAATGCTTCTACATGTATTATTTTTTTTTATATTTTTTAACTGTTTTTTAAACATTTTTTATATTTTAGTTTTTGTTTTTTATTAAAAACGCTTCAACATGTGTTTATCAGAAAAATTGCCGAAAAAAAGTTTAAAGAAAAATAATTTTTAACATGTTAAGTTGATTTTTTTAAGAGTGTTCCTCTGTCCCTACTTTTTTAGTGTTCCTAAATGAACTCTTCATATATATATTTATTTTAGTAAGAAACATTAATAAAAATAATAACATATAAACTTAAATTCAGACGTAAAGATTAAACTCTTATCTGCTATATTTAATAATGTTTTTAATTACTGTTACTGAATATATGATTTACATGTCTCCATTTACTTAACTTGTATATTTTCTTAGCCTCACAAATAATGTTTTTTAATGACTGTTACTAAATATATAATTTACATGTCTCCATTTACTTAACTTCTATATCTTCTTAAGTCTCACGTGAGTAAAGAATATCCCAAAAAATCATATCCATGGACAACGCAGAACGCACCATCACCTCTCACAAGGGCTGCAATGGAAATGACCATCTACAAAGGCGATATGCCGATTTCCGTAGCGATTTGTGAGAGGGGTTAGCATGCCCTATCCGTAAAAAATAGGTGAGAAAATGAAATATGGTTTGAGCAACGTGGTGTAAAAGCAGGGAAGTGTAAGTGCCGGGTTCGCGGTTAGTATAGGTTATAGTATATCCTCTAAAAAGTTACCAGATTATAAAAACTAATAAATTATAGTAAAAGTTATTAATTTAAAGAATAATAATCTTCAAATAATAAAGTGGAAGTAAAATTCAAATTTTGGAGTGCAGCTGGACTGAGAAAACCGTACAGTCACTGTAATTCAATTTCATTTAATCATTGACTTCACACTACGGCGTCGTTCTATAACGTCCACAACTCCACATATTTTGTCAATTTTTTTGTTCCAAGATATTTATTGTTTTATAGTGGAAATGCCTGCGCGTTGCGGCGGGTGTCCCAACTTATATCACAGAAAATTATACGGTGTCACTAAAACTTTCCTCTTGTTTTGATATATGCTCCAACCACCTTAAGTCGTTTCAAGATCGAGCCAACTTCTTAGAACAAGTTTTCACAGGCACTCACATCGGCTACTTGTGGCTGCAGTCGTTACGACTAAAAGTCATAGAACCCAATCACAATTGTAACAACAGAAACCACCACGTATACAAACTCTTGCTTGAGGGCACAACCGTGTAGCCTATGTTCTAAAAGGATAGTGGTGGCACCATTAATAAATACTGCCAATAAGACTAAAGGGTATGGGGGCCGGCTAGGCCCGGCTAGGACCGGCACCGGTCCCCCACACCGCCCCCCTGAGGATCGGCTCGGCCCAAACGGCTCCCCACAGCCGGGTTAGACGGGGCCCCACTTATATTAAAAAATATATTTTTTTTCCTTTGTCAATTTAAATACCCTCTATCTCATCCATTTTTATACAATTCTATCCCATTCTACTTAGAAAATTATTAAATAATGAAGTGAGGTAGCCCCATCCTCCATCCCCCTCAAATGTGAAGGAGGCCCATCCCCCCGAGCCGCCTACGTGGCGGCTCATCCCCGTGGGGATGAGCCTCACCATACCCTTTAGTCTAAGTGGTTACAAAAAATTGTCATAATTGACCAAGGAAAATGAAGCTTTAAAGCATTATATGCATGTTTGTTTGTAGAAATCAATTTTCATTTAAGTCAATTTTAAAGCAAGGCATTATAAATGAAGCTTGAAAGACACCGCCCCTGCCAATATCTCTCTCTCTTCTTTCTATCTCCACATCACTCGAGCAAACAATTGATTTCAAACTATTTTTAGTTATTACTAACAGAACACGATTTCAAACTTCGGAGCAAACATTTTCATTTTCAATGGATGTGCAACAAGTAATAAACAAAGCATCCACTGCAAACAGACTAATTATCAAGGAAGATTAAAAATAGAGAAAAGTGAGAGTTAGGGTTTATTATTTAAACTTAAATTTATATAAACTGTTTCAGGATTTTCATACTCATGATAGCCCGACTGATACAACTATGAAAAGCTCAAAGTAAAGGTGTGACTAAGAGCATTCACATCCAAACCATCAAATTATACATACATTCCACTAAAAAACAACTCCTATATAAATATATTTCCACTAAAAACAAATACTTTTTCTCTCTCCTTTCAATTAAATAATATTATCATTACATTTTTCTCTCACTTCCACTCACAACCACTTTCAAAATATATTAAAAAATTATAACGGGTGAACAGTGTCCCCCCAAATATACAGATGAACAGTAGCATTTTCTCTCTCCTCTACTCACAACCACTTTTTATACCCTTTATAATATAAAAACCCCTCCTCACATAATTTGATGGTTAGAATGTGAATGCTCTAACACTGTGTTCCAGAGATCCACTTAACTGGAGAAGAGAAAAGATTTATAAGGAAAGAAGAGGGTAATGGTGTTTCAGAGATTTTATTAAGTGAAGAAAAGGTGAGAAGGGAAGAGATAGGGGAGGTTTTTTAGGGTTGAATTGTTTCATTCCAAATTGGGGTGATTGGGGGAGAACAGAAGAATTAAAAACCAAGTTCCTAATTCACTTCCTTTTTTTACCCTTGTAAAACATATGGCAGGTATATCTCCCACAACCCGCCAAATCTTCAACCCACCTTCCATCATCTATCCCCACAACTGCAACTGTTCCATCATCGTTCGATCCGTAACCTGCTGTGCTCTCCTCAGTGATCTATTGTTCATCTCCCAGGTAACATCACATTCCTATTTCACATCCAATTTTGAGCGTCTTCTCCTTTGTGTGGGTTTTTCTGTTGAAAATTTTGATTAAAGTCATGGGTCCAATTTGGGTTTTGGCTTCTTGAATTGTTTAATTTTGATTAAGTTAGATTGCTTTGATTGTTTATAGTAGAAAATTATGAAGCGCCTGAATTTCCCTTTTGAGAAATGTATGTATGAATACTGGGTAATGATTAATGTTAATCTATAGGTTTATTTAGGTCAAATATTGTTTTAATTTATGGGTAGGTTATTTCATTGGAGGTATTTTGATATTCTGTTGGAGAACTTTTCATTCTGGATGAATATGAGTTGCTTAGCATGTTAGCTATTCGGATAGGAGTGTAAGTTTAAGCTGATTTGTCACTGGTTCGTGATCAAAATTAGTCTATAGGTTTATTGTGACTGATGTTATGTCTAAATTCATTAGTAGGTTATGTGATTGGAGGTTGTTTTGATATTCTGGTGGAGAACTTTTGATTCTGGATTAATATGAGTTGCTTAGCATGTTAGGTATTCAAATAGGAGCTTGTTTAGTGTAAGTTTGAGCTGATTAAAAAACATGTCAGTGCATCCTACAATAATTTTATAGAACAAGAACGTAAAGTTTTAACTAACAATTTTCTAATCTAATAACAATTTTCAACAACAAGTAAGTTTACAATGTCAGTGCATCCTACAATAATTTTATAGAACAAGAACGTAAAGTTTTAACTAAAAAATTTCTAATCTAATAACAATTTTCAACAGCAAGTAAGTTTACAATGGATAATCAGATACGCGAGGCAGCTGAACTTGTGTGAGCTAGACAGTTGCAAGCAGCTAACCTGATTTGCTTTCTGATGGCTTTCGTTGCACTACGTAGATTGTCAACCAGAAGTCGTGCTAATTTACCTACTAATGATGAAATTTTACAACGACGATATGTGCGAGAAGAGATGTTACACAACCTTACAAACGGCGGTAAATGTCGTGAGCTGCTAGTTATACTCATGCATATATTTAACTGCTAGTTATACAGGTGGCCTTAGTGGGTTCAATTTCAAGGCAAGTCTGAAGGTTATAAATAGTGGTTCATATAAGGTTATTAGCGTGGAATGGGGCAACTTTCGGTCATCACATCTTCCTTTGACCGTATATGATGAAAATCTTGATACTGATAGCTTGCATCCTGGAGAGCAGGTAAATAATTTCGATCTTTTTTTTTTGTTATTAAATGTTCTACATGTTATGGGTCCCACTTGAAATCGAATAGATATTCAAGCATGCTTGGGGTCATTTGTTTTGTTCATGATGTCACTTACAATTAGGACCAGTTAATGATATGTTTGGTTCACATAGACATATTGGAGTAATGTTTTTCCCCCACTAAAATCTATGTGTGCATACAAAAAGTTGATAATTGATTTTTTGTTCGTATATTGTTGTTTGATGAATAATGCACAGAGAATTTAAAGGAGATGAGAAACCCGATGTTGGATCATTTGAAAGAGAACAAAATGTTTTAAAGAAGATGAGAAACTCGGTTATGGTGTCAAGGGTTGTCAAGGTTATTTTTTATTTTAATTTTACTTAAAAGAGTTGTCACGGTTATTTTTTATTCTAATTTTACACAAAAGGGTATAATAGTAAAATTATCACTCTTCTTTCTTTTCCTCTCCACTCGGGAACACATAAAATGTTTATTTTCCTTTTCTTTCCTTCAAACTCTGGAACACGAAATAAAGTTATGTATTTTTCTTTCTCTGATTTTCTTTTCTCTCCTAAACTCTCTATCTTTTCTTTTCTTTTCTTTCTTTTAGTAAACTCGGGAACACAGTGTAAGGGATGGAATCGAAACAGAAAACAACAAATATGGAAAACCCAGGAGAATGAAAGAGAATTAGGAACAAGAGAAATTAACCTTTTAATTCTGAGAAATAGGGTAAGAATCCCCACCAATTCAGAATTCTCTTGTAGATCATAAACATGTCAATATTGATGCTCGCCAAAGTCCCTTCCTCTCCTCACTGGTTCTCTTTTCCTCCTCTCCTCTCTCGCTCCTTATGCCGGAAACGGCCAGAAAAGTTTGCATCTGACTTCCATTGGCGAAGGGATATATCACGATTAAGTTGAAACGGCTGGTCAATCGAAAGGCTAGGGTTACAATTCACTTCCATTGGCATTGAATTAAAGGATTTCACCAAACGGGGAGGGGAAGCAACGCCCATTCAATGCTCTCATCAATTGAATCATTGATCTTCAGTTACTAAGGGGCGTATCAGTTGCAATCGTTTGAAACATTTAGTTTGCTCTCAGCATTGAAACCTTTTTGAAGAAGTCATTGAAACCTCATTGAAGGGGGTAGAATTGGGAGTAGTGGATGAAAACTCTTCACATGTAATTATAAGTGCCGAAATCCCTAAAATGCCCCTAAAGTGTCTTAAATTTTTGGACAATGTGTAAGTTTAGCCCTTCTAAAATAGCTTGGCTCTCTTGTACATGTTGCTTCAAAATGTGTACACAATGTAAAATACCATAAGGGTAGAAAACCCACTTCTCTTAATAAGGTAGTATATAGATTTGTAATTTCTTATTAAAAAGATTAACAATTGATGTATCTAAAAGTGTATATTTAATCATCGGTTGTTTCATACTCAACCAAGGCCATAATATAAGTACACATATGAAACTCAAATGCTAAAGAAACTAGAAAGACTACTTTCATTTCATAGTAAAAACAATTCATGTTACCTCTTCATATTCAAAGACAATGAAGCATAAATGTTTCTAGTTAGGTGATGTTTGGATTGAGGAGTATCAATATGAACGGAACATACGGAAACATTTTTTTTTCTAAGACTTTTGTGTAAGGTAACTTACTAATTGATGATGCTCTAAGATCATCCGTACTGGTTAATATTTCTTAAGAGACATTTTCTGCCGCATCTGCATCATAACGTCCGTCCAAAAGATGTATAATGTTCTGTTAAAAAAAAAGATGTATAATGTTAACGACCCTTAATGTCCTATAATTTATTACTTTCCAATTTTTTTCTTTTCATTTGGCGTTATACTTGAAATGGTTCATCCTCTTCATGTCCCTAAAAGGCCCAATGGATGGTGTTGGGGCGCCATAGAGATCATTCACGCCCCTATAATGCCCATTACACATAGCCTAAGAGTAGCGAGTGTCATCGGCAAATATATTCTTAACTATAAGGCGCAAGAATAAAATACCCTTTAAGGGGGTTTAGAGATGTTTTTGGGTTGTTTAGGGCTATTTTAGGATGTTTTAGGGTTGTTTAGGGCTTGTTTATGGCTCATCTAAGATGTTTTACGGATTTCAGGCGACTTTTAACCTGAATTTGGCCAAAAACTAGCTTGAAATTGCGCCTCAGCACCTAAAGATGCGCGTGCGCCCCACCAGTCACAACGCATTTAATGCGCCTAGGCGTGCGCCTCACACGCTTTTGACAACATAGGTTTTAACTCAAATATTTTAGCTCAGAACTATAGAAATCAATTAATCAATAATTAGCAAAAAGATTTAGTTCCGATATTTTTGTTCCAAATTTATTATTTTAGGCCAAAACCGACCCATGGTTACCCTGTGGGCGATTTTGAGCACTTCCACCTTCCAAGTTTCAATTAGGGTTTGAAGTATAAATTTAGGTGTCTCCTGCTGAATTTCAAGCCTCTCTATAATCATATCCTATTAAAAAGCAAACCAATATATAAACTCATCTATAGCTATTAGGCCACCTGGGGTGGAAGACTTTTAGCACGTGATGAACATTTTTAACGAGTGATGGAAAACAAAACACCACCGGCACTCGATTGTATCACGCATCAAACATAAAACGCGTTGTATTTTTAACGCGTGATTGTTTTGAGGGAAATTGTTGGGTGTGGTGGTGAATGATGGGCATTTCCACTAAAATCATCTCTAGTGATGGAATAATGTTTGATGACATGGCAGAACTTGATTGAAAGTTGTGAGTGATGAGTGATAACCACCCCTACCCCCTTAAAGTTGTATTACGAGGCCAACTAATAGTAGGTGTACTTCTCCAATCTAAAATATCAAGCATACATATTTCTAGAGTTCTAGTTGAGGGATCCCAAAGAACAACTCTCTTTATTATAGAATCACATTTAAGGTGTGTTTTGTATGAGTTAACAAAATGAACGAGAAAATGGGATGGAAAAAAAAATGTTAAGGATAAGGGAATGAAATAGATCATTAACATTTCATTGTTCTGTTTGGCTACCCATATGAGAATAGAATGAATCATTACTTTGTACTGTATAGTAGTCCAAAAAATACGTAGTAATAGTAGTAGTAGTAATAATAATAATAATAATAATAATAATAATAAGGGTAAATTAAGCTTTTCGTCTTTTATGTTTGTACCGGATTGCAACGGATAGCCTTTAACTTCAATAATTACAGTCACAATCCTTTATTTGCAATACCCGTTACACCCTAAGTTCTTTAACACTAACCCAGTTATATTTTCCAGTTAACTCTATGCACATGAGGGCAATTTGGTCATTTTACACATTAAAAATACATTATAATAAATAAACTATCTATATACTCTATTAAGGGAGCTTAGATGATGACATAGAAATGCCTACGTGTCAACTTCTCAGCTATGCCACGTAGTCCTCGCTGATGTCATAATTACGATTATTTATTATATATATATAAATATTAAAATCTGAGTTCATTAATATATAGAAAGTAAAAATTATTTAGGAGGCAAATTTGAATTGCATTGGGAGTTGTATGGCCATTTAATGCACATCAGAACTAATCAAATCAACTCTCTCTTTCTTCTCAATTCAGATTCACAGCCCAATTTCTCTCTTTCTTCTCTCTTCAAAGTTACTTCTCCTCTCTTCTAAGTTCAGGCGATTTCTAGGGTTTGTGTTTCTTCTCGATTAAAAAAGCTTCAACACGAATAATGTAATCGGCAAAGAAATCCGATGGTAAATCAGCATCTTTGTCAAGAAAGTTTCATAGATGATTTGAATCCCTGTCACCGAATCTTTCAGATATGGACCTGCTCTAACCTACCGATTATCATAAATTCTGATCTGAATCTCCTCTTTTCATTTGCAGATCGAAGTTTGGAAAAGAAAGAAAAAAGGATTACAGGTTCGTTAGGGTTTACAGTTCATTCTCAACTCTTTTGATTCTTTTTTTTTTTTTGTGTGGACGTTGATGATATGTTGTTTACAGGTTCGTTAGGGTTTATGAAATTGTGTATCTGATTCGATGTTAGATTTGTATCGATTTACGCGGTTTTTGTTACTCGTGACTTTATTGAAGATGTACGTTTCACAGTTGGTTGAAATAGTTCTGAGTTTGACTTGAATTTTGAAAGATTTGAGAAACTCGAAGCTAGCTTAAACTGATAGGAAGCTCATATACATGATATAACGATGTTGTGTTTTGTAATCATGTTGGATTTGAATATCGATTAACTTATTCTTTTTTTTTCTTAGGGTTTTAAAAGCTGATATCATGTTGTTTGTTTATATGATTTTGATTTTCACCTTCGGATGATGAATACAAAATGGTATGGCCTGCAGCTGAGATGATATGGACATGATTACTGTGGTTTGATTACCCTTGTGTCCTTCCTTCTTTGCTTCTTCTGTTCCCCCTTTTGCTATATTAGAGTTTTCGATAAGGCAATGATGAGTTCGAAGTTCTGATTATTGTTGAATATGGCACCTTGGCAGGGTTAAAGGATGGTAGATCTTCATCTGCAACCTCCCTTGCAGCCATGGTGCTTTCTTTTTGTGTAAACTCTGAGCCTGACTGTAGCATCTTTCCGACGAACGAAAGGAATTCCGATAGCCTTAGGTAACTCTACACACTTAGAAATCTTCTCTTGCACAATTACTTAGTTATGAGGTATCCATTGTCTTGCAGAGTCTTGTGGATCTTGCTGGCAGTGATCGTGCATCTCAAACGTATGCTGCAGGTGCACGATTGAAGGAAGGCAACCATATAAACAGAATCCTACTCACATTGGTTGGTCGGATATTGGTGAGCTTTTCATGTTTTCTAGGGTTTGTATGTCTTAATATGTTAAAATTGGTGTTTCAACTTTTGATTTAGTTAAGTCTTTTGTTAAAGGTAGTGTTTGTTGCTAAATTCAGTTGATATGTTAATGTAATTAGTGAACTTTTAGTGTTTCTAGGGTTAGTAAGGTTTAATATCTAGAAATTGGTGTTTTAGTTTTTGATTTGTTAATTAGTGCTTTTGTTTAAGGGAGAGTTTGTTGCTAGAATCAAAGTGGACACCAATCAAAACAAGGAACAAGTTCTCTACACAATCTACCTCATGACCTCGTGGTGTATTTGGGTTCACATGAATAATAAACTTTTTAAAGGGAAGAACACTTCGGTTAGTATGGTGGTGCAAGAATCAAAACTGAAACTTTTTGGTTGATGACTCGAAGCCGCAAGCGGACGGATATCAGCTTGGAGAACTGGTGCAGGTTTAGCGGCTTTAACTTTGATTAATTGTTGTTTTTGTGCTTTTTATTTTTGCTGTACCTGTACAAGGGCCTTTTAGCAGCTTGCTAAAGGTTTTTTCTTTGTTTGGTTTGGTTTAATGAAGTCTCCTTTGTTTGGTTTGGTTTGGTTTGGTTTAACAGCATATGCCATGTTTCAACTTTTATGATTGAATTTATCTTTTCAATGTTTCTACTTCTATATCTTAATTAAATGCCAAAGTTATACAGTAACTCTATATTTTCAGCAATTTCATATTCTTTTTTTTTTAAATAAAGCACAATTACAAGGCAGCTTCTTAATGGGTACAGTTTCTTTAATTTTGTTGTATAAATAACATATTGACTTGATTTTCGTAGTAGGTTAGAAGTCAGTTGGGATTTTAGTAGGGGAAATGTTCAGGTACGCAGTGTTTTTAAGAGTTATTAAGTTAGTGTAAATTGCAAGGGAGATGTTTGAAATAATTATCTTTCTAGATTTGTTTTGTTTATTCAAGTTGCAAGCTATATTATTTTGGCAAGGATATCTGAAGGAAACTATTATGGAACTGTTAGGTTTATAAAGTAAATAAAACAACCAACGTACTTTTGATATAAATAAAAATTATACGGATTTGACTATTCGGACCAATGTTAACAAACGATCTCTCTTTTTTTAGGTTGTGGCTGCTCTTTGAACAAAATATTTTGAGAACCTTCTTCCTGACATTATACGTAATTGCTCTCATCCAAATGCACCTGTGCGTGATGGTAAGTATCATTTTCTGTTGACATTTTGAGATAAAACACATCATAATGGACTCATTTATAAGTGGGTCAAACTTGCTAATTATAATCCTTGCTAAGTATCATTTTATGTTGACATTTTGCGTAAAACACATCATAATGGACTCATTTGAAATGTTGTTGCTAATAAGTTGAAGTCACTTGCAGAGGAATTTTGGTCCTCATTGAGGAATGGAGCACATCGTTCCACAGGTTTGTCTCATTATTTTGAACTTCCAGTTATCAAAATAAATTGATCAAATTTAGTTTATCAAAATTTATATAGTAACGGTTTGAATTCAGGATTCTATTAAGGGAGATTAGAGGATGACCTCGATTTGCCTACGTGTCACGTTCTTAGCTATTAAGGGAGATTAGAGGATGACCTCTGTTGAAGAAGCAACCGGTGAGAGTGTTTTGGTTGAAAACTTGGAGGGGTCGGTGACATTGTCGAGGGTTGTCAGGAAATGCTAAGTGATAGCATTTCCTGACAACCCTCGACAATGTCACCGACCCCTCCTAAAAATTCCATCAAAACACTCTCACTGGTTGCTTCTACACCAGAGGGTTTCTTTTTATTACCTGAACCTGTATCATCTCAATTGTGTTGACTGACCCTGTATGTGTTGTTACATTAAGATTCAATTAGGATTTTTTTGATGGTGAAAATTGATCGGTTCAGTTTTGATCACCTTATATGCTTTTGTCATCTCAGGCTATGATGCCGAGATCTGGCGTGTTGTTGCAACATGCCCTAATCGTTTCCAGCTGTTGTTCGCGGCTGTTCTAGGTAGCGTTGGGTGTAATCGATGTTTGGTTGATGATAATTAGATCGATGTCACCTAAGGGATATTCAGTCAATGATGTTGATGAGATGCTTCTCACCTGAGACTAAAACTATGATGAAGCAAACGTCTGCCCGAATATAAGCGAGGTCTGGAATTTTCAAATCATGTGTATTACTTTAGCAAATCATTTAGTGTTGACTGTGTTGACGAATAAAAATGAATTCAAAGTGCACTTTTCTTGTGCTTTCAACATGAGGCTATGATGATTTTGCAAACTGTGTGAAAATTGAATGAAGATAGCATTATGGTATGACAAGGTTGTAGGATGGCAGTTGTTCATGCAACCTCTCTTGCAGCTATGGTGTTGTCATCTTTATGCATAATCTGAGCCTGACAGTCTGACAATATAAATGTTTTGCAACTTCACCATGAATAGAGAAGAAAGAGAGAGTTGGAAGGAGATAAGATTAGTTCTGAGTGCATTAAATGGCCAAAACAACTCCATATGCATTTCAAATTTTGCCTCCTAAAAAACAGATTATTACCTAAAGCTGTATCATCTGAATTTTGAACTGTTTTGATTGAACCTGTATGTGTTGTTACATTAAGATTCAATTAGGATTTTTTTGGTTTTGAAAATTGATCCGTTCAGTTTTGTTCACCTTAGATGCTTTTGTCATTTGAGGCTATGATGGCGAGATATGGCGTGTTGTTGCAACATGCCCTAATCGTTGCCGGTTGCCGTTCGCGACTGTTCTAGGTAGCGTTGGGTGTAATCGATGTTTGGTTGATGATAATTAGATTAATGTTACCTAAGGTATATTTAGTCAATGATGTTGATGAGATGCTTCTCACCTTAGTCTAAAACAATGATGAATGAAACGTCTGCTCGAATATACGTGAGGTCTGACATTTTCAAATCATTTGTATTACTTTAGCAAATCATTTAGTGTTGTCTGTGATGATGAACAAAAATGAATGCAAAGTGCATTATGTTGACATTTTCTTGTCCTTTCAACATGAGGCTATGATGATTTTGTAGATCTGAGTAAAAATTGAATGAAGATAACATTATGGTATGGCAAGGTCGTAGGATGGCAATTGTTCATGCAACCTCTCTTGCAGCCATGGTGTTGTCATCTTTATGCACAATCTGAGCCTGGCATTCTGACAATATAAATGTTTTGAAACTTCACCATGAATGACCTTCGCTGACGCTGTGAGGACGCCGGTAAGTTATGAATTTTTCGTTTGTAGATTGGTCATATAAATTGACGTTTAGACCTAATTCATGTGTTTTGTTTTACATGTGGTCGTGTGGCTCTGGTGATTTTACAAACAATTCTTGGTCAATTAGATCCATTGCATGTGATGTTACTATCAAGGTACTGTTATTATATACAATATTATTTTGATTAAATTGTATTTATAATATGACACCACATCACACAGACCAAATAACAATTCTTCAGGAAAAACTGGTTAGTGCATTCAAAAGTTAATAATCTGAATTATGGATTGGTATTAAGATGTTTGTAAATTAGTTCAAAGTTGTCAGCTGATGTGTTGAGATTCTTGAATCAGTGAAAATCCGTTGCCATATAATTAAGTACATCTTATACTTCAAGCTTTCTCCATCTGTTTGCAGGCGAATAGATTGACTCGATGAGGTATGAAAAACAAGATTGATAAATTTAGTGAAAATGTGATTGAAAAATGAAAACCCAGTATTTGAGGATCTCATTCTATAACCTCGATAAATTCAGGGGTGTTTTTAAATAATGCTTCCTAGATGTTTGAAGACCGACAAATGTCCACAGAAGCAGTACTGTTAACATTTGTCGATCTTTGTTGGTTTTCAAATATCGAGGAACCATTATTTGAGAACACCCTTGCATTTATCGGAGTTCTAGAATGAGATCCTCTACTGTTGGGTTATCATTTTTCAAACCCATTTTCCCTAAATTTATCCATTTTGTTTTTCATGGAGGAATATAATTTGTTTTTTATTATTTGATTTGGCTGATGATCCATGTTGAAGGATGACTTATGTTTCAGACTATACAAAGATTGCCTTTTGGTTATCATAAGGTTAAATTTTAAATTAATTTGGTCTAATTCGTTAATAAGCTTATAATTATACTTAAGCCATTAAATTCTTGACGTTAGGTCTCAATGCACCTAATGACAGCAACCATCATTGAGCCATCACATTCTTTCCGTTTACATTTCAGGTAACGGTTTTCCTTAATACATCTCGAAACTTATGTTGTTATATATGATTTTTCAATGTGGTTTTGAAACTTACGGGATAGTAATTGTCAATTTCAGGTAGGTTGGGTATTGAGATCAAGAAATTCAGCGCCACTTGTAGATATGGTTTCAAGGTCAATATTTGGCTTGAAACAGTGACAGAGGACTTTTGTTTCTGAATGTTTTGTAGCTCAACTTATGATTTATATGCCTGATGTTGTTGTCAATTCATAACTATAATCCGAATGTGAATTCATTAAATAATTTCACATCATATTTTACATAATAATGTAGCTAAAAACTTTGCAGATTATAAACTACTTAGTTTATTTCTATATCAAACATGTACACTAACACATACTGTTTTAACATTGTTTTATAAAGATATGTAACTAAACACAAAGAATTTAAATAATATATTATAATATGTTTTTTTAGTATTTTTTAGTATTTGATTCCGATCATTATTAGAACAAACCCGTGTATTCACACGGGTGTACACCTAGTAAACAATTAAAACAACTCATTAATTTGTTAATATATGTATATCTATAATATATGTACACTGTTAATATATGTATATGTAAACATAGCCTACACACCAAGATCCCAAACCACTACCATCTCCATCTCTAACATCACCACCACCTCAACCCTCCGACAACCACGTGCACCACCACAATCTTTACAACAGCCACCATCAACCATCACCATTATCACAAACCCCAATTTCAAAATTAGGGCTTCAAAAAGAAAACACAACCTTACCCAAATTCAAGGCTTTTACATGTAAGACTGGAAGATGAAGACAGGTGGAAGACGAGGGGATATGAGGGCGATGTTCATTTATCAACCCCCCAACTATTACTATCAAGCTTGAACGCTGCCAATGCGCGCTGGCAGCAGAGCGATTCGATCTCGTCAATGTATTTATTCCCAGTATAATATCTTCCACCAGGCATTCCTTCAGAATACTTGTTTGTTAAATGACTACCCAAAGCCTCCATAACTGCTTTAGATGCATAATTCTCTGAAGCAATTAGTTTGATACCTTTGTACTGCCTATGTTTCTCTTTTTTTCTAGCATTTCGAATATATCCGGATCAGCCGATTGGATCGGCTGGTTCCCCCACGCTCGAACTGCTAGTCTACGCGATTCGAGACTGGTTACTTGATCGATGTGGCGTAATTTTGATGAGGTCGATGAGCAGGATGATTCAGTTGCACCTCCGTTGCTCTTACTGGTACCGTTACTGATATTGTCGTTGTTTTTTTGTCTCTTGAGATGTATCGGATGACCCAAAATACGAAAATTTTCTGCATCTTCTTCTTCGTTGGTTCCAATATTGTTGTTGTTTTTGTTGCTGCTGTTGGTTGTTTGTTGGTCCATTGGCTGCAGTGGAATATTAGGTGAATTGAGATGACGGGAAATGGAATGGAAAGTTAAATCGATTTGGAAACAAACTGAGTCGTTGGAGACGTTCAAACGGGAAGTGCAACCGAACCGAAAACCGACAAAACCGAACCGAATTTATCCGAAACCGAATTAACCGAAAGTTGGTTACCGGATATTTTTTTACCATCGGTTAACCGAAATTAACCGAACCGCACCGAAGCATTTATTTCTTTATATATTTCTAGCTTTTATACCTCTATTTTATGTATTTCATGTTTTATACTTTCATTTTATGTAACAATACCTCTATTTCATTTATTTATGCCTTCATTTAATTTATTTATACCTTCATTTCATTTATTTATACATCCATATTTATGTATTTAAACATCTACTCATGCATTTATACCTCCATTTTATTTATTTATACATCCAATTCATGTATTTATACATCTATTTCATGTATTTATACCTTCATTACATGTATTTCTAAGCAAAAAAATTAGCCCTTGTTTGAATTGGTTATTAACCAAAAATTAACCGAACCGAAGCGAAAACCAACAAATTAACCGAATTAACAAAACCAATTAACCGATGACTTCGGTTACGATTACGGATAATGCTAATAACCGAACCGAACCGTACACACCCCTAGCGTGACATATTATTTGTCATACCCCAACCGATGGAGGAAACATCAGAGTGAGACGAAATAGATTGCTCGAGACATCATAACACTAATAATTACGACAAGTATTTAAATAATAAATTTCATTCCATTTCTAAAGAATCAATTACAAGGATTTGAAGAAAATACAACAACATGAATAATGAAATACAATACAATAGGAGTACAAAATTTAAAGTGTATATCTAAGCATCCTACTAGATTCCATGCATCACCAACATCATCGCTAAACCTGCAACATGTTTTAAAAGCATAGTTCAATACAAAGGTATTGGCGAGTACACTAGTTTTAGACTCGTGACATGTGTATAAAAAGTATTTTCAATCCAACATAGCAATTTGGTATACAAGGTCAAACTATCACGCATAACTAAAAGTCCAACCCAAGTGTCCACAAGAATAATGGCATCCCTCGATGTAGCAACATCGAGACCGTAAAGTATGAATAATAGCATCCCTCGATATAACAATATCGAGACCGTAAAGAATATAACTTAACAAAACCTCGTCGGGTGGTGTGCTACTCCTATAGCGCTATAATTGTTAAGGCGGGTTAACAAGTAGTATGAATTCTAGCATGAACTTAAGCATAACAAGCATGTATAAGGATTGATTGAATAAATCATGTTTGTGAATCGTGCATTTTAACAAGTAAAACATGTTGCACCCAAAGTGTATTAAAAGGAAAATGGGTCAAGTGTACTCACAAAATTGCATATGCTTTCCGATTATCCAATGTGACGAAGTTGTTGAGACTAGAAAGTTGAATGTGTTCGATTTGGAGTTTAAGAGGTGTTTACATATGGTTCTAGGGATTTGGAGTTTAAATAACATGAAAATAAACATATAAAAATAATCATCTAACACCCATGACACTTGTTCTTGACACTATGAAACTCTAAAAGAGTTTAAATGTTTTTATGGAACAAAGTTCCATTAGAATCGTGACAAGTTGTCAAGGCCTAAGATGATACAATCTACTAGCTTGACGAATGTCCATTAGTTCATCACCAAGAGTTCGATTATTTGGTTGTTACATAAGTATTACATAGTGTATATTACATCATATATGTCAAGCATGAGGTAGAAGATTAAAGTCTTCATTTAGGCACCTCTAAGTATCATGGAATTCATACATGAGGTAGGAAGAACAAAGCTTCCATTTAGGTACCTCTATTGTTCACCACTACATTTGTTGTTATGAACAACAAGGAGGATCATGAACTTACAAGAAATAATAGAATATGAACAACTAATCTATAAGAAAACATCAAGCAATGTGTGGATTTTCAAGTAGGTTAGCCCAAGCTAATCCTAAATCACACAATCATCAAGTCTTGAACTTGAGCATCACTTGTGGGTTAAAACCCTTGAACAAAACAGAAATTTTGTGAGGTTTATACCTCTAATTTTGAATGTCTCGACCTTTTTTTAAGCCTAACTAACCATAGAAGTGGTTATAAGCATAAGGATATAGGTTTGAGATGAGTTTCCTCAAGTTTAAACAAGTTTATCAAAGTTTGAAACAAGAACAGAAAAATCAGTCCATTTTGGAGCCCTTTTGGCAACATTCCAGGCTCTGGTTTTCTAGGTAAAACCTATAGAAACTTAGCTAAGGTCAATACAAAGTAGTAGGAAAAAGAATCGAGTGAATCAGATAAGAATTGAGTGAGTTATGCTCATTTTAGTGAAGTGGTATAAATCTGCTCGAACTTCTACAATCAGCTACGGTTTGGAGTGTTTGAGAGTGAATGGAGAGTGTTTAGAAAGTGAAAAATGCTTGGAGGAGGCTTGGGTTATATAAAGGATGGATTAGTGTTTCATTGGGTTGGGCTTTGGAAGTGTTTAGTGGGCCAAATAACTCAAAACAAGGAAATTAAGTTGGCTGATGCAAGGCTGTTAACAACCCTATAATTTTTATTTTATTTTATTTTTTGGACATTAGAAGGTATATATTTGATGTTTAATAAAGTGTTACATGGTGTCTAGTATGTATGTAACTTGTAACAAGGTCCAAAATGCATAAATGACATGTTTTAATTTAGCAAAAAGTGTGATAACATAGGTGTGTATAACACATGAAATGTAACAATTATGTATGGTTTATAGTTTGGTATGATTAAGTGAAAAAAAAAACATACAACTTAATCTTATAATCGAATAAAAGAATGTTTAAATGTATGAAGATTTAAGGATTACGAATACACGATCATTGTTTACGAGTTAAGCTTACGTTTGTATGAATTACGAACCATGTATCAAAGGAGTGCACATATCAATGTATAAACGATGTATAAAAGATTCGTCTCATTACGATCAAAGTCTCGGATTTTACAACGATACAACGAAATAGGATTACAAGGAATACAAGATTTTCAAAAAAATAGAATTTAAGCAATGGTTTCTAAATATGGAAAGTATGAAAACGCAGGGCGTTACAGTCTCCCCTCCTTTAGGAAATTTCGTCCCGAAATTTATTCAAGAGGAAGACTTGAAAAAGTTTTGGCAAAAATTGAGACTTGGAAATTTTGTAACGGTTTGAAAAGTACGAAACTTTGGAGAACGACAAGGTAAATTTGCAAGGGAGTTCGTTGTCTAAAATAATTTGAGGTACCAAACATAGTTGAAAACGTGTAGGTGCGTATATAGGTAAAGTGAGTCTAAACAAGTTTGGATAACTTAAATTGGAGATGTATTAAAAATGGGACGTATTAAGAAGGAAGATTTTGAAAAACGGTTTGTATTTTGTTGGAAAGTAGGGTAGTTTACAGGGGAAGTTTTAAGGATAGTATAAAAATCACACTTTCGTAAAAATTGTTTATTGAGAGGAACGAAAAGGTTTGGTATTTTGAATAAAGTGTTAAAGGTATACTAAGTACATTTACACAAGAATAAAGAATAAGAAGACGGTTTTAAAGGTGATGAGATAAGTTAGGATTTGAATGTTTAAACAAGCCTGATTGTGAACGGGGTTCGTATGAAAGAAACGATAATGGAGAATAATAGGAGTATGGGGCGAACGATTGACTCTAAATGAATGCAAGTATATGAATGATATAAGTATTAGATAGACGAAAGTAGCGTGTTAAAGATGAAGTCTCGTCATGGATAATCGGATATAATGCGTTTATGAGTTGTTTAAAGTTTGTATTAGGTCAAAAGGTCTGCAAAACACTGAATTTCTCATGGCATGTTTTACGAAAGTTTGGTAACATGCTGAAAACACTTATATATAGGAAGTACCAGCGGCGTATCCACCATGTTTTGACCATGTTATGTCCGTCTCGTTATTCGGTGTCATGTTATGTTCCATGTCTTACCATACACAGTAGTACGCTCTATGGTTTTCATACGCCTATCACTATAATCCCGTGTGCACCCGCGATTATTTTGATCGTCGCATGATCCGCATAGCTTGTACTAGTTGTGTATGAATGAGGGTATACATAATTTAAAAATAAGAATGTGTACGTATAAGAATATAGTATATAAGCAAGTCCATGCTTAAGTATGTATGGGACCCACGTAAGTGAATCCCTCGGAGTATGCTCGCGTACGGGTACGAATGTATGAATCATGAGTATGAATGAAAGTATAAGCATGAATATAAGTTTAAGTATGAATATGCACGTAAGAATGAGTATAGACATAAGTACAAGCATAAAACGTATGCGTATAAGTGTAGGTACGAATAATAAAATTTATGTATATAGTGTACGTTGGGACATAGCGGATTTAAGCGTATAAAAACATTCAAAAGGTTGAGTATGTAAATACGAACGATATGAATGATGTTATCGCGAGATATCGACTAAAATGTGTATGATGATATGTATGTATAGTTGTTTAAACGAAACGTTGAGTTTATCGAATCAAAATTAGATTGAGCTTGATTTGAAGGGTAGAATATAGTTTGTATATGTAAGAGGATATAAGGTACTCATTGTTTAAGCATAATGTATTTTGTAATGAATGGAAATGCTACTTTTGTTTTAAAAGAGTTTACGTAATCCGAAGATGGTCAGTCCCCATGAAGTCTTCTTACCCACGTGTTTTGTAAATTGGTGTAGGAAAAATGTTTTCGATAAAAAGTAACTTCATTTCATCAAACAAGAAATTATGAATTTAGGAGATTCTTGTGAAAACGAGGATCCTTAGAAAAGAAATTTAGCAAAAGGACTTAGTGATTGTTAAAAGTTTTAACAAATGATTTGTTGATGTTGAAAATAGTATTTGGTAAAACGATCATATAACATCTATAAGATCTTAAAAGTAATTGAGAAAGGTTGGTTTGATTTCGATTAAGAATGGAAGTCTCTAGCATGATGATATAATGTGTGCGTGTTTTAGTGATTAAGTTGAATATGAAGTTCATTGGCCAGAGATTCATTGGATCGATTAAATTAATAGGTAGCATTTCGTAAGGTTTTAAAATTCGGGAAATAAAACGTTTTAAGGTATGATTAAGAATTTCGTGTATGTGAGTTATGTGAAAATAGATTGTAGGATAAGAAGTACGTTTGATAAAACAATGTATTTTGGAATTGATATAAGTGGGTATTTCGATAAATGATAAATGATTTAGGTATGAAACATGATTGTGTTTGCTTGATAAAGTATTTTGAAGGAAAGTTTGATAACGATCACCTAGGTAAGGGAATCACCCCTAACTCGTTGGTGAGGTCGTTTTAAGAAAAGAAGGAGTGGAGTTAATCGTCAAGGTAAGGAAATCACTCCTAACTCAATGATATGTCTCCATTTTGGCATTATAAAGAATGTAAACAAAATTGAGTGACGTTTTGAAATCAGGCATAGGTATAAATGTATGAAAAAGATTTAGTATGATGTTTGTGTGAGAAGAAAATATCAAAAGTAAATTCGAATTTGAAAGATTGCATCGTATAAAATAAATAATAGAAACACATGTTTGATTAAAATTTGCGATGGTTCCAAAACGGAACTTTGACTAACCAAAGTGGTCGAAAGGTCTTTCGAATTTGAGGAGCATGATTTGGCCTAATAGGTGGAATACTCTCGCCGACAAGTCGGTTAACGGTATTTACCCTTCCAGTTACTACATGTCCCATATCAATCGAAATTTCGAGACTTAGCGGGATTTGTGAAAAATTCAAGGACTGGAACTAGTCGACAAGGTGCGGGTTTCACCCCTAACTTGACGATTTCGTATCCTAAGTGTGGTTGGTACTCGTCGGGTCAAAATTTAATTTCAACACTTTGACGAGGGTCCACTAGAATTTGAAAGCGGAAATTCTCCATCAAGGTGAGGATCTCACTCCTAACTTAGTGGCGAATTTCGTGTAAAAAGAATAGGTGGATTGAGAGTCTTTCACCAAATTGTGGGTTTCACGCCTGTTTTGGTGAAGTCATCTCGTTTGTGTATTACAAATGGTTTCGAATTTAGTATAAATGAGTAAAAGACGTATGTTCAAAATAATAATAACAAGTATAAGCACATAAAGCATTTTAAGAAAATAACACGTAAGAGACATTTCAAGAATAACATGTAAATATATTTCATAAAAGTAGCATGTGAAGCAAGTATGGTCGATTTTTGGTGCTTAACTATAGACTAGGTCAAAAGCATGGCAGTTTTCCTAATTCCCTATAGTTATGGCTCTGATACCAATCTGTCACACCCCAACCAATGGCGGAAACATCGGAGTGAGACGAAATAAATTGCGCGAGACATCATAACACTAATAATTGTGACAAGTATTTAAATAATAAATTCCATTCCATTTCTAAAGAATCAATTACAAGGATTTGAAGAAAATACAAGAACATGAATAATGAAATACAATACAATAGGAGTACAAAATTTAAAGTGTGTATCTAAGCATCCTACTAGATTCCATGCATCACCAACATCATCGCTAAACCTGCAACATGTTTTAAAAGCATAGTTCAATACAAAGGTATTGGCGAGTACACTAGTTTTAGACTCGTGACATGTGTATAAAAAGTATTTTCAATCCAACATAGCAATTTGGTATACAAGGTCAAACTATCATGCATAACTAAAAGTCCAACCCAAGTGTCCACAAGAATAATAGCATCCCTCGATGTAGCAACATCGAGACCGTAAAGTATGAATAATAGCATCCCTCGATATAACAATATCGAAACCGTAAAGAATATAACTTAACAAAACCCCATCGGGCGGTGTTCTACTCCTATAGCGCTTTAATTGTTAAGGTGGGTTACAAGTAGTATGAATTCTAGCATGAACTTAAGCACAACAAGCATGTATAAGGATTGATTGAATAAAGCATGTTTGTGAATCGTGCATTTTAACATGTAAAACATGTTGCACCCAAAGTGTATTAAAAGGAAAATGGGTCAAGTGTACTCACAAAATTGCATATGCTTTCCGATTATCCAATATGACGAAGTTGTTGAGACTAGAAAGTTGAATGTGTTCGATTTGGAGTTTAAGAGGTGTTTACATATGGTTCTAGGGATTTGGAGTTTAAATAACATGAAAATAAACATATAAAAATAATCATCTAACACCTATGACACTTGTTCTTGATGCTATGAAACTCTAAAAGAGTTTAAATGTTTTTATGGAATAAAGTTCCATTAGAATCGTGACAAGTTGTCAAAGCCTAAGATGATACAATCTACTAGCTTGATGAATGTCCATTAGTTCATCACCAAGAGTTCGATTATTTGGTTGTTACATAAGTATTACATAGTGTGTATATTACATCATATATGTCAAGCATGAGGTAGAAGATTAAAGTCTTCATTTAGGCACCTCTAAGTATCATGGAATTCATACTTGAGGTAGGAAGAACAAAGCTTCCATTTAGGTACCTCTATTGTTCACCACTACACTTGTTGTTATGAACAACAAGGAGGGTTATGAACTTACAAGAAATAATAGAATATGAACAACTAATCTATGAGAAAACATCAAGCAATGTGTGGATTTTCAAGTAGGTTAGCCCAAGCTAATCCTAAATCACACAATCATCAAGTCTTGAACTTAAGCATCACTTGTGGGTTAAAACCCTTAAACAAAACAGAAAGTTTGTGAGGTTTATACATCTGATTTTGAATGTCTCAACCTTGTTTTTAAGCCTAACTAACCATAGAAGTGGTTATAAGCATAAGGACATAGGTTTGAGATGAGTTTCCTCAAGTTTAAACAAGTTTATCAAAGTTTGAAACAAGAACAGAAAAATCAGCCCACTTTGGAGCCCTTTTGGCAACATTCCAGGCTCTGGTTTTCTAGGGAAAACCCATGGAAACGTAGCTAAGGTCAATACAAAGTAGTAGGAAAAAGAATCGAGTGAATCAAATAAGAATTGAGTGAGTTATACTCACTTTAGTGAAGTGGTATAAATCTGCTCGAACTTCAGCAATCAGCTACGGTTTGGAGTGTTTGAGAGTGAATGGAAAGTGTTTAGAATGTGAAAAATGCTTGGAGGAGGCTTGGGTTATATAGGGGATGGATTAGGGTTTCATTGGGTTGGGCTTTGGAAGTGTTTAGTGGGCTAAATAACTCAAAACAAGGAAATTAAGTGGGCTGATGCAAGGCTGTTAACAGCCCTATAATTTTTACTACCTCCGTCCCATTAAAAGTGTCCTATTTTGAATTTTCAAAGTCTTTATTTATAAACTTTGACTTTAATTATATATTTTTACTGCCGAGATCGGAATCGAGAGGGGAGGGGTGTGGCTGGGTTGGGTTTTGTTATGCGAGGGAAGTGATTTTCCCTGTGTTTGATGTTTGTGTAGATACATGACCGAGAGAGAGATGAGAGGCCCTGAATGTGTTTTAGTGTTTTGAGAGGTAGGAGATGAAGATGTCGGATGTTTGATTTTGTGTTTGTATGAGTGTTCTAAGGGAAGGAGAGGTGTTATGTGTGTGTACAAGTTGTCTGCTCATGAGATTTGAGGATCAAGAGGGGAAGGTATGGACCATTAAATAGAGATCATGTAATATTTTGTAGAGATTTTCTAAGGATTTTGTAAATCTAGTGCAAATTTTGTATGGATTTGATAAGATTTTATATAGATTTATAAGAAAAGAGGTCTAATATCTTATGTGTAGGTTTAGGCTTTGTGGGTTTTGGGCTTGGGCCCACAAGCCCATCACAAGTGTAAGTGGCCCGTAATTCATACGAGACATGTTTTTAAAACCGAAATCACCGTAGCTTAGTAAAACAATATTTCAGAGTTAAAAGCATGTAAAAATAATGTCGGTGTCCGTCGTAGTCGCGTTCGTGCGTCGATGACGGTAATAATCGCGAAAAATTACATTGTCGTCGTCTTTAATCCGTTTTTCGAGCTAATTGCTAAAATTTAATTACGAAGCTAGAATATATCGTAAAAATCCAATATTTATCGGCATTGTCAGTATCTTGTACGGTATCAGTTCGTTGTCGCGTAATATTCAGCAGATTTTTCCGTAAACCACCGTTCACGCACTGTAAAGTCGTATAGACGTTCCTAGGCACTCCAAAGGCCTAATTAAGTTAATTTGCGTCGTAAACATTATTTATTGTCGCGTTAATCGCTTGTTAATCATGTAATTAAGAGCCGTAAATCACCGGTTGTCACACACACAGGGTGATAAACAACGCTGATACGAACACATGTGTTTCGAAATAGGATTTGTTCTTGGTTTAATGAAGTTACACGTAACATCTAGTTATATTTAGATTTAAACAATGCACGCCTCAACTGAGATAAAGGACATCCATCAAGCTCAAAAAGAAAACTTGTGTTTCCCATAGTCACAAAAGATTGCGGTTTGTATTTCGCATAGCCACCATATCCGTAGTAAAAAACGGTTGCGATTTGCACATTCAATCTTCAATACTTCAATAAAATACCACTAGTAGAAGAACCCGACATGTCTTCATGTTACGGAGAATGTTCTAGAAATTGAAGGAAAAGGAAAAGAATTGTTGAAATCGAATTTGACAACTATGACAGCTTATTAAAAGTAGCAATCACCTCCAATCATTTCCTGGTCAAATCACACAATATAAAGTTTAAAGTTATCGTGTGTTGTAGTTTGGAAAGATGACCGAATAGAGATCTGAATAACAAACTGTGGAGAACTTGTTTGTGTCGGGTTCTTCTGCTAGTTATTCGGAATCGATAAATAACCAACACGAAGATCTCTGCGATCGCTAAGGTTTCCATCAACGGATTGATAGGTAACGTTACTTTACCTGTGCTCCGATTTAAGCGGCGTGTTCCGATCAACGTTTATCGACATTGTTAAAGTTGATGAAGAGTTTAGAAACCCTAGAATGATTGTGTTTTTACCGAAAAAACGTGATACTTGAAAAAAAAAACACCATTATATACGACCCGTATAAATGTGGTAACATCACAAACCACCCAAAATAAATCCATTGAGCCGTATACGTTTTACAAATCGTATACCGATGTATACGGCTCGTATAACTATATACGGGTCCTATATAATAAATTCAAAAAACATTATCTGCGCATTTTTCTATTAAAAAACATTCTATACGGGCCGTATAAGTGTATACGGCCCGTATACACTAGGGGATGTGAAAATAAGATATAGGGGGTGTGGGAACAAGACACCCCTAAATCATTTGTCATTTTGTCACAAACTAGTAAATTTCCCCGCGTGTTGTGGCGGGATCTAAATGTAAAGTAACTTGAATTTATACCGTTTATTGAAAACGTATTATATTTGACCCGACTTGCTTTCAAACAAAGTTTACGCTAAAATGTAGACCAGCTGAAAACATATACAAAAATAAGCATAAAAACATATTATATTTAACCTGACTTATATTTTGAAAGAAACTGACGTTGAAACGTAAACCAACTTGAATTTATACTGGCCCGCACATAAAAATAAGCACATAAGAATATAATGTTTTATTAAGTTAAAGAATGGTACGGTGCGTTGCGACGATGTTGGAACGTAAAGTAACTTGAATTTGTATTAAATTTGACTTGACTCCTTTTAATTTATAATGTTTTATTAAATTAAATAAGGTACGACACGAAAACGTATTATATTTGACCCAATTGATTTCTAAAAAAAAACTTACGTCGAAATGTAAATCAATTTAGTTTATACCGACATGCACCTAAAAATATGTGTGTAAAACTCGATTGTAAAGTGTTTAAAAAGTTAAGGGGTTGTAAGCATCAATGCTGAAAATTAAAAGATAAATGTAAAAAAAAAGTAACAAAAAGACAAAATAAAAAAAATTAATTAAAAAACGTGTAGCTGGTTGCTAAGGTAGATGAAGCTTGGTATCGTAGATATATAATATAATATAGTCTAATCTAACTTATAATAAAATACTTCAAATAATGTCATATGGCATTCTCTTCTTCAACCTCATAAATTTTATTTAAATTTGTTTAATAATTTTTTTGAATATCTATATATAATCTAAAATTTAGTTACATGTTCTGTTTTAAAATCAACATTTATGATGTTTTAAATGTAGTACTTAAAATAATATATTACAAAATCATAAGTCCGCCTCCATCCACCTTATTCCTTTTAATTAGGGTTTTGAACATGGAAATTAGGGAAGCTGTGGAGAAAGCCATCGACTCTCAACCTCTGAAGCAGTGGAATCGATCATCCACAAACAAACTCCTTCTCGATGAATTCTCACGGAAAACACCAATTTGTCATCATCTAATTATCCTCCACAAATTCCCCAAATTTCGTCTTCAACACACTGACAGTTGACCTAATTTCCAATCGCACACATTTCACCTATATATCACCATCTGCTTTCCGATCCACGATTCTTCACAAAATTCGCTAATAATCTATGAAAATGGGGAACTCCTTTGGATGTTCAGCCTACGGTGAACGGTTTATGTCGGCTGCCAGAGATGGAGACTTCGGTGGTGTGGTGCGCTCGGGACTCGGGAGGCCAGAAGAGGGTTTGAAACGTAGGTAATTCTGTTCTTGCCAATTATTAGTGTTTGATTTCATTTTTGATACTCTTCAGCAAAAAAGACAAAATGAAGGAACTTCTGAAACAAAATCAACGACTTTGAATATACTTAGGCAGTCTTCATATACATTATCCCATATGAATAATGGAAGCTACTTTTATATGCTATGTGTTGGTTGTGATAAATACACTGCTTAGATGCGATCACACTTGAGTATAAACTCAACGTACCTAAGTATCCGGTTCCTCGATCTGGAGGCCAAGGACTGGATGGAGTTAACTTTGGGTATGGTATGGTCAGTTAGTCGTGGGACCATGGTGATTAGCTTATCTAACATGGGCCATTCAAGCCCGAAAGTGAATATTTGCTTCCTTGCACATCGAGCACATGCTCAAGTATATGAACCCGTGATATTGGATATAGATTCAAGAATCAGTCGTGATGTTGATTCAGAAACACGTTAAACAAAAGGCTTTTTAGTAATTTCACATTGAAGTCTAATTGGCTTAGGTTTTCACTTACATAGACTACCAAATGACCCTTTAAGACATTCATTGGAATGTATGTTTCTTGCTATTATGTAACTCATTCGGGTCGAAACTATACATGGGCCACTCACCAAATACCAAATCACCACAGCGCTACAAGAATCATGAATAAAGGCACATGTGCAAGCCTAGTAGTTTATTATTATTAAGCATTATTTTTAAATAGCGCCTTTCTTTGTTTTGAAGCTCTTAAAAGTAATACTTCTGTTTGATTATAATTCTTAAAAGTAATTTTGTCATTTGACACATACATAATATGTTGCCGCTGCTAAAGGCCATAATGATGTATGAATTTATCGCTTTTCAGCTGTTGATTTTGTGTTTAATTGTTTAATTTGGTGTTTATGCTGTTTTTTTTTTGGTGTTTTGTGGTTTTAGATTGTTGCATTGCTGCTTGATAATGGAGCTGATGTTAATTCTAGGAATTATTGTGGTCAGGTAATCATTCTTCGGTTTCGAAATCGACATGGACATCCAATATTAGCTCCGAAGATATGCTGACCGAAGTTCTGTCGTATTTCACGCAACCATCAATACCGGAGAAGACAGAGCGTATCTGGTACTTATTCAGCCTTCATAGTTCATATTATCATACATTTTAAAAAAAATTATGAAATGGTTTTTGTTTATTTTGCTAAAATTGTTTTTTTTTTTTTCATTTTTTCAGGAATTTTATATCAGACATATAGATGGAAGCCCGATTAGTTCAGAAGCCGAAAAGCAACGAGTGATCATGTGTTTAAAAGCCGCGGTTGAAAGAAGGGCACCCGAAGGTGTGCGTCTCGAGCTATTCAAACCCGACAAACCCGGGCTGTTGGCCCAAGTGACACGAACGTTTAGAGAAAACGCGATGAACGTAACACAGGCCGAGATATCTACAACAATGGGTATGGCTCTAAACATTTTCTATGTAACGGACGCGATTGGAAACCCGGTATTACTTGGACATTATTGCTTGATAATGGAGCTGATGTTAATTCTAGGAATTATTGTGGTTATGCTGTTTTTTTTTTGGTGTTTTGTGGTTTTAGATTGTTGCATTACTGCTTGATAATGGAGCTGATGTTAATTCTAGGAATTATTGTGGTCAGGTAATCATTCTTCGGTTTCGAAATCGACATGGACATCCAATATTAGCTCCGAAGATATGCTGACCGAAGTTCTGTCGTATTTCACGCAACCATCAATACCGGAGAAGACGGAGCGTATCTGGTACTTATTCAGCCTTCATAGTTCATATTATCATACATTTTAAAAAAATATGAAATGGTTTTTGTTTATTTTGCTAAAATTGTTTTTTTTTTTTTCATTTTTTCAGGAATTTTATATCAGACATATAGATGGAAGCCCGATTAGTCCAGAAGCCGAAAAGCAACGAGTGATCATGTGTTTAAAAGCCGCGGTTGAAAGAAGGGCACCCGAGGGTGTGCGTCTCGAGCTATTCAAACCCGACAAACCCGGGTTGTTGGCCCAAGTGACACGAACGTTTAGAGAAAACGTGATGAACGTAACACAGGCCGAGATATCTACAACAATGGGTATGGCTCTAAACATTTTCTATGTAACGGACGCGATTGGAAACCCGGTATTACTTGGACATTATTGCTTGATAATGAAGCTGATGTTAGTTCAGAAGCCGAAAAGCAACGAGTGATCATGTGTTTAAAAGCCGCGGTTGAAAGAAGGGCACCCGAGGGTGTGCGTATCGAACTATTCAAACCCGACAAACCCGGGCTGTTGGCCCAAGTGACACGAACGTTTAGAGAAAACGCGATGAACGTAACACAGGCCGAGATATCTACAACAATGGGTATGGCTCTAAACATTTTCTATGTAACGGACGCGATTGGAAACCCGGTATTACTTGGACATTATTGCTTGATAATGGAGCTGATGTTAATTCTAGGAATTATTGTGGTTATGCTGTTTTTTTTTTTCTGGTGTTTTGTGGTTTTAGATTGTTGCATTGCTGCTTGATAATGGAGCTGATGTTAATTCTAGGAATTATTGTGGTCAGGTAATCATTCTTCGGTTTCGAAATCGAAATGGACATCCAATATTAGCTCCGAAGATATGCCGACCGAAGTTCTGTCGTATTTCACGCAACCATCAATACCGGAGAAGACGGAGCGTATCTGGTACTTATTCAGCCTTCATAGTTCATATTATCATACATTTTAAAAAAAAATTATGAAATGGTTTTTGTTTATTTTGCTAAAATTGTTTTTTTTTTCATTTTTTCAGGAATTTTATATCAGACATATAGATGGAAGCCCGATTAGTTCAGAAGCCGAAAAGCAACGAGTGATCATGTGTTTAAAAGCCGCGGTTGAAAGAAGGGCACCCGAGGGTGTGCGTATCGAACTATTCAAACCCGACAAACCCGGGCTGTTGGCCCAAGTGACACGAACGTTTAGAGAAAACGCGATGAACGTAACACAGGCCGAGATATCTACAACAATGGGTATGGCTCTAAACATTTTCTATGTAACGGACGCGATTGGAAACCCGGTATTACTTGGACATTATTGCTTGATAATGGAGCTGATGTTAATTCTAGGAATTATTGTGGTTATGCTGTTTTTTTTGGTGTTTTGTGGTTTTAGATTGTTGCATTGCTGCTTGATAATGGAGCTGATGTTAATTCTAGGAATTATTGTGGTCAGGTAATCATTCTTCGGTTTCGAAATCGACATGGACATCCAATATTAGCTCCGAAGATATGCTGACAGAAGTTCTGTCGTATTTCACGCAACCATCAATACCGGAGAAGACGGAGCGTATCTGGTACTTATTCAGCCTTCATAGTTCATATTATCATACATTTTAAAAAAATTATGAAATGGTTTTTGTTTATTTTGCTAAAATTGTTTTTTTTTTTTCATTTTTTCAGGAATTACCAAACGATTTTCAAATAATATTTTAACCAATTAACTCATCCATTTTATTTAATAATATAGATTTATATATATATATATATATATATATATATACTTCTCATATTCAGATTCCATAACATCAAAATATATGTTATCATTTATTATTATTATTATTATTATTTGTTATCATTAATGCAATTAAATGTGTGAGCAACTTTACACCTGATGACTTCTCATGTTCAGATCCTATAACATTTTTGCATTTAAACTTTCATTAAAATGAAAACTGTCACAGGTCATCCCAAGAGCCTACTTATGATGTCTCTATAAATACACAACCACATTCAAGCATCCTCCCTTTCATTATGCAACCTGTGACTGAATATCGGAAGACACCTGCCAACATGAAGAAAACCACTGCTATTGCTAACTGTTCAGAAAGTTTGGCGACTCTTGAAGAAATATTACACCATGGTCGAGAAAATAAGAAACACACGGTATCAACACTTTCTATAATTTCGATTGTTTCCCCCGGCATTATTATTATCCATACATTAAATATGTTTCTTCTAATCCATGCAGAATGCTGAGTTCAATTGTCGTGTGGTGATTAAAGGCGTACGTAATAGCAAAGAGTGGTTCAGACTTATGTGTGGAGGAGGAAAATGCATGAAAGGTGTATCGCGTGATCACGGGGAGCTGTGGTGTGCTGGCTGTGAAAACCCAGTTATGTTTCCCCGAGCAAGGTTCGGTTTTGGTATTCTATAGTTATGTGCGTTGGCAAACGCCTTTATACACTTTCACATCTGAAAAAAAAACTTTCAACAGGTTCCATTTTGAACTTGATGTGCTCGATTCCACAGCAAATGCGGTCATCGTGTGCTTCGATGACACTGCACAGATTCTAACAAGCACCACTGCTCAGTCTATACTCAATGTGGAATCGGGTCTCTCGCATATCTACACCGTTTATTCCGAAAGCATCCAGGATAGCTTCACACCAGTCATGATACAGAACTCTAACGGTAGCATCTCAGCGCTCCCAAACTGCTTACACTCACTTGTGGGCACCACCCGAACCATCCAAGTTGACACATCCACATACTACCATCATGGGGCCTTTGAGAGCTTCAACTGCAAGCGTGTGCTCCCAGACGAAACCAATTGTCAATTCGTTGGATCTACCACTCCTACTCCCATGACTAGGAAGGGTAAAGGGGTGATGACAATACCAACACCGGTTAAGATCAAAGAAACAATCAGAAAGTACATGTAAGTTTCTATATATACTTTTGACTTACCAAATTCCATGAACCACATAACTACATATCCATTTGTGTTGTGTTTAAGTAAATGTTCAAAATTGAATATTATATGATACAAACATCATGTTTATTTCTTTATGACTAACTATAAAACTGATACTTATTAAATGGAAAAAATATGAAAAAATAGATATAAATAATATAAACTAATAAATAATAATAAACAAGAGCTAACATATGTTTTCAATATATTACTTTTAATCTGATGACAGTTTTGATCCATACAGGTAAAAATGAAAAAATAAACCCATAAAGTTTTATAACTAGCATTGTAATAATATACTGTTCCAACATTATAAAATAATATTTTTATTGTAAAATTGAAAAAAAAAAAAAGACAAACCTGGGCTCTCACGAAACCGCAGAGTGCAAAGGTGGAAAATTGACCAGTATATAGACCATTTTCGTCCGAATGACCAACATTAATTTGGACTGAAGCATGATCCTTTGAAGTGATCAGCCTAATGGTGGCCGAACTGCAAAATAGAAACGATCGACACCATTGGTTTTGGTATGTGCTTTTTCGATTTGAGAACGCATACGAGCCCATCGCTTTAGTGTTGAAATGCATTGTAATGGAACTTACCCGCGGCAAGTCGGCAACGCGCGGGCATGACCACTAGATTCCCACATTCCGTAAGGTTACCTTTCTTTATGTCGATTATGATGAAATTTGTAGTGAATTTGTTTATGCTTCTTTGTTCGTTTGGATATTTAAGTTAAATCATTTGTTTATGCTTTTTTCCCCTATTTATACATGCCAACTAGCTAAATGGAATGAATTGAACTTCAATGAGCTTGAACTGCAGTTCATAAATGGGAATTTACTTGAACGGAGTTACATTCTATCAACTTTTTAGTACAAAATAATGGAATATGAACTACTAATATATACATCATCCAAGTTAAAGTTCTGCCTAACATTTCCTTTCTTTCTTTCACAGCCCTACTTATGAAGGTTCTGATTCAGATGGTTCTGTGTGTAGCGCTCCAGGTGAAAGGTATGTATTTAGCCTATAAGCATATACGTTTTACACATCATATCCATTTGTGTTGTGTTGTGTTGTGTTTAAGTAAATGTTCAAAATTGAATATTTGTCGCTATGTCACTACTTGAACGAAGTTACATTCTATCAAATTTTTAGTACAAAATAATGGCATATGAGCTACTAATATATACATCATCCAAGTTAAAGTTCTGCCTAACATTTCCTTTTTTTATTTCCCAGCCCTACTTATGAAGGTTCTTATTCAGATGGTTCTGTGGGTAGCGCTCCAGGTGAAAGGTATATATTTTGCCTATAAGCATATAGATATTTGATTTGACTAGCTCATACCCGTTGCTTATGTTTACTTCCTTAAACCTGTTGTAGACAAGAAACTACTAAGGGGAACGTCGACTACATGGCCATGCATTAGCGGCAGAAGATTTCGTGAATTATTGAATAAAACTTGAAGCTTTATGAACTCCTTTAAGTTTTTTTTTCCTGTAACGTATGTTTTTAGACTTGGCATACATGTTTGTTCTTAAACAGATTCCGCAAACAAAGTTTCCTGTGCTATGCACGCCTTAAATTTTGTGTGGCCGGCTTATGGTACAAGCTCTTATCACGTTTTGTATGGCTTCTCTTACATTGTCTTTTGGCTAATTATCTTTTATCCATACATAAACATTTTCCCCGAACGCACAACAAAATGAAGGACACTAACTGTTGGTCATGCCGTGCATCGCACGGGCCTACCCTCTAGTTAATGTTAATTAATAACCAATATATAGATATTACTTATTTTTATCCTTATCTTTATCTAAAATTAATAAATAACTTTAATTTTGCAATTTAGACTCTTTTGTTTTTTTTTTTACTTTTAACCTAAAGTTTTTCATCTTTTGCAATTTAATCCAAACTCTTTTTTATTTTCAATTTTGATCCACCATACTTTTCATCTTTCTCAAGTTTTTCGTTTTGTTCTAAATTTTGTGAGTTAACGCACCGCAGCGTGCGTGCGTGTGGGGTTCAACATTTTTTTCGTATATTTATTCCCGTTTGATTGGCTCGTCGCGTCACGTCTATTTTTATGCGTTTGGCAAGTTCGTCCAACACGTGAGTCTTCGATGGACTTAGTTATTTTTTGTATATTTTACGTTTTCGGTTTAATTTCTCAGCAACGAGCATGCGTGATTCAAATATTTTATGTTTGCTTTTCGTTCGTCGTTATTTTTTTCCCGTTTTTATTTATTTTGTTTTTACGAGTTTTTCCGGTGTTGGTGGTCGCTAACAATGGTATAGTATCGCTACTACTTAACATAGTTTTATGACAACTGCTGTAACGCAGGTGCTTAATACTAGTGCTTATAATAAAATGATATAAATAGTGTTCGACTTATAACTTGGGAAATAGAAATAATGGTCATACGACTCATATTCCTTGATTCCAGAAGCTTGAGCCCATAGTTGGAATCGTAGCCCATGGGCTGAACAACCATAGCATAACGATCACATGCAATATTACTATGTGTTATGAGGGCTTGGTAAGAGGGTTGATTGAGAAAAAAGTATTGTCTGTAAAATGACATGTGCACTTTTTTATTACTCAAAAATGCCCAAAAGAGTTGTTATGGTAAAGGCTTGGTTGGGGGCTTTGTTGGTGATTGAGTAAGGGGCTGTTTGGTAGCCTCTGAATGGTCATTCAGATGCTACCTCTTAATGGAACCATTAAGAATTTTACCAATGAGAAGGTAGAAGATTGTGACATGTGATGATTTACCATTCAGAGGTTACCTCTTAACCATTCAGACTTGAGGTTACCTCTTATTCATTCAGAGGTTTTAAACCATTAAGAGGTAGCATCTGAATGGTCATTAAGAGGCTACCAAACAGCATAAACATTATTTTATTATTATTATTATTATTATTATTATTATTATTATTTATGTTGGTTTATATATTAACAAACGCTATTTAACTAATAAAATTACACGCTCTATGTTGTGGGTTTCGATCGATTTCTATTTTGGTTTAGTATAGCAACCGAAAGAAATATGTTCAAAAGAATATCTACACATGTTTTACATCACCGAAAAACATAAAAATAAATTTAAATTGGACAACGGTACGGGCCTATTTAAATTAGTTGAAAATGGGAACATACCATCTAATGAAAACGTATTATATTTAATCTGAGTCGTTTCCGAACAAAATTTAAGTCAAAACGCATGCCAATTAAAAACCTACGTAAAAATAAGTACGAAAACATATTATATTTGACCCGACTCATTTTCGGAAAAGAAAGTTACGTCAAACGTAGATCAACTGGAAACGTACATAATAATAAGCATAAGAACATATTATATTTGACCCAACGCATTTTCAGGAAAAGTTTACGTCGAAACGAAAATCAACTTTAATTTATATCAACACGTACATAAATATAAACACGTAAAACACAATTACAAAGTCTCTAGAAAGTTAAGAGGTTGTAAGTGTAAATGCTGAAAGTTTAGAGGTAACAGTATAAAAACCGAATTCATTTTCGGGAAAAGTGTACATCGAAACGAAAATCAACTTAAATTTATACCGATACGTACATAAATATACATTATGGGGTTGTAAGTATCAATTTTGAAATTTGAGGGGTAAAAGTATAAAAAAACCAAAACTAATTTTCGAGAAAAAAATTACCTATGGAGAAGAAGAAAAACAACAAGAAATAAGCAAGGAAGGCCAGAACTCACTTTTTTGGCCTCTAAGTTTTATGCCCAAAGTTGAAGGATTTGGATGATTTGAAAGGGTTTGAGAGTGATTTAGGAGTGTGTAAAGTGGAATGGTGGTGTGGGGGTGTTGTATTTATAGTGGGAAAAATGGGTTAGGTCAAATTATTAAGATGGTTGGATGTTGGAAAAGTGGGTGAAAAACATTAAACCCATAGTTGCACGATTCTGGCTGAAAATAGGGCTCTTTCGCGTGTCGTGGCGGAAGCCTTTTTCCAAAGTTTTGTTATTTCATGCTAAAAACTCAAAGTTGAGCATGTTTTTTAGTATTTAAGGTGTATGCAAGTATGGTAAATAAGAGAACACGTATGAAATGTCATTCCAAAGAAAATATAGTCTTGATGAGTTACTCGGTTTTGAATTAAAAGTGTGTATTCGTGATTGTTTACGGACCAACTCTCGAGGTTACAAGGAACTAGAAAGAGAATATGAATTACATTGATGTGAAAAGGAACGAAAAATATGGAACGTTACGCCGGTGGTACTGTAGACTTTTGTTTTGCACCTTTTTGGATTCGATTCGACCATGGTGAATCTTTCAATTTCATTGAAGGGAATTTGTATTTTGAGTTTGCTATGTTGTTTTGCTTCTTTTTTTAACAGTATGAGGCGATCAAGATTAAGAAGGAGAGAGGGTTTTATTGAGGTCAAACCCATGTGACTAGGGCTGCAAACGAACCAAACGAACACGAACAAGATCTTGTTTTTGTTTGTTTGTTAAGAAATATATGTGTTTGCAAACTGTTCACGAACACTTATCGAACGAGATTTTATGTTTGTGTTCGTTTGTTAAGAAAATGAACGTGTTCGTGTTCATTTGTGTTTGTTAATTTTAGACAACGGACAAAAACGAACGTTGACGAACACAAATGAGCACAAAATAATGTTCATGAACACAAATAGACACAGACGAACACAAACAATCGTTCATAAACAAAATATATAATACACTGACGATTATTAGATATTTAATTTGTCGAAATTTTGAAGTATTTAAATAAATACAAACATTAAAAACACTAATGAACTATCGAACACGTTACCGAACGTTCACGAACATAAACGAACGAACACGACCTCTATTCATGTTTGTTCATTTAACTAAACGAACGAAATTTCTTGTTTGTGTTCGTTTGTTTAATAAATAAACGAACACAAACAAACTTCCCGCCGAACGGTTCACGAACTGTTCGCCGAACGTTTGGTTCGTTTGCAGCCCTACATGTGACTTACCTTCATTGACTATAATATCCATCAGGCCAAATGGATCAGAAGAAGCTACCGGGCCCTCTTTTAAGGCCATGGGTAATGGTTAATGCACTCTAAGGGGCATTTTCTGTCACATCAGCAACATAACACATAACCAGGGGCGGATCTACGTAGTTGTGAGGTGTAGCCCGGGATACCTCTCAACTTTTTTGGTGAAGTGTAATCTTTTTGTGTTAATTTTCATTTTATATTCCGGGGATACCCCTAAGCAAATGTTAGGATACCCCTGAATGTAGATGAAGATGAGAAATGGAATTTTATGGTTGACGGAAAAAAAATTCCCGGTGGAAAGCGGTAACACAACTTCTTTAAGAAGAAGATGGAAGTTATATTTATTAATATAATATATATAATAAACATTGGGATAGTAAATGGGATTATGAGACCGGTGGGTATGGTTTGGATAGTCTCTTGGAGACTACCCGCCACGTAGGCGTCATGTCATCACGAGAGGAGGAGCATCCTCTTGGGGACTACCCAAGGGTGTGGGGACTACCCAAGGGTGTGGGGACAAGCCAATACTACCCAACCATTAATAATATATATATATATATATATATATATAAAGGAGAAGAAAGAAGTCAGATGGGGGCCCCCCAGTTTGCTCCGTCTCCTCCGTCTGGATTCCGACGTTGGCGACGCGACGGACCGCCAGGGGGCGGTGTGCGACGGTCCGGCACTCGATGACGATCCAGGGACGGGGCCCGTACCCCATGGTCTGAATGAAAAGGAGTCTGCCAAAAGTCAAATCAAGTCAGAATTCACAGTTATTCAAACTTCAATTAATATTTAATAATTATTCACTTCAATTAATATTTAATGATTTAGTTTTTTTAACTTGTTGTAACCATTACTTGTTTGTTTTTTTTTTTTACTTTTTTTATGTATATTTTTTACATGTACTAAAGGTTCCTTAAAAACGATATGTGCCTACAAGTTTCACAACAGAAAAGGTTAAAAGTGAAAATAATACAGGAAGAAAAGGTTAAAATGAAAATAATACAGGAAGAAACATTGAAATAGTTCTTTCTAAATGTATATGATTTAATAAAATGACTAAATTTAAAGAAATGTTATATAAACATTCACACTAAACGTATCTATACCTAAATAATACATAATTTTAGTTATATCTTATCTTAAAATATTATATTACAATTTCTAAATCTTATTACTAACTGTTTAATATTTTTTTATTCACCTCGTGTCCCATGTGATACACTGGTTTGTAACCTAATAATTCTCTATATATATTTACTAGCCGCACAGGGCCCTTAAGGGCTTTCAAATTCTCAGGGATGACCATAGATATAAGAAAAAACATTAAAGGGCTCATTTTTACTAGGTACACAGGGAAGGGGGGGTGTAACAACCCGCACTTTTGTGCGTTGTTACTACTCGATATACTCGTTACGCCTAGCACCAGAGATTCAGATCATAATGTAACTATATCGCATACATCGCTATTCGAAGGATAATCGCATATTTTCAAAATACATTATCACTATACTACACCAACCACAAACACTAACACTCACGATGGCACTGAGTGAGGACCTATTCTACCCTCCTCGGTGGCTGTGATGTGTCGAAACGTAAACGATTAACGCTAACAAAGACTCTCGGGTGAGTGCTATAGCTCCAGTCGTCGTGACGATGATGACAATGCGAGTGAGTGGTACCCCGACAGTCATTGTGGCACAAAACACAATAACGTTCACGATGACTGCCAGCCGATAGGACAGCAGCCCAGTCGATCGGACAGGCTGCCAGCCGATCGGACAGCAGCCCAGCCGATCGGACAGCAGGCCGTCCGATCGAACAGGAGGCCATCCGATCGAACCACTGCCATCCGACCGGACCAGCCCATCCGACCCATGTGTCATCCGAACGGATGAGCCCATCCGAACGGATGAGCACCATCCGATAGGATAACTGACTTTTCGACGCCATTCTCGCTTAACCGTGCATCGTTTACCATATCCTTCAATGATTTAACGCAGACATACCCGTAACCGACCCAATCAAGTTGCATTCTCGCTAAATACGCACTGTGAGTATACTTGAATCCTTTTTAATCGTGTTTTGGGTGTAACATACGTTTCTAGCAAATCGAACTTATCAAACGAATTATTCAATCAATCGAATTATCACTTGCGAATAACTGTTATGCATAGATATACGTGATGCTAGTTGCATATGTGCTAGGGCTTATACTCGCGACGTCCCACCATGACTAGTATAGTACTATTGCGCCCGACGGGGTCTAGTTTGCCATCGCATATTCGAGCATCGAGGACTTAGTTGGTAGTATCAGCTTTGTGAGTATATATGTCGTGTGTTACGTTCTTGCATATGGAAATTCGCTACACGTTTTAATCGATTACGCTATACATATCAAACCTGTATACTCGCCAATACTTTTGTATTGACAAATATTTTAACGTATGTTGCAGGTTAGATCGCAGGCTACTTCAAATCAAGCTAGGAAGTCTAGAAACTCAACTAAAATCTAGGTTGTCGGATTTGTATTGTTCGAGAGGACAAGAAATCTGTGATAATTTATGTGATTGTATTATTTGTTAGTATGGGATAACGAATGTATTAAATATTATCGCAACATAGTTGTTATGGATTCTCTTGAGCAATCTGATTCGCCTAGTGCTGCGCCCCGATGATTCCGCCATCGGTTGGGGTGTGACAGATTGGTATCAGAGCCATAACTATAGGGAATTAGGTAAATTTTGGTGACTCGACCTAGTCCGGGTCGACGTCTTAGAAATTGACCTAGTCTATAGTCTAAGTACCAACAGGCCGACTCGTGCGAACCCAGTAGGGTTTGCATTGGGCTTACTTGATACTCTTGATCGAAATTGCTAAAAGCTACAACTTTGTGTGAACACGCGCACTACAGCTTCACACGAAGGAGCCTTTCCTAAGGCCGGAATACAACTTAGCCTTTCCTAAGGCTGACACAATACACGTGTTTTCGAAAATACTCGCATAACAAAACCGAGTGTTTCAGTCGAGATCAGGTGTGAAAACCAAACGAGATCGCTCACTCAGCGCATTTTTCTGGCACGAGAACCTTTCATCGAGTTAGGAGTGACATCCACATCTCGACGAAAGCCTCCATTTTGAAATCTAGTGGAACTCACGAATTTATTCAAAGAGCATAACCACAAATCAGGAACGAAACTATTAAGTCAGGGGTGAAACCCGTACCTTAATAAGCCGTTCCACTCTCTATAAACTGGTTTTCAAAAGCTCTCACCAAGGACTCGACTATCACGATAACTCGAGCCACACGATGACTAGGAAGACGAATGCCATGAACTGCATCCCAGTGGAAGCATGGAGTCTTCTAAGTCAACGCGCGTGCACGAATTTGTTGAATATAGTTGGGTTACCTTGGTTAGTCGACGCCTAAACACCCAAGGCACTCTATCGTACGACCCACCAATCTTACAACTGGTTGGAAACTTATTTACGTTTTGAAACTTTACGCTTTATCGATTTCTCGATTTAACGATTTTCACTCCCTGCTTTATAAACGCACAAATCGCACAACCATCGCAATCTAAAACGAAACCCGAATGTTCGCAACAAAACTAATGCATAATCTATCGTCTTCGCTCTCGCTTTCTCACTTCAACGCGTCCTCGCATATTCTAAACCGACCTGTATGTGTATGATTACAAATTACAACTATATAAATACATATAAGTACGTATAAACAACAAGTCATTGTGTGAGAACTTAGGAATTTCGTGTTTCCTATGTGGCTCCTATGTGATTTCGCATTACTATTACATTATCGCATCAAGTTTTGAATGCGCTCAATCGCATCGCAAAACTCAAGAATCATTATGATCGAATCTCATTCCAAGTCTCTTCCTGTCTAGATGTCTTCCAACGACTCTGCCTCGAGACGAGCAGCTAGGAGAAGGGCCAAACGAAGTGTCAACAAGAGGATTGCATCACTTGTAACCAAAGAAGTGGCAAAGCTTATTCCTCGAATTGTCGCTCAAGTGCACTCCCTCAGCAACTCTCGAGCCTCGGAAGACTCCAAGACGGAAGCGCCGCAATCTGCTTTTCTCTACAAACACTTCAAAGCCTGTGACCCGATGGAATTCACAGGTGAAGGAGGTGTGACTCAACTACTTCAGTGGTTTGATTCTATCAAAGTTACCCTTCGTCAAAGTGGGTGTCCCGATAGTTTCCGTACTACTTGCGCTACCGGAGTATTTCAATCACGAGCACTCGACTGGTGGACCGCCGAACGCAACAAACGTGGAATCTCCGCAGCTTACGCTCTCTCTTGGGATGAGCTGAAAGAGCTCATGAAGAAAGAGTACTGTCCCTCTCACGAAATCCAGAAGCTAGAAAACGAATTTTGGGAAATCAAGTAAACCAAAGGTGACAATGCTGGCTACACCGCAAGGTTCAAACAGCTTAGCATAATCTGCCCAGGTCAGGTCAACACTTCAGAAAAGGCCATCGCGAAGTACATTCGTGGCTTGCCTGAATGTGTGGGTGATTTTGTCAAAGCTGCAAGACCAGCTACCATCGAAGAAACCTACCGCTTAGCCGCAGAAATCAACAACAAACGACTCATGGAAGGGTTTTTCTCCAAGAATCCTGTCAAGCAAGCTTATCAAGCGATCGACATTAATCCTTCAGAGGATCCTAGCAACGAGTCTTCTGACAAATCTGCTGACGATTCCTCTGACGGATCTACCGACGATTCTTCTGATGACTCTACCGACGATTCTTCTTATGACTCTGCCGACGGTTCTTCCAACGACTCGGTCAAGGATTCTGCTAGTGAGTCCTCAGACGAACCCTCCAATAACGACACCTCTTCGCAAGACACCGATAAACCCAGCCGCAAACGAAAGACTTCAAGCCCGAGTTCATCAACAACCGAACTGCTGCGACCGAAACCTTTTCAAACAGTTCTGGTGTGTCCAAAACGAGCTTACACTGGAGCTCATCCCCAGTGTTACTCATGCACCTATCATCATCCAGTTGGGGCTGACTGTCACTATTGTAGTAACTGCAACCGTTACTGTCATTTCACCCGCAACTGCCGCATCGAACCGTGAACCTGAGTACAACAACAACAGCTCCAGCAAAAGTCTTCAACATCAAACACCTAGCAAGCGTAGGATAAAGTTGTAATGATACGATTTTCGACGTTAAATTCTAAGTTTTGAACCTACTCTATTACTCGATGTTGCCACTATGCGTAACATTAACTCTCGTTTTCGTTTCCTCTTCCGCTCTCTAATCGTCGCACTTAGACTAGAGTCACACACGTACTATATACTATATCATGAAATAATGTGTTTTACCCTCACTACACTCTTAGAACGAGGTACGATAAACTTGCAAGGAACGACTAATCACGAGTGCACACGAGATTATTTAGGTCAGTGCACGGAGATCGTAGTAAATTCTAAGGTGCCATAAGCGTTACGACGAAGTATGACACCAAACCACGGGATCTAAGTAGTAGGGGTCAAGCAAGGTGTGCTTTATCATACTACCGAAGTTCCGGGAAGAAAGTGCCACATGGAGTTGAACGTTACTAAACCTATTATACTATTGTGATTATTTTCAACACACTACACTCAATCACAAGGCATAACAAACCGTATCATCGCGAGACTTGTCGTAAGTCTGTTGCAAGGAATCTCGATCAAGTACATAAACGCTCACGATGTTCTTGAGTGAGGACCTATTCTTCCCTCCTCGATAACTGTGGTGCGTCGCAACGCAACGTTAAACTTATTCGAAACAAAACTCGACTAATCGCAATCGCTTGTCATGTGTATCTCGCTATCTCTATCGCTTATTATTATGTGAACCTATATCGCTTGCTGTGTATCAATCTATCGCTGTCGCCTACCGTTATTTGTGGTGTTTGTGTTAAGTTAGCACACATGACCTCGCTTCACGTGATGAAGCTCATATGGTTAAAGCAAGGCGTTTTAGTCATGTCAGCGGCCTTTCGTGGAAAAAGGCCATGTGGGGTCTGATGTTAGTTAAATTCTGTGGTGTTAATCAATCAAATCGAACCACATAAATCGAACCGCGTAAATCGAACCGCATACCTCCATCGCTTGCAACGCAACAACTGCCGCTCATCGTAACTCGTTATCATCGCCGTCATTGTTGGTGTTGCGTTATTCGCTAAGTCACCTAATCATTTATCGCTTATCGTGTATAGTCTACCGCTTATTCGCGTATCGCGTACCGCTTATCGCTCGCTTGGTATTCACTGCAGTCTGTACGCATGACATCGCTTCACGAGGTAAAACTAACCTGGTTAAACGTGGTGTTTCACCATGTTAGCAAACTCTCGTGGAAACGTGCCAAGTGGGTTTAATACGGAATCTAATCGAAAACGCGCTATTCGCTTATCACTTGTCGCTCGACGCCTACCCAGACACGACACATAAATGTTTTGTGTCATCAGGCTACTCGCGCACGCTGCTACGGCTACGTTCGCAATTCAACTCGCCAGTTTAACCTATTCGATTCTATCTTATACTCGGTCCGACTTCCTATCGATTGGACCGGGTAAGTGCAAGTTCTATTCGTGTCATATCGGCACACCTGACACCGCCTCACGAAACAGAAGTAATATGGGCAAAGCATGGTGGATACGCCGCTGGTACTTCCTATATATAAGTGTTTTAAACATATTAGCAAACTTTCGTGGGAAAGTGCCAAGTGGGGCTCGGTGATCAACTACCTTTTCGTACTATTAAAAAAAAAACTTGTTTTATAAAAAAAAATTCTGATTTAAAACCGGTGGACGAGTGAAATTTTCTCATGACATGGAGATAACATCGAATCAGCTTAACCCCATGTCCAAGAAAAGTTTCATAAGTCCAAGTTTTCCTTAAAGCTTTTACAACATCCAAACGAAGTCCTTCTTAAGACATTGGTTCAACATCGAGTTCAGCTTGAACCCATGCCATAGGAGAGTTTTCGTAACTCCAGTTTTCATTCCGAATTCCTTAAAATGTTTAAAACTCAAACTCCCTTGCAACGTTGGTTAACATCGACTCCGTTGACCTCACGTTAAAAGGAAAATTTTCAAGGTTTTCATCCGAAATTCCTTTTAAATATCTAAAAACGAACGCTTCTTGTAACGTGGGTTAACGATCGACTCAGTTAATTCTACGACATGAGAAACCTTTCAAGTTCCTTAAAAAAATTTCAATCGCATCGAATTCTCCAAGACACGAGGTACTTTGAAACGCCAACTCGTGGGATGCTCCTTTGGTCATTACGTCGCTTCTCGCTATCGCAATCGCAATCGATCTCTCTTATTCGAAGCACTCTCGCTTGTCAACTCTCACCCGATTAACTCGTTGTATCGCTACTTATCCAGGATCAACTCTCAATGGTCTACCTATTGGATTAATTTCGGGGCGAAATTTCCTAAAGTAGGGGAGACTGTAACAACCCCCACTTTTGTGCGTTGTTACTACTCGATATACTCGTTACGCCTAGCACCAGAGATTCAGATCATAATGTAACTATATCGCATACATCGCTATTCGAAGGATAATCGCATATTTTCGAAATACATTATCACTATACTACACCAACCACAAACACTAACACTCACGATGGCACTGAGTGAGGACCTATTCTACCCTCCTCGGTGGCTGTGATGTGTCGAAACGTAAACGATTAACGCTAACAAAGACTCTCGGGTGAGTGCTATAGCTCCAGTCGTCGTGACGATGATGACAATGCGAGTGAATGGTACCCCGACAGTCATTGTGGCACAAAACACAATAACGTTCACGATGACATCAAGAAAGGACCTATACTACCCTCCTTGATGGCCGTGAAACGTCGCTAATAATCGCGTACTCGAATCGAAAACCGTTTGTTATATCGAAACTATGGAATATGAATACGTTTATACGACCCTTTTGTGATAAATTATAATAATTAAATAAATAATAATATAAGTATAGGGAAATGTGGCCCAAGATATCGCAACGCACCAAAAACGAGGAACAAGAGGCCCCCGTACGGATGGGCCAGCCGAACGGCTGGACCAACCGATCGGATGGGCCAACCGATCGGACAGACATGTCCAACCGATCGGACAGACCTGGTCCAACCGATCAGACAGACATGGTCCAACCGATCGGATGGTCCAACCGATCGGACTGGCATGCCAACCGATCGGACGGTCATGCCGGCCGATCGAACGGGCCGTCCGATCCAGGCCAACCTGCTCTCCTTTCCTTCCTCCTTGCCTATAAATACCCCTCATTCACCTCAAACACACTCGTTATCACTGTTGCCGCTCGACCAGAAGTTCCAGCCCCTTATATCTCGATTTCTCGTGATTCTCGTAAGTATTTAACTCAAACCTTGTACTTCCTTGATCTATAACTAATTCTACACCCTTCTACCTTTTAAATCTCCACTTTTAACCGTGGAATCTCTGGATCTTGGGCATTCTAGGGTGATGTCACCATGAAGTTCTTATGAACTTCAAGGGTAATGTCATCCTATACAAGAACATCTCCGATCTGAGTGATTTCCATACGTTTTTAGATAAATCAAGTCTAAATCTATGTTTTCTAATCAAGAAGTTGTGTGATTACTAAGGATTTGAGGTGCCTTGAGGATGATGTCACCCTAAGTTCACATAAACTTCAAAGTGTGACCTCATCCTTACCATAAACAGCTCGGATCTAAGTAATTTCACCTGTTTTATAACGAATCTCACCAAACCTAAGTTACCTAGCCATAGTGTGTGTGATTTCGGGTTAAACTTGAGAAGAGCCATCAAGAACGGCCAGATCTGATGGAACGGGGTGGTTCCCGGCCGTTAGAACGGGTCAGACTTGATGAAATTTCGGTTGTATAGCCTGAAGGAACACCGTCCCAACCAAAATCGCTGAAAAACCGTCAAAATCAGTCGAATATTAGCTGGATAGACTGCCAGCCGATCGGACAGGCTGCCATCCGATCGGACAGCAGGCCATCCGATCGGACAGCAGGCCGTCCGATCGAACAGAAGGCCATCCGATCGAACCACTGCCATCCGACCGGACCAGCCCATCCGACCCATGTGTCATCCGAACGGATGAGCCCATCCGAACGGATGAGCACCATCCGACCGGATAACTGACTTTTCGACGCCATTCTCGCTTAACCGTGCATCGTTTACCATATCCTTCAATGATTTAACGCAGACATAACCGTAACCGACCCAATCAAGTTGCATTCTCGCTAAATACGCACTGTGAGTATACTTGAACCCTTTTTAATCATGTTTTGGGTGTAACATACGTTTCTAGCAAATCGAACTTATCAAACGAATTATTTAATCAATCGAATTATCACTTGCGAATAACTGTTATGCATAGATATACGTGATGCTAGTTGCATATGTGCTAGGGCTTATACTCGCGACGTCCCACCATGACTAGTATAGTACTATTGCGCCCGACGGGGTCTAGTTTGCCATCGCATATTCGAGCATCGAGGACTTAGTTGGTAGTATCAGCTTTGTGAGTATATATGTCGTGTGTTACGTTCTTGCATATGGAAATTCGCTACACGTTTTAATCTATTACGCTATACATATCAAACCTGTATACTCGCCAATACTTTTGTATTGACAAATATTTTAACGTATGTTGCAGGTTAGATCGCAGGCTACTTCAAATCAAGCTAGGAAGTCTAGAAACTCAACTAAAATCTAGGTTGTCGGATTTGTATTGTTCGAGAGGACAAGAAATCTGTGATAACTTATGTGATTGTATTATTTGTTAGTATGGGATAACGAATGTATTAAATATTATCGCAACACAGTTGTTATGGATTCTCTTGAGCAATCTGATTCGCCTAGTGCCGTGCCCCGATGATCCTTCCATCGGTTGGGGTGTGACAGTTTTTACTAGCTACACAGGGAGGGGGGGGGGGGGGGCTCGATTTCTCAGGAACGGGTTTATGTAAAAGTTTTTTGGGATACCCTTGAATTTTTCTTCTAGTTCCGCCACTGCACATAACGACAATTTAAAAAATGCGTAATGGTTAATGTCCTTTAATGCCCATTGTAATTATTACTTTCCATTTTGATTTCTCTTCATGTGACATTATCCTAGAAATGATCCTCCATCTTCACGCCCCTGTAATGCAAAAAATAATATACTATATAAATTTTAACAAAAATAATTGATTAGAGTAAGTCATAACGTTAAAACAATGGTGCATATCAACTTGAAGGTTCGCAAGTTCATGACGTTGATGTTAGTATTTTAAGTAGTTGGTCACTGGGTAGTTAATTAGGGTCGGTGGTTGGTGTAGGATTATATTAAGCTTTTTTTTTTTTTTTTTTTTTCTTTGAAAGTTGTGAAAAAATATCGACAAAATTCCCCATCTCTTCTCCTCATTTTTCCTGTTTTTGCTAATTTCTTCATATGGGTTTTGATACCATCAGTCAACCGCTATCTACTAGACCCAAAGATTACTTGCTAAATATTGGTTTTAGGCACCAGCTTATAACCCAAACGATTTGAGTAAGTTTCGAATATTTTTCACCTGAATCGTTTTTTTACCAAAGTTGATCAAACTGATTCGGTTTACAACCTGAATCAATTTGCCATGAAAGACCCGGTTTATACATCTTTTCTTTTTGAACGGCCAACAGAATTAATCCCAAACACTCTCGGAGTATCAACTGGATCAAACGGAGTATTCTGAGAGTAACCCGCATCCACCACCAATTCTGGGGGAAACCTGGTAACCCACTCGGCCATAGGCATTACGGTAAAAATACCAGTAAAACCCGTTTAACTCAATAATCAAACCCAAGTTTCTCTGGTTCTTCTATTGTTGCCCATTAGAGTCTCACTCTACATCAAGTGAGAGTTAAACTTGCATCTCTAAAAAAATACAAATCTTTCACAACTTGATCTAAACAAAGAGTTATTTTCGTCCTTGTGGTTTGGTGGAAAATAACACTTCAGTCCTAAAAAAAATTTGCGCCAATTCCGTTCTCAACATTTTTGAAACGTGTCACTTCAGTCTAAAAAGATAACGTGTCGTTAAAAACGTTAAGGACAGAACTGACGCAAGGCGTTATCTTTTTGGACTAAAGTGCCACTTTTCAAAAATGTTGAGGACAGTACTGACACAAATTTTTTTTAAGACTAAAGTATCGTTTTCCACCAAACCAAGGGGCGAAAATGACACTTAACTAAAAACAAAAACAAAAAGAATAAGTTTTGTTGGAACTTGTTTTGTTTATGAATAATATTTATTTTTTTTGTCCCTTCTACACTTACTTCAAAAGAAGAAAGATTCCCGGCTCCGATCATCTTCTTCAGTTCTTCATCCATAACAAAACAAATCTGATCCATTTTTTAATCCACACAATAAATAAAATAATCAAACAAAACACAAAAAAACACACCATCTAGATCTCGCATACTTCAGAACCTTCCCCTCTCTAAAACCCCACAAAAATTGCAGCTTTTCCGGTCACCGGAAAAATCATAAATTCTCCACCCAGAAAAAACAATAACCCATTAAACAAACACCAATGAAACCTTATTTACTCACCTTCTTATTCACCCTACCGTTGTTCACCTCCGTCGCAACCACCACCCACCGGAGAATCCTCCACCAGCCGCTTTTTCCGGCGAACTCAGCACCACCACCATCACCACCGGCGTCATCTTCCGACAATCCCTTTTTCAACGATCACACCCCAGACCCACTGCCGCAATCACCGCCGTCATCGCCGCCACCGCCTCCGCCAGAAACGGCGGCGGAAGAAGTGACAGCTCACCGGAATGCTACGCCGCCGGCGAGAAACTCCGGCGAGAAAATAAAAATAGTGGTTTCGGTTGGGGTTGTGAGTGTAGTAATGTTGTGGGGATTTGTTTTCTTTATTTATAAATATAAGTTGAAGAAAGATGATGATACGACGACGTTTCGTTACGTCGGACCTGCTGAGTCACCAATAACGGCAACGGAATTAGCTAACGGAAGTTCAAATGGATCACCTTATTATAGACTTAACGGAGTTAAGGTAGCCGATAGGTATAGGCCGAGTCCTGAGTTGCAGCCGCTTCCGCCGTTGAGTAAGCTTAAGCCGGCTAAGCCGGATAAGCCACCGGCGGCGGCTATGGCTTGTTCCGATGATGAAGAGATTCATGATTTTTATACTCCAAATGGATCAATTGTGAGTACAGATGATGGGTTTTCTGTTAAGAGTTTGAATTTGAAACCGGTTTATTATTCGAAAAGAAGTTCACCTAGATCAAGATTTTCGGTTTCTTCTTCGCCGGAAACAATGTCGGAAAACTCTCGTCCGGCCAATTCTCTGGCCAAACAACCGACGCCGATAACGGCACCGGAAAAGCCACATTTTCTGATCAAGACCGCCTTAACATCATCTTCTAAACAACAATTGCGAAAGTCGGACTCAACGAGTCCGGCTGCTAAATTAACTCCCAAAATCATAATGTCGAAGGAGGATGAACCGGGGTTGAAGCCGGACAAACTTGGGGTGAAATCCGACGGATCGATAAGCTCTTTTAGGTAAGGTCGATGGGAAGTTCGTTTACGTTTGTTAGTTTAGTAAATGAAAGAACATTAACAAAGAATTATGTGCGAATAATTAAATGAACGAACACGAACAGAGACCGCGCTCATTCAGCTGTGTTTGTGAACATTCTCTAATGTGTTCGTTTATGTTCGTTTGTTCACATCGGTGTGTTAATGTTCGTTCGTTAAAGTTTTTAATATTTTTATGTGTTCATGAACCATTGTTGGGCCGACAAAAGCTTAACGAATGAACATGGAGAATGTCTCGTTCCGTTCGGTTCGATTCGTTTACGGCTATACCACTGGTGTAAACAAGCCCAGAGGCTCAAGAGCTACTCGTTATAGGCTCGGTTAAAAACTCGAACAAGCCGGGCTTTAACGAGTCCGAGCTCAAGCCTGTAATAGAGCTCGTTTAGTTATCGAGCCCGAGCTCGAGCCTGAAATACAAAGCTCGTTTAGGCTTGTGAGCCGAGCTCAAGCCGAGCTTTGGCTCGTTTAAGCGATATTGAAGCGAGCTCGAGCCGAGCTTTTAGCTTGTTTGTGGTTGTTCTCAAAATACCTCGAGCCGAGCTCGAGCTCAAATAAGTAGGCTCGAACCAAGCCGACCTCAAGCTTATAAAAACATGACGAGCTGAGCTTGAGCCTAATCGGGCTCGGGCCGGCTCGTTTACACCATACCAGCTAACTATATGAGGTTTTGCTTATAATTTTTGTTGATTAAATGAAGATACAATGGAGTCTCATTTTGTCTCTGATTCCAGTGGTTCATCAAAGAAAGAAGAAACACAAGAATCGGCCCCGGAAAACAGAGTCTTAGATCCAAAGAAGTCGCATAACATAGCCATACTTTTAAATGCATTACATGTAACACAAGAGGAAGTATATGAAGCACTTGTAGAAGGTAATTGACAGTTTATTTGTCACACAAAAATGAAGATTTAGTTAAAGAACTCTAAAAGTGTAGACGATTTTCGTTTGGTGTAACTAACAGGCAATGCAGACGGTTTGGGTGCCGAAATGTTGGAAACACTCTTAAATGTGGCTCCAACGAAAGAAGAAGAGATCAAACTTAAAGATTACAGAGGTGATATATCGAAATTAGAGTCTGCAGAGAGATTCTTGAAGGCGGTTCTTGATATCCCGTTTGCATTTAAAAGAGTCGAGGCCCTGCTTTACCGGGAGAACTTTGAGAATGAAGTGAAATACTTGAGATCTTCTTTTCAGACATTAGAGGTATTGCTCCATGATCATTCAAAACAGTATAAATCTTTATTAGCTACTTGTAATACGTAGCTAGTTATGCGCTTGATTCTCTCTAGCAGAGGGCTCATGCTCGATCATTTAAGAAAGCATAAATCTTTATTAGTTTCTTGTAATTTGTAGTTAGTTATGCGCGTGATCCCCTCTAGCAGAGGGCATAAGATCAATCATTCAAGAAAGTATAAATTTTTATTATTTTCTTGTAATTAGTAGCTAGTTATGTGCATGATTCCCTCTGGCAGTGGTCATAGGTTCGAATCCAGCTTCCACTAGTTTCTGCCTTTCAAACCACTTAAGCCCAGCACAAGTTGCGTTTTACATGATCCCATTGGTTAGCAGGGTATTGATGGGGCCCGTGAGTTTGCCATTGACGGGTTCTCACAGTTATCGAAAAAAAAATTGTAACTGATTATGTGTTTGTGTAAATTTGTTTCAGGCAGCAAGTGAAGAACTAAAGAACAGTCAGTTATTCCTTAAACTCCTTGAAGCTGTTTTACAAACAGGAAACCGTATGAATGTTGGCACGAATCATGGTGAAGTTACTGCTTTCAAACTAGACACCCTTTTAAAACTAGTAGATATAAAGGGAACCGATGGAAAAACGACCTTACTTCACTATGTGGTGCAAGAAATCATCAGATCAGAAAGCGTAGAATCTAATACCAAGACCAAAACAAATCCCGCTTTCAATGAGGGGATTTTCAAGAAACAAGGATTACAAATTTCCGGCGCGTTAAGCCAAGAACTAAGTCATGTCAAGAAAGCAGCAGGAATGGATTCACATGATCTTAGTGGTTATGTAACAAAACTTGAACTTGAGTTGCATAAAATTCAATCAGAATGTGATGAAATGCAAGATTTTAAGGGGAACTTTTACGGGTCGATGAGAATGTTCGTTACAAAAGCCGAAACAGAGCTTAAAACGATCAAGATTGATGAAAAGAAGGCGTTGGCATCGGTTAAAGATGTGACAGAGCACTTTGATGGTGATAGTGTGAAAGAGGGAGTGTACCCTTTGAGAATCTTTATGATTGTAAGAGATTTTATTGGCATATTGAATGATGCATGCAAGGAAGTTGGGCAAATGCAAGATAGAATAATGGTGGATGCTGCAACATCTTTTAGGGTTCCTATCAGTGAACCATTACTAAATGTGACAATATATAAAGCACATCATAGTGGTAGTTCAGATGAAGAAAGCTCATACTCATCTACAAGATGAAGATTATGTTTCATTTGTACAAAAATAAGCTTCATTTTCTTTCAAATTTTGCCCTTGGAAGAAAGTGAATACAAGAAACTTGTTAGAAAATCTAGTTCAAAGTTATAAAGTTAAGATGTAGTCTTTTTTGTTTACATACAAGGATACAAATATTTATGATGTAAAAGCATCATGTTTTTGTTTGAATTTTAGAAGACTATTGTTTCATCAACATGCAAAAGTCTTTAATGTTTTGGTGTTTCAACACATCATATAATGTTTTGATATACATAACTTGGTTGAAGAACATAAAGTTATTGCTATACATAACCCGATTCGAGGCTCGTATATTCAATAAATTGGAAAACAAATTTCATCAATCCTACATGAATTATGAACAAACTTAGGTAGATTTAAGAGTCAAGAAAATTTTCACAATTTTGGAATTTTGCAATCAATAAAAAAATAAACTTCTAGACTTAATGAAGAGATGGGAACTCATCTAGCTGCTTGATGCAATCTCAAACTGGGAGCATCTTCAAGATCACCGCAATCGGCATGCTCATAAACCCGGTCAAAATGCTATAGTACCATTGCGTCAATGTTAACGGCGACGTACTTGCAAAGGTACCCAAAAACTCGATTATTATCACCTGGAAAACCACAGTTGCACTCAAAACACCCACAAACACATTGTTCTCCAATATCCCGCTCAACACGTTTAGTTTCTCCATTTCTCTAGAGTTAACCTCGTTGAAAAGCTGCACGAGTTATAACCAAACCGTTATGATCATTATTCGTGTATGCTCTCTTGAAATGACTAACAAGATAAGGTACCTGACAGAAGACGAATGAGTTGAATATAAGTGTGTTAAGGATGAGATCTGAATCGTGTCCATATAGGCCGTAAAATGATTTCCCTTTGGTCTGAAGTAGCCATATTATTATGAACTGGTATAAAGACTGCCCGAAGATGTTCCTCCACATAACTTTGTTGATGAAATTCCCATGTCGGCCAACTGGAGTCCTTTTCATTAGTGCATCGTTTGGAGGCTCGGTTGCAAGTGCCAGTGCTCCCAGTGTATCCATGATCATGTTCACCCACAACAGTTGAACTGCCGTAAGAGGAGTGCTCCCTAAAATAGTAACATGAAAAAGAAAACAAGTAGAGGATCTGCGTTATCTGTTGCAAGTGGTAGCTTCTATCAATAAAGCAAGAACATGTGTAACTGTACCTGTTAAACAAGCTGATGTGAAGTTCACCATTAACGCAACGATGTTGACAGTCAGCTGAAACTGTACAAATTTTTGAATGTTAACATAGACAGACCGACCCCACTTTGCAACAGTCACAATTGTTGAGAAATTATCATCAAGGATTATAACATCTGCACTCTCTTTAGCTACCTGAAGTTTGGTAAAAGATACATAAAAAAGAAAGTTACATCGATCTGTATGGTAAAATTATGCTTAAAGGGTTAAACCTTACTAACTTACCTCGGTTCCTGCAATGCCCATTGCAAGCCCGATATCCGCTTCATGAAGTGCTGGCGCGTCGTTCGTCCCGTCACCTGTGACAGCCACAACTTCCCCAAACGTCGTTCGCAAGTGTTTCACCAGTGTATGTTTATCTAAAGGTGAAGATCGAGCCATCACCTACAGAAAGTAAAAAAAACACGTTAAAATTCATCACATGCCCAGCGCAAGCTGTGCTTTACCTGGTCCCATTGGTTAGCAGGGTATTAGTGGGGCCCGCGCTTACGAAAAAGAATATGTCATACAAACCTGAATCTTGGGAACAAGTTCATCTAACTCCTCTAGACTCTTCTCACGGAAATCCGGACCTTCGATTGCTATACCGTCGTCTCTAAGAATTCCACATTCTTTAGCTATGGCTTTTGCCGTGTTTATATTATCCCCCGTAACCATACGAACGGTTATACCAGCCAATCTACAAAGCGCAACCGACTCCTTGACACCTGGACGGACCGGATCTTTTATACCCACAATTCCTATACAAGTATACCCAGACGACGGGATCGGAGTTTCAGCCGACACACTCTTGTCCAGGTCTATATACGCCAGACAAAGAGTTCTAAGCGCTTCACCCGCAAACTGGTCAATCGTACTTTTTAAATGGTTAAGTGACCCGTCTTTAAGATCGACAACTTCTCCATCTGCATTGATCACTTTACTACAAGCAGCTAATACTATTTCCGAAGCACCTTTACAATGCGCTCTTACACCACCGTCCGGAAGCTTCAGGACCACCCCCATTCGTTTTTTCGATGAGTTAAACGGCTCAACTCGTAGAACCGTGGACGACTGACGCTCGGATTGGAAATCACCGCCAAGCGACAAACCGAATTCAAGTATAGCCGCTTCGGTAGGCGTTCCAAGTATCTCACGCTTCCCATCTTTGTTGTTCACGACTTCTCCCCCCGTGTTGGTGAATATCGATTGTAGAAGAATCTTTAACGCTTTATCCGGTATGGCGGGTTTCCCTTGTTTGCTTACATCCATCGCGTTTAAACATATGCACGATTTGACAACGGTCATTTTGTTGGTTGTTAGTGTGCCGGTTTTATCGCTGCATATAGTTGTGGCTGACCCCATGGTCTCACACGCGGCAAGGTGGCGCACAAGCGCCTTATCGTTCATCATTTTCTTCATGGCGAATGCAAGACTTAATGTGACGGCCAGAGGCAGCCCTTCTGGAACTGCAACAACAACGATAGTGACGGCAATAGCGAAATATTCCAACAATTCTAGCGCTTCGTCACCAGACCAGCTCCACTGGGTTCCTAACGAGAACTTACGCGCAAGCAACTGTTGCACTAGAACCGCGAAAGTGACTACGGCAAAGAAAAGACCGATCTTTCCAATGACGGTTGCGACGCCGTTTAGTTTAACCTGAAGCGGTGTTTCATCGTCTCCTCCTTCGCTTAAAGTCGCCATGAGTTTTCCCCATTGAGTTCTCATCCCGACTGTAGTAACTAACATTTTGCATGAACCGTCTTGGACCTTGGTTCCAGACATCAACCAAGGGTTCTCCGCACTCACCATAACCGGTTCGCTTTCACCGGTCAAGCTAGATTCGTCTATAGAGACCGCAAAACCGGAAATGAAAAGACCATCCGCAGGGACTTGATCTCCTATCGAAAGATGCACAATGTCACCAGGAAGTAGCTCGTATATCGACAACTTTTGCCTGTACCCGCTTCTTGTAACTTGTATAGATATTTTCTTCTTCTCTTTGTCCAGATCGCGGAACTGTAACGATTGCCGATAATCACTCGTTGCAGTTACGAAAACCACCAGCAAGATACTTGCAACAATCCCGAGACCATCGTGAGCGCCTTTCGGCCACCCTTCTGTTGCAATACCAACAACTAAAGAAACAAAAGCACACATCGCAAGGATCATAAGCGTCATGTCATGAAGTGCTTCCCATACAAACACCCAAAAGCTTCGTTGTGGGCTTTCGGCGAACTTGTTGATTCCATACACTTTTTGTCTGCGCGCTAGGCCTTCGTTATCAACAGAAATACCATTGGTGGTTGATGTGTTAAGCTTTTGTGCAAGGCTTTCGACACCACCGTGGAATTTTAGCTTTTTAAGGTCATGGGCTTCGACAAGAGAGGCTGCTTCGTCAGCACAGATGTCGAAACCAGCTTCTTTAACATCATCAGGCACCTCGTAATCGCCATTGTGTGCTCCTGTGTACACAATGTCATTACAATGGAAAAAATTTGATTATGACAGAATGAGGAACTTGCCTTGTATGAATTGAAATGCAGCCTTTGACACCAAAACTGCAATCCTCAGCTTCTCCTGATCATTCAAGGCCAAACTGTTGAGTCACTAATTTGAAACAAAATAGCTTAAACTGCAAACAGCAGTTGCAGAATCTTGAAATCTTCAAACCTACTTTGGCTAAATATTTTCTACTCAACCTCTACTTAATTGCAAGGGTAAAACTTAGAAATTAAAATTGAGAAAAAAAATTAACCAGCTAGTGTACCAATCATGCAATCAGTAATCTACACTACAGAGAAGGAACAAATAAATTTCAATATGAAAGTTTAAATTGACATCTATGAACAAATATAAAATTTCACTATATAAGGTATATGACTAGGGGTGAGCTTGAGATATGAGAGCTCGGCTCAGGCTCGGCTCATTTATTATCTAATAATTAATATATTAAATAAAAATATACTCCTTTAGGCTCGCGAGCTCGATAAGTAAAGCTCGGGCTCATTTACTAAACAAGCTTATTTTAGGTCCGGGCTCGGCTCGGCTCGGCTCGTAAACCAGTTTAAATAAGCTCGGTTCGTTTACTATAAAAATTTAAATAAGGGGTAAATGTTATTAAATATTAATAAAAACTAATAGCATACCAAAGCTCGATAAGGCTCGACGAGCCTGACGAGCTTCAGATGTCAAGCTCGAGCTTGGGCTCGATAAGTAAACGGGCTTTTTTTGGCTCAAGCTCGGCTCGTTACGAGCTTTTTCCCGAGCCGATCTCGCTCGTTTGTACCCGTATATCATAAGGTGTACTTGAATTAAGCTTTGGTCATAATGTTTTATAAATAGAAAATAAAAAGATGCATCACATATTCAATTCATGCACTAATTCAATCAGGGCACATATATTACAATCCGCATGTTGGTGTAAACGAGCCGAGCTAGTTTAGCTCTTTTCGAACTATATTTCTAAAACTCGAGCTCGGTTCATGGATAGTTTTTAAAGATCAAGATCCACCAGGCTCAGTTCTTTATTATTCATTAATTACTTTATATACATGTACAGTTATTTCATTTATAATTTCTATATAAGGGTGGGCGGTATGATTATTGGGGAGGCATTCGGTGAGTGTGTGTCACCGATCGGTGACCACACCGGGGTGAGGAATGGTTTCGGTGACTGGGTTATCGGTGAGCAAAATTGGTGAATAGTCACCGAATGATGGAGAAGAGTGATGGAGGAGAGAGAGAGGAGAGAAGAACCAATTAAAAAATATATAACTCAAACACCCTAGAGTGATTAACCATACCTAGGGTCTGTTTGGTATGGGGTAATGAAATGAACGAAGGAATGGAATGAACGAGGTAATGGAATGGACCAGGGAATGCAATGGATCATTACCATTCCATGTCTTGTTTGGTTACCATGTGTGAATGGAATGAATTATTATTGTGTATTGTTCGGTAGGCAAGAAAAACGGAGTAATAAAATAAGTGGTGAGTGGTGGTGGTGGTCGGTGGTGGTAATTGTGGGTGGTTATAGGTGGCGGTGGTGGGTGTCGGCGGCGGCGATGGGTGGTGGTGGTGGCGGCGAGTGGTGGTGCGGCGGTGACGACGGGTGGTGGTGGCGGCAAGGTGGACGGTGGTGGGTGGCGGCAAGGTGGACGTTGGTGGTGGGTGGCAGCAGAGGTGGTGGTGGGTGGCGGCGGCGGCGAGTGGCGTTGGCGGTTGGTCGCGGCTGTGGGTGATAACGGTGGCGAGTGGGTGGCGGCGACGACGGTGGCTGTCGGGGTGAGGTGGTGGCGGCGATGGCGTCGGTGGTGGGTGGTGCTGGTGGTTTTTGGCGAAGGTGGTGGGTGGTGGGTTGTGGTGTTGTTGATGAATGGTGCAAGAGGGGATGGAATGGAAAAAAAACATGGGGGGTGGAAGGAATGATTTTGAGGGAATGGAATACCTTTTTGAATGAGTGATTCCATTCCATTGACCAACCAAACATCATTTTCTTCATTCCATCGTAATCATCCATTCCATTCCACCTCTCATTCCTGCATACCAAACACTACCCTAGTGATTGAGTGCAAAATGAGGAGTGGAATGGGAGTTGATATGACATAATATTATTGGGTAGAGAATCACTCAATCACCCTAGAGTGATTAACCATACCCCCCACCCTTAATTTTATCATAAATTCATATATAATAGGCTCGTTCAAACTCACTAGCCAGTTTCAGGGCCTTTCCAACGTTTTTGGAGACCCTAAGCGAACTGCGAAGTGAGGGCCCTAATTTCACCCATAAACGCTCCTCCAATCCCGATGGACCCGTCGCCATGGGTGATTACGGTTACTTTCGTCTAGTGATAGCCGATAGCCTAGAAATTGAAGCAGGTTGCGATGGGAAGTGGGAACGATGATTGCGGCTATATTTTAGGGGCTTTAGGCCGTTGAATAATGATGATTAGGTCGATGGTTGTTGTGGTGTTGTAATAGCTGGAAATTTATGCGAAATGGGCTTTGAAACTATGCTTTTTTTTTTTTTTTTTTGCTAAACAATATTTACTTTGAGCTCCTCCAATGAAAAACTAGTTTAGTTTTGAAATAAACGTATTTATTTGGGCCTAATACATATACTATACAAAAAAAAACTTTCTAAAAACTTGGAGGCCCTTATTTTTTGGTGGACCTAGGCCCGTACCTAGGTTGTATGGAGCCGACCCTAGCCAGTTTGATAAACAAAGCTTGGACTCGTTTAATAAACAAGCTTATTTTTAAGCTCGGTTCGATTCAAGCTTTTAGCGAGCCGGTCTCAGTATAGATCTGTTCACCAACAACAATTGCCATTTGTTCGTATGAAATCCGAAAATATCAAAACAATGAATGATCATAAAAAAAGGATAACCTGATTAGTACGTCGCATAGCAGCAGCCTCATTACGCTTGGACAGGTTAGCAGTGAAGCGAAATCGTCTCTTTGGGTTCTTAACAACATGACACAAACTCCTCCATTTCTGTAACGCCTCATCGGAAGAATGTTTCGACTTGACTGCGTGAAAATTTTGATTCAAATAGTTTTCCATCCCCATTTTTTCTTCTTGTTAAATTAAAATCTCCTACAAATCTACCTTATTTATTCAACCGATCAGATCTCAAAATCAATACCGATTTCTTGCAGTATATTATTATACATTTATACGTGTAACACGTTAACCTTGCGATGTTGGACCAGAAAAAAAAGAGGAATGAGGAAGAAAGAATCAGATTCTGGAGATGATTATGATGAAGAAAAGGTGTAAAAAACTTTACGCTAATGCAGGTTTGGAATTGTTGGTGCGTAAAATTGAAATGAGAGATTGAACGATTGAGGAAAATGAGAGGCATGAAATTGAATGCGATCGTGTGGTGTTAGAGATGGAAGAGCTATGGAGGAGTGTTAACGGTTTCATGACAATGTCCCGAAACTTACGCAAATAACTATGACCGCCTCTTTTCCTATTTGCTTCATCTTACGTTTTGTTTTTTTAGAGGTGCATCTTATTTTAATTTTTATTTTGTCAGTTTAGTCTAAAGATTTTATTTTTTGTTTGTGGGTTCGAAAGAAATTAACTGTTGCCATTTTAGTCCACTGGGTTAACTTTATCCATTTTTTTTGTTAACGAAAAGGGCAATTCAGTCATTTTATATAGCCGAATTGCCCTTCTAGTTAACATAATTACATATAAAATGACCGAATTGAGAAGGGCAATTCGATCATTTTATATGGCCAAATTGCCCTTCTAGTTAACAGAATTACATATAAATTGACTGAATTGCCCTTCTCGTTAACAGAAAAAATGGATGAAATTAACCCAGTGGACTAAAATGGCAACGAAAAAACCTTTTTGGACTCACGGGCGAAAAATAAAACATTTGGACTAAACTAGCAAAATGGCCAAACCACATCAACTAAAATAACATTTAATTTTTTTTAATACGGTGATATTTGACGCTTTGTTTTTCTAACTAGTTGATGTCCAGCCCGCGTTGCATGGCGATAGCCGAATAATTCTCAATCAATTAAAAAAACACTATTATAATTTTACTAGGAAAAAACTAAAACGATGATAAGAACGTAATTTTGGGCTCAGGGCAAAACTGTAATTTTTCAGGATTAATCAGCGAGTGTTAGACAGCTCCTTGACACGGAAAAAAAATTGAGTCAACCAATTAAAACAAAAAACTTTTATAGTTTTGCTAAAAAAGCTAAAACGATGGGAAAAACGTTATTATGAACTGAGGGCGAAATCATAATTTTAATTCAGGGATAAAATCGAAAATTAAATGGACCAATGGGGGAGTGTCAGGCAGCTGCCGGCATAACTATATTTTTATACTGGGGCAAAATTGTAATTTAACCAGGAAAACAAACAAAAACGATGGAGAAAATGTAAATTTAAGTTGAGGGCAAAATCGTAACTTGGCTGTGAAAAAAATAAAACTAATGGCAAAACTGTAAATTTAAACGGGGCAAAATCGTAATTTTGAACCGATGGCAAAATTGAAATTTTTAGCTGAGAGAAAAAGCGTATATGTATTTTTAAGTGGGGGGTAAGAACATAATTTTGAACGGATGACAAAATCGTAATTTTAAGGAAAAAAACTACTGGCAAAATTGTAAATTTAAACAGGGCAAAATCGTAATTTTGAACCGAGTGCAAAATTGAAATATTTAGCTTTGAGCAAAAGCGTAAATTTAATTTTAAGTGAGGGTAAAAACATAATTTTGAACTGATAGCAAAATCGTAATTTTAAAGCGGGATAAAATCGTAAATTTGTTGGGCCAATAGAGGAGTGTTAGGAAGCTGCCTAGCACTATTATCCTAGACGCTGATTTCAGCCAACAACTGAAAAGCACTATTACCGCCCTTGAAAATATATGTATTGAAAATGAAAATATGGTGATATTTGCCAAATTATTCTTTTTTCTTACATTTGCCAAAATAACAAATCAGACCATCATAAACCATTAAAACTAAATCAAAGTCGGTTTGAAACATATACGGTTTGTTTTTAGAACACCCGTAGTGGGGTTTTTTCGATGTGGATTGGGCCCACCACCCTCATAGGCATTTGATTTCATTTTTTTTTTTGCTTAGGCGTGGCCGTTAGAACACCGGATGAAAAATTGGTAGACCAATAAAAAATTTCCAACTCACTTATGATAATATTATTTGTTTTATTTAAAAAAAAAAAAAGATAATAATTGGGTAATTATGGTTGTGCATTATAGAACATTATACCACTACAACATTTTTACCCTCACCTTCTATAATGCCCTTATGTCACGTGTCACTTCATGCCCAAAGGAGGCCAGGAGAGGCATTATGATAATGACTCATTACACATGATCTTAAAGATTTAATGATTTACGGTTTGAAAGTTAAAACCGTCCGTATAGACTGAACTGATTGTTTCATATCTTTTTTTAATAATATAAATATAAAACTTATTTGTGTGTATTTATGAACAATACTTGTTATTATTTAAATTTCAATTGAAAATTATGCTTTTGAATTACTATTTTTTGCCTAAACCATCAAAATCGAACAATCAATCGGTAAAACCATTAAAACCGGCTGGTTCAGAAAAACCAACCAACTGATCCAGTTCAGTTTATCTTTTTCCATACAGCCCAAAAGTTTCATCAAAACGGTTTTAATCGGACTATGAACATTCTAATTACTCTAATTATGATCTTCAATGGTGTTATCTAAGTCCACGTATGAAAGTTGGTGTGTGAATAGGTTATTTTTCATTTTATAAAAACTTAAGTAATGATTTTAACAAGATTTGCGATCATTTTTAAGCCATCTTAAAAATCCGTGGTCCGCGAAAGTATAAAAGTGAAAGAAGAAAGAATCATATCTTATGAAGAAAGGATATATATTTGTCCAATGGATATTAACTTACCGACTAACATTTACTTTACAAGTGTTGTTCTTCAATAGAATTCTCTCTAAATGGTGTAGATCACCAATATACAAATGTTTCACCAAAAAGGTAATGGTCTTCTCTTTTTTCTCATTAAGATACGTAGTTATCACATTGTACGTTCTTTTATCTAAGATGATATGAATACCACGAGTACCTTCTGTTTTGTTACAATATGGAAGGAATTGCCTTAGAATACGAAGATAATGGTTTCTAACTAGCTTGATGTCACACCCTAATTGATGGCGGATGTTGATCAGTTCTGTTTAAACATAAAGGAAAACATGCAAATAATACCTGTTACAGCAGACAGGCCGGCAGAGAATCCAGTCAGAGACGCAGCCAATGAGTTCGACATACTTGTCAGGATGATCTGGTTCCTCCTTAGGGTGTAAGGTAATGATGGTGATGAAACCGAAACTAGGGATGAATCGGTTTGGAGAGAGAGGGACGAATTGATGTTATGAGGGTTGTAAGATTCACTAAATTGTGTAACCTTTAACTCTCTAATAACCTCCTTATTTATACACCCAAGAGGAAACCTAATTAGTTAATAAGGGTAATATGGTCCATCAACAATTACCAACTAATTATTAATAGGTTATTAATATATTTTGATCTATATAATATAAATGATTATAATGGCTACAAGATTAAATAATATAACAATAATATATTTAATCTTACATTCTCCCACTTAGCCGAGTAATCATTTATCATGAGTATTAGATAAGCCTGATCAGGAGTTAACACTCATTTTAGCCTTAAACAAGTACTATAGCAGAGAAATACAGCCGTTGAATCATTATGCGACTCAGGACCCCCATTAATCATACTATAGCCTTAATTTAAAACCTAATCGTTATGATCAAAATATGCATAAGCCCTTTATTTGATTTGTAACTTCATTTGTCTATATGCCATTATGCTAGCTTGACATATTATTAGAGACATACAAAATCAAACTGATGAGGAATATTAAAAGTTAATCATTCATAGTACGATATGCAGTTGTACATAGTCATCAATAAACCCGTGATTATTATAAGCGCTTACATAATAGTTATGGGTGATAGACTTTTAGTTATAGGATCCTTAAGCATATCATGAATGCATTCGATACAAAGATTTAGTTTCCTCAATTCGTTCATAAACGAATAATTAATTGCGTATCGAAATTTAATGCAGCACCTCTCGAACTGTTACTGTTCAAGGAGACATGGTAGCTGACTTTATCACACTAAGTCTTCAAAACATTAATTATATGGAGTTAATAAAGTTATGAGTCCACTGATAAATTTCCAACAACATTTAGTGACTATATTATGTCGTTATAACTTAGGTTGTTAATATCAGTGCATTATGACTCCTCCATGAAATAGGTTTTGTCTGCTGACATAAATATATACCCGAAATTACATTTTGTCATCTTTGAATATCACAAAGTTATAGTAATAAACCGGTTTTAATTCTCACTTCTTCTTCAAATTATAGTCTCTCGTTTCTTTAAAGATATTGTAATACTCCATTAGATGCTTCACACTAATCTAGACATATCTAGTGTGTTGTAATGTGAGTAATATCTAAACGAGTATAGACTTAAACTTACATAAGGCTTCTAATTAATGAAGCGTAAGAAATAATCTCATTTATCCTATTATCATCTAAAGGAGAGCAGTATTTTGTTACATATGCAACGACCAATTTAATGTTAAACTTATGGAACGGAAGTAATGTCCCATTTGGTCTATCTCAACATGTTATGATATCTATTATGTAAGAGATATCTCTGAGATCTATTATATCAAAGTTTGTATTAACAATGCTTTGACTTATGTAACATATACTTGTCAAAAGAATATCATCTATATATAGACAAGTTTATCTTAGTTGCTCCCACTCATCTTGAGGTAGGTACATTAGTCCACTTGATTTTTGATGAAAATAATTACGTTAAGATTTCATCACATTATGATGTTTGCATTAACCCATACATGGATTTTATTGGCTTACAAATAAAGTGTTCTTTAACCTTCAGTTTAGAACTTTCAGGTTGTTTTATGAACATGTAAATGTGTCAGCCAGTTTGTTAGGGAAAATTGTTTTTAATGTTCATCTAATGTAGCCTTAAACTATTATAAGCTACTAGAACAGTAATGATCATCAAAGAAATCTTTTGTAAGATAGGTAATAAAGATTCTTTAATAATTTATCTCTTCCTGAGTATAACCTTTGACAATCAAACATGCTTCTTCATGTCTTAACGCTTATATTAGGATTTGGTTTAGTTATGAACACTCTTAGGTAATTCAATCAAATCCCAAACGTTATACGAACACATAAAATCAGTTTTACTAGAAAACTGTTTTATTCAATTCAGAAGATTGATTGACACTAATGGCTTAATTAGAAGAGATAGGATCAGTAAACTTTTCCAAAATCCATTTCAACTTCAGTTAGGGAGGTTATGTAATCATCAAAGTTAGTAGGCTTTTAAACCTAGATGACCTCCTGAGTTGATTATTGGGTTTATTAGAAGTTTCAGTTTTATGGATTAGCTCTTGGTTAGGTTGCTATCATTTTCATTCTAAGTTTGTAAGAGTTGGTGCAGTATGGTGTACAAGAGGTGTAATCGGAGTTAAATTCGAAGTGAAATTTAATGACATTCTTCCCCCCGCCTCTTGTATTCCTTACAAATCATGATAAGGACTTTGACTGCTCCCACTAACCTTAGAAATCTTTAGGAACTCAGCATGCTTATGGTCAATATGTAACGACCAACAAATTCTAATAGAGAAACGAGTTAATGACGTTAGTCGTTGTAGTTTCTCTTGTTGAGGATTATGTTAGTTTAGGTAAGAAATCTAAGTGTGCCCACAATTAAGTAACAATGAAACTTTTGTAATAGTAGCATTAGATTTAAGGAGATAAGTTATGATAGAACAGTGTCATAATGGAGCAGTGTCTTGTACAAGAGGTGTAAATTGAAGTAATATAAAGTTTTCACTCCCCCACCTCTTGCAACTATTGCAAGTTATTATTAAGACACTTAATGCTCCCACTGATCTTTGATATCTCTAGAAATGCTACAAGAGAATTTTCAATGAGGTACGTGACGTGGGAACCTATCATATATATGTTAGACTTTAATTGATTTCCTTAACGTCCAAATGTCATAAGAAACTTAAGGACATATTTAATAGAAATCTTAGTAAGTAAATATATGAATAGATTTCTTCTAAGACTGTGGGCCATATGCGACAAAAATTAGATACAAGTTGATAGCCTTTTAAATGATAAATGAATTATGTCTGAATATTCCATTTTGGAATAAGTTCCACGAATGTCAATAAATGACTTATGATGGACCTATACTTATTCCTTAAGCCAAGTTATATTTTAGGGCTTTAACGTCATGATTTAAAATCACTTAGAATGAGATTAGTTGAATAATCATCCTCATCAACCATGTCATGATTTCTCATGAATTTCGGTTATAATGGATGAAATTTATAAGTCTCAGTTTCCTTTTGTCAAATTCTCATTTGCATGATGACAAAAGTTGTGAAAACGTAAGGTATCATCTAATTTCATCTTAGTAATGTTTCTATCCAGATATTTAGAACAAATAAAATGAGAGTTTGAGATAAGTGTGACTTTATGTTGGTTATGCAAGCCTCACAACCTTCATGACATAGCCTAAGTAATGATACTGTACTCTGATTAATTATCAGAATATGTAAGGTATCGAAAGGCTTTGTTAGAAGACTGCTTATTATGGTTCTTATAGCCTTAACAATTAATTTTGTCACTAACTCTCATATTAGTTATTTGTCAAGTTCTGGTAAGGAAACGTATGGAACTAGAGTCAACTAATCATGTGTTAATTGGAATATTGAAATTACCAGACTTAAATGTCATTAATAAGTGACTATCTAATTAATTTATCCAACTTTTCTTTAGAGTAATGGATATTCTCGTTGCTTATGTCTAGTCTAATGGCATAATTATGCAGTGAGATTTTCTCTTAAAGAGCCTTAAAGTTGGAATTAGCACTTGTAATTTGTCTATGGACCTTAGAACAATCCTCTTTTAAGGTTTTAGTGGTTGTAAGATGAATAACAACTTATTTTCCAGCTTTAAACATTTATTTCTTTGTACATATGTTGCTTATCAACACACTCGTTATACTTTGGTATTTTGAGTGTTATAGTTGATTTATAAGACATCAAATTGTACAAGTGAAAATCTTAGTATGTAATGTACTGGAAAAATGTACTTATTTCCATGCGTAAGCCCTTAACTTTATGGGTCATGGTATTGTACATTATTATGTATTCACATATTCCACTTAGCTTTATAGTTTAGAATTTTAAATGAAGGCATGCATCTTAGGAGTTCTAGTGATTATTCCACAATAATAGATTAGTCTTAGGAAAGACTTAATTTGGAATAACTTTAGTGATAGCATTTACGTTAGAGAGTTCTTGATTATCATAAGAGACATCATGTTCGATTTGTCCTATTCATCATGCTCTAATTTTCTTCTTTATAATCTTTATCAGAAGAGAGCAATAGGATTATCGTGTCTTAAGAGATAATCAAGGATTTAATTTAAGAGCTAATTCTAATAGAAACTTTAAATAAAGCAAACATTTTAGGTTTAGGAATTAGAGTGGATGAGATATATATAGAAGAAAATTATAGTGAATAAAATTATGGGTACTAAGAATAAGGCAGACGAAATGATCATAAAGTTAATTAAGGATCATTAATATAAGGATCATTATATGAAGAGATTGTGATATGTCTATTACTAACATCAAAATAATAGACTTAGTAAAATTCTACTTAAACAAAGACAAATCAGCTTTGGCCAGAAGTGTAATCATGTAAGTATGTGTGCAAAGTAATCATGACAAATCAGCTTTGGCCAGAAATGAGACAATCACTTTAGTTATGCACTTGTCAAGCATGCTAAACATAAATGAATTAAATCAGCTTTGGCCAGAATTAAGACATTTCACGTTTGTAATGCATACTCAACATAGCTTTTTATAATACTTGAACAATAGATAGATGTATTAAATCAGCTTTGGCCAGAAATGATACATCAGAAGCTCATTCAAGTTAAGCTATTTTGGTTTTGTAAAACATTATTTGATCCTTATTAGTTAACTAAGTAATTACAAAAACCAATTATTTAATAGCAAACCACCTGTTAGCGCGGATCGAACTGAGTTATGAGATCTCGAGTCAGTTATGAGGTCTCGAGTCGCAACCTGTTGTCTCGAGTCGGGACCATGGTCTCGACTATCACATTTTATGAGATCTCGAGTCAGTTATGAGGTCTCGAGTCGCAACCACGGTCTCGAGTTGTGAAGATTGAAGCCCTTAGTCGAAACTCGGTGGTCTCGAGTCGAGACTGTTGTCTCGAGTTATGAAGTTTTGAGCCCTTATGGTCTCGAGTCGAGACCTTGTAGTCTCGAGTCGAGACCTGATGGTCTCGAGTTGTAAACTTCTGGTCTCGAGTTGTAAAACTTCTGGTCTCGAGTTGTAAAATTTTGATGACCTTTATGATTTCAAGTCGAGACCTTGTGATCTCGAGTCGAGACCTTGTGGTCTCGAGTCGAGATCTGATGGTCTCGAGTCGTAGTCTGATGGTCTCGAATCCACTATTAACAGCTGTTTTGTGATAATAACTAAAACTCGAAATTTAAGGGATTGTGAGATAGTGTTTCCTATTTTATTTCTGATCTAAACTTATCAAGATTTCGAAAATAATAACTGAAATCCTTTAACAGTTTTCGAAACTTTAATTAGATAAAATTAAGATCAAAACAATGAAAAACACCCACTAATCCAAATTATATTCCAAATCTTAAGGAATTTTCAAGTTTTATCTTAGAACAATTGAAGAACCCTAAAAAAAATAAAACATAATTCTGGGTTCCGAAATCTAAATTTTATGATTTTAGTTAACAGATTTCGGATATTATTATCCCCTTATTGGTTTCGAGTCAAAAAATTAAACATATTATTCCGAAAACAGTGATTTCGGTATCAAGGACCCGAAAACAGCCGAGACTTTTAAAGGCTTTAAAATTTTCGTTTTCCAGATTCTTGATCCCAGAATAATGGATACAAAAACAGAACCGATTTATCAACATATGCTCTGATACCACATGTTGATCAGTTCTGTTTAAACATAAAGGAAAACATGTAAATAATACCTGTTACAGCAGACAGGCCGGCAGAGAATCCAGTCAGAGACGCAGCCAATGAGTTCGACATACTTGTCAGGATGATCTGGTTCCTCCTTAGGGTGTAAGGTAATGATGGTGATGAAACCGAAACTAGGGATGAATCGGTTTGGAGAGAGAGGGACGAATTGATGTTATGAGGGTTGTAAGATTCACTAAATTGTGTAACCCTTTAACTCTCTAATAACCTCCTTATTTATACACCCAAGAGGAAACTTAATTAGTTAATAAGGGTAATATGGTCCATCAACAATTACCAACTAATTATTAATAGGTTATTAATATATTTTGATCTATATAATATAAATGATTATAATGGCTACAAGATTAAATAATATAACAATAATATATTTAATCTTACAGCGGAAACATTGAGACCAGAGGTAATAGATTGCTCAAAAGACTTCATAACACAAATTGTGACAATAATTAAAATTCAAAATTTCCATTTCATTTAATAACTTAAAATAACACATTTTTTCAAAAGAAAATTACAACAAGTTGGGAATAGCATGACAAACATAAACGAAAAATATAAAGTAAAGTTTGGGTGTGTTTCTAGTTCCACCCTAATTCGATTTCTTGTGCATCATCATATTTCCTGCAATATGTATATAAAGTATCTGTCAACACAAAAAGGGCGGTGAACATACAAGTTTTGTCTACATAGCATAAGTATAAAAGTGTCTCAAATCCACATGTTAATTGTACACTAAGTTATATAAACATACTAGCATGCATCAACCATAGATCAAACCTAAGTGTCCACTAGCGTAATCTTATCACCGAAGTGAATAAGACCATATTGATTGTATACTTAACAATGACCACAAAATGGGTGGTGTGCTAATCCTATAGCGCTATACATGCTAAGGATGACTTGCAAAGTTAATGATAGATAGCATGCATAATAGGGTTTTAGTATGTATAAACAAGTAGCATGTTTAAGGATTTAGTGTTTGCGTAAGATTGATTGTATGTGTGATTGTGAATTTAATAATGATACATGTTACAACCCAAAGTGATTTAAAGCATAAAATGGGTCAAGTATACTCACTGTTTGCGAAGATAAGTTCCACAAATGTGAGTTAGCGGTTTGAAGGGATGAAATCACAAAGGTTACCCTATAAGGTAAAAAAGGCGTATGAGTTTATGGATTTGAATGATGGAATGTATTCAGTAATCTATAAGTATGAAAATACATAAAAATATATCCTGCTTAGATACTTGTTTGGACATCATTTTTAGTTAGTGTTTTTCATGAGTGTTACACTCATTGGAAGTCTAAAATAAGGAGTCCAAGACTAAGATAAATTCCTCTTTAATATATAACATTCAACCATGGTCTCGGTTGATGTTATATTTCGGTTTTTTGAATGATTATATAAGTATATTATAGCCATTTGTAACGCTCCGCGTTTTTGTACTTTCTTATTTTAGCAAGTCACGGCGTACTTTCCATTCTTAGACACTTGTACCCTCGTTGTAATCTATTTCGTTTCAATTTATAATCCGAGACTATTGTTTATAATGAAAACGAAGTTATTTTAATCACGTTCATGTATTCATGATAGACTTGTGTGCAACTATAATCAAAATACGCATTGTTTGAACGATATATTATCCATGGATTCTTGATTCTTTATTTATCAACACTTGATACTCGTTAAAATAATTAAAACTCTTAAAATAATGAAAGACAAATCCTAATCCTTGAAACTCGAAAGTTCACGAAATGGTTAATAGTTGAAAGATCTTTTATCCTAAATTTTAATTCGTTATAAATATGGATGTTTAATTATTTATTGGTTAATTAATTAAGAATGCTATCTTTTCAAAAGTCTTCCTCTTAGATTTCGAGGAAATAAAAAATGGATATCCAAAAATCCGACCCATTTTGAAAATCAGATACGAACCATTGTAAACCGAAAATTTTCACGTATTAAATAAAGACGAAATCAAAATATTTTATTTTATTATCTACTTATCTATCTCATTCGATAATCCCATATAAATCAAATGTGTTTTTTTATTACTGTTTAAAAGTTATAAAAATAATGTTATAAAACTAATGTTGAGATATGTTATATGTCGCTTAATTTAGTTAATTAGTGTTTTGTAAAAATGATTTTTAAAATGGTGTTCAATGTTTCGTAACATAAAATTTATACAATTTCACTTAAGAATATTAACTATGAAGTTAATTCTTGGTTACTCATCTTAAATAGAAATTAATTAGGAATTTGAAGTTATTGGCTTGTATTGATTAATATTCTATATTCTATTATCTTCCAATAAATTGTGTAACTTACCTCTTTAGTTTGCAAGTAAATGCACTCATAATATTGATATTATAAATCCTTCTATTCACCTTGATTAGAAAAAAATAATCATTTTCAAAATCCCAAACAAACTACTATCTCCGAAAGAAAGGCTTGTTTGGTGATTCCATCAATTTCACAAAATACTCTATAATTCAAGAATTCAGAAGGCTAGAGATTTGGAACTTTCATCTTCGATTCTAATCTCAATTCAACTCCGTGTTAGGTAATTATTAAGCCTAATCTTATTTTTTCTTCAATTAGATACCATGAATTCTAGGGCTCATAGGTTATTAAGGATTTTTATATTTTCTGAAATTAAACGAATTAATTTGTTCCATAAAGATTCTAGACTTATGTTATTATGTAAGTTTTAGTAGTAATCATACTAGTCATGTCTAGTCATGTTTGCCTGTTTTTCTAGTAGATATTTTGTCATACTCTAGATATTTATTCTTATATTTTTGTTGGATTAATCATACTAGAAATTCTTGTTAATGAAATTGAATTAGTGGAAGTATGAATTTTCAAAATATGAAGTATGAAATTATTGGATACAATTTTTATATAATTCATTATATTAAATTGTATTTTTATGCAAACTATATATTATGCTAGAAATCTATATTGTATTAATCTAAAATTTGTGCCTTTAATTGTAAAAAGTTTAGACATGTTAACCTTAAACTAATTGGTTAAGATAATTCATTTAGACATAAGTATATTTTTGACACAAATTGAACTATAAGTATATATGTATGCTTTAGACAATGTCATAGACTATTATATATATTATCACTAAATTTAACCTATCAAATCGCTGACCATTTCATTTTATTTTATTTTTTGATTCTTTTCTTTTATTTTGTTTTATACATTCATAAATATAACCATTAAGGTTTAACTCAAATATTTAGTAACCCAATTAGTGACTAATGTTGATTTATATAATATAAGATTTTGTTTCATTTACAAAACCTAATTAATTAATGATGTGTTATTATTTAAAATTTAGAATTAGTTATCCGAAATAACTAGTAATTTAATGGTTTAATTTAATTCTTTTTATATATCATAAAATGTTAATAAGTTTAGTTTATAAATAAATATGTAATTAAGTTGGGGAAACAATTCAAGACTTGGAATTATGTATCCTACATATAAATAATTAAATCGTTCACGTGTGGTATTCCATATCTAGGATAATCGTTTCCGTTCGTTCTCTTGGATTCTAAATCTTACTCGTGCGTTACCTACAAGAAGTCGCGAACGCAACCAATGTGAGTATACTCGATCCCATTTTTATTTTTACACCTTTGGGTGCAACATGTATTCTATACCAAAAATATGCAACGCTTGAAACTTGTTATATTCACACTTTATCCACATTTAAACATGAAACAATTTGATGCTTGTTAACCTCGTATGCTATGTAAAATTTTAGTGTCTATATGCTCATTAACTTTGCTAGCCTACCTTAACAATTATAGCGCTATAGGATTAACGCACCGCCCTTGAGTCTTGGGGTATTGTTAAGTAAAACATGTTAACCTCCATTGAGTCTTGGGGAAAGGCAATTTGCATTGGAAACTTTGGTTTGACATATGGTGACACCATTTCAGCATATTAGTAACTTGTATGATGTTATTCATGTTGGATTTGAGCATTTAAACATTTTTAGTCTATTTATGCTATGTATTAATCTTGTATACTCGCCAACGTTTTTGTTGATCTTATTTTAATACATGTTGCAGGTTGATAGTAAAGATGTTGAAGAATCAAGCTAGGGTGAACATAGAAACACACCTTAGAAATAAAAAGTATTAAATCTTTGTTTTGTTTGATACAATTTGGTTTTGGATTTGAATTATGTATGACAATTTAGTAATTTCATGAAATTCGATTTAATATCTATTGTCACAAATAGTGTTATGATGCTTTGAGTGATTTGTTCGTCTCATCCCGATGTTTCCGCCACGAGTAAGATTTAGAATCCAAGAGAACGAACATAAACGATTATCCTAGATATGGAATATCTACTGTACAAATAGTGTTATGATGCTTTGAGAGATTTGTTCATCTCATCCGGCTGTTTCCGCCATCGGTTGGAGTCGACACATGTATGGTCATATATTAGAGGTAGGGTAATCCAATAACCTCATGATGTTCACCATTGCACAAAATCACCATAAGGATAATTTATATGGTCATGAATAATATGAAGAACATAAACTAATTCTTCTAATTCACCATGTAACCAAGTGAGTTCAACTAGACGAGTGCATTCCAAACATGATTATGCTTAGAGATTTGGTGTAGTTTGTTCACTTTGTTTACTTGAAAGTTACTTGGTGAACTAGAATATATGAAAATGGGGATATATAACCTCAAAGTTTCTAAATTCATACCTCAACACAAGTCTTCCAACAATAGAACTGTAACGCTTCGCATGTTTGTACTTTCCCAGTTTAGCAAGTATCGTTGCACATTCTATTTTTAGACACTTGTACTCTTGTTGTACTCTATTTCACTTCAAATTATAATCCGAGACAATTGATCATAATGAAAATGCAAATATTTTGATCATATTCATGTTATGATTGTTAACCTTATGAGCAAACATTTACTCATAATTCACATTTTGAATGCTATATTATACATGATTCTTGATTACACGATACACATTGATGCCCGATACATGAAAAAACGATTTAAAACATGTAAAATAATCAAACTTGAAACTCCAAAATAATGGAAAAGTCCATTCGCACGGATCTACGCATCCGCACCAGACTCCATCCACGCGAAACTTTAGGAAACCCTAATTTTTCCCTAAGCCTCTAAATAGGCACACTTCTCCACTCTCCCACTCGCCCATTCCTTCACAAATGCTCTCAAACTCTCCTTTGGCGACCAGAAGTTGTTGTAAGGATTTTCTTTCATTTTCATTTACATCCCATCTCATTCTTGCATCTTAAATCATAATTCTTAAGCATTTTCACAAAAAACTCTCATGTTTCAACCTATCTCAAAGATGGTTTCCACTAGTTTGCTTGGGCAAACTGCTGTTGGAGCATCACACATAAGAGATTCGAATCAAGATTGATAAATTCTAAACAACTTACAAACTTATTCATAACTTTCTCTTCGATTATTGTACAATCTTGATGGAATTTGGAACCCATCAGACCCTCAACTCATTTCATAGTTAAGGGTTTGCATTAGGGTTAATTTCCACCAAGAAATGACCTGTTTTGAATGGATCAAACACACGTTTTCAACATAACAAGCGGTTCGCACGGACAGCCTATGCCCATCCGCGCGAACGGACATTCTACATAATCTGTTTTGATTTCATTTATGTTTTTGCATCAGTTCATCACGATTGATCGTTTTACTTCCTAATTCGAATAGTTTAAACAATTACTTCACTGTTACAATTAAATCAGTTTATAACTAAACTTTACGCAACATAACAATCAGTTCGCACAGACGGCCTATGCCCATCCGCACGAACGGACATTTTTGCATAATCTGAACTGAATTCTGTTTACAACGTTTAAACCATTTTTTCCTTCTGTTTTGATTAACCCAAACGACTACCTTGTTGTTTACAACCAATCAGTCTATAATCAAACTTTAGCAGTCCGGTTCGTTTTTAGCCGGAAACCCCATCCGTATGAATGGACTATGTCCATCCGCACGAATCTGCCATCCATGCTAAGGGACTGTTACTTGTTTTAACTCGTATAATTCTTGTACCTTACAATCTGATCCGACACTCTTTCACAACATAATACTTACATTCCCGTTTACCCATTTAAGGGTGACTTTGGTGTCTCAAACTTCATCAACTATTCCTTTGGTAGGGTTCAATCCCAAAAATCTCCCCCTGGAACAGATGATGCCAAAACCCTTCATTATTGTGGAACTTTATTGCCTCATCAACAGCTCCCTGACTTGTCCTTTAAATTGTAATTCAAAGTCCAAAGAGTCTGTGTCATCCTCATCCCTACACAGTGTAAGATCAAGGAGATCTTGCAGATCTTCAACACCCAGGCCCAATGCTTATTCCTTTGATATTTTCTTTATTTCACCACTGGACTTGATCAGAGTCAGTACGTGGGTCTGTTTGTCAGATTTCCACTTTAGTACTTTTGAGTCCATTGGGTTTCTTGGGAGAGGCTTTATTGCAGATGAGTTTGGAGAAGGTGGCCTGGTGATAACTGGTTGAGCAGTGCTTTGAGCTTGAGCAAGATCAGACTTTTCAGCTATCAACTGCTTAATGACTGACTTTATAATATCATCACTAGCAGCTACATCCTTTGGTGTTTCTGCTTCCATCTGTTGTTGTCTCCTTCTTTGATAAATGAAGGCACCAGGTGGAGCAGTGGTTTTCCTGACTTGCCTCTTTGGTGGTCTTTTTGAAACCTCTGCTTCAGGATAAACTGGTTTTTGTTGAACATTTGGATTTTTCTTCCTCAATTCTTCTAGCTTTTGATAAGATGCAATCACTTTTTCTTCTTTCCACCTTGTCACTTGATTCCTAGACCCAAAGTCAGCAGTGATGAGTTCCTCTTTCATTCTCTTCAGCTTTAACACTTTATCAGGCACATTCTTCTTGTAATTTGCCCAAACAGGATGAGTATGTTTGACCTTTTCTTTATTCATCTTGTCAATTCTTTCCAATTCCTCTTTAAGTTCACCCACTGTCCATTCTTTATATTGAGCTTTATCACCCTTGTACCTTTTGAAGGCCAAGATGTGCTCAATATAGTCTTTTCTTAGGGTCTCATCATCTCCTTCTGATAGTTGCTGACATAGGTTCTTTGAGAACCTTTCCAAAGTATTGACTTGAGTAAGAAGAAATTGGTAGTATCTTTGGATTTCCTTATCAGATTTACCCTTTGAATTTCTTTTAGAGATATCCTCTACTTGTTGACCTTTCACTTTCAAGTATTCTTCAATATTGTTAGGTCTTGGATATCCTTCAACAGATGGTAAGCTCCTTTTATCAGGATCATCTTCTGAGTAAAAAGACTTTATTTCTTCTCTGACAGCTACAAGCTCTAGAGGATACTGAACAGCTGCATATACAATGGCAGTGGTTGGATTAAAGACTTGTGCTGAAGAGAGTGGAACAGGGTTTGGAATTATTGCAAGTGACAATGGCTGTGAAGATGTTGGTGGTGGTGGTGGTGGAGAATCATCATCTTCCAAAATTACCCTTCTCCTTTTTGGTTTAGGAGAGGCTGGTGGTGTTTTGGATGATTGTGAAGTGGTGATTTGAGTGGTGGTGTTTGAAGTGGAGGGTGGCTGACTAACAGCTGTTGAAACAACTGGTGTTTCAACCACTGTTGTCATTACAACTAATGATGTGTCATCAGTTGTCTTCTGCTTTTTGGCAGGAGGTTGGTTTGATGGTGAGGATATTTTTGGTGATGATGGTATTTTTGGTGTGGCAGTGGTTGTAGTGGGATCAGTGGTTGTGGTTGAAATGGTGGTTGTTGGGTTAACAACTGCTGAAACCACTGAAGTACCAACAGTTGTTGATACAACAGATGTTACAACAGCTGTTGGTTTGGAGGTTTGATGTGTGGAGCTTTTGGAAGGTTTGGAAGAATGTTTTGTGGATCGGGATGGTGTGGTCTTAGGTTGCCTCACTTTTCTAGTGGGCTGCTTTCTTTTCTGCTCAGGATTTTCTTCATCCTTTGGCTCAGAAGTACCCTGCTCATTCATTTCCATAAAAACTCTTTTCTCCTGATCAAACCTTGCTTTATCCTTTGCCTCCATATCCCTTTTTACCCTTGCTTTTGCATCAACAATGGCATTTGTGGTCACATCAACCTTTTTAGACCCATCTGCCTTAGGGATGTTTACAGTCATGCTGGATTTGTCAGGTTCAATGTAAAGACCATCTTCATAACCCTTCTTTATCATCTGCTTTAATTTCTCCCCCTTTTTGGCATCAGCTGGTGGTGGGTTATCCACAAAGATGATAGAGGGAGGAGCAGTGCCAGTGTTGTTCAATAGATGGGCCTTGATTGCCTTGATATCTGCTTGAGTGTCTTTAAACCTTGCCTCCATAAGATTTCTGATCTTTTGAACTTGTATCTCATGTTGCTGATCAGCAAATTCTCTTTGTTGGATGAGCAAAGGTTGAAATAAACTCCAGAGCTCATTTGCAGCAAGAGCAGGTGGTGCAGGTGCTTGAGCTGGAGCAACAGTGGATGGTACCTTTTATGTTGTCAACAACTGTTGCAGCATGTCTTTGATTTCTGCAACAGATGTATCCAGTTTATCAACTCTTGTCGTCAATTCTCGGTACATTAAACCATCACCCAACTTAATGGGATCATCTGATTTCCCACTAGCAGTGGTTATAACAGTGGTTGACTGAGGAAATGTATCCCAAAAGTCATCCACTGATGCCCCTTTGTCTTGGTACTGGGGACTTCTTCCTTCAAATTGAGAAACACTTTTTAGTGAACCAGTGAACACTGGATACACAAATGTTCCCAGAGAAGAAATTGCCTTCAAGGAAGTCTTATTAATGAAACCACTATCCAAGTGCAAACCAGTGGGTTCAACACTTGTAGTGGATGCTTCACTTGAACTACCACCAAGAGTTACTTGTAACTCAAGGGGTGTAACCTCCTCAGGTGTTGTTGGTGGGTTAGCACTGATTGAAACACCAGACCCAGTCATTTGTTGGGGTATATTCTCATTGACAGGTGAGTGAGAAGGACTGGTTTGTGTCTGGTTCAAATCAAGAGCATCCAACAAAAGTTTTGTTTGTGGGGGAATTGTGGCAGTGATGGTGGGTGTAGAAAGAGAATTTACCCCGGGCAGTGGGCTGTGGATGATAGAATCAAGTTATTCTAGAGCATCATATTGTGGTGTCCCTGTGTGTACAACCTGTTCTTTTTTAGAAGAAGCAGGAGGAGTTTGAGGCATGGGTTGAGATCTTTCTACCACCTGCTGTGAGGAAGTAGCAGCAGTGGTTTCTGGTGACTTTTGTGCTGTCACTGGCAGTTGCTCTGGGATCTCATGTTCCAAAGTTGCCTTTGTTTTGGGTTTGGGGGGCTTTTGAGTTTTCTTCTGTTTTGGTTTTATGGTGGTTTTAGGTGTAGGTTTCACATCAGTTGTTTTGTTGCTGTGATCACCTAGAGCAGTGGGCTCAGCAGCAGATACCTGAGGAGCAGTGGTAGCTGCTAAATTCTGCTCAGGAACCCCTGCTTTTGTTTTAGAAACTTTTGCAAGCCTTGTAAATGTTTCAGATGTAAGGCCATTTATTTAAAAAGGTTGACCTTGGATAAGCACATGAGCATTATCCTTTGCAAATTTCTTTTGAAAATAGAAGCTCAAGAACCTTGGAAACAGTAAAAATGATTTTTTTTATCAACATTTTTTACCAAGTCATCAAAGATCTCCTTGGAGTAGTTAAAATTTTCTTTATGTAAAATAGCATAACCCAGGTATTGAATCTTCAATGGTATTTCGTTACAAGCAGTGGTTTTATTTGAAACACACATCAAGAGGATATGAAATAAAAATCTTGTTGCAGGAGGAAAACTACCTTTTTGTAAGGTGTCCTTTCTCATTTCCTCAGCATACCCCCTCTCAATAAAATCAGTTTGATACTCGATTTTGGGAAAAGATGTTTTACCTTGCTGATCATCAAGTTCAAATACCTCTGAAATGGATTGGGATGTGATTTAAATTGCTACATCCTTTATTCAGGAATTTATGGCGATTACCACATCATTTTGAGACTCAAGTGTGGCATTTTTCCAAAACTCCCTCTGGGTTGCCAGAAAAATTGGAGCATCTGCTGTCAACAAAGTTTTGTACTTTGAAGACGACATACCATCAATGATGGAATTGTAGGTGTCAGTATGACTGAGTTTTGTGAGTAGACACAAATAGTTGTGGGGAGCTTTGTATGGAATTTCAATGGGTTCGGTGGCCATTTGAGTGGGTTTTTTAGAAGATGAAGGTGGTGATTTGGGAACGGAAGAAGACATGAGTAGTTTGTAAGATGAAGAAGACGATGAGGGTTTTGAGAGAGAAATATGGAAACTGCTTTGAGAAAGGAATTTTTAAATTCGATTCGACAGTAAAAACCCTGTTTGATCAGGGTTTTATAAAGGGGAAAAAGTGAATGCTGTTGGGATTGAACCCTACCAGAGGAACAGATAATGTAAAGCCAAAACCAGGTCACAACAGTGGATTCATAATAAGCAGCAGTTTACATTAAGCTTTCCCCTTGAAAGTGATTTATAACAACTGATGGTCTTTATCCGCTGTTCATATTCAACTGCTGCTGCCCTTTCAACTGCTGATCAAAACCCTGAAGTATCCAACACTGCTGGTCCTATCTACTGATGATAAAGCACTGCTCAGTCAAGGACTGATCAACCTTGAGTAAAGCACTGACATAAAGGGAGAGCAGCTGTTTAGTGAATTGTTTGTTTTATGTATAGTCAGTGGTTAGGTTAGCAGTGTTTGTGTAAGGACAGTAGATACAGGTTGTTAGACTGTTAGACGTCGCTTTCTTGGTGACGTCAGCTGAGATACCTCAGTGGTTTGGTTTGTCTATAAATGTAGCAGTACCCTGTACTGCTACATTTGATTGACTGAGCGGGTTCTTCTCCTCATGTCTAATCATTTCATCTTGTGTGCAACTAACCTTGAGGCATCAGGCTGAGGGGGAGTTTAGTTTGTAAGCATGTCTGTAATCTTTTGCTTTGATTTGTAATCTTTTGACTCTATGAGAAGCAAATGCTATCAAACTATTTTTGCCATTGATTGTGTTTACAAAGTTTGTATCTATTTCCGCTGCACTTAATCTCTGTTCATCTCTTTTGATTATACAATTTACACAAACTAGCACAATCATGTGAGCCTCCGATCCTAACAATTGGTATCAGAGCTTGGACAGTCAATTTCGATTTAACAGTCAAATTGACATAACAGTTCGGCTCAAAAATTCATTGATACTAAAGTTGGTTGTATTTTGTTGAAAAAAAAAACAGAGTATCGAGTAAATCAAGTTCAAAATGGTTATTCAGAAACTCTGTAAATCAACCAAGATGTCATATGACACACAAATTTCACACAACAAGTGATTTCATGCACAAGACATTCATGGTTTCTAGATCTGAAAACAATATCTGTTAAACTATGAGATTATTTCTTATTTTCTAAATTGATCTCAATTGTTGATGTAAAATTTGTGATGTTTTCATTAAATATTAAAGTATGAACCTCAGATTAACAAAACCTATGTTCATAAAACATTGATGTTTTGCTAACATAAAAAGAGGGAAATTAAAACTTTAGTTATTTAGATCTTATGTGTTGAAAACAGGTTGAGTTTCCTCAAAAGGACAAAATCAACTATGTTTAAATACATTAAGAAAACAGGGGTCAACATAGTCCGTATCATATGTAGTGTGAGATTGGCTGAAAAACTTGTGAAAACATGACCAAGTTTCTCAAAACATTACTGCAAAATGATTTTGGACTAAAATTCATAAAAACTCGAAAGTGTGTTTATCTCAAAACTTTTGAAGTCAAAAGAAAAGAGTATAAACATAAAACACTTATGAGTCAAAGTTAGGGGTAATAATGGTCATTAAGCAACTATGTGCATTCATCTGCTCAGGAAAAGGTTTTGATTCCAGTGAATGAACTCCAAAGAGGACTAGACAAATGTTCAAAAATTTATCCATGTGTCCTCATGATTGTAATCAACTGACAAAGAAAATGGTACCAAACAGTGGTCAAAATGTATCCAAAAGTTTCCTACCACTGTTGTAAAACCACTGACCATTTTCAAAAACTTGTGTATGATGTGATTATATACTCTATTGATATTATACCAGATCCTTTTTTATACTATTCTTAGAAAATCCTTTAACCATTTTTTTGTTGCGTTCAAAGGATTTTCTCGAATAACCAGGATATATTATTCATATTTTTTTTAATAATTTTTTTTTGGAACTTTTGCTTGTTTTTGTTGGCAATAGTTTCAGCTCCTGTCAGGATGTAATACCTTATTTTTGGTGGTATTATTGTCCTCATAAATAGGTCAAAAGGAAATGGTACATATGCCAAGATCATGTCATACTCAGTTTTGCCTCAAAATGTTTATCAAAAGTTGATTGCAAACTGTGCTTTGAATTACTAGGGTACTCATGTTTTAATTGAATATTAAACGAAAATGAGTTGCCTTAGCAAAAAGTTTTCATCATCTGGGGTACTAAACCACTGTCTTTCAAAATTGACATGTGGCAAAACCTTGATTGAAAATTTTCAAAACTGTTGCTGAAACACTTGTCCTTCAGATCTGTACCATTTACCCTAACCACTGTTTTATTCCAACGTCTGATCTCAAAACACTGTCCACTGCTGAAAGTTAACCACTGATCCCTCATTTTCTTGAAAAGCACTGATGTTCAAAATCAGTGTCTTATCCACTGATATGCTATCCACTAATAGCAAAAATCATCCACTGCCCACAATTTTTACCGTTGTAACCACTGATGCTTGATACGTCAGTGCCCCTTAAAACAACTGTTCTCCATACTTCATCCATTTCATCAGTGTTTGACACGTGGTCAGTTTTTAGCCCTCAGATCGTAATAACCGCTGCCACATCAGCGATCATTTTTTTCCCTAACTAAAACCCTGCCCTAAACCCCAAACAGGGTTTTACACTGTCGAATTGAATTCCAAAATTCTCTTCAGAAAGCAGTTTTCCAACCCTTCTTCTCAAAATCTTCAAAATCATTCTTCATTCTTCTCCGGAAAAATGACAAAATCAAAGTCGAAATCAAAATCAAAACCTAAATCACCACCACCCTCCAATGAGGTCGCTCAAACGACCGAAGAATCTATCGAAATACCATACAAACAATCTCACAACTATTTGGGTTTACTCACAAAACCCACAAACAACCATACCTTCGATTCCATTCTCGACACCATATCTACATCAAAGTACAAAACTTTGTTGACAGTAGACGCTCCCATATATCTGCAAACCCAGAGAGAGTTCTGGAAAAATGCTACGCTTGAAAAACAAGATGATAAAGTAGTAGCCATTAACTCCTCGATAGAGGGTACGGTGATTTAAATCACTCCGCAATCACTATCAGAAATCTTCAAACTCGATGATCAGAAAGGTAAAGCTTCCTTTGACAAAAACGAGTTAAAAGCTGATTTTCTAAAAAGGGGCTATGCAGAACAGTCAAAGGTAGATACCCTACAAAAGGGTTATTTTCCATCTGCACCCAGATTTTTATTTCACACACTTCTGGTGTGTGTTTCGAATAAAACAACATCTTTTAACGAAATACCATTGAAAATTCAATGCCTGGGTTACGCTATTTTGAATAGTAAGGACTACAACTACTCCCAGGAGATTTTCAATGACATGGTGAAAAACGTTGAAAGTAAAGCATTTTTGTTGTTTCCAAGATTTTTGAGTTATTATTTTTTACAAAAATTTGATAAGAAAAATGAAAATTTACTTAAACAAGGTGTCTATTTTCAAATAAAAAGCTTGACACCTGAAACATTCACTAGAATGTTGGCACCAATAAAAACAAAAGCAGGGGTACCTGAGCAGATTTTAGCAGTTACAACTGCTCCTCAGGTATCAGCTACTGAGCCCACTGCTCCAGGTGATCAAAGCAACACAACCACTGCTTTGAAACCCACACCTGATATCACTAAAAAGACCAAAAGAAAAACATCCAGAAAACCCACCAAACCCAAAACAAAGGCAACTCTGGAAGATGAGATCCCAGAGGAAATGCCTGTGACAACACAAAAGTCACCACAAACCACTGCTGCTACTTCCTAACAGCAGTTGGAAGAAAGATCTCAACCCATGCCTAAAACTTCTCCTGCATCCTCACAAAAGGATCAGGTTGTATTCACAGGGACACCAAATTATGAAGCTCTAGATCCACTTGGCTCTATCTTCCACAGTCCTGATCCCAAGGACATGTCTCTTTCAACACCTATACCCTCACCAATCATAATGCCACAATCCATGCTACCTTTGTTGCATGCAGCTGCTATAGCTCAGACACAAACCAGTTCCTCTCTATCACCTGTCACTGAGAGTATACCCCCACAGGTGACTGGGTCTGATGCTACTACTCCTGCTATCCCAGCAACAATTGAGGAGGTTACACCCCCTGAGTTACAAGTAACTCTCGGTGGTAGTTCAAGTGGAGCAGCAACTACAACTGGTGGATCAACAGATCCTCAGTTAGACAGTTGTTTCATAAGTAAGACTCCCTTGAAGGCAATTTCTTCCATGGCAACTTCGGTAACCACCAGTGAGTTAGATCTAACCACTGGTACCATCAAAGGTTTATCGAGTGCTGAAGAAAGAAGTCCCCAGTACCAAGAACAAGGGGCATCAATGGGTGATTTTTGGGATTCTGTTCCTAAGTCACACATTGATATAACCACTGCTGGTGGGGATTCAGATGATCCTACTAAAGTAGGTGATGATTCAAGATATCAGGAATTGACGGGCAGAGTTGAAAAACTTGAAGAATCAGTTTCTGAAATAAAGGAGATGGTGCAAGAGATTTTAAAAGCTTAGAAAGCACAATCCACTGCTGTTCCACCTCAAGCACCTGCTCCATAACAAGCACTTGCTGCAAATGAGGTTTGGAATATTCTTCAACCCATGCTTGAAAAACAGCAACAGATGGCTGATCAAAAGCATGCTATTCATGTGCAAATGCTGACCAACATGGTGGAATCAAGGTTTAAAGACACGCAAGCAGATATCAAGGCTATAAAGGCTAGCATTCAAAGTGTCTCTGGCAAAGCTCCTTCTTCCCTATCATTTCTTGATAACCCAGATAATGCCAAAAAGGGGGAGAATATCAAGCTGTTGAGAAAAATGAATAAGATGGGAATAGAACATGGTCTCTATATTGAACCTGAAAAAGAAAAAGAAAAAGAAAAGCAGGTCTCAAAACCTGTTAGCCAAACAACTGATACAGTAGTAGTTACAAAAACTGTTGTCAGTAGCCAAACAGCTGCCATGTCATCAACACACACACCTTCAACACACACCACTCTACCACACACCACCACAACTACTGCTCTACCACCATCATCTACAATCACACCATCGCCACTGCCTCCTGTCATAAAACAGAAGACAACAGATGTTACAACATCTGTTGTAATGACAACAGTGATTGAAACACCAGTTGTTACAACCACTGTCAGTCAATCACAATCACAAACCACTGATCCACCCAAAACATCATCAGCCTCTCCTACATTAAAAAGGAGAAGGATTTTCACCCCTGATGACGAGTCACCGCCTTCATCACCACCATCAAAAACTACCTCACCTCTTCCATCCCCTGCTCAAAAGCAGAAGACATCTGCTGACATATCAGCAGTTGTAATAACAACAGATGTTGAGACACCAGTTGTTTCAACAGCTGTTAGTCAGTCATTTTCCACTGTTTCCACCAGTCTTACATCACAACCTCCTAAGCTTCACAAACGAAAAAGAGAAACAACTCAGGATACTGATGAAAAGTATGATCCTGTTGCTGCTAAGTATCCACTGGAATTAGAAGCTGTGAAAAATGAGATGAAACAATTTTATACTGAAGATGATCCTTCAAAAAGGAAAGTTCCTTCTCTCATAGGTTTCATAATTCCAGAAGACATGGATGAATATCTTGAAATGAAAGTAAGACAAGCAAGGATAAGAGCCAGAATTGAATGCAAGAATCAAGGCGATGAAGCCATTTTGAAAAGAAGAGAATTCCTGCTCAACAAGGTTAAGCAAATAAAAGAATATGCAAGTGATCTGAACATGGAAATGTCAAGTCTATCTCCTAAAGCAGATCAACGAAATGAATTGAGGAAGGAATACCTTGCATACATAATGAAAGAGAAGTTCTATCCTGCTGAAGAAACAGAATTCAAAGATTGGCCAATAGTTGCATTAAAGCATGAGGCAAAAAGAATTGAAAAGCTTAAAAATGATCCAAGAAAGAAGAAGACAGCTCCAAATTGGAATAAAGAAAACTTAGCAAAACTACAAAACCTTGCCAAAAGGGTCAAAGTAGTAAGCAAACCATCATCAGCAGATATCACAGACAGTGAGCTTGATCAACAACAGAAACAAGAGCTGCTTGACAAAGAAGTTGCAGAAGATATAGCTGCAGCAAACAAAGTCATAGAAGAAGCTTTTAAAAGAATGTCTGAAGTTCAAGATACTGCTTTACAGTTTTTCTCAAGGCCAAATGCATCCAGCTCATCAGGAAATAAATCTCTCCCAAGAAACCCATTTGGTTTAAAAATACTAAAGTGGCTCTCTGATCAAAAGACCCATGTATTGACTCTGGTCAGAACCAATGGAGAAGTGAGGCATATATCAAGGAATCAAGCACTAGGCCTGGGTGTTGAAGATCAACTAGATCTCCTTGAGCTTACACTGTGCAGGGATGAAGATGACACAAGTTCCAAGGAATTTGAAGAAGAATTTAAAAGAAATGCAAGGGAACTTTTGATGAGTAATAAAGATCCAAAATAATGACAGGTTTTGGCATTATCTGTTCCAGGGGGAGATTGTTGGGATTGAACCCTACCAGAGGAACAGATAATGTAAAGCCAAAACCAGGTCACAACAGTGGATTCATAATAAGCAGCAGTTTACATTAAGCTTTCCCCTTGAAAGTGATTTAGAACAACTGATGGTCTTTATCCGTTGTTCATATTCAACTGCTGCTGCCCTTTCAACTGCTGATTAAAACCCTGAAGTATCCAACACTGCTGGTCCTATCTACTGATGATAAAGCACTGCTCAGTCAAGGACTGATCAACCTTGAGTAAAGCACTGACATAAAGGGAGAGCAGCTGTTTAGTGAATTGTTTGTTTTATGTATAGTCAGTGGTTAGGTTAGCAGTGTTTGTGTAAGGACAGTAGATACAGGTTGTTAGACAGTTAGACGTCGCTTTCTTGGTGACGTCAGCTGAGATACCTCAGTGGTTTGGTTTGCCTATAAATGTAGCAGTACCCTGTACTGCTACATTTGATTGACTGAGCGGGTTCTTCTCCTCATGTCTAATCCTTTCATCTTGTGTGCAACCAACCTTGAGGCATCAGGCTGAGGGGGAGTTTAGTTTGTAAGCATGTCTGTAATCTTTTGCTTTGATTTGTAATCTTTTGACTCTATGAGAAGCAAATGCTATCAAACTATTTTCTCCATTGATTGTGTTTACAAAGTTTGTATCTATTTCCGCTACACTTAATCTCTGTTCATCTCTTTTGATTATACAATTTACACAAACTAGCACAATCATGTGAGCCTCCGATCCTAACAAATGCTGACGTGGCATCGATTACAAAAGATCTGACTGCTATGTACTGTCCACGTGCCAACCCCTGATGAATAATGGAGGACAGGTGTTTTGTGAAACCACTGATGGAGCAATATCAGTGGTTGCAACGGTTATGATGAAGACAGTGGGTGATTTTAACTATCAGTGGATAGCATATCAGTGGATGAAAACACTGATTTTGAATAATAGTGATTACCAAGGAAATGATAGAACAGGGGTTGACTTTCAGCAGTAGACAGCTTTTAGTGGAACAGATGTTTGAACAAAACAGTGGTTATGGCAGACTTTTAAGGATTTAATGAAAAATTCATTTTTAGCTATTTTTAAGGATGGATTTTTGATTTTCTAAAAACATTTTAATGCTTTTATTCATAGAAAAAAACAGGATTTTGCCTGTTATTCCATGTTCAGCATGCCAATCCTAGAGATCAAGCTTTCAAAGGTGGATGTGTCTAATGCTTTTGTTAGCTCATCTACCAGCTGATCTTTAGTTGGTACATGGTGCAGAGAAATCAAACCTTTTTCATAGCAATCCCTCACAAAGTGATGTCTGATGTCAATGTGCTTGGTGGTTGAATGGGATACTGGATTTTTGATGATATTTTCTGCCGCCTGACTGTCCAACATGAGAGGTGTCTTTAGGGCAGTGATACCAAAATCCAGCAGTTGATTTTGAAGCCAAAGCAGTTGAGCTGTACAGCTTGCAGCAGCTATATACTCTGCCTCAGCAGTGGATGTGGAAACAGCTGCTTGCTTTTTGCTTTGCCAAGACACTAAGCAATTGCCTAGGAATTGGCACCCTCCTGAAGTGGACTTCCTTGTCTTGTCACATCCAGCAAAGTCACTATCTGAGAAACCTAAAAGCTTGATATTTCCATCAGCTGTATACCAGATACCAAGTGTGGGAGCACCTTTTAGGTATCTGAATATCCTTTTTACTGCAATAAGGTTTGACTTTCTAGGGGCTGATTGGGATCTTGCACAAAGATATGTTGCAAACATGTGTCTGGCCTAGATGTAGTTAGGTACAATAAAGACCCAATCATGCTTCTATATAGTTTGATCAACCAAATCATCCTTTTCATCAGACATGACAATTTTATTGGTTGCAATGGGTGTACTACATGGCTTACAATCATCCATCTCAGATTTCTTTAACAGTTCTTTGGCATATTTTCCTTGATGGATGAAAGTGCCATTTTGCAGTTGCCTTACTTGGAGACCAAGAAAGCACTGGAGTTCACCCATTGCACTCATCTCAAACTCAGTTGTCATGAGTTGCCTAAACTCCTCACACATTTTGTTACATGTGCTTCCAAATATGATGTCATCCACATAAATATGGACAATCATCAAATCCTTTCCTCTCCATTTTAAAAATAATGTTTTGTCTATTTTACCTCTTGTGAAACCAATGGAAAGTAAAAAGGTGGAAAGAGTTTCATACCAGGCTCTTGGTGCTTGTTTCAGGCCATACAAAGCTTTATTTAGCATGTAGAGATGATTTGGATTAAATGGATCCTCAAAGCCTGGAGGTTGACAAACATAAACCTCTTCTTGAATCTTACCATAGAGGAATGCACATTTCATATCCATTTGATACACCTTGATGTTGTGGTTGACAGCAAAGGCCAGGAATAATCTGATAGCTTCAAGTCTTGCTACAGGGGAAAATGTTTCATCATAATCAATACCCTCTTCCTGTCTGAACCCTTGAACCACAAGCCTAGCTTTATTCTTGACAACAATACCCCTTTCATCAGTTTTATTTTTGAAGACCCACTTTGTGCCAATAGGACGTACACCCTCTGACAGTGGAACAAGCTCCCAAACTTGTTGTCTTCTAAACTGTTAGAGCTCCTCTTGCATGGCTTCTACCCAGCTGTTGTCTTTCAGTGCCTCTTGGTACTTGACTCGCTGATGGAGAGATAGGAAACCAGCAAAAAGACAGATGTTTTTGGATTGACTTCTTGTGAGTACCCCTTCACTGATGTTGCCAATGATTTGGTCAGGTGGATGAGACTTCAAGAAGATTAGATCTCCTTTGTATGGAATAATAACATTTAATGGTGAGGGTTGCAGATGTGAATCATCTGAGCTAACCACTGCTGGTGACTTTGATGATCCAACAGTGGCTTCAAATGGAGGTGGAGGAATAGGAGGAACATATGTGAAACCATGTTGACTTTTATCCACTGTTTGATGGCCTTTGTCAACAGTGGTTGACGATGTGGAAGCAGGGGTGGATGGACTACTTTGATCAACAATTGTTGAGGTAGCAGTGGATGAGCTTTGACAGCTGTTTTGAACATCTGCTGCTCTTCCCATTGAAGCAGATTTTTGTTGAGGAATGATGACTTCATACCCATAGTCTGATGGAGGATTTTCTGATGGACCTGCATTGTTAGCCTTGACAGCAGCACTTTCAAATGTGAATTTATCAAGATCAAATAATTCTGCAGGGTTTGTTGGGATTTTCATTGATGAAAGTTCATTGAACTTACATTCAAAGTCTCTTCCACTGTTTTGGTCCTTGTGTTAAACACTTTGTAGGCCTTAGCAGTGGTTTAGTATCCCAGATGATAACCACAATCAATTTTGGCTGCAAACTTTGAGATTGAATCTTTTAAGTTTAAAATGAAGCATGGGCAACCAAAAACTTAGAAATATGAAATCAATGGCTTTATTTTATACAGCAGTTCATAGGCAGTATTTTGATGCCTTGGGTTGATTAAAACTCTGTTTTGGACATAGCAAGCAGTGCTTACTGCCTCTGCCCAAAAAGTTAATGGCAGACCTGAATCAGCAAGCATGGTTCTGGCAGCCTCAATCAATGTCCTGTTCTTTCTTTCAACAACCCCATTTTGTTCTAGTATTCTTGGAATGTTGTACTGCCTCACAATTCCTTTTGACACACAGAAATCATTTAACTCCTTATTTCTGAACTCTGTGCCATTGTCACTCCTAATAATTTTTACCGGAAAATCAAACTGCTTTTTAACCTGTGTAACAAAGTCTTGCAGAATGCCTGCAGTCTCATCTTTGGAGTGTAAAAAGCAAGTCCATGTAAATATAGAAAAGTCATCAATAATAACCAATCAATATCTTTTCTTCCTACGACTCATGACTTTTACTGGACCAAACAAATCCATGTGAGGCATTTGCAAACACTTGGTTGTTTTGGACTCTTCAATTGATTTGTATGAGCTTTTATGCTGTTTTCCTTTTAGGCAGGAAACACAATGCTCAGGACAGGTGAATAGTTTTTGAGGTAACCCTCTTACTAACCCCTGTTTTGAAATAGCAGTGATTGTCTTGAGATTTGTGTGCCCCAATCTCATGTGCCATAATTTTGTCTCTTTGTTAGAGGCAGCTGAGAACAGACATGCATCAGTCCAGGTGCTCCCTTTTGACATATCCACCACATAAACATTGCCACTTCTTTGAGCAATAAGTTGGGTTTTTCCATTTTTTATTATTGCTTCAATCTTTTCAACCAATTCTAGTCCAACAATCCTACAACACTCTTTTGTAAAGAATGAGCCATAGCCCTTATCACTCATTTGAGAGACACTTAAGAGGTTGAATTTTAGATTGTCTATTAGATTGACATTTTCAAACTTAACTTTACCAGACTGAACTGTACCAGACCCCAGAACCTTCCCTTTACTATTATTGCCAAAGGATATATCACCCTATCCATGAGTTTTAAAATCTTTGAGAAGGGCTCTACATCCTGTCATGTGCCTGAAGCCTCCACTATCTACATACCAAAGACTATCTAAGCATGCAGAAGCTCCCTGCACATGTAGTAAAAGGTTAGTTCATTAGGGTCTCCAAAGCCAATAAGGCTTTGGATGGGGTCTCAACAGTGTCTAGGTTAAGTTCAGGTGGATGGACAGTGGTTAGCTCAGGGGTTTGGACTGTTTTGGAACTGTTTTTCTATAACCACTGTTGGGGGTCTTGCCCAATTTTCTGTTGATACCCAAAAGGATGCCTGTTCACTCTTGGTTTAGAAGGCTTTTTGTAAGCCTCATAAACATGTGGAATCCTTTGGTATGGTGGTTGTCCCTTACCTCTTCTGTATTGGTTGGCAGGGGGTGCATCAGTTACCTGAACATCTCTTTTAACAGAGGTTTGGTTCAGCTGTTTTGTAACAGTTGTTTAAACTGGCACAAACAGTGGTTGGTTCTTGGTGAATTTGACAGATGAACTTGATGAACTCAAGGATGTTTTTGCAGTGTACTCGTTCTATTTTACATCAAAGGATTTTAGATACACACATTCCTGAGTTTTGTGGTTTGATTTACCACAGATGGTGCAGCTCTCAGCAGGTACAATAACACTTGTTTTGTTGATATCATATGCTTTTAGATGAAAATAGTCTTTTGTTAGATGATTCTTCTTTTCACAGAAATCACAAAACAGGTTTTTGATCTTTTCTCTTTTCTTCCTCTTTTCAGACTCCTTAGCAACAGAGTTTTGAACTACTGTTGGGATATCTTTGAGAGGAATGACCTTTGCTTTAGGAGCTTTTACACCATCAGTGGTTGTGAAGTCCATTTGTTTAAAATTTTCAAGAATGTCACACTCATCAGACCATCTGGGTTTAAATTGATATTCTTCAATCTCTTCATAGGTTGAAGAGTCCAATGATCTTTCAAGTGTGATTTTGTTGCCATTTTTATCAATTATCTTGATTTCTTGGCCATTCTTGTTTGTGGGAATGATTTCAACTGAACCAGATTCATTTACAACATTGTTTTCAATTTGGTCATGCTTTCTAAAACCTACACCAAATTTTACATTGCTTTTGATCTGTTTTTCAAGCATTACTTCGTAGCCTTTGCAAGATTCCACCCATTTTTCACAAGTGATTTGGGTGGACTCCAACTCCTTTTTGCAAACTTGATATTTTTCTATCATAGTTTGGAGTTGGTTTTTGGTAATGCTTTGTTCTTCATTTAGACTGCCAATTTCTTTATCTTTTTCACCCAATTTGATTTTAAGTTCTTTTAAAGATTTCTCAAATTTGACCTCATCATTCAACACTCTATCCCTAAGGTTTTCATTCACCTCTTTGATGCTAGCAAATGCTATGATGCATTTGTCTGAACACAGATTTTCAAGAACCTGAGATGATACCTTGGCTACAGCCATCATGGCACAATCACATTGATGATTACTTTCTTCATCAGCTCTCTATTCTTTCTCACCTTCTTTCTTTTCTTCTTTTTCTTTTTTGTCTTCTTCGGACCAAGGGTCAAACAGTGGTTCAATCAGGGGTTCTGAATTTTCTCCCAGCAGTATTTCACCAGCAACTGCAGTAACCACTGCTTCAGCAACTTCATCCATTGTTTCAGCACTTAGATGTTCTCCTTCAGGTTCCAGTCCTTCTGATATTGACTCTAATGCCATAAAACAAAATTCATCATTAGAGGCATAGAGTGCAAAATTTTCATCACCAAGCTCATCAGGCATACTGCTCCAGTCAATAAAGCCTTGGGTGAAAAAGCTTTGCTGATCTGGTTGAACCACTGCTGGAGCAGCTTGTTGAGGTGCAAATGGTTGCACTTGAGCCTAAGGGACAGGGGCTTGAACATACTGAATTTGTGGAACAGTGGTTTGAACATAATGCACAGGCATAGGGGCTGCAGCATAGTGAGCAGTGTTAACATGGGCTGCAGGGGTATATTGGGCATAGTGCATAGTGCTTTGGTTTTGTGGTCTAGGGTTTGAGCTGGGATGAGTGATAATTGGACCAGTGGTTTGACTCTTGCATTCCCTAGCAAAAGGACCTAGCCTATTGCACTTATAGCACTTGATTTTTGACTTATCCAACCCCACTTTTAAATTCCCATGTAACCCTGGGAATTTTCTCCCTGTTCTTTTATAGAATTTGCTTGTTCTTACACTAAGCAAAGCCAATTGATGCAAAATGTTCATTTCTTCTAAGTCAGTGGGATCAAAGTGTTGTAAATCATTTAGTTCAAAACACAGATTATCAGAGATCAGGCTTTCTCCATTTGCCGTGAAAGCAAAGTTGGATGAGTGAGGATCAGAGTTGAAGTTTGCACCAGCAGTTATGTTAATAAAATGATCATAACTCTGATCCTTACTGCTGCCAGTCTCTTCCTGACCCAGAAGAGATGTGTTGCCAAATGTGTAATCATCTGCAACTTTGCCAGACTCTTGCAACTTCTTTTTCTGGTTTAACTCCCTTTCATAGGTCAGGAGTCTACCATGAAGTTGGGTCAGTGTCAGATCTTTGAACTCAACAGAGTTTCTGGTCACAAATGCAATGGTGTCCCATTTTTCAAGTAGTGATTTAAGGAACCTGCTGTTTTGAGTTGAATTAGTAAATTTAACATCAACAAGAGTTCACTAATGAGACAACTGAATCTCTCAAATTGTTGGGTTAATGTTTCACCCTTAACGTGATAAAATGTTTCATACTGCTGATTCAGAATTTCCCTATTATTTTCAATTACTTCTTCGGTACCCCCAAATTGTTCCTTAAGTGCATCCCATAATTCCTTGGCACTGTTAGAATGTAACAGCCCAGCATATATTTCATTTGGTAAAGCAGATGCAACGATGCTAAATGCCTTGGCATCCAGTTCTAATTTTTGAAAATCAGTTTCAGTATAGTTTTCAGGTTTCTTAGGTTCGAACTTCTTTGAATCCTCAGCACTCGGCACCATTAGAATGTGTGGTCCAAAGATAACCGACTTCCAACATCCGGTATTCTGTTGAGCAAGGATACGTCCCATCCTTCTCTGCCAGATATTGTACTCATTGCGTTTCAGCATGGGTGGTTTAAAGAGTGAGCCGATGCTATTGTTTGCATCTTGTGCTTGTGACGTCATCTTGGTTATTTTACAAGACACTGATTAATCAACTTTGTTCGTGATTAATCCTTTCTCTGTTTTTCAACGAAACAAACAATAATAAGTATCAACGATTGTGAGCTGAACTTTTATGTCAAAATGATTGTTAAATCAAATTTGACTGTCCTAGCTTTGATACCAATTGTTAGGATCTGAGTTTGAATTGATTGTGTTTTACGTTTGATTAAAATGAAGATGAACAAGTAATTGCAGTGGAATTGTAAATGGAAACAAACTTTCACACACAATCAAATAGGAGAAATGCTTTCATCACACATTTTAACATAGAACCGAAAGATTGAATTTATTTCAAGCAACGATTACAATGCATGCATGTATCACAAACTCCCCCTCAGCCTGAGCTCACAGAGATTGTTCGTACAAGAAGACAAGTGGTGAAAGAGTCAATAGAACAATACAGGGTACTGTTCTATTTATAGGCACGAGCAAACCACTGAAGCATCTTGGCTGACGTCACCATGAAAGTGACATCTAACCTCCTAACAACCTGAAACTACTGACCTATTACAAGCACTGTTTAGCTAACTATTGATTACAATACATTACAAACAAATAGACTAAACTATTGCTTTCTCCTTCCACTGTTGTGACTCCAGCAATACTTTTTTCTTCAGCAACGCTTGACCCATAACAGTAGATTGATCAACAGGTCTTTAGTCTTTGTCAGTCTTTAACTTGATCAGTTGTTTGTAGAATCAGTTGTTGTATAGGGACAGTGGATACAAGCCATCAGATGTTAGAATCACTTTCAAGGGAAGAGACTTGTATACAGCAGTGCTTATGCTGGATCCACTGCTCTGATCCAGTTTTGGCTTTAATCAACTGTTCCTTTGGTAGGGTTCAATCCCAACATGCTCATTAACTTTGCAAGCCTACCTTAACAATTATAGCGCTATAGGATTAACGCAGCACCCGTATTCTTGAGGTATTGTTAAGTAAAACACATTACACCCTCTTCGTCTCAACGATGTTGGGTAATCACGATTGCGTTGGAAACTTTGGTTTGACATATTGTTTACACCCGTTCAACATATTAGCAACTTGTATACATTATTCATGTTGGATATGAGCACAGTTAAAACATTTTATATTATGCTATGTATTCAAACTTGTATACTCGCCAAAATATTTGTTGATCATATTTTAATACATGTTGCAGGTTGATTGATAGACGATGACACGAAGAAACAAGTTTAGGGAGGACTTAGATACACACCAAAATAAATAAACTATTTGATGATTATGTTGCTACAATTGGTCTATGTTTGGTTGTTGAACAATGTATTTCTTGATTTGGTATTTATGAAATTTTGATTAATCATATATTGTCACATTTAGTGTTATGAAGCTATGAGCAGTCTTGTTTTCGTCTCACTCCGATGTTTCCACCATCGGTTGGGGTGTGACAAGAACTTGTTGGTAACTTGGTTTGGTGCAAATAAATCCAAGAAACAAAGAACAAGGTGAACAAGTGTGAAAGTTATAAGAAAAACACCTAACTTAGACCTCAAAATTGTGATGTGCCATCTTTGTTTACCTTGGTAAACATGTGGTAACACCCCTATAGGTTATCCAAGGAAGGAGAAACAAGAAAATATGAAGGAATTGAGTTAAAAACTCACTTCTGCACTTAGAAATTGTCTGCCCAAAGTTGCAAAATCTTGAAGATTTGAAGTGTTTGGGAGTGATTAGAGAGTGTGGAATGTTGTCACACCCCCAAAATCCACACGCGGAGTATCACCGCTTAGAGGCGTGACTGACCAGGATCAAGCCACCAATCATATTGAACATAACAAGTAATAAGTAAAAATCAACCACACAATATGAAAGGTGTTTCAAACCAAAAACGTAGTTAAGTGTTTAGCGGAAGCATAATTGTAAAACCCAATGTAAGTATTAAGTACGAAATAAAGTAATGTTCTTAGCATGGCACACACTGCCATGTCCCACAACGACTGCGCCTCCCTGTGCAAGCTCCATGAGTACCTAACGACCTGCAAGGCATGTAGCAACGAATCAACAACAAAGTTGAGCGAGTTCACAGTTGGTGTTCATGATTAAGTTGTTTCAAAACCAGGAGTTCATTTGTAAGTTGTAAGTTAATCCGTTTACCCTGTTTCCCAAACATATCCATAGTTGGTGGGGGCTTCCCCATGTTAACCACTAGACCTGTTTACCATATCGACCACTGACTAAAGTAAGTTGGTGCCCTAGTGTCAATGTCTATCATCATTGACGTGCCCAGATCCATTAGTTCACGCTCGTCCTCTGCGGCATGGTGTGAGGCTTGTCAAACCTAAATAGCGCTATCTAACTAATGACCCGCTCGCCATTGGTCCGGCGATTAAGTCGATATAAAATGAGGGACTTCATGATAGAGAGTTTTGGTCTAGTATCCGTGTTGTCACCCTTCAATAAAGAGGGTGTGTACGTAACCCCTAAACCAGGAGATTACGCAGTTTCCAATTATACCTTTATCACGTGTTGTCACCCTTCAATGAAGAGGGTGTGTACGTGTTCCAAACCAGGAGATCACGCAGTTTCCGTTTTAATCCTTTACCCATTCCCAACCCCTGGGAATCCCATGCCTTGTAGAAAGTGTGAACTCACCTTGGTTTGCTCGGTATGATTAGCTACTTGTTTACCGTTGGACACCCAAATCCTAATATGGTTTCAATGACAATCAGTTCCGTTTACACGTAAATCATATATTCTTTGTATAAATTCCACAAGTAGTAAGCAAATATGGCACACATCATCACTCATGTTACAGCTTGCGTTCGGGCCATAAGTATATTCACATCACAAGTTCGTATCTCACAATAGCATTTACCACAGTTCGGTCCTCATACAAGTATGCAAGCAAGTTCACAAAATACACAATGAGCAATTTGGGTCACAAGTAATTTCATGTCACAAGCATACTAGGCTAACATCTTGGCAGCCCACTACGGTATTAATGGCAGTGTGTGGCCCATCACCAATCCACAATTCTTATTTATCATTTATAGGTTCATAGTGTATTAAACAATCAATTCAAAATAGGCAAAACATTCTCATCATCATCATTACAACATAAGCCGATTCAATTCATCACCTATACATTTAGTATCCACCCGTGGCCCATTAGTCAACCCACATACTTTACATACCTAAACAATATTGAACTAAAAGACTAATGGCCGACAACCCTTCAATAAACTATTATGTGATAGGACTTTCAAAAGCATTTGGCATTTGTTTATTACTGATTCTATACAACTCACATGGGTTCAACTTTTTATAAAAGTTCAATTCATTTGTTTTGACTGCAAGCAATTAATGTAGACTGACACTTAAACATGCAACATTAATTGCTTCATCATGTCACTTCCCAACCCAAATCCCTTCGGCTAGAAGCCCTTCGACGAAACCCCCAAGGTTCGTCATGGATCTCTTTGTGGCGAAACCCCACTACTTCGCCGAGGAGCATTCAGTCTGCAACCCTAATCTCTAACATGACATCATCATTATCATCGGTCTACACATTCAACGTACAATCAAATATCAATAGAGTATATGGGCATTAGAATTAATCCACTGTTACATATATTAACGCAAAGAATATCATTTACATTGGTGCATAAACCTGTCACGACTTCATTCATGCAGATTAATGGCAACACAAGCAGAATTACATTCACACAAGACGAACAGGATCGGAACAAATATCCACAAACCCTAATCGGCTCCTTTCATCAAGACTAGACAGTTTAACATCCTATATCTTTGATTAACAGAAAGCATATTAACACAACTCAGCAAGTCGATCAAAAACCATATCTATTAGGTGATTATACTAACCGGAGATAGAGGGGGGGTGCTGCTGAACTCGTGCGATCAGGGAAGAGGGGGTAGGGTTTGTTGTATCTTAAAATTTGTGATAATGTGCTAATTGTAAATATGTCACGTAGCCTTCTACTTAAATTGCCAATCAAACAAATGAGGTGGGCCGGTCATACTGGGCCGATTATTTCAAGACAATAAGAAAGGGCTCAAGTGGTGTTATCTCAGTTTGTTAGATTATGAGATAACCAAGATAATCAAAGACATCCGGTCTTACCAGTCCATCAACGTTACGGCCCAATTACCAATTGATGCAATTTACTAAAGATTTCGGCCCACATACTCCAGACCCTTAAACTAACTCACCAACACACAAACATATTAAACCGGATGTTTCGTTTAGCAAGATTATTAAAGTCACACGTTTTGTAACAATTTATATTGTCGTAAGGGGCGTAAAAGAGAAACAATGAGAAAACAAGGCTACTAACGTGCCTAAAGGCACTGACCTCAAATGTTCGGGTTGTCACAAATGTGTTCAGGAGGTGGTGGGGGCTTGTATTTATAACTGGGATTGGGGTTTGAGTGTTAAATGAGGTGGTTGGTGGTTGAAAGGAAGAAAATGGAGTCAAAATTCGCGAGTTTTGAAACATTCTGCCAGACCTGGTGATTTGCACGGCCATGTGGATCAGGTGCACGGTCCTGTGGATCACGGTATGCGTGGCCATGCGCATCAGTTGCATGGTCGTGTGGCACCTACAGAATTTACCAAACTTTCTAGAATTTGCAGTTTGACCCTGGGAGTTTGATAATTCCATAATTTTATGCTAGAAACACATAATTAAGCATGTTTTTGGTTATTTAGATGTATGTAAACATGTATAATAATAAAAAAAAAAAGCATATGAACCTTGGGTAACAATCCTAGAAGTTATCCAAGTGGTTTGATACAAGAAAACAAAAAGAAAAGATAGAAGAACTCACTTTGAACACAAGATAGTATTCTGCTCAAAACATAATTTTCTTGCACTTTGAGAGAGTTTGGAGAGTTTGTAAAGTGTGGTGGAGTTGTGGAAGTGATGTATATATAGTTGGGGATTAGGGTTTGGGTTAAAAGGAGGTTGGAAGCTGATTGGAGAAGAAAGGAGGTGGAAAAGAAGGTCCAAACCCTGAAATTTTATTTTTTTTTGTTTTTCACCCTTGTTGTTACTTGTCCAATTATGCAATTTCTTTGATATGTTAAGCATAAATAATTGTCTCTAAGAGATGTTTAGGCATGCTATGAATATGGTATATGATTGATTGAATTCCATATCGAATAAACGTAAATATGTGTCGGTTGTGTATAAATCATATGTATCGAACTTTGGTGTATATAAGCATCACATAACATCATATAGTGTTGTATATAAGACATGCATTTGCAAATGAGTAAGTATCATGTATGTACGAATTTGAAGAAGTAATATATTGAAATGTGTTTCCATTATGATCAAATCTCAAGTTTACAAAGATTGAAAGAAATACGAATACAAGTTGCTAAAAATAGAACGTGGGTACAAACTTCTCAAAAATAAAAGGGTAAATTACACTTTTCGTCCTTTATGTTTGAACCGTATTGCAACGGATAGCCTTTAACTTCAATAATTACAATCACGATCCTTTTTTGTAAAACTCATAACACCCTACGTCATTTAACACTAACTAAGTTAAAATTTTCTGTTAAATATGACATGTGCCTTGCACATGAGGGTAGATTAGTAATTTTACTGTTATACTTAAAATATATTTAAGAAAATAAGCAATTCTAATCTCATTTTCTACCTCTCTATCTCACATCTGTCTCTCCCATCTTTCTCTCTCTCTCTCAAACCCCCACCACCACTGTGACAACCACCACCCCCACCACCAGCAGATCCACCACACCACCGCCTCCATATAGATCGCTTTGACAGAGAAAGATACCCACATATCTATTACAGGATCTTATAAAGTATATTTTGCTTTAGGGGATCTTTGTTCATCTAAAGAACGAAGCAAAGCTTCTTCTCCTGGTTACATTTTTTCTCGATAATGGTCTCTGAAAATTAGGTACATGATGACTATTTTGCGAGTGTGAATCTCTGTAAGGTGTCTCTAAATAATGCTTATCTGTATGCAAATTAACAAATCTTCTGGCCTCTCTAATTTCGTTATGATTTTCAAAAAAGCATATTTCCAGATGTTTTTCAGGGGCTCGTCTTGCTGAGTAAGATGAAAGTGATGACAGAGTTTCATTCCTGAGATTACCATGATACGAACTTTTAGCGGAATCACGCGAAGCCTGAATCTGAGTGATGATGTCAGACAACACCAACCCGCCGCTATGATTGTTAGGTTTCGTAATACCAGATCTGCAAAGGGTTAGGGGCGGTGGGTGTGTGCGGAGTGGTGGCGGCAGCAGGATGAGGTGGTGATGGCAAGATGTGGTGGTTAGGGTTAGGAAATTGGGGAATATAAGCTTTTATGCAATATTTTTTTTGTTTTATTTATTAAACATTTAAATAAAAACATGAATTGACCAAAATACCCTTAAGTGAATAAACTTAACTGAAAATTTTAATCTGGTTAGTATTAAAGGACGTAGAGCGTAACGGGTTTTGCAAATAAAGGATTGTGAGTGTAATTATTGAAGTTAAAGGTTATCCGTTGCAATCCAGTACAAACATAAAGGACGAAAAGTGTAATTTATCCAAAATAAAAATACGAACACGTAAGGGGTTACAATGTTGACTAACTAGTCTCAATTTGGACGACCTTCATTGTTGTGGGTCAGTGGCGGAGCTAGCCCATTAATTTAGGAGTAGCCCGATTTTTTTTTTTGCTAACTTTATCAATTATATTTTGGGTCTCCTTTCAATTCTATTATTGTTGATTTGGGCTTATTTTATCATTCAGACTTAATTTTTCGGGTTGTAAAATGTTTAGGCTAATAAGAAAAAATGGATTGTACTAAAATCAAGTATCTTATTTTTCTGTTAGGGGTATCCTCATATTTTTTACAATTTTTCTACAATTTTTCGGGTTGTAAAATGTTTAGGCTAATAAGAAAAAATGGATTGTACTAAAATCAAGTATCTTATTTTCTGTTAGGGGTATCCTCATATTTTTTAAGGGTATCCTTTATATAAAATCAAAAAAATAAAATACGGGGTTAAGCCGTAGCCCGTGCTACGGCTACTAATACTATAGTTCCACCCATGTTGTGGGTGCTCATATAAGGTTAAAAGTGAAAGATTGATAAAACCCTTCATGACTAACAGAAAAAAAAATAATTAATTGAAGGGGTAAGGTCCCAAAAACCTCACAATAAGTACTTGGGACTATACCACAACCTTGCTTGCCAACCTTTCTACCTTGCCCGGCCGCGCACTGGTATTACGAAAGAAGGGCTCAAGAAACAAGCAACAGTCAACACTTGCGCGCCCAAAGGAAATCATAAATCCTTGCGCTTTCTCCCATAGACAAAGGATGAAAATCCCGAAATAAACACTTCCGCTTAAATATCCAGACCTGGATATTATTTACTCAGACTTGGGATTTATTTATCCAGCTGTTTCCACACGATAAGGTGCCACACCAGATTACAGCAGTAATCTTCTAGAAGAAATACCATCGTGCACCACCCAGACGGTTATAACCGTCTGGACACGTGTCACCATCTCAGGCATCCCTGAAATCACAACGAAAGCATGCAATTGGAGAGTAATCTCCACTTGATCACTTTACACGTGGCAAATCTCCAGCCTTCGATCTAAGCCACGATCCGTGTGCTCTCACGTCGGATAAAGAAGCTTAACGGAAGGAAATGAAACCGCTTACGGGGTTAGCATCTTCCGTCAACTTTTCACTAATGGGTTTTCCCGCCTTAACGACTCCCGGTTATAAATATAAGAACTACTCAGGTATGAAATTCAAGTTACACACACTTCTCAAATACATCTTCTTCTTCATAACCCATACTTATTCTCACACCGGAGTCGGGTCAAGGAGAGAACCCTTTTCTCCCCTTGGCGAGGCTAACGGTGCTTCTTTTTTGCAGAAGTTATCGGAGAAGGAGATTAGTCGTTACCAAATCGAACGAGAGGAAACTTACCTTTTTATGCGGATTCAAACCCCCTAGATATTTCGGTTCCGACCATTTATCTAGTGTTTCTTCATTGGCGCCCACCGATTCCTCTGTTTTTTCAGTTTTTATCTCATTTCGATTCAGTTTTCTCATTCTCTGTTTTCACATGGCACATCGAACAATGCCAAAGACTAGCACAGGAGAAACGCCGTTCAATCTAGTATACGGGTCTAAAGCCGTAATCCCAGCCGAAATCGGCCTACCGTCACCGCGCATGATAGCCAGGGAAAAACAGAACAATGAGCAAGAGCGAAGAATGGATTTGGACCTTCTTGAAGAAAGGCGCGAAAACGCCGCCATTACAGAAGCAAGGTACAAATCCAAACTTGAAAAATATTACAACACGCGCGTACGCGTGTGTACCTTTGTCCCCGGTGATTTCGTCTTGCGCGACAATGAAGCATCAAATGCAGAGAAACCAGGCAAATTAGCGCCAAAATGGGAAGGACCATACATTATCAATGAAGTCCTAGGCAAAGGCGCATACACCCTAAAAAGGATTGACGGGACTCTAGTTCCCCGCACCTGGAACGCGCAGCAGTTGCGCAGGTGTTACATATGAACTACTCTACAAAAGCGGAAAAACATACATGCAATGTATTCCTTTATTATCCCTTGTATTACGAGCCTTGCGCTCTTATCAATACAAACATCATCTTTACCTATATCACTGTTTATTACAAATTGCATGTAATTCCTTTGGTTTGCGCGAAAACAATATGGTCAAACATTGTACGCCTCATGAACAGTCTAAAACAAGGCAAACTAACACGCCTTTTAGACAAACGTTCACACATGAGCACAATACCATTTCTCATTCGCCCCACCTACCCAAAAGCAATTAAACACATGCAACGTATTGTAAAAACATGAAATTACAAAACCTACAGGTGCAACAGTACATCAAAATATATATCATCAAGTGTAGCATAAACACTTCGAAACAAGATCATGATAATGATCTCCAATTTTTTTTTTAGTACCAAGACTAGAATATCAACATAAGCATCACAAAAAAGAAGGGAATACACAGTTCCCAAACCTACCCTATTCAACGGTAGCGTCTTCATCAACAGTCGGAGCATGACCGACTCGGCGTTTCCGTCGACGACGGTACACCAACTCACATCTACCAGGTTGAAGCATTGGGAAACGAGCCATCAAAGCTTCAACGGACAATACATCGGCTTCTTCTCTAATCTCCGGTAGACGGGGTTCAGAACTAACCCCCGAGAGGGGATGAACAGAAGATGTCAGCTTCCTAGTTCCGGTAACTGTTTGCGATGGTGAGCTAGCAAGAAGTAAGAGACTCTCAGCAGCCTCAAACATATCCAGAACATCCAATAAGCGTCGGGTACGAGGGGAACGGCTGATCCTCATCTTTATACACAAACAAAGAAAAGAAAAGTAGCACCCACATATATATATATAGGCACATAACTCCGGGAATTGGAGAAGCATAATTACCTGTCAGATGTCCTTTCCAAACGGCGCTACAGGAGCAAGCGTCATGTCCTCATAAATAAGGTCTGACAAGCGCCACTACAAAACCCAAGATAAAGGGGAAAAATACCAATTTTTACTAACTGACGTCATCGCACGTCAAGGCATGATTACAAGAGAGCAAAAGTCATAATTTCCAATAAAAAACTCTTTTCTAACAAAATTAAATCTTCTCGTAGAAGATTTCCCATTTTTTAACGCACAAAAGCATCCCCCTCTTATAAGTCCTGTCATCCACTTATTTGCATAAGTACAACACTAAACTGGGGGGACTTGAAGGGGTAAGGTCCCAAAAACCTCACAATAAGTACTTGGGACCATACCACAACCTTGCTTGCCAACCTTTCTACCTTGCGCGGCCGCGCACTGGTATTACGAAAGAAGGGCTCAAGAAACAAGCAACAGTCAACACTTGCGCGCCCAAAGGAAATCATAAATCCTTGCGCTTTCTCCCATAGACAAAGGATGAAAATCCCGAAATAAACACTTCCGCTTAAATATCCAGACCTGGATATTATTTACTCAGACTTGGGATTTATTTATCCAGCTGTTTCCACACGATAAGGTGCCACACCAGATTACAGCCGTAATCTTCTAGAAGAAATACCATCGTGCACCACCCAGACGGTTATAACCGTCTGGACACGTGTCACCATCTCAGGCATCCCTGAAATCACAACGAAAGCATGCAATTGGAGAGTAATCTCCACTTGATCACTTTACACGTGGCAAATCCCCAGCCTTCGATCTAAGCCACGATCCGTGTGCTCTCACGTCGGATCAAGAAGCTTGACGGAAGGAAATGTAACCGCTTACGGGGTTAGCATCTTCCGTCAACTTTTCACTAACGGGGTTTCTCGCCTAAACGACTCCCGGTTATAAATATAAGAACTACTCAGGTATGAAATTCAAGTTACACACACTTCTTAAATACATCTTCTTCTTCATAACCCATACTTATTCTCACACCGGAGTCGGGTCAAGGAGAGAACCCTCTTCTCCCCTTGGCGAGGCTAACGGTGCTTCTTTTTTGCAGAAGTTATCGGAGAAGGAGATCAGTCGTTACCAAATCGAACGAGAGGAAACTTACCTTTTTATGCGGATTCAAACCCCCTATATATTTTGGTTCCAACCATTTATCTAGTGTTTCTTCATTGGCGCCCACCGATTCCTCTGTTTTTTTCAGTTTTTATCTCGTTTCGATTCAGTTTTCTCATTCTCTGTTTTCACATGGCAGAAAATTCATTGTCTCATCCATCAGGTCCTCGATCTGAGTTCGAGGGTTCTATAACCCAAAATACCCATATTGATGGTATCATAAGAATAAACAAAAACAACAGTCGTTCAGACGAAAAGAATTTCTCAGATCCAGTCATCGAGAGATCCCCAGAGTATTGGTTTAACAGATGCCAGACTGCTTTAAACACAATTGTTAGGCAAATTGCCAGATCCGAATTCCCAAACATCAGATCTGGTGAAGAAATTAACACTATAGTATTGGACCCACCAACACCCTGTCGGGGGGACATCCAATCTAGTCGTAATATTGATATACGTCAACAATCTAGAAGTAACAGCCATCAGAGAGCTAAAACAAAACAAATAAACATGGTTCAAGGAGGTCCGTCACGAAGACGAACTAAACGGAACCATGATCAGCATTGGAGGGAACAACAAGTCGTGTTTCCTGTTGTTCCTGGAGGCCCTCAGGAAGAACGACCAGTAATTATTACTGGCATCTTCGGCCATTACCGGACGGACTATATGTTTATAGATCCAGGAAGCTCGATGGACATCATATACGAGAAATGCTTCAAACAGCTTGATCCAGAAGACAAAACACGTCTGGAACCGGTCGACTTTCCTCTCACCGGATTTTGCAATGAAGCTGTATTCCCATTAGGGCAAATAGCTTTCCCTGTGACTCTATCGGATGGCAAGCATTCACGAACAGTCACAGTAAATTTCATGGTTATGCCAGCAACATCACGCCATGATGTCCTACTCGGAAGAAGATCACAAAGAGAATTCAGCATGATCACCTCTATCCCACACGCCGCATGTGGATTTCCAACAGAAACCGGAGTTGCAATTCTATACTCAAGCAAAAAGGTCATGTACGTAGATGACGAGCCACCGACAAAAGTAGCTAAGCCTTCAGCATCAAATGAACCGGAGAAATGGATCCTGAACAACGAATATCCAGAGCAGACCATCCTGCTAGGACATGCCATTTCACCGACAACACGAATACAATTGAAAGAATTATTGTCCAACAACAAAGATATATTCGCCTGGTGCCCAGCAGACATGACTGGGGTTCCACGTGACATAGCGCAACATTGCTTGAATATCAAACCATCAGCAGAACCTGTTGCTTAGGGGAGGCGTAGCTTTAGTGAAGAAAAAGCGAAAGCCATGGACGAACAAGTAACAGAGCTACTCAATGCAGGAATCTTACGCGAAGTTAAATGCCATACATGGGTTGCCAATCCAGTAATGGTACAAAAACATAGTGGCGGATGGAGAATGTGCGTTGACTTCAAAGACCTGAATAAAGCATGCCCAAAAGATTGCTACGCGCTTCCAGAGATAGACAAAAAAGTCGACTCTCTAGCGTCATTCGGATGGAAGTGTTTTCTCGACTGTTACAAAGGATATCATCAGGTCTAGATGAAGGAAGAAGACGAAGATAAAACTGCATTCCGCACAGATAAGGGCATTTTCTGTTACACTAAAATGCCCTTCGGCCTGCGCAACGCAGGCACAACTTACCAACGCTTGATGGACACAGTGTTCCGAGGTGACATTGGCAAAACAGTCGAGGTATACATGGATGACCTCGTCATCATGAGCCACGAGGAAAGCACGATGCTCAACAATATTCAGCGCATGTTTGACTCTTTGCGCTGCGTGAACTTAAAACTCAATCCAACAAAATGCTCTTTCGGCATGGAGGAGGGAAAGTTTTTGGGCTTTATAGTCACAAAAGGCGGTTTTAAAGTAAATCCAGAAAAAGTGCAGGCCATCCAGCTAATGCCATCACCTGCAACAATAAAAGAAATGCAAAGACTCGCCGGGCGCTTAGCAGCCTTGAACAGATTCTTGGCTAATCACGCGGCAAAGTCTTACCCATTCATCAGCACGCTGCGAAACTGCGCGAAGAAAACCCACTTTCAGTGGACACCTGAAGCAGAAGCAGCCTTCAAACAAATGAAGGAATGTCTAATTCAGTTACCAACGCTAACAGAACCACGAGAAAAAGAACCATTAATCTTGTATTTATCTGCTGCGGAAGTAGCAGTTGGCGCAGTATTAATGGTGGAGCGAGAGAATGTTCAGACTCCAATTTACTATATCAGCAAGATGCTCACCGGCCCAGAAACCCGTTACTCGATGATAGAAAAGCTGGTCCTAGCACTAATACATGCATCACGACGCTTACGTAGGTATTTTTCAGGCCACGTCATCACAGTTCTCACTAATTACCACTTAGGCCAGATCTTATCTAAACCCGATGTGGCGGGACGATTGGCTAAGTGGGCTATCGAGTTAGGAGGATACAATATCCTCTACAGACCAAGACCAGCAATCAAAGGGCAAGTTCTAGCAGACTTCGTCACCGAAGTTCCCATCGACAAAGTTCAAGAGTGCGAGGCAATTCAGAACCCCGTGCCCGTGTTCGACGACAGGATCTGGACCTTACACACAGACGGCGCTTCTAATGATGACGGAGCAGGGGCAGGTCTCCGACTAGTCAGCCCAGACGATCACGAACTCACATATGCCATACGCCTAGACTTCCGAAGCACTAACAACGAAGCAGAACACGAAGCGTTTTTAGCAGGTCTTCGTTTAGCACTTAAAATGGGGGCAAGAAACCTCGAAGCCAACGTTGATTCAAAGCTAGTGGCTGAACAAGTTAATGGGCACTACGATGGAAGAGGATAAGCTATGGCGTTGTACTTGGAACAAGCGCGAATGTTAATCGGTCAATTCCAAACGTTCAAAGTCAACCATATAAACCGAAGTGAAAACAAAAATGCGGACGCATTGAGCAAATTAGTCGCAACCAGCTTTAAGCACTTAGCAAAAGAAGTACGCATAGAAGTACTGTCCAATCCTTCTGTTCCTCTCAAACAAGTCAACATCATAGAGATCGGCAGTCCGTCCTGGATGTCTCCGATCATTTTGTACCTACAGCACGGGAAACTCCCAGAGGAAAAAGCAGAAGCCAGGAAAATCCAGAATAAAGCAATAAACTACGAAATGGCGGACGACATCCTATACAGAAAGTCATTCATGGGGCCATTACTCCGATGCGTTGACAAAACAGACGCGCAATACCTGGTCAGAGAAATCCATGAAGGTTTGTGCGGAATACACGTCGGACCACATATGGTAGTAGCCAAAATAATGAGCGCAAGATACTATTGGCCGGGAATGCACGTAGTCGCGGTAGAAATATTACGGAAATGCGCAGCATGCCAACGTCACGCGCCAAAAACACTCCGACCCAAGAATCCACTCGTACCAGTCACCTCCGCCTGGCCCTTTCAGCAGTGGGGCATCGATCTTGTTGGCCCATTTCCTGACGCGCCAGGCGCGGTAAAATTCATCATTGTAGCAGTCGATTACTTCACCAAATGGGTGGAAGCTAAAGCTTTGGCCTCAACCACAGCAATGGTAATCCGCAAATTTATATGGGAACATATTATTTGCAGATTTGGATTACCATTGCGCATCATCTCTGACAATGGCACAAACTTCGCCTCAGAAGATCTTCAAAAATGGTTCAAAGAAATGAAGATCGAGCATAACTTTGCCTCCGTAGCGCATCCACAAGCGAACGGCCAGGTAGAAAGTGTAAACAAGCAGATCGTCGACGGCATAAAAGCGCGACTTGGGACAGCACGCAGAGGATGGGTTGATGAACTTCCCAGCATCCTATGGGCACATTGAACAATGCCAAAGACTAGCACGGGAGAAACGCCGTTCAGTCTAGTATACGGGTCTGAAGCCGTAATCCCAGCCGAAATCGGCCTACCGTCACCGCGCATGATAGCCAGGGAAAAACAGAACAATTAGCAAGAGCGAAGAATGGATTTGGACCTTCTTGAAGAAAGGCACGAAAGCGCCGCCATTACAGATGCAAGGTACAAATCCAAACTCGAAAAATATTACAACGCGCGCGTACGCGTGTGTACCTTTGTCCCCGGTGATTTCGTCTTGCGCGACAATGAAGCCTCAAATGCAGAGAAACCAGGAAAATTAGCGCCAAAATGGGAAGGACCATACATTATCAATGAAGTCCTAGGCAAAGGCGCATACACCCTAAAAAGGATCGACGGGACTCTAGTTCCCCGCACCTGGAACACGCAGCAGTTGCGCAGGTGTTACATATGAACTACTCTACAAAAGCGGAAAAACATACAGGCAATGTATTCCTTTATTATCCCTTGTATTACGAGCCTTGCGCTCTTATCAATACAAACATCATCTTTACCTATATCACTGTTTATTACAAATTGCATGTAATTCCTTTGGTTTGCGCGAAAACAATATGGTCAAACATTGTACGCCTCATGAACAGTCTAAAACAAGGCAAACTAACACGCCTTTTAGACAAACGTTCACACATGAGCACAATACCATTTCTCATTCGCCCCACCTACCCAAAAGCAATTAAACACATGCAACGTATTGTAAAAACATGAAATTACAAAACCTACAGGTGCAACAGTACATCAAAATATATATCATCAAGTGTAGCATAAACACTTCGAAACAAGATCATGATAATGATCTCCAATTTTTTTTTTAGTACCAAGACTAGAATATCAACATAAGCATCACAAAAAAGAAGGGAATACACAGTTCCCAAACCTACCCTATTCAACGGTAGCGTCTTCATCAACAGTCGGAGCATGACCGACTCGGCGTTTCCGTCGACGACGGTACACCAACTCACATCTACCAGGTTGAAGCATTGGGAAACGAGCCATCAAAGCTTCAACGGACAATACACCGGCTTCTTCTCTAATCTCCGGTAGACGGGGTTCAGAACTAACCCCCGAGAGGGGATGAACAGAAGATGTCAGCTTCCCAGTTCCGGTAACTGTTAGCGATGGTGAGCTAGCAAGAAGTAAGAGACTCTCAGCAGCCTCAAACATATCCAGAACATCCAATAAGCGTCGGGTACGAGGGGAACGGCTAATCCTCATCTTTATACACAAACAAAGAAAAGAAAAGTAGCACCCACATATATATATATATATATATATATATATATATATATATATATATATAGGCACATAACTCCGGGAACTGGAGAAGCATAATTACCTGTCAGATGTCCTTTCAAAACGGCGCTACAGGAGCAAGCGTCATGTCCTCATAAATAAGGTCTGACAAGCGCCACTACAAAACCCAAGATAAAGGGGAAAATACCAATTTTTACTAACTGACGTCATCGCACGTAAAGGCATAATTACAAGAGAGCAAAAGTCATAATTTCCAATAAAAAACTCTTTTCTATCAAAATTAAATCTTGTCGTAGAAGATTTCCCATTTTTTCGCGCACAAAAGCATCCCCCTCTTATAAGTCCAGTGCTCCACTTATTTGCATAAGTACAACACTAGACTGGGGGGACTTGAAGGGGTAAGGTCCCAAAAACCTCACAATAAGTACTTGGGACCATACCACAACCTTGCTTGCCAACCTTTCTACCTTGCGCGGCCGCGCACTGGTATTACGAAAGAAGGGCTCAAGAAACAAGCAAACGGTTATAACCGTCTGGACACGTGTCACCATCTCAGGCATCCCTGAAATCACAAGGAAAACATGCAATTGGAGAGTAATCTCCACTTGATCACTTTACACGTGGCAAATCCCCAGCCTTCGATCTAAGCCACGATCCGTGTGCTCTCACGTCGGATCAAGAAGCTTGACGGAAGGAAATGTAACCGCTTACGGGGTTAGCATCTTCCGTCAACTTTTCACTAACGGGTTTTCCCGCCTAAACGACTCCGGTTATAAATATAAGAACTACTCAGGTATGAAATTCAAGTTACACACACTTCTCAAATACATCTTCTTCTTCATAACTGATGTGTTCAAAATGTAACATATAAATTTCATCAAATGAGACATAAAACTAACCCTTTTTTAGTACTAATGTTGGAAAAAGTGTGCTTTTGTCTTCCTTTTGTATTTTCAGGATTAAATGAGCTCAAATTAACAAAAGAAGCAAAAAGACATCAAAATATAACATAAATACAAGAAAAGGAACAAAACGTGACATGCCCGACCCCACGACAACATCTTCCCAAGCAAAACAAGAGATCAGAAGACTAAACACGCCCCGTGCTCAGCCAGCACGGGGGCGTGCCCAAGTGTCAGCAGAAAAGACAAAGTGGTAGAAGCTTCTATTGCCCACCACGGGGCCGCGCTCAGCGGACACGGGGCCGTGGTCAACTATAAGATTCGCACAATCCAGCAAATCTTCATAGTACAAAGATTCTTCTGCACCACGGGGTCGTGCTCAGCGGACACGGGGGCGTGGTCAACTAATAAGACAAAGCTGCATTAAATGAAGAAAGAGAAGGATGTGGACACGGGGCCGTGCCCGAGCTTCTGTTCAGCCTATAAATAGAAGTGCTTGGCTCAAGCTCAAACCATCCCTTGGCACACCACCTCTCTCACACTTCACCCACCACCCATCACCACCATAACACCATCATCCACCACCATCATCCATTGTCCATCGTAGAGTGTGTGAGTCGTCTCGGGATCCAAGATTGATCGTAAGAGTTCTTGACAATCAAGGCCATGTTTGCCTAAGTCTCTTACATCACTTGGTGAAGACAAAGTGTCTAGTGTAATACTTTTTATTTCTAATCTTTTCGCACTTTTTATTTGGTTTCGTATTAATGACTTTAATAACTAGTTGCTTATGTTGAAGGTGATCTTTCTTTATCGTTTGTCCGTGGTGTCTTGGCATTATTTTACTGTCTATATAAAATAAAAGATTTTCACCATTCATATCTCCACGGTCTATATGGAGGTATGTTGGCTACCTGGTCGGGGGTTAAGGGAACGGTTTGGTAAAGGTCGTGCCATTGTTCAGCGTTTAGAGGTCCTGCAATGGACCTGGGTCAAATTTAGTAGGACCTCCTTAAATACTTCACTGTATTGGATGGCGGGGGTCCAAACTCTTTGATCCCCTCATAAGTTAACTACTATTAATACTATAACCCGGCTATTTAGGACTGTATCCCTGCTGACTCAGACTACTTAGTCGAGGGTAACGTCACCTCCAAAAGAGGGGCCTACCATAATATTGCATTAATAACTTAATTAATTATCTTCCAATAATCCACCCTTTTAGGATTGTATCCTTGCTGACTCAAACTACTGGGGTGAGGGTAACGTCACCTTCAAAAGAGGGGCCTACCATAATATTGTATTAATAACTTAATTAATTATCTTCCAATAATCCACCCTTTTAGGATTGTATCCTTGCTGACTCAAACTACTGGGGTGAGGGTAACGTCACCTTCAAAAGAGGGGCCTACTACAATAACTAAGATAATCTCTTAAAATAGTGCAACAGTGCGGAAATAATCAAAGGTTACACTAGATACGAGTCGGAACCAAGTGATTCATCTTGCCTATCTGTTTTTCTTTTATTTTTATTTTCAGCATTTTAGTTAGTTTTTATTTTTCTTAGTTTAAAACATTTTTCTAAACTTTTTGATTTGATTAGACGTTGAGGATAAACCGGTACTAAAAGCTTTTGTGTCCTTGGACGACCTCGGTATCTTACCAACACTATACTACGCTCACGATGGGTGCACTTGCCCATATGTGTGTCTAGTGTTAGTAAATATCGTGTTTTATAAATTTAAAACTTGACTAAAAAGTGTTAAAGGGGCTTAAAATATACACCTAAAATATATAACACTCGACTACGCATCAAGTTTTTGGCGCCGCTGCCGGGGACACAAGGATTTTAAGAAAGCTTAAAATCGACGGCCTAATCAGTTTTTCAAAACCTTTTTAAAACGCGTGCACATTTTTCTGCATTTTAGTTTAGTTTTGCGTTTACAGTAACCTGTACACGGGGTCGTGTTCGCTGAACACGGGGCCGTGCTGCAGATTTTTCATAAACACCCAGTAACAGTAGCTTGAACACGGGCCGTGCTCACTGAACACGCCCCGTGCTCAACGAAATCAGTAAATTTAATTAAAACGCCCAGATACAGATCCTGAACACGGGGCCGTGTCCACTGAACACGGGTCCCTGTCCAGCCTCTGTTTCCGTTTTTATTTTTGTTTTCTGATCTCGAGACTCAGTTGTGGTCTGCTGAGTGATTCTTATGGATCAATACTCAGGAGGTTACACTACACCTATGAGGAGGATGATTATAGGGGTAATTATTGCACTAATTGTCGTAACTCACGATCGGTTCAAAATAATCGCTCATATCAACCATCTGATTCATACACCAACTATGAGGAGCGCAGGTACGAGCCATCAACTTCATACACAACCTATGAAGACCAAAGGTATGAACCTCCTCCCTCATACTCATATTTTGATGAACCAAGGTATGAGCCTTCATACTCATACTTTGAGGAACCAAGATATGAGCCACCACCTTCGTATGCTTATTATGAGGAACCATGGCATGAACAACCCACCTCATATGAGTATTATGAAGAACAAAATTACGAACATTATCCATCATATGCTTACAATGAAGAACAATGGTGCGAACCATCTACTTCATATGGGTATTATGAGGAACAAAGGGTCAAACAACCGGATTCAAGCTTAGAAAATACCGATTCTTTTTCTATAACCGAAGTAACCGATAGGATATTAGAACACATAAGAGTTATCGATCGCTGTATAAAAGAATCTCGCGCAAGGGAAGAGGAGTCCCGCGCAAGAGAAGAATTAAAAAATGAAGAGATAACTGAAATTGTAAAAATGGAAGAACAAATAAGTGAAAAACCAACACATGAGTTAAACAACGAAATAGGTGAGTCCGAAAACGTTAAAATACAAGAAGAGTCTAATTTGAAGAAATTAACCTCTTGTCACCTTCTTTCGAAAATCATTGTTTAGTACCCACTCATGCTAAGTTTTTAAAAGAGTTAAACACTAACACTAAAATTGACGAAACGGTAAGTGTTAAGTTAACTAATGATCAAACTTCGCTAATAAAAGAAGACCCATTTGAAATTAACATTACACCGGTTCCATGTTTCTTTCAAAATTCATTTATTAGTAACGTCACAATCGATAAAGATCTTTGTGTTAACATAATGCCTAACTACATTTTCGAAAAATTAAGTATTAGTGATTTTTCTCCACTTCAAATACCCATTTTTCTATCCAATCGGAAAGTAATAAAATCAATCGGTATAGTTGAGGATGTTTTGGTTCAAACAAATCAAATGGTAATACCGACCGACTTTGTCATCCTCGATGACGCTCCTCTAATGTTGGGATGACCATTTGTAAAAACACACGAAGCTTTGAAAAACCGGAAGTTCAACAACCTACCTCTTCAATTAGGGGCATTTAAAAGAAGTGTCGATCTCGAACGGTCAATGAAATATCCATTCGGCAATAATGACCCCCTAATTGAAGATGAAGATGAACCACCCGATACAAGTGAAGAGATTGACCACTTTGTTGAAGAAGAGGTCGCTATAGAACAAACTTTTAAAGTTCTTAATCGAAATGAGCAACCAAATAAGGAGTCTCCTAAAGACCCACCACTTGAGCTCAAAGAACTTCCAAAAGGTTTGGAATATGCTTTTCTAGACAAAGAGGGTAATTTACCTGTAATTATTTCGTCTAAATTAGATAGCTTAGAAAAAGAAAAATTAATTAGTCTTTTGAAAAAACATAAAAATGCAATAGCTTGGAAACTTGTAGACATAAAAGGAATTAGTCCTTCTATGTGCACACACAAAATTTTAATGAATGATGACTACAAATCGGTCATACAACCACAACGTCGAGTGAATCCAAACGTTCAAGAAGTGGTTAAAAACGAGGTCATCAAACTACTTGACGCCGGACTTATCTACCCTATCTCCGATAGTCCTTGGGTGAGTCCCGTCCAAGTAGTTCCAAAGAAAGGAGGTATGACGGTGATAACTAATGAAAAGAATGAATTAATACCAACGAGAACCGTCACAGGATGGAGAGTATGTATAGATTATAGACGATTAAATGAAGCAACAAGAAAAGATCACTTTCCTTTGCCCTTTATTGATCAAATGTTAGAAAGATTATCCGGTCATAAATTTTATTGTTTCTTGGATGGTTTTTCAGGTTACTTTCAAATCCCGATAGCACCCGAAGACCAAGAAAAGACAACTTTCACATGTCCCTATGGAACTTTTGCTTATCGACGCATGCCGTTTGGTCTATGTAATGCCCCCGCAACATTCCAACGTTGCATGGTAGCCATCTTCCATGACATGATAGAAAAGACAATGGAAGTCTTCATGGACGACTTTTCTATCTTTGGGGATTCATACGACTAATGCCTCGATAACCTTGAACGAATGCTATCCCGATGTGAGGAAACTAACCTCGCCCTTAATTGGGAAAAATGTCATTTCATGGTAACGGAGGGAATAGTGCTCGGTCACAAGATCTCAAGCGAAGGAATGGAGGTGGATCGGGCCAAAATAGATACCATTTCTAGATTACCACCTCCATCCTCCGTAAGAGCCATCAGAAGTTTCCTAGGGCATGCCGGATTTTATAGACGGTTTATCAAAGACTTTTCAAAAATCTCAAGGCCTCTAACGAAATTACTTGAAAAAGATGCCCCTTTCATCTTTGACAAGGATTGCAACCAAGCATTTCTAACCTTAAAAGAGATGTTAGTCAATGCACCTATCATGATAGCGCCTGATTGGAAATTTCCTTTCGAAATCATGTGTGATGCTAGTGACTTTGCAGTTGGAGCTGTCTTGGGACAAAGAAAAGAAAAGCATTTCCACCCAATTTATTACGCTAGTAAAACACTTAATGATGCACAAGAAAATTACACAACAACTGAAAAAGAATTACTAGCTGTGGTATTTGCTTTTGATAAATTTCGTTCTTATCTTGTTCTTTCTAAAACTATAGTCTATACAGATCATGCAGCCATTCGATATCTTTTCAAGAAGCAGGACGCAAAACCACGTTTGATTCGGTGGATTCTACTCCTCCAAGAATTCGACATTGAAATCAGAGACAAAAGAGGAGCAGAAAATACCGCAGCAGATCATCTTTCGCGCTTAGAAGACCCAGCTTTGGAGGCAACCAGGGACGAGCAAATCAACGAAAAATTTCCAACCGAGTCCCTGGAAATGGTGGAATATAAGGAAGAGCCATGGTACGCCGACTATGCTAACTACCTAGCTAGCGGTATAGTCACAAAAGGATGGTCACATTATCAAAGAAAGAAATTCTTTGCCAATGTGAAACACTATTTTTGGGAAGATCCATATCTTTTCAAAATGTGTGCCGACCAACTCGTCCGACGATGCGTACATGGTAGCGAAGCACGAAGAATTCTCCGCCATTGTCATGAAGGTCCATACGGAGGGCATCATGGTGCCGCTAGTACCGCACGAAAGGTATTTGATTCAGGATTTTATTGGCCAACCATTTACAAAGACGCCCAAAGTCTTGTCAAGACATGTGATGCTTGCCAAAAACAGGTAATATTTCTTCCAAAAATGAGATGCCACAAAATGGCATTCTTATTTGTGAAATTTTTGATGTGTGGGGACTCGACTTTATGGGACCTTTCCCACCATCGAAAGGAAACAAATATATACTTGTGGCAGTAGACTACTTGTCTAAATGGGCCGAAGCCGAAGCACTTCCAACAAATGATGGAATAGTTGTGGTAAGATTTCTGAAAAAATTACTCTCTCGTTTTGGCACGCCTAAAGCACTAATAAGTGATAGAGGTACCCATTTTTGCAACCATCAACTCGAAAAAATTTTAACAAGATATGGGGTCTATCACCGGGTCTCAACAACATATCACCCTCAAACAAACGGACAAGCCGAAGTGACTAATAGAGGTTTAAAACGAATACTCGAAAAAACCGTAGGGTTAAATAAAAAGGAATGGGCAGATAAATTAGATGATGCTTTATGGGCTTTTCGAACTGCTTATAAAACAACAATAGGTACAACCCCGTATAAGCTAGTCTATGGAAAAAGTTGTCACTTGCCAGTAGAAATTGCACACAAAGCCTACTGGGCAATTAAAAATGTAAACTTAGATTTAGAATTTGCTGGTAAAAATCGATTTTGTCAATTAAATAAATTATACGAGCTTAGGAATTATGCATACTCAAACTCTGAAATTTATAAGGAAAGAATGAAAAATTTGCATGACAAACACATTAAACCTAATGAATTTCAGGTAGGGGATCTAGTTCTTTTGTTTAATTCACGACTTCGATTATTTCCTGGTAAATTAAAGTCTAGGTGGTCAGGACCTTTTTCCATCACCCATATTTTCCCACACGGTGCAGTAGAAATTAAATCTCGAAATGGGCCTCCATTTAAAGTCAATGGCCAACGGCTGAAACTCTATCAAGGATTCATTGAGGATGAAGAAGAAGAGATCTCGCTTCAAACGGTGGAAGAATAAAAATCATGCCTGGTAAGTTACGAACGATTGAGACAACAAATAAAGCGGTAAGTTTTCTAACCAAAGCTTATGGGAAACAAGGGCACTCACATGAGCACAAAAAAAAAAAAACTTCGCTTGGCACGAGGCCGTGTCCGCTGGACACGGGGCCGTGTCTGCGCTGCAGTCGGGATAAATCCCCTTTTTCAAAACAGTTACTTCATTCCACACGCCCCGTTTCCCCGAAAAAGCTCTGGTTCCAGGCGATTTTTCGCAGAATTTCAACGTATCCTATCGTTCTAACAACATCAAGGTATGATTCTATCACTCTTAGTAGTTAGATTAGTTACTTGCATGTAGTTAAAACACCAAAAATTTGGGGAAAAATTTAGGGTTCTTGATGTTCATCCGGATCAAACCTCAAATTTTTGTTTAGATCTGTTTGCATTTAGTTAGATTAGTGTTAAGGGAAGTAGATACACTTGTATTGTTCACAGATTCACCGGATTTCTCATAAAAACCCCGAACCCTTGTTCTTGAACCGGAAAAGATAAAATTGATAGGGTAAACGGGCTATTTTGGGAAAAACGGCACTTAGGGTTTCATTTTCGGGGGAAACCGCACCTATTGGACCAAAAATTTTCAAGTTTTCGAAACCGGGTCGAAAAATGAAATTTTTGAGTAACAGACGCCTGGACATGGGGCCGTGTCCGCTGAGCACGGGGTCGTGTCCAGCCCACTGTTTGCAGTTTTGTCCGAAAATATTTCTGTTTCGTGCTAACTTTTGGTGTATTCTTTCAGATGGCTAGGAAGTTCACAAGATTCAACGCCACTGAGCTTGATGCTAGAGCTCGATACGAGATACTTCAAACAAGGCCAGAGGGATACCCGAGGCAAGCGTGCACGGACTTGCTAACCTTGGTGAATCAAATTGACCATTTCAACAACATTGTCACGGGACCACTCAGAGTCGCCCTAACAACTCGACTCCGTTCCGTCCACGAATGCACGTTGGAATTCTATAGCACTTTCACATTCAACTCGAGGTGCGACCCGTTCGACAATGACGGGGTATCATTCCGATGTGGCGGAACGAGGTATTCGATCTCTATGGCACAATTTGGGTCGATTATCGGGTTGTACGCGGAAGAGGATGCGGGAAACGAAGAAAATACTGGAGGAATGAGAGAGATAGGTGAAAACGAACGCCAAGCCATTTGGGCTCAGATTGGAGAAGGGTACTACAATCCGAGCAGCACTAAGAGTACAAAGTTGAGGGATCCGCTATACAGATACATTCATAGGCTCCTCGGCTACTCTCTTAGCCAAAGGCATGACAGTAGTGGCGTAGTTGGGTTAAGAGATTTGGTTGTCCTCCACTGCATCCACAACCGCAGGCCGCTCGATGTTCCGTTCCTCATGCTTCGAAACATGCATCATAACCGCCTTGCTAGTGCACCGACTCCTATCTTCTTTGGGGGATGGGTGTACCGTCTCTTCAGGCACTTCGCCCACATACCAAGGTCATTTGAAAGGAGCCCATGGTCGGGTATGGTGGATATACACATATGCCGCTCAATGAACCTGATTTATGAGGCAGAAGACGGGACGGTGAGCTTTCAAAGGATGCAAGGTCATGCATGGAACCCGCAAGAAGCGCTTATCCTCCAAGCTCCGCAACATCATCAATACCAATACCAACCCCATGGTGATCCGGGCCAATCATCCTCCTCGGGAGGTGGTTTTCCTAACTTTCAAAGTTTGCATGATTTGTTGTAGGAAAACCTTATGTGCACCAGGAACACTTACAACATGGCGAGAAACACCTACCAACGGGTCGGAGCTATCGAAAGAAACATATCCGATATCCAAGATGATGTTGGATATATACGAGACCACATTGCACGCCATGGAGGGGATGGTGATGATGATGACGATGACGATGCCATGGAGTAGGCGGGAGGAGCGGAGGAAGAGAAGGTTGGTTGATGACTTCCCAGGTTAACCCTTCTTCACTCTTGAACAATTGATGGCCTGCGTGCCAAAGTGTTGAACAATTTACTTTTCCTAACTTCTTTTATTTTCTGCATTTATTTTTCTTTTAACTATGACATGGATGTTGAATATTGGTAAAAGTAGAATGTTTGCTATGGTATGGTAGGATGTTTATTGATTAAACAGGTACGAACGAGGCTTAAAGTACTAAGCATTAGTACTACTAAAGCCGAAGCAGGAAAACCGAAGAAAGAAACCTGTTTTTCAACTTTGCAGACTATCCACACGGGGCCGTGCCCAGCCGACACGCCCCCGTGCCCATTCCCCTGAACCTGCTGTTTGTTTTAATTCTGCAGACCTTGACAGATACGGGGTCGTGTTCACTCAACACGCCCCCGTGTTCACCTTCTGTAAGTTTTCGTTACTGGCACCTGAACACGGGGTCGTGTTCACTCAACACGGGGTCGTGTCCAGGTAACCAGTAACACAAATTTTTGCTTTTTACACCTTTTTACACATTCAATCAACCTAAAAACTCATTTTTGGGACACATTGAGGACAATGTGTAATTTAAGTGTGGGGGGGATGCTAAAACCTTGAATCTTGCAAGTCCTAAATACAAGCCTTACACAAAACTCTATTGGAACCGCTAATCACCCCAAATTTTTTTCAAAAAATTTCATTTTTTTTACTTGTCTAGGTTTAACTCGGGAAATTCAAGTTCTTAAAAAGGTTATATTTTTACGAATTTACAACCGATAGCGTCGTGATAAAAAGAACCAACATAAGAAAATTATGAAAAGGCATGACATGCTTAGTTAAAATTTGATTATATATACTTGATCACATAAAAACCCATTCCCACAAAAGTGAGTTTTGAGCCTTTATTGAGCATACAATTACATATCATTAGAACTAATTGCTCATTTTTCGTTTCTTGTGTGAATAGCCGCTTGGTTCTTACGACTCTAGAACTTGCCATGACGATACATTCCCGGTCCTTACCAACTTAAACCCGAGTAAGTAAATGATGGAGGCATTAGGACTAACCCTTTTTATTTTCTACACCATTATTTTTTTTTACCACCTACCCAAAACCCCCCTAGTTAGCCCCTTTGAGCCTAAACCTTTTCATTTCATAACCCAAACCAAACACCCTTTTTACCCACCAAAACCTTTTTCATTTTTACCCCTTTATTTTAGTAACGAGTTCGATTTTTCGTATGACATCAAAAATATATATATATATATATATATATATTTGTGTTGATGATGAAGCAAAAGAAAATAAACAAACAAGTTCATCAAAAATAACTTTGTTTGAATAAATAGCTTCATCAAAATAAAAATTACGAAAAATAGAAAGTCTTACGAAAACCGACACTTGTTACACTTTTCGTTTTTTTTACTAACCACCAACCCAACCACCTACCTTTAACCCAAGCCTAAGCCTTTACCCACAAAGTCCTCTTGATATTTACAAAGGTATATAAGTTAAAAAGGAGGAGGATTGATTGCTTGGCAAGCCTATGGTAGGAGTAAGTTCCATGCCGCTCTCGAGTGATCCACAAAAATACATTTTCGGCCGAGTGTTGAGTGATCCCCGTGAGGTATGTGAACTTGTATATAAATAGAATTTTACAAAGGCATGTTATGCCCTAATAAGTAATTTATCTTATGAAAAGTTTTAAATAAATCATGACGAATAGGATTGTAAATAAATAAAAATTAAATTAAATAAAGAATCTTGGAAATCCCGACACTCTACGACAAGCCCAAAACCTTCTTTTCTACCCATTCCATTTGGGAGTGTAAATAGCCACATATTAAAGAGTTTTGCTTGAGGACAAGCAAAGATTCAAGTGTGGGGGTATTTGATGTGTTCAAAATGTAACATATAAATTTCATCAAATGAGGCATAAAACTAACACTTTTTTAGTACTAATGTTGGAAAAAGTGTGCTTTTGTCTTCCTTTTGTATTTTCAGGATTAAATGAGCTCAAATTAACAAAAGAAGCAAAAAGACATCAAAATCTAACATAAATACAAGAAAAGGAACAAAACGTGACATGCCCGACCCCACGACAACATCTTCCCAAGCAAAACAAGAGATCAGAAGACTGAACACGCCCCGTGCTCAGCCAGCACGGGGGCGTGCCCAAGTGTCAGCAGAAAAGACAAAGTGGTAGAAGCTTCTATTGCCCACCACGGGGCCGTGCTCAGCGGACACGGGGCCGTGGTCAACTATAAGATTCGCACAATCCAGCAAATCTACATAGTACAAAGATTATTATGCACCACGGGGTCGTGCTCAGCGGACACGGGGGCGTGGTCAACTAATAAGACAAAGTTGCATTAAATGAAGAAAGAGAAGGATGTGGACACGGGGTCGTGCCCACTGGACACGGGGTCGTGCCCGAGCTTCTGTTCAGCCTATAAATAGAAGTGCTTGGCTCAAGCTCAAACCATCCCTTGGCACACCACCTCTCTCACACTTCACCCACCACCCATCACCACCATAACACCATCATCCACCACCATCATCCATTGTCCATCGTAGAGTGTGTGAGTCGTCTCGGGATCCAAGATTGATCATAAGAGTTCTTGACAATCAAGGCCATGTTTGCCTAAGTCTCTTACATCACTTGGTGAAGACAAAGTGTCTAGTGTAATACTTTTTATTTCTAATCTTTTCGCACTTTTTATTTGGTTTCGTATTAATGACTTTAATAACTAGTTGCTTATGTTGAAGGTGATCTTTCTTTATCGTTTGTCCGTGGTGTCTTGGCATTATTTTACTGTCTATATAAAATAAAAGATTTTCACCATTCATATCTCCACGGTCTATATGGAGGTATGTTGGCTACCTGGTCGGGGGTTAAGGGAACGGTTTGGTAAAGGTCGTGCCATTGTTCAGCGTTTAGAGGTCCTGCAATGGACCTGGGTCAAATTTAGTAGGACCTCCTTAAATACTTCACTGTATTGGATGGCGGGGGTCCAAACTCTTTGATCCCCTCATAAGTTAACTACTATTAATACTATAACCCGGCTATTTAGGACTGTATCCCTGCTGACTCAGACTACTTAGTCGAGGGTAACGTCACCTCCAAAAGAGGGGCCTACCATAATATTGCATTAATAACTTAATTAATTATCTTCCAATAATCCACCCTTTTAGGATTGTATCCTTGCTGACTCAAACTACTGGGGTGAGGGTAACGTCACCTTCAAAAGAGGGGCCTACTACAATAACTAAGATAATCTCTTAAAATAGTGCAACAGTGCGGAAATAATCAAAGGTTACACTAGATACGAGTCGGAACCAAGTGATTCATCTTGCCTATCTGTTTTTCTTTTATTTTTATTTTCAGCATTTTAGTTAGTTTTTATTTTTCTTAGTTTAAAACATTTTTCTAAACTTTTTGATTTGATTAGACGTTGAGGATAAACCGGTACTAAAAGCTTTTGTGTCCTTGGACGACCTCGGTATCTTACCAACACTATACTACGCTCACGATGGGTGCACTTGCCCATATGTGTGTCTAGTGTTAGTAAATATCGTGTTTTATAAATTTAAAACTTGACTAAAAAGTGTTAAAGGGGCTTAAAATATACACCTAAAATATATAACACTCGACTACGCATCAATAACCCATACTTATTCTCACACCGGAGTCGGGTCAAGGAGAGAACCCTCTTCTCCCCTTGGCGAGGCTAACGGTGCTTCTTTTTTGTAGAAGTTATCGGAGAAGGAGATCAGTCGTTACCAAATCGAACGAGAGGAAACTTACCTTTTTTATGCGGATTCAAACCCTCTAGATATTTCGGTTCCGACCATTTATCTAGTGTTTCTTCATTAATAAAATATTAAAAAAAGATTGTTAATCAATCTACGGCTTTTTAATATGCATAAATACGATTTTTCTAGTTGTCAGTTGATTTTTCAAGCGGATCGTATGAAGTAGAGAATAATTACGTTTCTTATATAATCTTACTTGCATTTATATATGTGAAAAACATAACCTATGTATATAATTACGCAATTGATATGTATAATCACACGACATTTACCTATGGACAACAAACTTAAAAAAATCAAAAAAAAATCAAATCATAATAAGGCTATACTCAAATTAAATAGAATAAAATGGTCGATAATGTATTTTTTCTCAAACAATAATGAAATAGAAATAAGTTATATGTGTTTAAAAAAAAGTTTGGAAGTAGATAAAACGTCAAAATAATGACTTGTAGCCTAGCGGATCATGTGCGAAATAAAATGTCTCTCGTCATTAGGTTGTGCGTTGGAGTCTCACAATGGACAAAAGTGTAGAATTAGAAGTAACATTAGAAAAGCGTGTGAGTTAGCCACTAAAAACTCTAAATCACGGCCTTTTTCTTTATTTAGCCCCTTTTCCAATCAATAACGAGTTAGAGGTTGTTTATTTAGCTCTTGATGAGGCTTTTAATGGTTCTGACATCTTATTGGTTCAACACTTAATGGTTTAGACTAATAGTTTCGCGAGCAAATGTCTGAATGGTTCGTACATTTGCCTCTGAATGGTTAAACATTATACAGAGTCTGAATGTTTATGCCATCTAATCTGAATAGGTCAGACGTTTGCCTTTGAACGGTTAAACATTATACTGGTTTAGACCTCTTACTAATTCATTACTTAGGGGCTGTTTGGCTAAGCTTATTTTTTTGACTTATTTACTTATTTACTTTTTGAAAAGTTAAAAGGTGTTTGGGTTAGCTTATTATGTGAGAGGAATAAGTAAATAAGTCATTCCATTATGACTTATTTGCTTTTCAAATAAGCAAATAAGTAAATAAGTAAAAAAAATAAGCTTAGCCAAACAGTCCCTTAATGGTTCAGACCTATTACTGGTAGGCATAACGCCTATACACCAATTCAGGAGTAAACCCAATAAATATGAGAAAATCCCCTTGTGGGAATCAAACCCAAAACCTATTGGTGTTAAATCCTTAAAACATCCTAAGATACCATTAGGCTATAAAATAACTATTTAATCATGTTGAATATAATATTATATTAAGTTAAGAAATATATATAAAAACAGGGTTATTGGATTTTAATAATCCTAAGTTTCACTGGTTGGCCGATAATAATCCCAACTTCAAAAATTGCCTACAACAGTCCCAACTTGTAAGATTTTGGCCACCAATGATCCTTGTCTAATTGGGTTAGTTAAATGTGATGTGTTTAAAAACTAAAATGTGGATGCTGAAGTGTATCATATCTGTCACTATTTAAAAATCCTACGCTGACAAACCAGTCGCACACCTTCCCCTCTTTCTCTCTCGGTCACTGTTTCCGGCGACCAGAGCCGTGGAATCCGGTGCCCTTTCTTCTTCCATCGAGCACCCACAAAAACCCTTCCCCCTTGTCTCGTTCCTACTCACACCCACCTTACCTGAAAATGAAAAGAAAGCAGACGGAAGAGAGAGAGAGAGTTATCGGAGAGACCACAACCGCCATGCCGTATCAACACTCCAGCTGACGTCACCTCGCCAGAGCCGAGCCACGACACCATCTGAATCATGTCACCGACCACCACCACTGATAGCCACCACCACTTCCTCCGTTGCCGTTATGACCAACCCGAACCACACAACCACTGCAGCCGCTGAACTCTGGGCACCGCTGTATGCGGTTGTCGACGATGACCGCTGACCAGACCTCCATCTCTACTCTCTTTCTCTCCGATAACTCTCTCTCTCTCTTCCGTCGGCTTTCTTTTCATTTTCAGGCAAGGTAGGTGTGAGTCGGAACGAGACAAGGGGAAGGGTTTTTGTGGGTGCTCGATGGAAGAAGAAGGGGCGCCGGATTCCACGGCTCCGGTCGCCGGAAACAGTGACCGAGTGGGAAGGAGGGGAAGGTGTGCGACTGGTTTGTCAGCGTAGGGTTTTTAAACAGTGACATATATGATACACGTCAGCATCCACATTTTAGTTTTTAAACACCTCACCTGTCACGTCACATTTAACTAACCCAGTTAGACAAGGAACATTAATGGCCAAAATCTTACAAATTGAGACTGTTGTAGGCTATTTTTGAAGTTGAGATTATAAACTTGGGATTATTAAAATCCAGAGTAAATTGCCATTTTAGTCCCTGAGTTTTGTCCAAATTTGCCAGTTTAGTCCAAATAGTTTTTTTTGTGCATCTGGGTCCCTGACTTTTACATTTTGTTGTCATGTTGATCACAATGCCTAACTCCATCCAAAAACCCAGTTTGTAACAGGGGTATTTTGGGGATTTCCTTAAAAAATGTTTTCAGTTGCCATTTTGATCAAATTCCAAAAAATCAAAAAAATTCCAAAAAAAATCTAAAAATAAAAAAAATTCTAAAAAATCATAAAAATTCTAAAAAAACCGAAAAAATCTAAAAATCAAAAAAATTCTAAAAAATCATAAAAATTATAAAAAAATCCAAAAATCATTAAATGTTTCGGCACGAACCGTTTCGACCCGTACCGTTTCGAACCGTACCGTATCGAACCGAACCGTTTCGACGCGAACCGTTTCGAACCGTACCGTTTCGACCCGTACCGTATCGAGCCGAACCGTTTCGACCCGTTTCGACACGAACCGTTTCGACCCGTACCGTTTCGAACCCGAACCGTTTCGAACCGTACCGTTTCGACACGAACCGTTTCGACCCGTACCGTTTCGAACCCGGATCGTTTCGAACCGTACCGTTTCGACACGAACCGTTTCGAACAGTACCGTTTCGAACACGAACCGTTTCGAAACCGTACCGTATCGAACCCGAACCGTTTCGACGCGAACCGTTTCGAACCGAATCCGTTTCGAACCCGAAACGGTTCGCGTCGAAATGGTACGGGTCGAAACGGTACGGGTCGAAACGCTTCGCGTCGAAACGGTACGGGTCGAAACGGTTCGGGTTCGAAACGGTACGGGTCGAAACGGTTCGTGTCGAAACGGTTCTGCTCGAAACGGTTCGCGTCGAAACGGTTCGGTTCGATACGGTATCGAAACGGTACGGTTCGAAACGCTTCGCGTCGAAACGGTTTGGCTCGAAACGGTTCGGGTTCGAAACGGTACGGTTCGAAACGGTACGGTTCGAAACGGTACGGTTCGATACGGTACGGGTTCGAAACGGTTCGCGTCGAAACGGTTCGGTTCAATACGGTACGGGTCGAAACGGTTCGGTTCGAAACGGTACGGGTCGAAACGGTTCGTGCCGAAACATTTAATGATTTTTGGATTTTTTAGAATTTTTTTGATTTTTAGATTTTTTTGAATTTTTTGGAATTTTTTTGATTTTTTGGAATTGGATCAAAATGGCAACTGAAAAACATTAGTGATTAAGTACAAACTGTTACAAACTGGGTTTTTGGATGGAGTTAGACAAAATGATCAAAATGGCAACAAAATGTAAAAGTCAGGGACCCAGATGCACAAAAAAAACTATTTGGACTAAACTGGCAAATTTGGACAAAACTCAGGGACTAAAATGACAATTTACTCTTAAAATCCAATAACCCATAAAAAAAAAAAATAGATCCGGTTGATCCAAATCAAGCCGACCCATCCGTCATTCAGATATACCACTCCCTCCCCTGGCTCAACCTCCTCGTGTCTCCGTCACATCTCCAACGCCGTTCTCTCTCTCTCATCATCTTGTCAACGACGATGACCAGTGGACCAGGACTCTTCTCCGATATCGGCAAGAAAGCCAAAGGTACCGTTACAACTCCGATCTTCTACACACCAAATTCTCTTATTATAATCTATAACCTCCGTAATATGCATGCACACACCTTTAGATTCACTCTATGTTTTCATCTGTTGCTTGTATCTGTGTAGATCTGCTAACGAGAGACTACATATCGGATCCGAAGTTTTCTGTTTCAACCAGCAGTGTTTCCGGAGTTGTATGTATCTATTTCACTTGTTTTTGTTGTTATTTGATGCTGTGAAATTGGAGTATGGATTTAAGGTGTTTGTAAGGGTTTTTAGTTGATGTTTGATGCGTTTGACTTTTAGTGTGATTTTGATTTGTTATGTTTGTGATTTGATTGATTGTTTTGATAGGATGTGGTTGTGATGGTTTTAGGATGATTGGCCAAAATAGCGAAGTTTTTGAGTGAAATTAGACATTAATTAGGCTGAAATGAGTTGCTAGTCCTGTTAACACTTACCTTGAGTTTGATTTAGGGTGCATCGCGTTAGTGGCATGTCTATGTATGACAAAATAAGCTTTATTAACGACCAGAAGCTGCGTTTCTCTCGTATGTTTTACGTATGAATCTATTTATCGAGTAAACCTTTTATAATTTCTTCATTACTTAGGTTGTTTTTACTTACAAACCTTTTACAGAATATAATTTTGACCTAGAACTATGTGAGGTGTTTTTCTCGGGTGCATCTTATAGACAAAGCCTGTTACCAAGTGGCATATAGATTTGCTTTGTGAAGTTATGAAATGTATATCTATTTATAGGTTTATTGCTTCCTTTTTTTCATAATGTTTTCATTTCGGTTTTCTTATTAGATATTGTTATAAATGTTCTTTCACTCGGTGCTCATTTGGGCTTTATCCCTTCACTAAAGTACACTTACAGTTTAGGTAATGTCATGTGAAGTGTGAACTAAAGGATTGGTTAAAGATATTGAAGTAGAGTATGTAACTAGACAGAGATGGTCTTTCGTTAGCGTATGGACCAACTTTAAGGTTGTGATGGGTATATGTTCGTTCAATTTAGTAATAGTGGCTCACAAGATTGTTATGATCTCTTACGAAGAAGCCTTGTCACTCGTTGAAAGAAGACTGACTTACTAGTTATTAGTTACTACACGTTTATAATCTCTCTACAAGAAAGAAAGTATACTTTAGCTCACAAAAGAAGTTAAGTTTTTAGTAACTAGTAAAGGGAACCACACTTTAGTGAACTCCTTGTAGATGTTCTTAGAAAATATGATGAGTACATGATCACATTAGTACATTACTCCACCAACACATGATCAGCAAAAGACTATAAAATTAACCCCTCTAACTTTGCTTTATTTTGAGGTAAAAATATAAATAAAATGACAAATCGCTATGCCCTATGTGGAGCTGTAAAAGGATCGTTTCACATAGTACCCCCGGGACTAATAGAGCCAACGATGTCAGCTTACCAAGGTCTTGAAAAAAAGCTAATAATCACATATTAACTTGACCAAACACTAACACAATTAGATGGTAGTATTGCCCTTTAAGTCTTAACACCAACCTCCATTCTTTTACCATGTTGAGATGATGAAGAAATTCGTTAAACTTGTCAGCAATCAATTCTTTTGTGAATACACCTACAACTCGATGCTTAATGCCAATAAGATTCTGCTTGATATCATTATGCATTTTTTTTCTAGTAAAACAATAATTCAGTTGGTCACCTCTCATGTTTAATTATTGCATGAAAAGTTGGATTTTGTGCTTTTTCTGACTGTTGTCTTAGTACATGAGAATAGAATAGTTCATTGGTTGATGCAAGTTCTTCTATAATTGTACAAGCAAACTGTTTTTTTTAAGCTGCCAATCTGCCAGAGCTGTGACTTTGTACCTTGTTTATGTTGCCAAATGCCAAATATATAGTTGGTTGTCTTTTGAAAAGTCAAGAGATTTGTTCTAGTCCAAGATTAAAAATGTACATGTAGATAAACAAGTATAATGATCTCTCATATGATCAACATCATGATAGTTATTTTTTTTTTCCTGACCGGCTATTTCACACACCCTCTAATCCTACTCCTAAAAATACATATTGGATATTTGTCCACTACGGGACTTAAAACCTCAACCTCATTAGGAAGGACACCCCTTCCATACACCCTAGTACTGCTAAGCTACAAGTCCTTTGGTCACGGTAATTAATTAACTTGCAATATATGTCTTTTTTATACAAACTGGCTTAGTTAATCATACTCTTCACGTATCTCAGATATTGCTAATTGCTTCTGAGTAATTCTTTTGTGGATTCTGCACTGCATATACGCAGTGATAATCTGCATATACTAATCCTTAGTCATCGTACTTGATTGTATGGAAAATATCAAGTTCAGTTAAATTAGTTAGATTAGACTACATACCCAGTGACAATCTGTATATACTAATTTCTGTTTATTAGTGTTGACTAACAAACTAGAATCCACATGTGGTGTTAAATCATCACTTCGAGTCATAAGTTTAACAATCTTACCAATATCAACCTCTTGTTGCTTGCTTTAATACGTCTGTTTACACACATGATTAGGTTGATCTTGTCTCTAAGAACCCTTTGGATGAGTCTTGTAGATATCTCAATTCAACTCACCATATATAAGTCTTTACATTCATTTCCCACAAGTTCCAGTATTTGCTAGGTGTAAGTGCTACTGTGCTAGTATCAGCGACAGTTGTAAACTTTGCCATTGGGCTAAATGTTTAATCACGATTTAGAGTCTTAAAGTCAGCATCTGAGCTTATGACTCAACTGCTCTAAGTTCTTTTGCTATTACAACATTTATGTACTAATTTGACACACACCCATTGGCGAAGCATAGTGGGGGCGAGAGGGGGCGGCCGACCCCCCGAACTTTTCACTCAGTAGTGGAAGTGTAGTTTTCGTATAGAAACTTTGGGTATATACGTTTTCGACCCCCTGCTTTATAGAAATTTTTGGGTATATACGTTTTCGACCCCCCCGGTCGGAAATCTCAAGCTTCGCCACTGCACACACCCACACACATATGAACAGCTTTCATCATCATATTTAGCGTAGAATACCTTAACATACTTAAATGTTAATGCTATGGGGTCTTCTGGTTTTGTTTACATATGCTGATATGCAGATTGCTACCCATTACATAGACATACTATTATGAGATGATTATATGCATATGCGTTTCGGCAGCAACAAATGCCTTCAAATTTTGCTTTGTTTTGTATTATTATTATTATCTTCTTTTTGCCAACGATGCACCCACTTTTGCTTTTTTTTATTATGCTAATTAGTATCGTGTATTCCTGTTTATGATTTTATGTGGTTAAAAATACTTGTAGGATTCCCATTGCCCGAAACTTGATCTTATACTCAATTACTCACCCTAAAAACCAACTTGAAAGCTGAAATATTAAATACTCTACTACACTTGCAATGTTTTTAATTATTTAAAGTTTCTAATTACTTCCAAAATATTATTTAGTATATTTTTTTGAGATTATATAATATATTTATATTCAGTTTTTATATGGGTAAACAAGCAGGTATCACCTAATACCATGTCCGTCCCAAAACCGTGAAATTATTCTCATGCTTGGTCATATCAAAATACTCGTCTTTTGATTGTTTTGGGTTTTCCAGTGAGGTTTGAGTGTCTGAACCGTTCCCTAGTGGACTATCGCTATATTACTTACAGTATACTTCTGAATCCATGAATTTAGTAGGGAATAAAATTAGATCAAACTTCTGCATTAGTTATAGAGCAAATTGATGGAAACATCCAAATGTGAACGCTCAATGTCTTGTTGTCTCTAAGCTCAAGTAAGCTGTAAAGCATATCTTATATTACTTCACATTGCAGACACTTACATCAACTGCAACAAAGAAAGGTGGCCTGTCATCAGGAGATGTGGGAGCAGTGTACAAATACAAGAATACATTAATTGACGTCAAGCTCGACACAGAATCAAACGTATGTTTCTCCCTACCATTTTATGGCATCTCTATCATGTATGACGTGCCCCTTCTAATCCCACCCTTTTATAACAGATTGCTACAACATTAACATTCACCGATCTCGTGCCTTCAACAAAGACCATTGCCTCATTCAAACTCCCCGATCTCAAATCCGGCAAGGTACATATTTCACATTACTTTTGTATATATTTGGAATTTGTTTATTCGTTTTCTTTTGGGTGCAATAATGTGTGTTATTAATGTTGTGTAGGTTGAGGTTCAATACTTTCATTACCATGCTTCTTTGACATCAGCAGTTGCTTTAAGTGAAACCCCGACAGTCGATGTATCAGCTACAATAGGTACTCCGACTTTTGTTATTGGTGCCGAGGCTGGTTACGAGACATCTTCTGGTAAAATAACTAAGTACACTGCCGGCATCAGCATCAATAAACCCGATTCTTGTGCTTCTATAGTCTTGTAAGTAGTTTTATATCATTAACATAAGAGGAAATTACGTGGATGGTCCTGTGGTAAAGGTATATTGTGGTTGTGTTCTTTCTTTTCAGAAATTACAACCATGGTCCTTCTGCATTTGTAACACGTTTAGTCCTTTTTAGTTAATAATTCAGTTAATTTAATGTGAATGGCCATTTTACTCTTATTTTGAAACGAAAAGAGTAAAATGCCGTTTTCGTCCCTGGGGTTTGGCCAGTTTTGCGACTTTCGTCCAAAGGTTTGTTTTTCCGCGTCTGGATCCAAAAGGTTTGAAATCTTGCCATTTTCATCTAGCTCGTTAATTGCATCCATTTTTCTTCGTTAAGTCAGGGCTATTTTCATCTTTTTTGTTAACTTAAAGGGCAATTTGGTCCTTTTCACTTTATGTACAAGCATTTTGCATAATGTACAAGTATTCAAAATACCTTTAACGAACAAAAAAGACGAAAATACCTCTGAATTGACGGAGAAAAATGGATGGAGTTAACGAGCCGGATGCAAATGGCAAGATTTCAAACCTTTTGGACAGAAAAAACAAACCTTTGGACGAAAGTCGCAAAACTGGTCAAACCTCAGGGACGAATATGACATTTTTTACTCAAAAGAAAATTTATAACTATCCGCACACACCCTTCATTTTACTGTTTTTATTACCCTTTTTAAAATTTTTTAATTATAGAGGTATGGTCATTTTAAACAAAGGACGAAAACAGCAATATTGCCTTGCTAGTCCACAGTGACCTATCCATGTAAATTACTTATAAAATAATTAGGTTCAAGACTTCTACGAGTATTCTTTAACTAGCATCTGTCATAACATTTTAGGGGTGACAAAGGAGACAGTATACGTGCGTCATACATACACCATCTGGACGCATTGAAAAAGAGTGGTGCTGTAGGTGAGATTTCTAGAAGGTTCTCAACGAACGAAAACACGTTCACTGTTGGAGGCTCTTATGCAATTGATAGTCTCACATTGGTGAAAGCTAAGCTCAACAACCACGGGAAGCTTGGTGCACTGCTGCAACATGAGATTATTCCCAAATCGCTCGTCACCATGTCTACTGAGCTCGACACCCGAGCCTTGGACAGAACCCCAAAGTTCGGTTTGGCTCTTGCTCTCAAACCTTGATCACATGTTGATTTTTTGAAGTTTTTTAACCACGAGTTAGCCCTTTGAAGGGAGCATTTAATCAATAAGTAGTCCCGTTATACATTGGGTTTTCGAGGTGAACTACTAGAACATTCTGGGCATTTTACGCCTATTCTTTGTGATTTTTTCGGAATTGGTATGAATATTTTGTTGTTTGGGTTATATTTTACATATGAGTCATTTTTATTGTTGGGTCGGGTTTTGTATCGGGTCAAAACTGATATGGGTCAAAATGAGTAATTCATGTTGCCAGTATATGTCTGCATGTTAATCAAGATAGTTTAAAAAAAGCTTTGGCATTATGCAGGAGGACAAAGTTTCAATCATCTCATCAAACATAAAAGCCTTAATGAGAGTTGTTTTTCTTTTATTTTTGGGATTTATATAAAAAGCTGACCTATTTGAAACACTTTTAAAAGTTGGTTCACGTGCCGTATTGAAATAACAATTGAGGTGAGTAGAAAGATTGAATACTTAAACCATGACTAGGAAAATCAGATGGATTTGTTATAGTTGCTTTTGATAACCGGCTTTTGTGGTTCAGTTATGATTATGTGTATACGTATAGTTAAATTAACTGAATCAAAATGCTACTAAAACCCAACCTTTATGTAACCCGTTCTAGCAATCTTTTATGTGGTCTGTCGGTTACTAGGGTAGTTTTTCTATAACGAGTTCTCATGGTTAACAAAAAGGGAAATGATAACCATAGCCACCGTTTTTCTTCTCTAAGATTTCGTATTTTTTTTTTAACTCTTGATAATTAGATTTCCTAAATTATAAAATAATCAAAAGTTGTTTCCACTCCATCTTTATTTTTTTATTTTTTTAATGCAAGTGATAAATAATCAAATAATTGTTGTTATTTACACGCTAATTGTTAATAAAAAAAAAGTTTAATACGTTTTGCTCGTGTCTAAATTATTTTATTAAACTGACATGTTTAGGGTCATTAGTTGACATTTCATTTTTATTTCATACTAGTAGAATTCCCCCGTGCGTTGCGCGGGAATTCGGTTAGTATTGGTTCAGTTTATTATGGTATCGAAACGGTATTGAAATTTGGTATGGCAATTGAAAGATAAAACCCAAAAAAATCATAATATGCCCAAATGGATATGGACACGTGTTTACATCTATGGAAAACCATAAAAGTGAATATCTTGTTCAGTTGGAATCGACGTGGTACCGATACTGTTGGGGAGATATCAGTTCGGTTCGTCACTATACCAGTACAATAACGACACTCGCTATAGCTTACGATATAAAAAGGTACTTTGTATCGCTACGGAAGTTGTTCGCACGGTGTCAATATGGTTCGTAACGATAAAAAAGACTCCATTACATTTGCCCTGTTAAATTTTGAATAAAATTTTATCAAATAAATGGTATAACTAAAATAGAAAATCATAAATCATAGTTTCAAAGGCATGTAACTGAATTAAATGTAAATTGAGAGTTTTAGTTTTAAAATACAATAAGAACATGCTTAGCAATCAAATGTATTTCATGTAAATCGTATGTTGAATTAATGGGTGATCCATTGACGAAGGTAAAGTCTTGGTTTGGGCCAAAGGTTGTAGGGTATAATGGGTTTTACAAATAAATGTCTGTGATCGGAATTATTGAAGTTAAATGGCATCCATAGATAATTCGATACAAACATAAAGACGAAAAGTGTAATTACCCTTTAACATATAGTGGTGTTACTATTCATAAGAATGGTTTTTTAACATACAGATAATTTTATCATCTAAGTTCGAAGATCTAAAAACAATGGAGATCGTGAGAACCACTGGAACCACCTATTTCTTCCCTCTCCCAAATCTACACCCACAGATTTTGTATTCATTTAAAATTTACGATTTGAATTGAATTTCATGTTGTATCCTTTTTTTTCCAGTCGCTAAACTAGCTCGATGGTTGTGATAGGATCTGGGTCAAAATGAGTAGCTTTAAAAACATGTAAAACAGGTTTGAACCAAAACGGGTTGAGTCAGAGTGGTTCTAAAGGGATTAATTGGTACAGAATGTTGTAATCAGAACACGATTCTTTACGGTTAAACACCCACGAATTTATTATGGAGAAATCTAACTCAAAAACTTATAACTAGGAAACCTATTAATTAATTACATAATAATTATCTAAACACACTTCCTAACCTAACACGTATAGGAACCTTAGATAATATTCACTAATTAATTAATATTAGAGTAAATTACAAGTTTTGTCCTTTATGTTTACACCAAATTGCAGGCGTTGTCCTTTAGCGCAAAAGTTGACAAGTTTTGTACTTAATGTTCTAAAATCTTGCACGTTATGTCCTTTAGGCCAAACCCAGTTAATTTTTTTTGATTAAATATGGTCATGTGACTTGCACATGAGGGCATTCTTGTTATTTTATCTTTCCAGTGACTAGTGTGTTAATAATTAATATTCAAGGACGGTTTTGTAAAAAACCATATAAATAAAAAACTGAAACTCATTCTCTCCCTCTCTAAACTCACCACTCTCTCTCTCTCTCTCTCTAAAACACCCGACCATTATCACCCCCACCACACCAGACCTCTACAGCCACCACCACCCCATGACCTCCACCTCCACCTCCACCGCCACCACCACCACCAGAACTCCTTTTTTCCAATTTCTTCGAACATTCTTCTTCTTACGAAATCACCCTTAATCTCCTAAAACACTAACAAAATCACAGATCATCATCCACCACTACCAATAACCACAGGCTGTTTTGACTCAGTCTCGCCGGCTGAAACGTCATCGTATGCTATTGTCTTGATCGTTTATTACCTAACTAAAAGGGTTTTCAAGTATCTGAAGAAACAAAGATTTCGGATCCTAATTTTGTAATTCGGGTCTACGGTTCATACCCTAATTTGGGGGTTTGTGTGGGTTTTGTTTGGATCAGATTAAAGGTATCAGATTGAGATTTTATACTTATTAATAGTGAATGTGTTACTCTTGAGATGTTGAATATTATAAAGGATAGAATCATAGACCTATAGAAGTGAATTATTGATTATTAGATTAGTTTGATAGATTCTGTTGGTGCTTTAAAGTCGAAAACTTTTCATTGAAATATGGTGGGATTTGTGTTAAGCCGGCTGGTGGGAGCCTGTGGGAAAGACGGTCGAGTAAACAGTCATCAGAATCGCGATTATCGCAGTTGAGGAGGGATGGTGGTGGTGGCGACGGTGGAGGTGGAGGTTATGGGGTTGTGGTGGCTGTAGAGGTCTGGTGTGGTGGGGGTGATAATGGTCGGGTGTTTTAGAGAGAGAGAGAGTGATGAGTTTAGAGAGAGAGAAAATGAGTTTCAGTTTTTTATTTATATGTTTTTTAGAGCATTCTCATCCAAACAATCAAAATATGTGAGGGGTAGTTTTTATATTATAAAGGGTATAAAAAATGGTTGTGAGTGGAGGAGAGAGAAAATGTTACTGTTCATCTGTATATTTGGGGGACACTGTTCACCCAGTATAATTTTTTTAATATATATTGAAAGTGGTTGTGAGTGAAGGAGAGAGAAAAATGTAATGATAATATTATTTAATTGAAAATGAGAGAGAAAAAGTATTTGTTTTTAGTGAAAATATATTGATATAAGAGTTTTTTTAAGTGGAATGTATGTATAATTTGATTGATTGGATGAGAATGTTCTTACAAAATAGTCATTGAATATTAATTATTGACACACTAGTCCCTGGAAAGATAAAATGACAACAATACCCTCATGTGCAAGGCACAGGACCATATTTAACCAAAAAAATTAACTGGGTTTGGCCTAAAGGACATAACGTGCAAGATTTTAGAACATTAAGTACAAAACTTGTCAACTTTTACGCTAAAAGACAACGTTTGCAATTTGGTGTAAACATAAAGGATAAAACTTATAATTTACTCTTAATATTACTGTTTATTACTTGTCTTGCACTCCAAGCAATCATCCTAGCCATCCTTCACGCATGTAAGCCACGGATTAGACTAGGAATTCCCAACATTCACCCCCTGAATTTCTGAGTCGTATACGGAAGATCTTCAACGCCAAGTAGATCCCGCATCTCCTTGAACTTGATTTTCGCCAGTGCCTTCTTTGTCAACGGTTTTCGCGTTTGTGTTCCAACCATGCACGCTTCGCACACCTTATTCTCGTGACGAATCTTTGGAACTCCAAAAACCATCCCATTCATTTGCTCCAAGGTTTTGAAACTAGCATGCCCGAGCCTCTCATGCCATAACCACGAATCTTTAGTGATTTTCGCCATAAGACAAACTGGAGTGCCCATTTTCAATTTCACCTTGTACAAACGGTTTTTCGACCGAGCCACCCGCATCAATAATTTTCCACCACTATCAAACATCGTTAGAAAATTATCTTTCATTCGAATTTCACATCCAAATTCGGTTGCTTGACCCAAACTCATCACGTTACTTTGCAAATCTGGGATATAATAAATATCGGTTAAAAGCTTCTGTTCACCGGTTTTACCTTCAAATAAAATCGACCCTTTTCCTTTAATCTTCACACACGACCCGTCACCAAACTTCACGCTTCCAGTTATTCGCTCGTTTAGCTCTACAAAATAACTTCGGTTACCCGTCATATGGTTGCTGGCTCCGTTATCAAGGTACCATACATCTTTTTCGCTAGAATCGGCTTCAAATTTCTTTGGCAAAACCTTTTCTTCGTTTAAAAAGATAGTTTCTTGATCGGTCTTCATCATAAAAAATGTTCCATCAACCCTATTATCTTGTTCCTCGGCTTGTGCCATGTTCGCCTCATTATTTTTGAATCGATCTGGACATCTTGAAACAAAGTGTCCATATTTGTCACACCGGTAACACTTTATTCCCGATAAATCACGCTTTTTATCCTTTTGCTTTCCGTTGTCTCGAGTTTTATTATCTTTTTGTTGACCAGGGTTTTGGGTGTTATCCTGACCATGATCACGCCCTCGCGACGAGTGAGATCCTCGACCTCGACCTCTACCAGAATCACGTCCACGGCTAGAAGAAGATTTTGTAACACCCGTTCTTATAAATCAAGGTTTAACGTAATTTTACGTAAAACAATCATGTAATTAAGATTACATAAACATTTGGAAATACGGGTTTATTAAAACTTTTACAAATCATAAGTTATTCTACATAGCGTGGTTGAATTCGTTGTTTAAAATTTACAATGTATCAAAGTGCGGAAGCGTGTGTCTTCATCGTGTTCGGTTCTTCGTTGAGCTTGATCGTCTTCCGGCATCCAAGGTGTACCTACATTTCATAAACATGAAATGCTTTAGTCATACAGGGCTTAAAACGTGTCTAAACGAGTCCGAGAAACAATTGGTAACAAAAACAAAATTTTCAACTTGGCCTCCACCGTAAATTACGGTGGAACCGTAATTTACGGTGACCTCAGGTTTGGCATGCCCCTACCGTAAATCAGTAGGGGGCTGCCGTAACACTTTTTAACTCCACCGTAAATTACGGTGGAACCGTAATTTACGGTGGACCCTGCATCAGCTTTTTCCATTTTTGCCGTAATTTGACGCGAAATCTTTCGTATCTTTCAAACCGCTTATCCGTTTGACCTACCGTTTCTTCCTACATGTTTGTAATTTGATTCTCCATCATATGGAGTTAAAATCCGACGTCCGGCTTAACAAGATTTAAGACTTTTAAGTCTTCGGCTTATTTCCCTTTTTACCAAAATTTTGACCCATTCGCGGTTTTATCAAACAAACGTATTTGTTTGATTCCTATATCACATGCATCTTATAATTTCAATGTTGACTATCATATTAGGTTCAATTCACGAGTTTATGTGTATTCTTAAACCCGTTTGTACTAAAATGCTTATTTTGACCCGTTAAGGGTATTTAAACCCTTTTCCGCATAATTCATAATTATTTGTTCTAGCATCCTATTTTCGCAATATATATCAAATGAACTTTCACCACAACTATATTTATGGTGATTTTACTAAGGTAATCTATGCAAACCAGGTTTTACCCCTTAACTCTTTATTTTACGGCAAAGACCCAAATAGAGCCGTTTGACTAACGTAATACATCTTTCAACTTCTATACTTGCCCTAAGTATTTATTAAATCGTAAAAATCATTTCCAAACAACTTTTAAAGATTGTTTGCTCAATTTAGCCTCCAAGGGCGTTTTGGTCCATTTAGTCTCTTATTAACAAGGAAGGACTTTAGAAAGCATATTTGACCCAAAATCCCTCTTTTAACCTATGATTTTGTTTGAAAAGTCTTTAAGCTTTCCAAACGTAATATCCTTTACTTAAAACATTTGGTTTACTTATCAAGTAACCAAACGTCCATTTTGACCTCTTTTAACACTCTTGAACCACATGTTCTAAATGAGTGTTACCCTACTTCACATACCTGGCGCAGATCAATATATTGACCCGTTTTTAATACCTTGCTTTTATAACCGCTAATCCATAGCGTTGCTAATACCCATTTGACATTTACTCCTGAAATAATATAACTCGACAATGATCATTAGTCATTATTGTCAAAAGGTGATATCTTCACCTTTTGACCCATTTGGTCTAAATGACCGATTATGTTGGCGAGATGGTATTTATTACCATCTCATCTATATGACTAGCTTCGGTTTACACCGTGTGGTCATTTCGCGTATTAATCGTTTTCTTAACACTTTTTAGCCTATCATGGCTTACGCCTTTCAGTGTCTTTCAAAACAAATAGTTATGGTCAACGCATGACCAATTTACCGTTTTAATTCCTTTTAAACCATCAACATGGGTTTTTGTCATGCTCGACTACCTTGTTCCGTACGTTTACATGTCGGAACATCATACCTAAATTATGTATTTATCTTATTCGTAACTAATACGATAAGAGAATATTCTAACCTATAAGACTAGTGTAAGCTATACTTACCTTGCATCCGAATTTATGCTTTTCCGTCATTCTTGCTTCGTTTGACCCGCTTTGTTCCCAAGCTTTCACCTAGCTTGTTAGTCGTCAAACTATCATTGCAAATTGTAAGATGGTTAGATTAGTCATAATTATTCACGACTATTCCATCTCACTTATTTCATACGTCGAAACTACTATTCGACTTCACGATTAGTTAACTTAGCTTATTAAGTTAACCACTTCGAATTACAAGGTTCACAACATTAAGTCTAAATCAACATTATATTTAGAACCCTTCTCACTTCATATTACGCGTAATCACCATATCATTCAATTGCGCGTTTTCGCTCTAATTTCAACACTTTAGTTTTCACTTAGGCATTTTAACAAACACCTAGTGTGCATACATTTTTACACATTTACAACTAGTTCATAACTAGTTATTTTTACCAAGATTAATCATCAAAATTCGCCCCCATCATTTATGATCAAATACTCATACTAGCAATTTGTTTAAGTATTTCTTGATTACTTAACATGCATGATGAATCTAAGCATAGTTATATCATCAATTTCATCATAACATTAAAACCCAATTATCTAAGTGTGTTAATTCATCAAATCCTTCAAATCATAGCATGTTATGTATGATTTTCACTTAGGGTTTCGTTCCTAAGCAAGTATACATCACTAATCTAGCCATAGCTTCTCTAATCCATACCTAATTCACGATTAGGATGATTATCTAATTTTTACAACTTCAAGAATGTTAGAAATTCGACATACCTTACGATCCCCTTGACTTGGTGACCGTTTCTATGTGTTCAAAACCGAATTTGACCCTTGTTTGATCCTCCAATTTGAGGAATTTTGTTGAGTTTAGGGTTAGCTCCCATGGAGCTTGTCTCCTGCTCCATCTCACGCACGCACACACACACTCTTGTGTGTGTGTTGTGTTTTGTTTATAAGTTTATAATTCCATTTTCAAGTTACCCGGCTTTGGTCCCTCGGGTTTGGTTAGTTATTAATTAGGTCACAACCTAATTATTTTCAATAATATTCCCACTTATTAACTAGGTTTATTATTCCTAGTTAACTTAGCGGGTTCGGGGGAAATTACGACTAAGTTTATTTTAGGTCTCGTTACCCCGGGCCTTTCATCCATTTTATTTCCTTAAAAGCTTTTGTTCACTTTTTATTTAATATTAGGATTAATTATTTAAATCCTAATATTTACCGGGTAAATTTGCCACTAGCGGTACTTTACCCGTCTTTCAGTATTAACGGAGTTTGATTATCAAACCCGTTTTCGGGGTGTTACAGATTCAGATTTAGAAAACATTAACTTACCCAAATTGTCGTATGCGTTATCTTCTTCTTTGATCCTCTCTTCATAAGCTTTTAGTCTACCAACCACATCTTCATACCCGACCGTTTTCAAGTCCAAAACTTGTTCAAGCGAGGCCACAATGTGAATAAAACGCCTTGGCAAACTAGTGAATAATTTCTTGACCATTTTTCGTTCTTCTATTTTTTCTCCTAGTGTGGCCGCCTTAGAAGCAATAGACGACAACTTTGAGGCGTACTCATCAATCGTTCCGGTGTCCCTCATCTTCAAACCATCGAATTCGGTTATTAAGGTTTGAAGTCTTGCTTCTTTCACATGTTCCGCACCGAGATTTCTTGACTGAATTGCTTCCCACATCTCCTTTGCTAGCTTCAAATTACCGATCTGTAAAATTTGTTCCTCCGGTATCGACTGAAACAGAAGTGCCTTCGCCATGTTATTTTTCTTCGCATCATTGGAACCCGGATCAATCACATCCCAATCTCCATAAATCCCAAAAATAACCTCCATACGCATGCTCCAGATCGTGTAATTCGTTGAAGTTAACATCGGACACTGAAACGAAACTGGGTTCGTTTCCTTTACCGGAGCATTCGAACCTTCACCCACAACCATCGTTCGTCTCTTTCGTCGACTATAGGTTTTAGTAGTCTCCGGTGAATCAATTTTACTAATATAACCCTTTTAACGCGGTTGTAATCGGTTTATTTTTTTAAAAATTCAACTCGATAGCTAAAACCAAAAATTGGTACTAAAAATATCCTTTTAAACCCAATTACAACAGAATTGGTACTGTACGATAAAACAAAGCAATTTACCTTGCTTTTAAATTGCCTTTCTTTGACAAATTAAAGCATCATGTCAGTGTTGTTTTCCACCACTTCAAGGCAATTTCCTTGCTTTGTTTAATTACCTTTTATATGAAAATAAACAGCAACACGTCACTGTTGTCTTGAAAAAAAAATAGTAAACTTCCGTTTTGCTCCCTGTAGTTTGGTCACTTTAACGGTTTTGCTCCAAACCTTTAAAAATAGCCATTTTACTCCCTGATGTTTCGGTTTTGTCGCCATTTTGCTCCACGGTCTTAACTCCATCCATATTTTATGTTAACTGAAAGGGTATTTTAGTAGTTTCATGTATAAAATAAGGATATTTTGGTAATTTATATTTAAATGTAAATTATTAATATATATATATATAAGTATAGTCTTTACTCCCTCTCTACAACATCACTCTCTCTCTTCTACACCACCACCCACCACCTCACACTGCCGCCACCCACCACCTGGGCGACGCCACCCCTCTCTCCACCAGCAGCTATCACCATCAACCACCACGTACCACCACTGGAAATAGGTGGCAGCGGGTGGTGACTGACAATGGAGATGGGGGTGGCCAACTCCGATTCGACTTTAAAACGGTATCCATCATCCTCTCAACAACATTAATCCCCACCACAAACCCTTCATCCACCATCAAATTCCACATCTTTGAACCTTCAACCAAATTACCCATATCACAAAACCCACAAATTAAACACTTGTAAGTAAACCCATCTGGCTTAACAACCCCTTTCAACTTCTGAACAATGTATTTAGCTTCTTCAACAAGTTTACACCCACATAAACTCTCAATAACCTTATTCAAAGTCCCCAAATCATACCCATATCCAAACCCATTATGAAAAAAAAGTCAACACATTTCTTCATCTCCCTTGCAGAAGCCAAAGTTTTAACCACTATTATGTATGTTTTATCTGTAACCAAAGTACGATTATCGGTTTCTTGAACAAAGTCCCATAACAGATCTACGTTTTTTTTATTTTCCGATGATGTCAAGCATCTTGTTTAGAGTGGTTGGAGTGTGATTGAAGTGTTGGATTTGGGAAAAGGTGTGAAATTTGTAAATGGGTTTCAAAGGAATATGGGAATTTGTTGCAGATTTGGAGGAAGGATTCATGGTTGAGGTGGAAATCGAAGTGGGAGAAGGAGGTGTGGAGTCATGATTTAGGTGAGTGTTGTTGTTGGTAGAGGATGGTGGAGACGCGGAGGAGGTGTGATGGGTTGACGGGTGGTGGAGGTGTGGGAGTGGTGGTGGGTGGAGGTGAGACGATGGCGGCGGTGGTAGTGGTTGTGGTGGTGAGGCGGTGGTGGAGAGAGGGGAGGGTTTTGACAGGGGTTTGAAATTCTGATCATATTTTGGGACTAGAATCTTGGGCATCGAACAGAGCAAAATTATTACCTTTTCCAGTTGTTATTACTTTTTCAACTTATAATTAAATTCATATTTATAGAATTATCATAATACCCTTATCTTTAACAAACATTTTAGACAGAGTTAGGAACGGGGAGTGAAATGGAGATAAGTTAAATAGATCAAGGAGTAAAATGGCTATTTTTAAAGGTTTGGGGCAAAACCATTAAAGTGACCAAACCACAGGGAGCAAAACGGAAGTTTACTAAAAAAAAAAACTTTTTCACGTGTTCCTTGCTATCGGAGTCCTTCTGTTTCACCGTACCCCAATAGCCCACAACCAAGTTTCTCCGGCTTGATTACGTCTGGTAAGAGCTGCTGCAGAACCAATTAAATCTGGAACTCCTTTCAGTGCCGATCTTCTGTTCCGATCAAACACAGTTCCGGTGAGTTCTTCCTGTAAATCCGACCGAACACCCTTCAATCGCAGGTTCAGTTGTTCAATGTCAACCACCCCCTTGGCTCACAGGTATGGTAACTGTAGAAGTCAATCAACCTCTTGTTCGCTGGTTGACTAACTATCACAGGTCCCTAATTCTTTACGTTGCTCACCGGTAATCACCTCTAATCACAGGTAATCACCTCGGTTCACAAGTACCAATCAACCACTTGTTCGCAGGTTGATTGAATACATGTCCCAATTTCGATCTCCGGTATCAACTTCCTCTTGCTCGCAGGTTAGTTGATTTACAGAGGTATATCTCCTTCGCAGGTCCCTCTCGGTTTTAAATCACAGGTGCCTGAATTCGTTCCGCTCTGATACCAATTAAAGGGATTAATTGGTACAGAATGTTGTAATCAAAACACGATTCTTTACGGTTAAACACCCACGAATTTATTATGGAGAAATCTAACTCAAAAACTCCAAATTACAATTTTCCCTACCAATTTGATTGGTATGTATAGCTAACCTAAACACGTTAGACTATAACTAGGAAACCTATTAATTAATTACATAATAATTATCTAAACACACTTTCTAACCTAACACGTATAGGAACCTTAGATAATATTCACTAATTAATTAATATTATTGTTTATTACTTGTCTTGCACTCCAAGCAATCATCCTAGCCATCCTTCACGCATGTAAGCCACAGATTAGACTAGGAATTCCCAACAGGTTCATATATGTTTATATGGTGATTACTGAGTAGTGACGTGGCAGAGCTAGTGGTTACTGACTTAGTGGTGGGAGTTGATAAACAAGTGTATATCAAAAGCTCTATTGAAGACATACAATCTTTTGGCGACTTAATCGGTTTGCTCATGATGACAAAATCTTCAATGTCAAGCTTGTATCAGTCACAAAAGGTGTTGATAGAGATTAAGGTGGTGTTTGTTTTTCTAAAAAAGATCTCTCCTGTTTGTGACGCGTAGACATTGTCATCTGCAGACTATTTGTTTTTCCGAAGACATTTCATTAAAAAACGTCTGCGTGAGCTCTTCTTGGTGCAGACTTGCCCAGCCACTTTTAAGATTTTCTAAGGTCTGCAGAGGGTTAAACGTCACTTTTAAGAATAGAGCAAGGTTAATTCCCCTTGTGTATTCAAATAAACTTCTCCAACGTGTATTAGGGGTTTACGAATTTTGTAGGACTGTATCATTGTATCAGCAAGGTTAATAACCACTTTCACCCACTAAAACAATAACAAAATGCTGTCATAGCCTCAGTTTTTCCTTGAAAAAAGTAATACAAAATAGCTTAGGGATGAGCTTGTTACCGGTGGCGGTACCAAATGTGTCGATCCAGAAAATCGTTAAAATCGAGTACCGCTGACGGTGTCGAAAATGCTCGGTTCAATATGGTACCGGTACAATATTTAAAGGAAAGATACCGATACCGGTACCCAATCAAAAGTACCGATCCTGAAAATACAAAAACATTAGCATCAATACTGAAATTTGATCGATACAGTATCATTTGGTGCCGGTATTTTTCAATACTAGTACCAAAATGCTCTATCCCTAAAATAGCTATAGTCATGGTTTTTCTTCTCCAAGATTTCATGATTTCCATACTAAGATTTCCTCAATTATGAAATCTTCCTATACTAATAAACAAAAATCTTTTTTGACACGTGTCACTTTCTCATGCTTTCTCACCTTATTTTTTTATTTATCTATGTTAAATAACAATAATAATTTTAAACTAAAAATTAGATAAGAATAAATATTTGTTTTTCTATAAATAATTTTAAACAAAAATTTAGATAAGGATACACCTTTTTTTATAAAAGATTATATAAAAGAGAATTATATTTCAACTATAGTTTATCAAATCCATCGAGCCGACTTAAAAAAATACTAGCCATTACCATTTTAGATATTCATAAAAAATGTAAAAAATACTACCGAATTATATGCACATTTAATACGATTAAAAATTATAGTTTATTTTCTTTAACTATAAGGTAAGTTATTATCTTATAAATATTCAAAAAATACTTATGATATACGAATTAAAATTAGTTTAAGGACCGAAGAAATTTATATAGGTCAAAGAGAATTTATTTCTTACGGTATAATTCATAAAAAATGATGAAATTAATAAAAATGTGGGGATCGATCTCCACCTTTTTGTACCATGAAATCTCTTGAATACAAAATTGAGACGAGTGTTTTATCTATCGAAATAAACAAACAAGCATGAAGGTCCTTAAAACTAACTAAAATAATTGTATCTCATAATTTGAATGCATCATGAAAATATTATTCAACCCATGTAATACATCTGCTTTTTAACTAATAGTAAATATAAAAAAACAAAGTAAAATGTTATAATAAGTAAATAGTATATCAACGTTCATTTTTGAAAGATAAATCATGACGACTGTATATATTAATATATGATATTATATTTTGTTCAATATGTTCAATACACGGGTTTTTTTTTAAAGATAGATCGTTTTTATTATTTATTATATAAATTTACACTTATACAACCCGTGTAATACACGGGGTTTTAACCTAGTATAATAAATAATCAAAAGTCGTTTTCACTCCATCTTTAATTCTATATCCATTCAATTTTAACCTAAAACTTACACATAATCAAATATTCATTGTTAATCACACGTTAACTTATTACCAAACATATCCCATGTGGTTTGGATTGGGCCGGCTTCCTCCTTGGAGGTCGCCGGTTCGATCCCCGGGAGGTGCAACGGGGGGTGGGACGTCCCAATGATGGATCGTATCCTACCAAGGCATGGTGCGGTCATGAGGGCAACCCGGTTTTACCCAGCTGTTACCCCAGCGAGTCTCTCGTGTGGGGGCAGTATGGTTTCCGGGCGGAAGTCAGCTTATGCGACGGCCGGGGCCCGATCGAACATCGCGTCCGTAAATGCCGGGCTGACGGGGGATTGTCTTAGACATGAACCCGGTGACCACTGGTCCAGTACAAAGAAAGTCACCTTCCAAAAAAAACCTTATGCCACACAATATTCTCAGATCTCCTTCCATTCACTGACATTTCATGCCGAATCAAACCTAAGGGTGTCCGGGGCACTCCCCTCTTAGGGGAGTCCCCTCTCTTACGCACACCCAATCCTCGTGTGCCACGTCAACTCCCCTCTTAAACTCCCCTCACACCCCAATTTGATGGCGCCACTCCCCTCTTAGGTGAATTGCTTTTTTTATTCAAAAAGAAAAAAAAAAAAAAACAAAGTTTTCATTGGTTGAAATAGCGGCTGGCCCCACCACCATCTCTCCCCCTCTTCGGTCACTCCCCACCGCTCACCCTCCCCGATTCGGGTTCCCGCTTGGATGGCGGCGGTGTTCCCGATCGGGGAAAGTGGTCACCGAAGGGGTCCCCGATGGGTGCCCCGGATACCCTAATTTTCAAACAAAACAGTTAACAGAATATATTCAAATATTCCACAACAAAATCAACTTTACAACATCATTTCCTACCTATACAAATACAAGTGAGGGGAATAGTGCCACGCAGCTGCGTGGCACTTCCCTATTAGACCAAACATTTTTTCATTTTATATTCGTTTTAAAATTACGGTTGCATCCTTTATTTAAAATAGGATTACGTTTTTGCCCTCACTTCAAAATAAAATTATGCTTTAGTCCCTCACTCAAAATTCCGATTTTGCCCTCGGTTCATGATTTTACCACGTTTATATTTATAGTCATGCATGGCACTCCCTTACTGGCCCAACAAAATTACGATTTTATTCAGCTTTAAAATTACGATTTACCATCAGTTCAAAATTATGCTTTTACCCTCACTTAAAAATAAATTTACGCTTTTGCTCCTAGCTAATTTTTTTCAATTTTGCCCTCGGTTCAACATTACGATTTTGCTCCGTTTAAATTTACAGTTTTGCCATTAGTTTTTTTCCTTATAATAACGATTTTGCCATCTGTTCAAAATTATGTTTTTACCCTATTTAAAAATAAATTTACGTTTTTGCTCCCAGCTAAAAATTTCAATTTTGCCTTCGGTTCAAAATTATGATTTTGCGCTGTTTAAATTTACAGTTTTGCCATTAGTTTTTTTCCCTCACACAGCCAAGTTACAATTTTGCCCTCAACCCCATTGGTCCATTTAATTTACGATTTTATCCCCGAAACAAAATTATGATTTCCCCCTCAGTTCAAAGTTACGTTTTCCCCATCGTTTTAATTTTTGTAGCAAAACTATAAAAGTTTTTTGTTTTAATTGGTTGACTCGATTTAATTTTTTTCCGTTTAAAGGAGCTGCATAACACTCGCTCATTAGTCCTAAAAAATTACAGTTTTTCCATGAGCCCAAAATTACGGTTTTATTATCGTTTTAGTTTTTTCCTACAAAAATTATAGTAGTTGGACCAACTTTTTTTTTAATTTAATTTTATTTCCACTTTAAAATTACGCTTTCGTCCTTTGTTTAAAATTACGTTTTTACCCCAGATCAAAATAAAATTATACTTTTGGCCCTAGCTCAAAATTACGCTTTTGCCCTCGGTTCAAAAACTCGCTTTTAATAGTGCCAGGCAGCTTGCCTGACACTTCCTTATTGGACCAACTTTTTTTTAAGTTAATTTTATTTCCAGTTTATAATTACGCTTTCGTCCTTTGTTTAAATTACATTTTTGCCCCCAGCTCAAAATAAAATTATACTTTTGCCCCTTGCTCAAAATTACGCTTTTGGCCTCGATTCAAAAACTCACTTTTAATTTTGTTCCCAGTTTCAAATTACGGTTTCGCCCTCCGTTTAAAATTACGTTTTTGCACCCAGTTCAAAATAAAATGTTGTTTTTTCCTCTAACTCAAAATTACGATTCTGCCCTCAGCTCAGAATTACGTTTTTGCCCACAGTTTAAAATAAAATTATGTTTTTCCCCCTAACTCAAAATTATGATTTTGCTCTCACTTTAAAATTATGATTTCGCCTTCAGTTCAAAATATAATTTACGATTTTGCCCTCTGTACAGACATACATGTTATGAGAGAGAAATATTCGGCTTATTGCCCCGCAACGCGGGCGGGGCAAAAACTAGTTTCATACAAAATCAACTTTACAACAATTTAACTATTTATAACACAATAAAAAGTCAAAAAATATAATTTACTACATAAACCTTGTTTTCCATCTAGTCATACAGAACAATCATTTATAATTAACCGCATCTCTATGATTTTTTTAACAGTCAACGAATCCTTCAAATGGGCTACAGGCGAAATTCACCACATCGAGATACACTCGCCTTCCAAACCATGAAAAACCCTCACCTAGAGCCGAAACCCGTAAACACTAGCACCAAAAGCACGACAATACGACTAAATGCTGGTAGCAGGAATTGAACCTAGAGTCAATACGAACACCAGGTCTCTCCCTTACCACTCCATCACTAATCTATTTATCATCTAATTACAACAAGAAGATCCTGACAACTACCTAAATCTCTATCAACACATTACATATTCATCCATTAATTAATTAATACACAGACAAACTCATTTGATTTGATGTCACCACACACAATCTTCTTCATGTACAATTCAATTTCATATTGTACACTCTTTCAGTTTCACTACATAAAACACCAATGATTTCTGTTCCATATTATTCACTTACATCCAAATCCACTAACCTAGGGTTTCCAAACTTCCCGTCACCGTCGCCGCTCAATTTCCGCCGGAATCTGACGTCATCCTCGATCGAATTAGCTCCGATTAAAGCAAACGAAGCTTCGAGAATGTCTTCCTTAAAAATTAATTCAAATGATTCGGATGAATCTAGTGGTATGAAATGATGTGTGAATTGTTGTAGTAAAGTTGATTTTGTTGTTGTGGAATATTTGAATATATTCTGTTAACTTTTTTTTGTTTGAAAATTAGGTTTGATTCGGCATGATGAAGTGTCAGTGAATGGAAGGAGATCTGAGAATATTGTGTGGCATAAGTGTTCAGTGGAGAAAAGTGATAGGCAGGAGTTGCTGAAGCAGAAAGGTTGTGTGGTGTGGATTACTGGACTCAGTGGTTCAGGTTAGTTAAAGCTTATGTAATAGTTGTTGAGAGTGATTATGTGTCTTTTTAGATTTGAATGTTTGGTAGTTAGTTAATTGTTGACTTAGTTTATAATGATCAAATCATAGTAATTGAAGGCAATAGGCAGTTAAAAGCTAGGGCGCGAGATAAGCAAGGCGCACAGTATAAACATACATATTATTTTTGGCTAGTTCTTGGTTTTAAAAAGCGAGAGGCGCACATAAGCGACGAGGTCTAAAACCGAGGCGTGAAGCACACAGCGCAAAAGTGGTGGGCTTTTTCGTACCTAAGGCGCATGGAGATTATATTAAAAAATTGTATATCCCATAGGTTTTTAGTATCCCTTATCCAAAATATAGCTATAAATAAGGTTTATATATAATTTTACCTACATGTACAAGCCTAAAAAACTATTGTACAGCACTTTGATGCATAAAAACAACATAAAAACACCCAAAGTACACAAGGCGCGCGCCTCAGACCCCAAAAAAAAAACCCAAAATACGCGCTTTTATTGCGCTTTGTGGAAAAGGCGCGACTCAAGTGACATGAGGCGCTGAGGCCTGCGTCAGGTTTAAAACCCAGGGCTGGTTAAGGCTGGTTCTGTACTGTATGAGATTGGTATCACTATCGTACAGCAAAATACTGAAACGGAAAGGAGTTCAAATCTAAATGGAATACTGTAGGTATGGACTATGGTAATCGTTGAAATACTGATACGATACCGATTTTGAACAGTACTGATACCAAAATCATTAGAAAACAAATACTGGTACTGGTATTTGGTCAGAAAATCTCATCCCTTGTTCCAGGCCATTTTTAGATGTTTCAGACCTGTTCATGCCGGTTTTTTTTTGCGGAATTGACGCATGTGCTTATCCAGCCATTAACATGTTTAATTTAAATTTGATTCAGGTGAGAGCACATTGGCCTGTGCATTAACACGCAGTTTTAGATGTTTCAGACCTATTCATAAATCATACCTTTTTTTTATACGAACCGAATCATATATCAAATGGCCCTAAGAAAATAGAGAGATGCTTGTGAGAACTTGAAGATTTAGAAGAGACTCAAATCATTTTCATTTGTAATTTTTTAGACCGAGACACAAACCCTTTATATAAGGCTTACAAACAAATAGAAAGGAAAACGTGAACTATAGCAAACATTTAGGATAGCATGGTGAACATGGTGAACGTGGGTTTGTGAGGATGTGCATGGAGATCATGGGGACACATCGGCAAGGCACAAATCATTTTTTTGTAAAATCTGACTGAAAATTTGCGCTTGTGCGTCTTGATGGACGCAGCTAGGGATGAGCATTTGATACCGGGTACCGGTACCAAATTTCCCATGCCGAATTATTTTCGGTACCGGTACCCATCTTTGGAGATTTTCGGTACTGATACCAGTACCAAGCTCATCCCTAGACGTAGCGCCTTTTGTGCCTTTGACTACTATGGATCAAATACAGTTATCATATATGCCTACCAATTGGAGTATACATCATTTAATTCCATTTATATGATTAACCAGCTGACAAAAGGCTTTAATTACAAATGTGATTCAGGTAAGAGCACACTGGCTTGTGCATTAGCACGCGGTTTGCATTCTCGAGGGAAGCTAACGTACGTCCTTGATGGTGATAATGTCAGGCATGGTCTTAACAGTGATCTTACGTTCCAACCAGAAGACCGTGTTGAGAATATAAGAAGAATCGGTGAGTTTAATTCTTCCATAGCTAATGCCTAATTGTAGTACTCGCGTTTGCTGTATTGATTGTATACTAATTATGGATTTTTAGGAGAAGTTGCAAAGTTGTTCTCAGATGCTGGAGTTATCTGCATTGCCAGTGTGATATCTCCCTACAGAAAAGATCGCGATGCTTGTCGAGCCAAACTTCCAGAGGGAGATTTCATTGAGGTTAGTTCTATACTTCTATATGTATAAATTTGAGCTTTTCTTGATTATAAAAGGTTGCATTTCATAATTATTAACATGACATTGTGATTGATAGGTTTTCATGGATATGCCTTTATGTGTTTGCGAGGCCAGGGATCCAAAGGGTTTATACAAGCTTGCGCGTGCTGGAAAGATTAAAGGTAATTTATGGTCAAGAATTATACTTATGTCTTGATTAGTTCTTTTTGGTAACCGTGAGAACCCATTTTACTCACTGAGACCTCTCCAATACCCTGCTAACTAGGGCTGCAAACGAACCGAATGTTCAGCGAACAGTTCGTGAACCGTTTGGCGGGAAGTTTGTTTGTTTAATAAATGAATGAACACGGACAATAAATTTCGTTCGTTAGTTAAATGAACGAACATGAACAAAGGCCGCTTTCGTTCATTTATGTTCGTCAACGTTTGGTAACGTGTTCGTTTATGTTCGATAGTTTATTAGTGCTTTTAATTTTTATATTTTATTTAAATACTTCAATTCTGACAAATAAAATATTTAATAAGTCATTGTATTACATATTCCGTTCATGAACGCTTGTTTGTGTTCGTTTGTTTTCATGAACATTAGTTTGTGTCCGTCTGTGTTCATGAACGTTCGTTACCTAAAATTAACAAACAAACACAAATGAACCTGAACACGTTCATTTCCTTAACGAACCTTCACGGACAGAAAATCTCATTCGTTAAGTGTTCATGAACACACAAACGAACATGAACACATATATCTGTTTCTTTCATATAAACTGACGGGTTACGTTTATATCATCGTCTTGGCAGGTTTTACTGGGGTTGATGACCCATATGAGCCGCCCCTAAACTCTGAGGTATGCTGACCCGTAACATCAATTTTAAATACCTTTGTGGTTTGAAAAGTTAAAATAATTGAAACATGTGATTGATCAAGTATGCAATCTGGAATGTGCAGATAGTAATACAACAAGAAGGGGATGTGTGTCCTCCACCTGAGGTTATGGCTGAGAAAGTGATATCTTATCTGGATGCAAAAGGGTATTTGGAGGCATGATCTTTGAAGTACCCTCTCATGTGTATGTATATGCTGCAAACACGGACTCTTAATAAACTGTTGTGTATCGAGGAAATTACTCGTTTCCTGGTTCCAATCTTAGTTAACCAATCGGTTAACTGCCGTTAGATGTCATACCTCCTCCCCGTTGGGAGGGGAGGTAGTTAATTACCATTGATTGTTGTGTATGACTAGATGGAAAATAAGAATTATGTAGTAAATTATATTTTTTGACTTTTTATTGTGTTATAAATAATTTAATACAATATATTCTTGTAGATGCTTATGGATTATTGTTCCCCATTGGATATTGTTGAGTGTTAACCCTCGTATCAATAATATCCCCCATTACTGGTACTTGAGCTCGGGTATTCTTTATAAACCCAACATATAGGGTTTGTTTGGTATGTGGTAATGGAATGGACGAGGGAATGCAATGGATCATTACCATTCTATGTCTTGTTTGGTTACCATGTGTGAATGGAATGAATTATTATTGTGTGTTGTTCGATAGTCAAGAAAAACGGAGTAATAAAATCAGCGGTGAGTGGTGGTGGTGGCCGGTGGTAGTGATTGCGGGTGGTTATAGGTGGCGGTGGTGGGTGTCGGTGGCGGCGATGGGTAGTGGTGGTGGTGGTGGCGGCGAGTGGCGGTGCGGCGGTGACGACGAGTGGTGGTTGCGGCAAGGTGGTCGTTGGTGGTGGGTGGCAGCAGAGGTGGCCGTTGGTGGCGGCGGCGAGTGGCGTTGGCGGTTAGTCGCAGCTGTGGGTGATAACGGTGGCGAGTGGGTGGTGGCGGCGGCGGTGGCGGCGATGGCTGTCGGGGTGAGGTGGTGGCGGGTGGCGGCGATGGCGTCGGTGGTGGGTGGTGGTGGGTTGTGGCGAAGGTGGTGGGTTGTGGTGTTGTTGATGAATGGTGCAAGAGGGGATGAAATGGAAAAAAAACATGGGGGGTGGAAGGAATGATTTTGAGGGAATGGAATGCCTTTTGGAATGGGTGATTTCATTCCATTGACTAACCAAACACCCTTTTCTTCATTCCCTCGTAATCATCCATTCCATTCCACCTCTAATTCCTGCATACCAAACACTACCATAGGGTATTGTAGTGTTAGATTCCCTGTACCTTTAGCTTTAGCCAAAATAGAAAAAATGCAACTTTTTGTATATGACACATAATCAAATACCTAAAATCTGTTTCTACAAAAAATAGATATGATCAAAGTAAGAAATATAACATGAGAGATACAAAAATGATGCATCTAGAAAGCAAAGGTTTTACTTTGACCGCATTTGTCTAGCGATAGCAGGCAACCATCTTTCCCCGCGAATCCTTTTCAACTCCGCAACTCTCTCTTCTTCTCTTTTGGCTTTTGCTTTTGCAGCTGCATCTCTTGCTTCCAACTTAGCCAAAAACCTTTCACGTGCTTTTTTTGCTGAACATATTATATCGTCCCCATCAACTACAACCGATTTCAATTGCCGCCTAAACTGCCAAAAAAAAAGATAAAAATCTCAACACAAAATTTAACAATTACATGCTATAAACAATACAAGTTGAGTACTCTTGAAGGCCATTTGTGTAGTGCAAGCTGGTTTTACTTGATTTATTGGTTAGGAAGAAGTACTGGTGGGGTCTAGTGAGTTTTCCGGTAATAGGTTCTCAAAGTTAAATAAAAAAACAAAAAGGACAAGTTGAGTCGCACCTTTTTTGATTTCTCATCAACCTCCATGTTAGGAGCTATTCTTGGTCGCTTTAGTGGTCCTTGAAGTTCATCTGATACAATAAAACCGAAAACATATATTTAAAAGTATACACAAAAAAAAAAAAAAAAAAAAAAAAAAAAGGGGATTTAGTCAGATGATGAGCTTACCAACTCGATCGAACAGTATGCCACGTGGGGCGTCTCTAAACAGTCTAACACCACCTTCATTACTGATGGAATAGTTTTCTGCAACTTCTGTGGGTTCTTTTCTCACCACTTTTATGCTTTTCTCTAATATGTCATCCAATAACTTCTGTGCCTGTGGTCATTTGCAAACAACCATCATCGAATCAAGTAGGCTATAATGTCAATTCACATGATATATATACGAGATGTTAGTTTAAAGTAAGAACCCCTCGATAACTAGGAACTGAAAGAAAAATCTTTGGTAGGGGTGACAATCGGTCAGGGTCTGGCAATCTTAGCCCAATGCAAGATAATAAAATCATGTCTGATACCCGTTGGGTTAACTGGCTTCCTTATGGATATCGGGTATACCCGTTTATGATCTTACGTTGATACCCACTGAGATTCCCATCGAAAGAAACCTGATATTAGGATCACCCAAAAACAAACTTGAAATAATTCTATATTTTATATAGCGGACTTTAAAATCCTGTTACTGTAATTTTAAGACAATGTAGTATATTACTATATTCGATTTCAATACGGATGATCGAATGAGTATCACATAAAACCACAACCGTCTCTAACTCGCGAAAAAAATTGATAATTTATTTCATAAATGATACCCAACCCAAAATGTTTGGCGTTTTCATGTCAGCTTTGGGTTTTTTTTGCCATTCCATTTTTTAACCTTTGGTTATGCATGTGCTTCATTATATAAAAGAGGCATCAATTTATTAGAATAAATGGTTCATTTGGTTACTAAATAATTAATGATTCTCAACCTCCGCCAGAGTCACAACGTAAGACTCCCCATCGCATATCCCTGATCATAAAAGAATCCCGATGGCAAACCCGAAACATTTAAGACAGGTACAAGATTCCTTCTAAAAGTTTTACAGGTTTGGCATGGTATTAAGTGATATCCGTCCAGATGCCCGATTCCCCATATCGAAACGGGATATACCAACATGTTATGTAATAAATAGTTGAATAATTCATGTAAGTTTTTGAGATGAGTTCAAGACTGGGTCCTAGAACGGATAAATTGGAACACGATAAGACTATAAACGAGTATACCCGACAGCATACCATCTAACCATTATATCAAACGAACACACCTAAATTCCAAATTCATTACGTTACATCCCACAAAATGAATGCTGCCTAAATAGATTTCATACAGAAATTTGACCATTTCATTAAGCGCAAACTTTAAAAGACGTAATAGATTAGTGATCTAATTGTAAGTGATGATAAAAAAAAAATACCTTGATTTGGTAGAGTTTAATGTTCTTGGTGTCTGCTCGACTGGGAGAACCGCCGGGGGTTGTGGTTGTTCCGTTGGCCACCGTGGAGCTGTTTGATGGAGCGGTGGATGTGACGGAGTTTATGGCGGCTCTCCACTCAGCGTCGCCGTCTTCCTCCCCACTGCTGCTAGAATCGCCGCCCATTTCGGCGGCGCAGGGTTTTGGGTTTAGTGTTGTAGGTTTGGGCTTCGGTTCAGTGTTGATTGGAAAAACATTTTATCACACATTTTGTATTTTTACTTGTTTGGTCTATTATATTTTTCATATTTCGCAAATTTAAATTTTACATTTCGTTCTACATTTTGTGAATTTACATGGCGTAACATACGTGTGTGCTTCAAAGTTTTTACGTTTCGTTCTAAATTTTGCGAGCTAACACAATGCAACGTGTGTGTGTAATTCAACGTTTTTACGTCTTATTTTTTCCGTTTGGCAGGTCCGTTGTAACGCGCAGGTCCTAGATAGACTTAGTGATTCTTCTATGTTTTATGCTTCGGTCTAATTTTTTCAAATTAACACGCTGCAACTTTAATGTTGGTGGTCCCTATCAGTGGTGTAGCATTGCCAAGATTCACACAAGAAATTATAGGCTAAACTCCTTGTGTTGCTTGGGTTGAAGATGGAACTTCGTATAAATTAAATGTTTAATCTTTGGCAAAGAGGTGTGTTGTGTCTTTAATAATTCCTTCTACCCTTCTTCTTTCGTAACGAGCTTCTGATTGTTTTGGTCTTTGATCATGTGGAAGTTCTTGATGACCAAAGGAGGTGAAGCTTATTAGTACACTCATGATGTGTAACAACCCATATACTAATAAGGAAAATCCGATCTTGGGGAAGTGGTTGACCCATTTGTGGAAACACATCTTGTGATCACCCTCGTTTACCAAGAATGTCGTTGTTGGCAATTTGGCATGCACGTCTATATGCTAGGCCTCAACAATTAGCCAAAACTTGGTCTTGTGGCTAGTCTAACACGGTCTATATGTTAGACTTGGCGTCGTCCAAGAGTTGGTGAGCCCATGTTAAAATACTATATGTCTTTATATATATATATTTTTATTATAACGTCACCCGTTAAATAAATATCAATCACCCTAACTAATCGCATGTGTCATTAGAACCCATGGGGAGCACTTAGATATATCCTTGCAACCTTTGAAGTGAGACAAATGTATGTCAAATAGAGGATCGCAGGCCATGGGAACCATGTAAAAGAAAGAAGAGTAGTCATGTAACTAACTCAAGATTAGGGGATTGTTCCTTAAAAAGAACCTTTATCTAAGATTGGGCAATGAATTATCTTTAACCAGCTCTAATTCTATTTTGACCTTAGTCACATCTTGTAAATCTATATAAAATTCGACGGTAACCTTAGCTAGGAGCCGATTCTTTGAGTTATTTAACATCATCTCTTGCCAATAAAATAACTATAATTCGTCCCAAGTGGATTCGGAGATCCAAAGCAACACTATTTGTGCTCTTGATATTCTCGACTAATCGTCTATTACTTGCTTTTATTTTATGTTTTAATATAAAAATAAAAAATGATAATTAAATAAACTAGTTGGTAATTTAAAGTTAATTATTAAAAGCCGTATCCTTTGGGTTCGATACTCGGTTCTTACCTTTAGCTCTACTACAAAAGATAGGTACGCTTGCCTATTGTGTGTGTCTAGTCTAAGTAAAAATCATTTCTTATAAATTTAAAACTAGGTGAAAGTGCCTAAAAGTTATTAACTTAACCCACCTAATATGTGATAAGAGTTACTAAATTAACTAGACCAACACATCGCAAGACTCGACACATCACAAACCACTATAAATAGAGAAGTCTCACTGCATATGAAACTTGACAGTGCGTTCCCTTCCCATCATGTTCTTTTTATCTAAGTTGGGTAAGCAATTAGTTTAGGTTTTATTAGTCCTTTTTACTAAAAATCGGCTTAGTTGTAACATCCTAAACAAAAACTAATATGGAAATTTAACCGAATTAACCGGGGATAGCGGGTAGAAGACCATTAGTGGTAAAAAGTTAACCCGATAAACATTAGGATTTAAATAAATGAATTTAATGTTAAATAAAAGGTGGATGGATGCTTACTAGAAAAATAAAGTTTATAAAGGGTCCGGCTACCGGGACTTAATCTAAGTCAGATTGTAACATTCCCGAGCTTAATAAATTGAATTATCATATTCACTTAACAATTGACATGAAGTATGTAACTAGGAATTTAACCTAGTTAACATAGTTGTTTATTAATAAAGATTAATTGGGTTATGAACAGCAAAACATGGAGGGACTAATAGTGCATATCCTTCAAAGTTAAAAATATAAAAGTTTAAGAAAATAAAACACACACATATTGTGTGTGTAGGTCGTGTATAGAGAGGGAAGGGAAGAAGACTTCTTCCAAAATCTCAAGAAAAAGTCAAAATTGAAAAAGGATTCATCATGGAATCGATGCATGATCTCAAATTCGAGATCATCTAAGCTTACAAATCATGCGGTATGTTGTAAAATTAGATTTGATGAATTTCATGTGAAGAGGAACTTGAAAGTGATAACATTGAGTTCAATATTAGTGTTAGTTTGGTGAAATTGATGATGTATATATGTTCACAATCATCATACTTGCTAGAATATGTGAAATACGTAAACCATTTAGAGATTTAAGTATATACTCATACATGTCATAAAGTGGGTTTCTGTGATATGATGAATTGGTGTTGTTTTGATGTTCATGATTATCATATTTGCTTGTATGTGTAAGATACTTGAACAAATTAGAGATTTGAGTAAATGTTCATATATGCATGAAGTAAGTTCTGATGTCATGATGAAATTTATGTGAGAAACTTGAATAGTTTAGATGTTAGGATGAATGTCCAATTGTATGATGAAATGGGTTTTTGCATAAGAAATGAAAACCCAAAATTTTAGTATGATTGTTTGATGAATTAGCATACGATGACTAAAATTTTTGCATATGATTGTTAATAATCGTATGAACTTGTTGAATTGAAAGAAATGAGATGAATTTGGTTGAGCAATTTAGTTAAAATGGTGGCCTAAATATGATGCCCACCAAATGTTTGATAAAGTTCCTAAATGAGTTTTATTGATCTTGTTAGTGCATATATATGTCAATTGGCAATTTAACTTTTAAAAGTCAAGCTGGACTATAATAGAATTGAATGTGAAATATAGTATAAAAGTCCACAAGGGTGATAGTCATGGTATTGATAACTAATATAGCCATCTTGTGGATACTGTATTATAGTTTGACTCTTTACAAGTTAGGTGGAAGCTTGTAAAGAAATGGGTCAAGCGGGTCAAAGGCGCAAGAAAGCATGAACGGACGCAAGGTAAGTAACGCTTACACCTCTTAAATAAAACCTCTACTTATGTAATCGGTTAAGAACAAGATGATCAAAGAATCAAATGAACTTTTGAATAAAATGTTATGGCGAACTGATGTGGGTCGAACGAATAAAATGGGAAGAAACCATATATTGATGGTAAACAATGAGTTTTGAAAATGATACTTTATGACGTAAGCCATAACGGGTCAAACAAGAAAAAGATGAGTTTTGGTGAAAAACACTTGCTGACGCGAACCAAAACGATCAATCAAGTAAAAATGAATTTTGGTAATAAATACTTGCTGACGCGAACCAAACGGGTCAAACAAGTAAAAATAAGTTTTTGGTGACAAACACTTGCTTACGCAAACAAACGGGTCAAACAAGTAAAAAGCTATATTTTGGTGATAAATACTTGTTGACGCGAACCAAACGGGTCAAACAAGTAAAATAAGTTTTTGGTGACAAACTCTTGCTGACGCGAACCAAAATTTTGGTGATAAATACTTGCTGACGTGAACCAAATAGGTCAAACAAGTAAAAAGTTGAATATGGTTATAAACACTTGTTGACGTAAACCAAACGGGCCAAACAAGTAAATATGAATTTTGGTGATAAACAATATAAAGATTAATCTAGATGCTAAAAAGGGGGCGAATCAAGAATGGTCAAAAGGACAAACATGTTCTGCGGGTCACGGGTTTGAAACCCGGCCTCCCAAGTTTTTCGTTCTTTTTAAGTTTATTTTGTTTAGTTAAGTTTTAATCAATAAGTAACTAATCTAATCTAATTAATTAATTAATTAATTGTTAAGTTAACTTTAAAACAGGAAAACAATAGATTTATTTAATAGATGTTAATTTCTTTATAAGCATCAAATATAGAATAAACTAGTATTAAGCACCCCTGCATTGCGATGGGGGCGATCACTAATGCCGCACTGCTGCGAGAGACCACTGACACTGAAGTTAGGGCATGTTAATGCCATGAAATTAAACTGAAACGTAAAACATAGAATAAAATAACTAACTTGATTTAGGACTCGCGCGTTAACCCGCGTCTATTTTTTCTCATTTGACAGGTTCATCGTAATCTATATATATTATATATCATTACCACTATACAAACCATAATGCATATATTACAACCATTGCATCAATATGTTGCAAATTATATTTATGTAAGATTTTGGCTAAATTAATTAGATTATTATAAATAATAATAATTTACAAATAAAACAACACAAATTTGAATGGATCAAACTGATTGAACATGGTAAGATAATGAAACCATTATTTGATTAGGGCACAACCACTTAAGCACAATTTACAACCATACATGCATACAAAACAGATTGAATTTGGCAAGGTAATGAAACCATTATTTGATTAAGATACAACCACTTAAGCACAATTTACAACCAAACATGCATACAAATTATTTGATTAAGGTACAAACATTTGAGCATGATTTACAACCAGAGATGTATACTATTTGATTAAGGTACAAACATTTAAGCATAATTAAGATGCATACTATTTGATTAAGGTACAAAAATTTAAGCATAATTTACAACCAAAGATGCATACACATGTTACAAATTAATAGTATATAAATTATCAATTTCATCTTGTATTGGATAAATTTCACAATATAAAAATTCCAATGATATAATGTCGGGACAACTCCTAACTTTCTACGAGGTGATGAATCTTTGATCTCACCCGAATCTCTCGGGATCTAGAAAACCATGGTGACTCAGGACGTACCTTGCAAATGCCAAAACTCTAAAATAGTTAACTAAAGTAATGTGGTTTTTTATCTTATATTTAGTGGTTTTGTATCTTATATCTTAGGATAATTTTTTCATAATTTGGAACTCTCTCGTTCATCGTGCGCTTATTCCAAGGAATCACAAAACGCAACCGGTGAGTATATCTTTTACAATTCCCCTTTTTCTCATTTAAATGTTTTGGGGTGTATTATGTGTCATAATGCATTTGTTTATTTCTTCAAGTTTTCATTATTCAAATACATGTAATGTTCAATGTGTGATTATGTGGTAATTGTAATTTTTTCATTGTTTGTGTCACTAACCATTGTCGCTAATCAGGTGTCGCTAATCATTATTCCCATGGATCCATTAGGCTGACTAGGTTTCCCACGGCCATGGGTTGTAGCCTAGTATCGCCACATCATTTAGATTCACTCGTTGGTAGGCTTGAGTCTCATATTTATAGTGTCGTCATGTTCAGTTCAGCTTTTACAGTTACAATGTCATGTTGGTTGATTGGTTATGAGTTATTTATCTATTATTAATATTTATTGTTATCGTTTAATTGTTGTTGAATTTGCATGTTAATATTTTCGTAAAACAAATAAACAAAACCATTTTATTTAAAACAATAAGATTTACTCACCAACTTATGTTGACAAAAAAAAATTTACACATGATACATGTAAACAAGTTTGAAGCTGTTGATGATAACACGTAGGGATGAGGCCTTAGAGAATTAAACGGATTATGATATGCATTGTTTGATTGTGAAGGATTATTTGAATAAATTGTATTGTGACGTGGATTAATTTGATTATTAATAATATTCCAACTTTTAAATATCTTGTCATAAGTTGTGAACAATCAATCATGCCCTGATTACTTATTCTGTTGCGGGTCAGGGTGTGACAAAATCATCATATTTTTAAAAATTATAAAAGAAAAATTGTGAGTGTGCTACATGCTAAAAGTTATATGGCCTCAAATGATAAAAAATAAAAGAAACAAAGAAAAATATGTAAGGTGTAAATATTAAGTCACACTAGACTATTGTAAGTTATGCTAAAATGGCTACAACAAAAGTTCTTAAAGTACTTATGTACATTGATTTTGTGAGATAATAATAACATTAACTTTTGTAATATATATAATGTGTTGGCTTTCAATTCTCATCTTTCATCATTTTTATTGAAGGCTTGTTCAGATTAATCTCTGTCTATTTTAGTAAATAAATATGTTTGCTTTAACTGTAACAAAACCGAAACTTCAAGTTGTCAAATCACCAATTAGGTTTAGGCTCCAAACTTGAAATAAGTTTGCACATTTCATTAAGGGAAATTAAAGTTTCCTTTCATCTGTATCTATTCATTTGATCCCATACAAATCCTTTTGTTTATTACCTTCTTTGACCAGAAAATCATACCCAATGGGTTAAAGCTTCAAGAAATATGATTTTTTTTTTCATCCAATGGTTAATTTGTGATATCAGAACCAATTACTCTATAACATGTGTTTATTTATATAATCCTTTTGTAAAAAACAATACATTTTTTGAAATACTTATGTTTCTTTTGTGCATGATCACATATATAAAAAAAGTGATGATGGTAATTTAGCGTCTTGAACGAGGAATCATAAACCAGCAAGAGGTTTGTCTTAATCATCGATAAATCAATATTATGTTCTTAAACATTGATGTACTAAGTCTTTTGAAATATATCTGATGAAAACATGTTAACCCAAAATGAAGTTAATGAATTAGCACAACAAATGACTTGGAAAACACATGTGGCAAATATACCATATGGTAGAGCAAAAGGAGGAATGTGGTATTATCTAGAAAAGTTTAAGTATATCTGAACTAAAAGGACTTACTATAGTATTCACAAGTAACATGATGTGATTGAAATTCACACAGATGTTCAAGCATATGATATGGGAACCAATCACCGGGTTTATAATATGATATGGGGATTCAATAGATAGTTTGAACCAAATGCATGGCTTTGCTCATCACATTTTCATATTAGATAATCAATGGACAATTCAATCAAACAACATATCTTTAATGTTCTCGACCGAATAATCTAAGTTTTATGATTAGGTCATTATGAATCAACAATTCACCATCTGGCGCTATCAACTAAAACACATTTTTAATAATGAAAACCCATAAATTATTTAATGATGGAAACACATAGAGTGTTAAAAAATAGTAATGTGTTTAATAATGCAACATGATAAATACATGATTCGGATTATACTTAAGTCTTTGTTCATCTTGTTAATTCATCACATGAATTGAAAGATTTCACATCTCAATTCATGATTCAAATGAATTCATTGGCTGATTTGATCTGAACTTAAATCAAGTTAGTGGAATAATGACATGTTTTTGTTTATAAAAATGTTAAGAGTTTTTTTTTTAATAAATAAGGTGATTAATTAAATAAAAGATATATGGATTCACTAATAATAATGTCTACTATATAATTATTTCATGAAAAATAACCATAGATGTATAGTTTACAACTCGTATATACACACATAATACTTGATTCCTATTCGAAGATTGTATGAATACTTAATAATGCCACAAATGAATTGTTTTTCCTAATAATATATCATGTTCTCTTGCGAATATGTATCTCACTAAATAGTTTCCTAACCAAGGTGCATGTGGAATAAGAATAAATTAAAGAAAATAGAATAGAGTTAGACCTAAAACTATGCGGTTGTCACACTTTAAACAGATCTCCCTCGTTGATCAAGATTCCCCTTGGTCGATGATTCCCATTCAATAAGGCTCCCCTAATGTCTTGAACTACGCTTCGTAAGGGATGTAAAGAATAAATAACTCAAGGATACCTAAAATGGTTAGGGGAAGAGAATACGCTTAGCAATCCATGAACTAATTCCCAGTCAATTAATACGAGTATAAATACAAAGATATTTAAATTACTTAATGTATGAGGGAATAATTTTTTGCTGGAAACACGTGTCTTAGATCAATTTTAAAATTAAGATGGGAAATAAATTTCAGTGACATAAATTCATATATAAAACTAGCTATAAAAATATATCTTTTATAAGGTTGCAAACTTAGTATACTTATATCTTGTAGCCCAAAATAGAATATTAGACCATAAAAGTAAAAAATAAAAAAAAGGTGGAATAGTTGTTCACACTGATACTAGAGATGACAATCAAATCTGAACCAGATAGGCAAACTCGAAACCCAAAATATTTGGGATGGGTATGAGGCCAGGTATTCGGTTAAGGGACCGGACACTGTAATGTAATGTAAAAGCTGCCTGTTGCAAACATTGAAAGAACATTGTTTAACTAATTTATCCATATCTAAATCACATGCTCCTTTTCTATCATTACTTAAATATCTTATTATAAAATAGAATGCAATATAATATTACAATCTTTGTATATATACTAGTAGATGTAAACTTGTGTGTTGTGGCGGGGATGTTGATGCTACGAGAAATAGTAAGGCTCAATTTTGAATAAAAGTTATGTTGAAAAGCAAATAAGAATAATTATGTCGCAACAGTCTATTCGGAATTTTGGTAAATAAACATGTATGCTTTAGCTTCAACAAACCGAAACTACAAGCTGGCAGCCTGCCTCTTGGGTTTAGATTCCAAACTTGAAATAAGTTTGCTCATCTTGTTATATTTCATTATGGGGTCCATATATATACATTTGATCCTATATCTATACATTTGTCTATCACCTTCTTTGACCCGAATATCATACCTAATGGGAAAAGCTTCAACGAATATGATTTTTTTAGCAAATGGTTTATTTATGATATTAGAACCAATTACTCTACGATTGGTGTTTAATTTATTTTGTGAAAAAACAACACATTTTTTGAAATACTTATGTTTCTTTTATGCATGATCACATGTTAAGTGTACAATACCAAATAAGGATGGTACTTTGGTGTCTTATATTGGCTTCAAGGTCCAACACAATAATACATGCATACCCTTGAAAGGAGGAATCATATACCATCAAGAGGTTTGTCTTCATCATCTATAATTCAAGATTATGTTCCTAAAGATTCATGTAATTTATCTTTTGATATATATATGATGAAAACATGTTATTCAAGATGAAATCAATACATTAGCACAACTACTGACTGATCGTAAAACAAAATTAGCAAAACACCATATGGGGGAGCAAAAATCTGTCTAAACTATAAAGACTTAGTAGAGTTTTCACACATAAAATACATGATTTGATTGAAATTCACACAACCTAGTATGGGGACCAATCCCCATGTTTATAATATAATTTGGGATTCAATACATAATTAGGTCCATATGCATAGCTTAATTCATCGCAATTGCTAGGGGTGTTCACGATTCAATTTAAAACTGTGAAACCGTCCAAAACGGTTATCTGTTTGGTTTCACGGACCGTTATTTTATTAAATTTCAGCCGGTCTTTTTAAAATATTTCAAGTCGTAATGAACAGTTTGGTTTACGCTTTCAAAATTTTCAAACTATATAAAACCGGACTGGACCGGACCGGACCAGACCAGACCGGACCTAAGGATGGCAGTCAAACCTGAACCCGATGGGAATACCCGAAACCTGAGACATTTGGGAGAGGCACGGGGTCGAGTAAGTGGATATGTGATGACTTTTCTTTTGCGGGTATGAGACATGTATAAGGTTACATGATATACTTGTTTACCCGACCCAATTACCCGATAATGCATACCCGATAATATAGCGGAAAATAATTATATATTTTAAATTATTTAATTTATGTTGGATCTGAAAGTGTGTGTAGTGTGTGTTTTTATGATAAAACAGTTAATTAAATTGAAATTTCAATCAAACAGTGATAGGCAAACACATCAATCTAACACTACTGGATTTGGGAATGATTGTAGAAAGATTTTATTAAATTCATTATGATGTAGTTCAATCATATGTATATACAATACTCCCCTCACCAGGTGAACACTCACTCACTTAGTTTTTATGCTAACTACTTTAAGTGTTAACTATTACAATGAACAAACTAAACTATACATGGGAGGAGTGAACTGCTTATGACGTCATCAAGAAAGCGACCCTTAACAGCTTCATTAAAATATCTAACTGCCAGTAGTTATGAAAACTGTTGGATAGTTACACTGTTGCTTTGAACTTCTGCTTCTTTTGTGAGTTAGTGTGAACAGTGGATTTCATAGAACTACTGGTTGAGGACCAACACTTCTGGAAAGCTAGAACTTCTGTCTTTGACTTGTTGACTTGATCCTCTAGTCTTCAGCCTTTAACTTTGGTTGACTTTGACTATTGACTTGTTGATCAACACTTTGACAATCATCACTTGTTATTCTAAACTCTGACCTTTGAAGGTAATAGTTTGATGAAGTAGTAGTTGGGGCAGCTGTTTTGAGAAGCTTTCAAGGGGAAAGAAACTGCTGGATTTGTGACTGTATTTTAACTTATTTCTGCAGGCAGGGATGATGGTTCCCTTTGGTTTTGACTTTCATCTTCAGCAAATCTTACATAACCCAATGATGTGTGGTAAAATACACATATTTGTCCCGTGTAAAGTGTATAATTTTTGTATAGTTTTTTTAGTTTTTTTTAGTTTTTAGTGTTGTTTTATATAATTTTGTGTTTTTCCAGGTCCTGGTGCAAATGGAGCGAAAACGAGTAAAAAGGAAATAACCAACCAGTTGGGCAGAGCAGGATGCCAGTGATCGAAGTAAAATTGCTGCTATTTTCTATGAGTGGGTCGAGCCCACTATCTCTATTTTATAAGTTAGAAGTCCGCCATATATGAAACAATTGTTAAATGGGCCAAGCCCATTATATTGATATGGTGCGCCGAATAAAAGAAAAAGAAAAGGACGAATTTGATATTAAAATGGAGGCTACCATATTGATGAGGGGGTTGGCGGCTATTATAATTTATTGGGGAGTCAATGAGTCTTTATTTTGGACGCCTCCTTCTTGGGAGAAGGAATATACATCAATATTGATCAGAAAAAAAGAAACCCTAGTGGGCCGCCTAAAGCACTCAAGCACAGCAGATTTCGTGAATACGTGGATTTGGGCCTTTGAACATATATGTCATGCATTCTTATAATTATATAAATGCCCTATCAACCCTAATGGCATATACATCGACTGAGAGCCTTCTGGGATGAATTCTAAAGATTGTTTTGACAGTTTTGAAGTTCAAGAATTCTTGGTGGGAAGCGGGAAGTTTAAGCTTTACGGGTTCTAACTCACCGGTTTCTCTTGTTTTCTAGTTTTCTTATTTTAATTCAATGAATTCAGTTATGAGACTTTGTTTTATTGTTTTTAAGACTATGATTCTTGGCTAAAATTCTTAGACTATTTAGGTTGCGATGAACTTTTGAATAAAGTATGGATTTTTATCGTTTGCTAATGTGATTTATGGTTTTATCATAAAAAGTAATAAACTTTGGAATCTTTATTTAATGTTTATGCATATTTAATCTCGTTTAAATCAGATCATATGTTTCACTTGCGTTTTTGTGGATGTCTTCCATGTATGAATGCTAGTTAGGTCTTGGACTGTGTGTTAGTGACTAGTTTGCGGTTAATTGTGCATGATTTATGTAGAAGTTGTGATTAAGGTTTTTAATAGGGTTTAATATTCTACCAATCTTTATATCCGTAAGGTGAGAGATTGTCGGTTCGTCTTTATTGTTAGATTGCTAGGATTTGGTAATTCGTAAGTATATCTTCTTAGTTTACCTTTCAGTATTTGCTTACCGAGTTAAATGAAAGTCCTTAGTTGCCTTAGATTTTCAACCGTGAGGTAGTTAGTCACATTAGGGCACTTTTCTAGATAATTAGATAACCGTAGGGGAGTCTAATAAACGGTAGTCTTAACAGCCTAATAGAGTTCCATAGGTGTCTTCCCGAGAAGGGTCGGGGGTCCTGTTCGGTTTCTCTTAGGGTTTAGCATTTAAAGATCCTAGTTCCGTAACACATTAGCATACGATAGAAACCATACGATAGCAATTGGGATTCCAACCTGGGTAGTTATTAGTCATCACAGATCTCAAATCTCGTTTAAGTCGCATTCTAGTTTTATTTACTTTAATTAACTTTATTTTAATTACAATTTAGGATTTTAGTAACCCCCCCCCCATCAAAATATAAAATCAATTTAGTCGTCTCAGTCGGTCAAGTCTATAGAGTCTAGTAAACCTAATTAGAGAGTCTCGTGGGTTCGATACTCGGACTTACATAAGTTATACTACATTGACCGGTACACTTACCGGTTGTGTGGTCTAGGTTAGAGAGTCTTAGTTTTATAAATTTAAAAGCTTAGCGTGTCTAATTTAGGGTTTAATTTAGTTAATTTATTTAGACCACTTTTATCACATCACGTAACAATCTTTCCCTAAATCTGTTGATGCCAAAAGCACACTTATTAGAAGCCTGTCTTTTATTCTCTTATTTTGTTGATGAATAGTCCTTTGAAGATGTTGTTGAACTTGAAATCCTGGACAATTCCTTTATCTTCATCAGAGTTAACCATCTTTGACTTTATAGAGAAAGGTTCTCTGTCTTCACATCTTTTAATCAGTAAGTAGCTTCTTGTCTCTAAATCTCTGGGTTAAGGAAGCTTAGAGGTTGCTACCCTTTGGACCTCTGAAGAAAGACATACACTCATTTTTTCTGAGAGATGTGGGGAATTTTTGTTTTTGAAACCTTTTATCAAGGAATGATTGATCCTTTTAAAAAGAGTTGATAAAGCTAAGACCTTCAGAATCTTTTGATGGATTTTCTTTTTTAGAAACTTCCATTTGTGAGAAGTGCTGGATTATTGAAAACTGTTGGATGTTTTGTATTTAAGCTTCCAATTATTTGTATGTAAACAGTTTCTGGATTAGATTGGTAGTCCCAAACTCCTTGAGTTTTTTTTTTTAAGAAGAATCATCATTTTCATCCTTATTTGCCTACCATCTTGATTCTTCTTTGCTAGTCTTGTGATTAGTAAGAAGCTTTTAGAAGATACCAGTTGAATTTTCTAGGGTAGGAAGAATACTGGCTTTTCTTGATAGTTTTCCATATTCTTAAATGTTCTATAAGGTAGGATGAATACAATATGTGGCATTTGGCATTTAAGTATAGTATCTCCCCCTTTTTGGTATCAGCAGATTGATTGGATAGAAGGAATAACTCACTACTAGTTAGTGATGAGGTGGTTATTTCCTTACCAATAGTTTGGCTTTCTATGGCTGGAAGGATTTTGATAGTGACTAGCATATATGAAATTTTGAGCTCCCTATTTAGGAGGCCAACTGTTGGATATAATCATGGACCAGCTTGTCTTAGCTTGAGGCATTTTGGTGACCATCTACTTCAGATTGGAGACCTCAAATCTCAGCTCATTTCATCAAATCAAGAAGTTTCAAAGTTCTGGCATCATTCAATATGGCAAAATCATATGCACCCACAGAATGTGGTTATATCACTAGTTTTGTCAAACTGTGATGCTTATTTTTCTTGGTACTAGGGACTTCCAGTTCTTGTGTCTTCCTGAGTAAGTAAAGTGTTGTTTCCTGCAAGGTGGTCTTACTTATGTTTTCACTTTCAATCTGTAACGAAGTGAGGTCAATTAAAAGAGTGGAAGCTACACATGCAATCTCATCAACAGGTTATACCTGGGATGGATTTCACCTCTTCTGCATCTGGGTTAGGAAGTAAATTCTATAACATCTGAGCATTGTTTAGAAGGGTTATCGCTTGAATGTGGCTTTGAGATTTTGCTCATTTGTGATGTACATATATTTATCCGTCATGAATTTTGAAATTGTTGTTTTTAAAAGAATTAACAACATTTTTTAATTAGTGAAACAATTGTTTGAAGAGAATCATCAAGATTAGATGTGAAAAAGTAACATCGATCTTATGTGTGAGTGAATATGTGTGTCACTCTTTGTAAGACAAGTGGGCTTTTGAGGAATGTTATAACATGTTATTTGTGAAGTATGTTTGTCTTGGGATACCATAGGAAGGTGTTTTTCCTTGGATAGACAGAGGCAGTAGGCCCAAAAATGACAATAAGCAATAGAATTCATACATGTTCTTACCTTGCATCTTTCCCTGATATTGTGGAAGGTGGAAAATTATGTTTTGACCAGTCGTTTGTGAAACCACTGGTGAATAACCAGAAGTTTATTCCATTTTTGATAAAACAACTGGTATGTGACCAGAAGTTTTGACTTTTGAAAGATAAGGAAAAAAGAGTTGTTTTTTAATTAATATACACATTTTAATGGTTTTATTCTAATTCTAACATCCCAAGCCTAGAGATTAGGCTTTGAAATGTTAGTGTGTCTCGTGGTTTTGTGTTTTGTAAAGACATTTGCAAGTTCGTTTGTAGAGGACACATGATGAATTGAAATCAGACCTTCTTCATAATAATCTCTTACAAAGTGGTATCTGATATCAATCTGATATCAGTATGTTTGGTTCTTGAATGTTGGACATGATTCTTGATGATATTCTGAGCAGCTTCATTGTCCATTTTGATGGGAGTTTTCAGGGTGGTTATTCCACAATCCAGTAGTTGATTTTGCAACCACAAGATTTGAGCAGCATAACTAGTTGTTGCAATATACTCAAGACAACAGTTTGTTACTTGCTCTGCCAGGAAATAAGCGCATCTCACAAATGCTTGCATCTACATGTGGTTGACTTCCTTGTAGTGAGGCAACCTGCAAATTCACTATCTGAAAAGCCAACAAGCTCAAGATTGTCATTAGCTAGATACAAGATTCCCAAGGTTGGAAACCCTTTGAGGTATTCGAATATCATTTTCATAGCAATTAAATGTGACTCTCTTGGTGAGGCTTGATATCTTTCACATACACAAGTGGCAAATATGATATCTGGTCTTTATGCGGTAAGATACATCAAAAACCATATCCTACATCTGTACAAGGTCTAATCTATAGGTTTACCAGTTGGGCTAGAATCTAATGACTTGGATGTGCATATGGGAGTGGCACAAGTTTTGCAGTTTTCTAAATCAATTTTTTAGGAGGGTTTTAACATATTTAGTTTGATGTATGAAGGTTCCTCTTTCAAGTTGTTTAACTTGTAAGCCTCGAAAACACTGCAACTCACCCATGGCACTCATTTCAGATTTTGAGGTCATTAAATTTTGAAAAACTTCACATAAATTTGAATTAGTTGATGCATAGATCATGTCATCAACAAAATTTTGAGCAACTGTTAGATCCTTTCCCTCCTATTTTAAAAACAATGTGTTGTCAATTTCCCCCTTTTGAAATTGTTTTGCAATTAAAAAGGATGACAAAGTTTCATACCATGCTCTTAGGGCTTGTTTTAGTCCATATAAAGCCTAGTCAAGCTTGTAGACATGATTTGGATAATGAGCATCTTCAAAACAAGGATGTTGGCACACATAAACCTCTTCATTATTTTTTCCATAAAGAAATACACACGTGATATCCGTCTGATCCACCTTCATCTTGTGGGTTACAACAAAAGCAAAAAATAATCTGATTGCCTCCAATTTGGCTACTGGAGCAAATGTTTTATCTTAGTCAATTCCTTCTTCTTGTCTATACTCTTGAACCACAAGCCTTGCTTTGTTCTTTACCACAATCCCTTTTTCATCTGTTTTATTCTTGAATACCCATTTGGTTCCAATGGGACATTTATCTTTAGGTAGAGGCAATAATTCCCAGACTTCATGCCTTTTGAATTGAAGCAACTCTTGGTGCATGGATTCAACCTAACTATTGCCTTTCAAAGCATCTTGATATTTTAAGGGTTCATTCATGGATAAGAATCCAACAAACAGACAGATGTTTGCTGTTTGACTTCTTGTTAATACACCTTTACTCATATCCCCTATAACTTGTTCTGGAGGGTGAAACTTCATGAAAGAAGGTCCCACAACATATGGAATAATATCCCTGATAGTGTTAGTTGTGCTGGTTCTAGAATGGTTGTTAGAATAAGCTTTAGGTGAATCAGTGTAGAGTGGTGGTGGTGGAGGGATTGGACCGAAAGAATGAATAACATAAATATCGGTAGTTTTTGAAGTACCAACAGTTTATGAGTCAAAACTACTGGTGGGTGAGAATTCATATGAACCTTCTGAAAGTGTTGGAACTATTGTGCCAAAATCCAAGATGACTTCAGTGGTTTAGTCCATGTCTTTTGTGGATAACAAAGGTTGTATAAAAACATCTGTTTTGTAATCCTTTTACTGGTTCTAGAAGTTTGTTGAGAACATGAAACTGTTGGATTTTCTTCTAGTTCAAATACGAGGATTTCCAGATCTGGCAGGTATTTTGAGTGTGGATATTTCATTGAATTTTACATTCAGTGTGACGTGTGCGAGCGTGGTTATAATTTTTGATATATTTTAAGCACTTTTACTCGTTTATCAAGCTTTAAATTTATAAAACACCGAGGTCGTCCATCATTGGCGTAGTATAGTGATGGTAAGTACCGAGGTCGTCTAAGGACACAAGAGCTTTTAATACCGGAATATCATCAACGTCTAATCTAACCAAATTTTTAAGAAAAGATGTTTAGTAAATGAACATAAATAAATTAAAATGTTAAAAAGAAACAATAGACAAGATAGAATCAATTGATTCCAACTCCTCTTTTACTTATCCTCTGATTATTTTCGCACTTTGGGTTTTTAAGAGATTATCTTAGTTATAGTGGCATGTCCCTCTTTTGGAGGCAACGCTACCCTCGGCCATATTGGTCTGAGTCAGCAGGGATACAGTCCCTCAAGGCCAGAATATTGAAAGATAATTAAGTAAGTTATTAATGCAAAATGTGGCATGTCCCTCTTTCGGAGGCAACGCTACCCTCGGCCATATTGGTCTGAGTCAGCAGGGATACAGTCCTGTAAGGCTGGTTTAAAGTTTTAATAGTAATTTATTTATAAGGGATTCAATTACTTCCCCCGATTTGATGCTATCTGCCTCAAGAGAAGTCCTAATAAGCTTGAATCAAGTCCTCGCAGGATCTATACACTGAATGAGGCAAGAACCTTACCAAACCACTCTTATAACCCCCTTCCAGGCAGTTAACGTGCTTTATATAGACCGTAAAGACATGAATGAATGAATCAACAAAACATGAAGAGATGATAGAATAAAGTTCACTTCCAAAATAAAATAAAAAAAACTAGTTATTAAAGTCTAATTTAATACATACCCAAATAAAAAGTTTAACCAAATCTTGGAAATCAAAAGTAATACATAAAAGATTTGTCTTCACCAAATGATGTAAGAGATTAGCCAAGCATGACCTTTGTTTGACAAAAACTCTTACAATCAATCTTGGATCCCGAGATTACTACAAACTCTAAATATGGATGATGGATGAATGTGGCGGATGATGGTGGTGTAGTTGTGGTGGAGTGTTGGTAGGTGTGAGAGAAGTGGTTTGCCAAGGGATGATTTGCAAATGAACCAAGCACCCATATTTATAGCTGGAAACAGGCCTTTCACATGGCACCGTACCCAAGGGGAACGACCCCATGTCCTCTTCTTCTCTGTCTTCATTTAATGAGTTGTGTCAGTCTGTAATGCTCACACGACCTATGTGTCAGAGGCACGACCCCATGGTCTTGTACTTATTGTACTTTAGGAGATTTTGTATAGCTGGGGGACCCGACGGCCTAGGTCTATTATCAATGTAGTTTACCATTTCCGTTTGATTATCCATTTCTTTCATACAACTCCAATTTTCATGTGGCCCACCACACCCTTCACAAGCCATAACCGATGCCGTTTTTGCTATTTCTAATTGTTTATTTTTGAAGATAGGGCCTCGATTTGGGCTTGTAAAGAGGTGTTCTCATCTACTTTATGGGCGCCCGAGGCAATAGATTTTGTGCCTCGGGGGGTGTGCCATTGAAAATTGTTTTGAGCAATTTCCTCAATTTGATTATAAATTTCATTTGTGCGACGATTACCTAGGAGTCCCCCGGAGCTAGAGTCGAGTGTTTGTCTCGTATGTGGCAACAACCCATTATAGAAAGTGGATACTTGTTGCCACACTGCGAGACCATGATGAGGACATTTCCTCAATAGCTCCTTGAATCTTTCCCAAGACTTTTCTTGATTTTTGGCTTTTAGCCTGTTTCTTAGAAAGCGTTCGGGTTCGTCTAGAGGCTCTTTTATGTCTTTATTGGAACTGGAGCTCATGCATTGCGTATAGAGTTCAGGAGCTGCGATTGGGTTCCAAGTCCTGCGATAAAAACAAAAAAGAACGTCGGTCAGATCTCTTACTACGGCCCCGTGGTCGCTGACCACGACCCGTGGTTGTGGTTACAGTAGTTATTTTCTGGATCCTAGTTACTGGGGAGTTCAGCACGGCCCGTTGGTCACTCTTCTATAACTCAGAAAACAAAAACTACCAGTAAGAATGATGGGCACGGCCCCGTGTCCGACCGAGCACGGCCCGTGCTTAAGTCTGCAGAAACTGAAAAATTTAGAAAAAATCCTAAAAAATAGAAAAATAAGTAAAAATAATAAGGCCGTTGATTTTAAACTTTCTTAAAATCCTTGTATCCCCGGCAACGTCGCCAAAAACTTGGTGTGCGTTAGGTGTGATATATTTATATTAATATTTTGTGCCCATTTTACGCATTAGTCAAATTTTAAATTTATAAAACACAATATTTTACTAACACTAAACACACACTTGGGCAAGTGCACCCATCGTGAGCGTAGTATAGCGTTGGTAAGATACCGAGGTCGTCCAAGGACATAAGAGCTTTTAGTACCGGTTTATCCTCAACGTCTAATCAATCTTTTTTTTTTGAGAAAATTTTGAAACATAAAAATAGAAACTAAAAATGCAAAGATAAATAAAATAAAAACAGATGGACAAGATAACATCACTTGGATCCGACTCGTCTTTAATGTATCCTTTGATGATTTTCGCACTTTCGGACTTTCTAAGATATTATCCTAGTTATAGTAGTAGGCCCCCTCTTTTGAAGGCGACGTTACCCTTGATGTGTGTAAAATGCAACATATAAATTACATCAAATGAGGCAGAAAACTAACCCTTTTTTAGTACTAATGTTGGAAAAAGTGTGCTTTTGTCTTCCTTTTGTATTTTCAGGATTAAATGAGCGTAAATGAACAAAAGAAGCAAAAAATGCAGACAATTATAACATAGTTACAAGAAAAGGAATAAATGTGGCATGCCCGACCCCTCGACAGCAACTTCCCAAGCAAAAACAAGTAAACAGAAGGCTGACCACGGCCCCGTACCCAGCGGACACGGGGGCGTAGCCAGGTGTCTGCAAAAAGGACAAAAGCATAGAAGCTTCTATTTCCTAACACGGGGGCGTGCCCAGCTCAACACAACCGTGATCAACGCTAAGATTCGCAGAATCCAAGCAAATCTTGATAGTACAGATACGCTTCTGCACACGGGGTTGTGCCCAGCGGACACGGGGCGCGTGGAGCTCATGCAGACAAATTGCAATTAATGAAGAAAGAGAAAGTGGATGGACACGGGGCCGTGCTTAATGGACACGGGGCCGTGTCCGTGCTTCTGTGCAGGCTATAAATAGGGGTGCTTGGTTCACTTCAAAGGCATCCCTTGGCAAACCACCTCTCTCCCACTTCACCCACACTCCACCACCATCACAACCCACATCCACCACCATCATCCATCATAGAGTGTGTGTAGTAGTCTCGGGATCCAAGATTGATAGTTAGAGTTCTTGACAATCAAAGGCCATGTTTGCCTAAGTCTCTTACATCACTTGGTGAAGACAAGCATTTAGTGTAATACTTTTGTTTTTTAATCTTTTCGCACTTTTTATTTGGTTTTGTATTAATGACTTTAATAACTAGTTTCTTTTGTTGAAGGTGAAACTTCCTTATCATTTGTCCATGGTGTCTTGGCGTTATTTTACTGTCTATATAAAATAAAATATTTACACCATTCATATCTCCACGGTCTATATGGAGATATGTTGGCTACCTGGTCGGGGGTTAAGGGAATGGTTCGGTAAGGTTCTTGCCTTGTTCAGTGTATAGATCCTGCAAGGACATGGGTCAAGCTTACTAGGACCTCCTTCAATACCCACTGGTATTGGATGGCGGGGGTGTGAATGCCTTGATCCCCTCATATGTAAACTACTATTAATAGTATCCCTGCTGACTCAAACCACTTAGCCGAGGGTAATGTCACCTTCAAAAGAGGGCCTACCACATTACGCATTAGTAACTTAATTAATTATCTTCAAATATTCCAACCCTTTAGGATTGTATCCTTGCTGACTCAAACTACTGGGTTGAGGGTAACGTCACCTTCAAAAGAGGGGCCTACTACTATAACTAAGATAATCTCTTAAAAAGTGCAAAAGTGCGGAAATCATCAAAGGTTATACGAAAGGCGAGTCGGATCCAAGTGATTCATCTTGTCTATCTGCTTTTATTTTTATTTTATTTTTCAACATTTTTTAGTTTTTTTCATGTTTAAAACCTTTTTCTAAATTTTTGATTTGATTAGACGTTGAGGATAAATCGGTACTAAAAGCTCTTGTGTCCTTGGATGACCTCGGTATCTTACCAACGCTACGCTCACGATGGGTGCACTTGCCCATATGTGTGTTTAGTGTTAGTAAAATATCGTGTTTTATAAATTTAAAACTTGACTAAAGTGTTAAAAAGGGCTTAAAATATACATAAAAATATATAACACACCGCACACATCAAGTTTTTGGCGCCGTTGCCGGGGACACAAGGATTTTAAGAAAGCTTAAAATCGACGGCCTAATCAGTTTTTCAAAACCGCGCACATTTTTCTGTATTTTAGTTAGTTTTTGCATTTACGGTAGACTGAACACGGGGCCGTGTTCACTGAACACGGGGCCGTGCTGCATATTTTTTTTACAAAACTCCCAGATACAGAGTCTGAACACGAGGTCGTGCTCACTGAACACGCCCCCGTGCTGCACAAAACCAATCACTTTTATTAAAACGCCCAGATACAGAACCTGAACACGGGCCGTGCACACTGAACACGGGGCCGTGTCCAGCCTCTGTTTCCGTTTTCATTTTTGTTTTCTGGTCCCGAGACTCTGTTGTGGTCTTCTGAGTGATTCTTTTGGATCAATACTCAGGAGATTACAACTACCACTATGAGGAGGATGATTATAGGGAAGACTATTGCACCATTTGTGGTAACCCTCATTAGGTACAATATTTTGACCTCTTTGAGCCATCCACTTCATACACCTACTATGAGGAGCCCAGGTACGAGCCATCCACTTCATACACATCCTATGAAGACCAAAGGTATGAACCTTCTCCCTCATACTCATATTTTGATGAACCAAGGTATGAGCCTTCATACTCATACTTTGAGGAACCAAGATATGAGCTTTCACCTTCATATGCTTACTATGAGGAACCATGGCGTGAACAACCCACCTCATATGAGTATTATGAAGAACAAAGTTACGAACCTTATTCATCATATACTTACAATGAGGAACAATGGTGTGAGCCATCTACCGCATATGAGTATTATGAGGAACCAAGGATCGAACTTCCGAATTCAAGCTTTGATGATACTTATTCAACTCAATTTGACGAACCACCAACTATTTCACATGTAGCCGAAAAGATAATAGAACACCTTAAAACTATCGAGCGCTATATAAAGAAGAGATAGTTGAAGAGGTAAAAGTGGAAGAACAAGTAAGTGAAAAGCCGACACATGAGTTAAACAACGAAAAAGGTGAGTCCGACAACGTTAAAATTCAAGAAGAGTCTAATTTTAAAGAAATTAACCTCTTGTCACCTTCTTTCGAAAATCATTGTTTAGGACCCACTCATGCTAAGTTTTTAAAAGAGTTAAACACTAACACTAAAATTGACGAAATGGTAAGCATTAAGTTAACAGATGATCAAACTACGCTAATAAAAGAAGGTCCATTTGAAATTAACATTACACCGGTTCCATGTTTCTTTCAAAATTCTTTTATTAGTAATATTACAATTGATAAAGATCTTTGTGTTAATATAATGCCAAACTACATTTTCGAAAAATTAAGTATTGGTGATTTTTCTCCACTTCAAATACCCATTTTTCTATCTAATCGAAAAACGGTAAAATCAATAGGGATAGTTGAAGATGTGTTAGTCCAAACAAATCAAGTGGTAATCCCAACCGACTTCGTCATCCTAGATGACGCTCCGTTAGTATTGGGACGACATTTTGTAAAAACCTACGAAGCTTTGAAAAATCGAAAGTATAACAATCTATCAATTCAATTAGGGGCATTCAAGAAAAGTGTCGACCTTGAGCGATCAATGAAATATCCAATCGGCAATGACGACCCCCTAATTGAAGATGAGCCAAAACCACCCGATAAGGTGGGTTTAGCCAAGGACCCTTATAAACGTGGCGCACCACGGAGGCATTCCGCGGAACTATCCGTAGTTTTTGTTTAGATTAACTTTTACGTTTTCTAGTTTAGCTTTACTTTTCAGAAATAAAACACACTAAAAAAGGTGGAGGTTACTAAGGGAAACTTGAACCCACACCCCATGCACAAAAACAGAGCCTCCCAACAATTTTTCTTCATTACAGCAAGTTCAGCACGGGGCCATGCTCAGCCCAACACGTCCTCGTGCCCGAGGTCCTGCAGAAAACTCCCAGTTCAGGTAACTGGACACGGGGCCGTGTTCACTGAACACGCCCCCGTGCCCAGCCTTCTGTTTAAATTTGATACTGGCAGTCTGACCACGGGGCCGTGCTCAGCCCACCACACCTCGTGTTCAGCTTCCCAGTAACATAAAAACTTGTTTTTAACCCACTTTTACACATTTTATTCAACCGAAAAACTTATTTTTGGATACATTGAGGACACTGTGTAATTTAAGTGGGGGGGGGGGGATGCTAAAACCTTGAATTTTGGTAGTCCTAATAACAAGCCTTACACAAAACTCTATTGGAACCGCTAATCACCCCAATTTTTTTTGAAAACTTTTCATTTTTTTACTTGTGTTGGTTTAATTTGAGAATAACAAGTTCTAAAAAGGTTATATTTTTACAAATTTACAACCGATAGTGTCGTGATAAAAAGAACCAACATAAGAAATTTATGAAACGACATGACAAACCTAGTTAAAATTTGATTATATATACTTGATCACATTATAAACCCATTCCCACAAAAAGTGAGTTTTGAGCCTTTATTGAGCATACAAATATACATCTTTAAACTAAATGCTCATTTTTCGTTTCTTGTGTGAATAGCCGCTTGGTTTCTTACGACTCTAGAACTTGCAAGGACGATACACTCTCGGTCGTTACCAATTAAACCCAAGTAAGTAAATGATGGAGGCATTAGGACTAACCCTTTTTCCTTTTAACACCATTATTTTTCATTTTTTTTACCACCTACCCAAAATCCCCATAGTTAACCCCTTTGAGCCTAAACATTTTCATTTCTAAACCCACAATACAAACACCCTTCACCCACCAAAAATCCTTTTTATTTTTAACCCTTTATTTTAGTAAAAAGCTCGGTATTCATGTGACCTCATTGTTAGCTTTATGTGTACATATACTATTAAATGAAGATTTGCGAATTACCTTGAAGTATTATGTGATGCTTGTTTTAAACTATGTGTATGTAATATATATGTACGTATAAGTGAACCGAGACCATGAACCCGACTCGAGACCACTCGGTCTCGAGTGAACGACTGGGCCGGTTGGGTCGTGCACCCCTAAAGCCCACTCGAACCCATTAGAGTGCACTAACTTGGATTGAGTATAAAACCTCATTAACCACCATTTGCACCAAACTTTCCTTCACACTCTCCTACACACACACTCTCCTACATCCTCTCACTCACACTCTCCCTCTCTTATCCCCTCTCTCTAGAAAACCCTCACAAAACCACATCTTCATCTCGGATTCAAACGAAGAAGCATCAAGGGCTCTTGGATCGGCTCGTGTTCTTTGCTTAAGGATTCCCTTCCATCAAGTCTACTCACCTTCACACTCTTAATCTCTAACTGGTTAGTTTCATGTTTTTAATCTAGTTCCCTTGCAAACAAATGAAAATATTTGATAAAGGTGTGTGTGCTTAATGAGTAATGAACATGCTTGGTTTCAAGTGTCTAAAATGAACAATACTCTCTTTTACGAAAAGTATGAATGTTGTATGATAATGTCTTGCAAAATGATAAAAGCATGATGGTTAGGATTGTTTAGGATCATCCGATTTATGTTAAGAGGTTATAGAACTAATGTTTTGCTTAATGGTAGTTTACAAGATGACCTTGACATCTAGTTATGTGTTATGAATCCTTGTCCATAGGATGCATGATTATGTAGGATGAACATGATAGTGAAGGATGAAAACCCTAATGATGAACAAGTTTGAATGTGTTATGAATATTTGAATATGCTGTGTTTGATCCATGTTGAAATAGAATTAGACAATAAAACATGTTTATGCATTTTGGTTGGATAGTACATATTATCATGAAAACAAAATTCTATTGGATAGTACTATTAGACAAGTTCTAGAAGGTTTTCGGTCATCAGGTGTGCGAGTCGAGACCTCCTGTCTCGACTCGAGACTGCGGAGATTGCTACTAGAGACCACATAGTAATCACTCGAGACAGACTTCAGGGACTTAAGACCATCACGGTCTCGAGTCGAGACCCCATGATCTCGGCTCGAGACTGAACCCGAGACAGCTGAGGTTGCGATTCGAACTGCGTGACTCGAGACCGCCCCACTGCAACCCGAGACCATTTGGTTGCGACTCGAGACCGAGAGGTCTCGACTCGAGACCACCTTGTCTCGAGTGGGCTACTTGTTTTCGTTATTGGGCCGCATCTAATGTTTGGGCTGCATGACTTTCCTGTTACTGTTTATCTGAACTAAGTGTTACCGATTAACTGTTCAAGTGTTAGGGCAGGCCCAATACACTCATATGTTTTGTATGCTATGTGTTAAATACGTGTACCATATACGTGATTACTTGTGTCCGAGCCTGACCTATACTGGTGACCATTTAGGACGTGGTGACCAGCATACTTAACCAAGTAAACTAAACTGCCGAGCAACCCAAGGTGAGTTCACAACTAATAAAGCATGTGTTCCCGGTGGTTGGGAAACGGAAACTTAAACAACGATATCCCCTCGTAAGGGATACAAACCTACTTCTCTTCCCTTAAATGGGACTTTTAGTTAATTACTGTTTATACTGGATGCAACAAGCAACACTAAACAAAACTCTATCACTCAAGTCCTCACTTCTTAATACCGATTAGTCGCCGGGGTCAGGCGAACGGGTTATTAGTTGGTAGCGCTATTTAGGTCTCACCAACCTCACACCGTGCCCGCGTATGGGATCGGGTGTGAACTAATGTACTCTGGCAACCGTCAATGATGATAGAACATTGACAAACGGGGCACTCTACAGAAACGTATGGATGAATAGTATTCGGTATTGTAAAAACAGTTTCGTCGCTTACTTATGGGGTAGCTCCCCATCGCATGTATAAACGGATAAATTAACTGGTGAAACAAGTTTTTGGTAATTAAAACTGGACAACTCGTGGACTCGCCAACATTTTTGTTGATACCCTACTGCATGCTTTGCAGGTACTCAGTGACTCAGGAGCTTGCAGCTTGGAAGGTGTAGTGGTCGTCTAGCCCATGGATTGGGTTCTAAATAATCTTGAACTATGAACTTTGTTTTGAAACTGTTTGGTTTATGCTTCCGCTGTTTACTTAAACTGTTAATTGATCTTAGACTTTTGAAACTTCGAAGTATAATGTTTACTAACTATTGTGGTTGGTGAACATCTTTACTATTGACCAATGCTCAGTATAATTGGTGGCTGGATCCTGGTCAGTCACGCCTCCAAGCGGTGGTTTTCCGCAGGTGGATTTTGGGGGTGTGACAGATTGGTATCAGAGCCATTGGTTATAGTGAACTTGGTTTTAAAAAGAAGAAAGTCTTTTTGAGAAAAACCAGACTATAACCCGTGACTCGTGACGACACTACACTCTAAGGGCGAGACTCAGCATATTAGACCTCATAGCTCGGACTTGTGTTTACTTGCTTGTTTATCTTATGTTGACTGCTCTACTATACATACTAGTGTGCCTAATTAGATAGATACACATCTCTCTTCTGTCTCATTCTCACTACGTTACGACATCACACTCATATTGTGTTTTCTGGTTATGAAGACAATGAGTGGACGCGGAAGAGGAAACGTTAACATGACTCAGGCTCAGTTCACCAACTTGCTCAACACGGTGGCTGCAGCTTTCGCAGCTCACCCTGGAGGTAAACTCGTTACTTTAGGATGTTTAGATCCTACCCCCACATCGTCTTTTCACCTCTAAATCTATTCGCTCCGCTTCTCACAACAGGTCAGCCTGCGCCTGCGCAGCCACGTGTTTGTACTTTCAAAACCTTCATGGATGGCAAGCCTCTCCCTTTCAACGGCACTGAGGGTGCCATAGGCCTTCTGCACTGGATTGAGAAGGCCGAAGCTGTCTTTGCTGTCTATGAGTGTCCCCCTGCTAACTGGGTAAAGTTCGCGACTGGTACGCTTGAAGGAAACGCGCTTTCATGGTGGAAAGCACAGATTCAGATGCTTGGCCTGGAAACTGCTAATGCTACTGCGTGGGAAGATTTCAAGGACATGATCAAGGAGGAGTATTGTCACAGGGACGACATCCACAAACTTGAGAACGAATACTATGAACTCAAGATGGTTGGGTCAGAGATTGAGACCTACACCAAGCAGTCCAACGACTATGCTGCACTTTGCCTAAACATGTCCCGACCTATGTATCGAAGGATCGAATTGTACATCAAAGGCTTGGTCCCAGAAATCCGGAGCCATGTGACCTCAGCCAACCTCAATACCATACAGCCCGTGGTTCGTCTTGCTCACAAACTCACCAATCAGGCTGTGGAGGAGGGCAAGTTGCCCAAGAGGATCAGTGCTACTGCTGGAACTTCTAGCGATAACAAACGGAAATGGGATGGAAATCAGGGTAAGGATGCTAACCCCACTCAGGCCCCAGTTCAACAAAGGAAGACTGAAAGCAACAAGGGCCCTCAGCAACAGGGTGGCTATCGAGGAAACCACCCCAAGTGTAACAAATGTAATCGACACCACAGTGGGCCATGTGTTAAAAGTCAGTGTCAGCGATGCAACAAGATGGGGCATGAAGCCAAAGACTGCAGGAGCCAGCTCCCAGCTAGGCAGAATCAGCATCAGCCACAGCAACAACAACAGCAACAGCAAGGAAACAACCGTGGATGCTTCAAGTGTGGAGCAACGGGGCACCTGCGAAGGGACTGCCCTGAACTGAATCAGAACAACAACAATCAGGGTGCTGGGAACAATAACAACAATGCTGGGAATGGTGCAAGAGGAAGGGCTTTTGTGATTGGAGCTGGAGAAGCAAGGAATGACCCCAACGTTGTAGCGGGTAAGTTCCTACTTAATGATCGTTATGTTTCCGTACTATTTAATTCCGGAGTAGATGCTAGTTATGTATCCCTACGTATTAGTAAGAAACTTAAGTCCACTCTTACGCCGTTAAGCTCTAAGCACATCGTTGAGATAGCTAATGGTAGAAACCTCGAGGCCTCACACGTAATACGTAACTGCAAATTAGAGTTGTCTGGTCAGACCTTCCGTATCGATCTCTTCCCCATCATTCTCGGAAGCTTCGACGTCGTCATTGGTATGGATTAGTTATCCAAGCATCGAGCCAAAATCCTCTGCCAAAAGAAAGCTGTTCGTATCCCCCGTCCTCCTGGCAAACCCCTTATAGTTCAAGGTGACAAAAGCGGAGAAGTCACAGGCATCATTTCATTCTTAAAAGCCCAGAAGTGTTTACGAAAGGGGCACACCGCTATCTTAGCACTCGTTGCCGACACACAGAAAAAGGAAAGCAGGATTGAAGATTTCCCTGTTGTACGTGACTATCCTGAGGTATTTCCTGAAGAACTACCCGGACTCCCTCCTCACCGTCAGGTCGAATTTCAAATCGAGCTAACCCCCGGAGCAGCGCCGATAGCTCGTGCACCTTATCGTCTAGCTCCCGCAGAACTCAAGGAACTTTCTACTCAACTACAAGAACTTCTGGACAAAGGTTTTATCCGTCCTAGCTCATCACCCTGGGGAGCCCCAGTGCTCTTTGTCAAAAAGAAGGATGGCACATTCCGAATGTGCATCGATTACCGCGAACTGAACAAGGTTACCATCAAGAACCGTTATCCACTTCCCCGTATCGACGACTTGTTCGACCAGCTGCAAGGGTCGAGCTATTATTCCAAGATCGATCTGCGATCGGGTTATCACCAGCTGAGAGTCTGCGATGAGGACATCTCTAAGACGGCTTTCAGAACCCGCTATGGTTACTACGAATTCCTTGTTATGCCTTTCGGAATGACCAACGCACCTGCGATCTTCATGGATCTCATGAACCGAGTGTGCAAACCCTACCTTGACAAGTTCGTAATTGTGTTTATTGACGACATCCTTATCTACTCGAAGAGTCAAGAGGAGCATGAACAACACCTGCGTCTTATTCTCGAACTCCTTCGCAACGTGCAACTGTATGCCAAATTCTCGAAGTGTGATTTCTGGCTTGAAGAAGTCCATTTCCTTGGGCACATAGTCAATCAGGATGGGATTCATGTTGACCCCACTAAGATCGAATCCATTAAGAATTGGCCTATACCTAAGACTCTGACCGAAGTTCGCCAATTCTTGGGATTGGCAGGGTACTATCGAAGATTTATCAAGGGATTTTCTAAGATCGCTCAACCACTCACGACCCTCACTCAGAAAGGTGTTGCTTACAAATGGGGTGATGTTCAGGAATCTGCCTTTCAGGAACTAAAGAAGAACCTCTGTAGTGCTCCTATTCTTTCCTTACCTGAAGGTACCGACGACTTCGTTGTTTACTGCGACGCTTCCATTCAAGGACTTGGTTGCGTGTTGATGCAACGCGAGAAGGTCATTGCTTACGCTTCGCGACAGCTCAAGATCCACGAACGAAACTACACGACACATGACTTAGAATTCAGAGCTGTGGTCTTCGCGCTCAAGATTTGGAGACATTACTTGTACGGTACCAAGTGCACGATTTACACCGATCACAAGAGTCTCCAGCATATAATGGAACAAAAGGAGTTGAATATGCGGCAACGCCGATGGGTCGAGCTTCTAAACGACTACGAGTGCACAATTAAATACCATCCGGGCAAGGCTAATGTGGTAGCCGATGCCCTCAGCTGGAAGGAAACCAAGCCTAAGCGTGTTCATGCCCTACAACTCACCATCCACTCGAACCTCCCTAAGCAAATCCGAAACGCTCAGGTCGAAGCATTGAAAGCCGAGAACGTCAGGGCTGAGTCCCTGCGAGGATCAAGGAAACGGCTAGAACAAAAAGAAGATGGTGCTTACTACGTAAACGGGCGTATATGGGTCCCACTTTATGGGAATTTGCGCGAGCTTGTAATGGATGAAGCCCATAAGTCCCGTTACTCAGTACATCCTGGTTCGGATAAGATGTACCACGACTTAAGGACTACCTACTGGTGGCCTGGCATGAAAGCCCACATAGCAACCTATGTCAGAAAATGTTTGACTTGTGCAAGAGTCAAGGCTGAGTATAAAAAACCATCTGGCCTACTCCAACAACCAGAGATCCCACAGTGGAAATGGGAGCAAATTTCCATGGATTTTGTTACCAGCTTGCCTAGGTCTCAATGCGGAAATGACACCATTTGGGTGATAGTGGATCGATTAACTAAATCTGCCCACTTTCTGGCTATTAAAGAAACGGACAAGTACTCTACCTTAGCAGAGGTATACTTAAAGGAAGTGGTTTCGAAGCACGGAGTGCCAACCTCTATTATTTCCGATCGAGACGCGCGTTTTACTTCTGAATTGTGGCAAGCTATGCACAAATCTTTTGGCTCACGATTAGACATGAGCACCGCTTACCATCCACAAACGGATGGGCAATCTGAACGCACCATCCAAACCCTCGAAGACATGCTTAGGGCAGGTGTGATCGATTTCAGCAAGAATTGGGAGAAGCACCTACTGTTAGTGGAATTCTCCTACAACAAAAGCTACCACACCAGCATTCAGGCAGCACCCTTTGAGGCATTGTACGGTCATAAATGCCGATCGCCTCTCTGCTGGGCGGAGGTTGGTGACAGCCAGATCACAGGCCCAGAACATGTAGTAGACACCACGGAAAAGATTGCCCAGATTAGGCAACGCATGGCGGCAACTCGTGACCGTCAGAAGAGCTACGTTGATAAGGATAGGAAACCGCTAGAGTTCCAGGTTGGTGACCGGGCTCTACTTAAAGTCTCACCCTGGAAGGGTGTGGTTCGTTTTGTAAAACGGGGCAAGCTTAATCCGAGATATGTCGGACCCTTTGAAATTACCGAAAAGATCGGTAATGTCGCTTACAGGTTGAATCTGCCTGAAGAACTGAGTGCTGTACACAACGTCTTCCACGTGTCTAATCTGAAGAAGTGTCTGTCAGATGAAACACTCGTCATTCCTTTCAAGGAACTCACTATTGACGAACAGCTACACTTTACCGAGGAACCGATTGAGATCACGGATCGTGAACTCAAAACCCTCAAACGTAGCCAGATACCTCTCGTGCGAGTTCGATGGAACTCACGCCGTGGCCCAGAGTTTACCTGGGAGCGGGAAGACCAGATGAAGCGCAAGTATCCCCAGTTGTTCCCAAATGAAACTCCCAGCACTGAAGCTACAACCGAATTTCGGGACGAAATTCCAAACTAACAGGGGGATGATGTGACACCCCGTTGAAATGTTCTCACTTCCACTAGCTTGACAGTGACTGCCTTAACTTTCGGGACGAAAGTTCTTAAAACTTGGGGATAATGTGACACTTCGGGTTTTCCTGAGCAACCTCATTGTTAGCTTTATGTGTACATATACTATTAAATGAAGATTTGCGAATTACCTTGAAGTATTATGTAATGCTTGTATTAAACTATGTGTATGTAATATATATGTACGTATAAGTGAACCGAGACCATGAACCCGACTCGAGACCACTCGGTCTCGAGTGAACGACTGGGCCGGTTGGGTCGTGCACCCCTAAAGCCCACTCGAACCCATTAGAGTGCACTAACTTGGATTGAGTATAAAACCTCATTAACCACCATTTGCACCAAACTTTCCTTCACACTCTCCTACACACACACTCTCCTACATCCTCTCACTCACACTCTCCCTCTCTTATCCCCTCTCTCTAGAAAACCCTCACAAAACCACATCTTCATCTCGGATTCAAACGAAGAAGCATCAAGGGCTCTTGGATCGGCTCGTGTTCTTCGCTTAAGGATTCCCTTCCATCAAGTCTACTCACCTTCACACTCTTAATCTCTAACCGGTTAGTTTCATGTTTTTAATCTAGTTCCCTTGCAAACAAATGAAAATATTTGATAAAGGTGTGTGTGCTTAATGAGTAATGAACATGCTTGGTTTCAAGTGTCTAAAATGAACAATACTCTCTTTTGCGAAAAGTATGAATGTTGTATGATAATGTCTTGCAAAATGATAAAAGCATGATGGTTAGGATTGTTTAGGATCATCCGATTTATGTTAAGAGGTTATAGAACTAATGTTTTGCTTAATGGTAGTTTACAAGATGACCTTGACATCTAGTTATGTGTTATGAATCCTTGTCCATAGGATGCATGATTATGTAGGATGAACATGATAGTGAAGGATGAAAACCCTAATGATGAACAAGTTTGAATGTGTTATGAATATTTGAATATGCTGTGTTTGATCCATGTTGAAATAGAATTAGACAATAAAACATGTTTATGCATTTTGGTTGGATAGTACATATTATCATGAAAACAAAATTCTATTGGATAGTACTATTAGACAAGTTCTAGAAGGTTTTCGGTCATCAGGTGTGCGAGTCGAGACCTCCTGTCTCGACTCGAGACCAGCAAACTACAACTCGAGACTGCGGAGATTGCTACTAGAGACCACATAGTAATCACTCGAGACAGACTTCAGGGACTTAAGACCATCACGGTCTCGAGTCGAGACCCCATGATCTCGGCTCGAGACTGAACCCGAGACATCTGAGGTTGCGATTCGAACTGCGTGACTCGAGACCGCCCCACTGCAACCCGAGACCACCTTGTCTCGAGTGGGCTACTTGTTTTCGTTATTGGGCCGCATCTAATGTTTGGGCTGCATGACTTTCCTGTTACTGTTTATCTGAACTAAGTGTTACCGATTAACTGTTCAAGTGTTAGGGCAGGCCCAATACACTCATATGTTTTGTATGCTATGTGTTAAATACGTGTACCATATACGTGATTACTTGTGTCCGAGCCTGACCTATACTGGTGACCATTTAGGACGTGGTGACCAGCATACTTAACCAAGTAAACTAAACTGCCGAGCAACCCAAGGTGAGTTCACAACTAATAAAGCATGCGTTCCCGGTGGTTGGGAAACGGAAACTTAAACAACGATATCCCCTCGTAAGGGATACAAACCTACTTCTCTTCCCTTAAATGGGACTTTTAGTTAATTACTGTTTATATTGGATGCAACAAGCAACACTAAACAAAACTCTATCACTCAAGTCCTCACTTCTTAATACCGATTAGTCACCGGGGTCAGGCGAACGGGTTATTAGTTGATAGCGCTATTTAGGTCTCACCAACCTCACACCGTGCCCGCGTATGGGATCGGGCGTGAACTAATGTACTCTGGCAACCGTCAATGATGATAGAACATTGACAAACGGGGCACTCTACGGAAACGTATGGATGAATAGTATTCGGTATTGTAAAAACAGTTTGGTCGCTTACATATGGGGTAGCTTCCCATCGCATGTATAAACGGATAAATTAACTGGTGAAACAAGTTTTTGGTAATTAAAACTGGACAACTCGTGGACTCGCCAACATTTTTGTTGATACCCTACTGCATGCTTTGCAGGTACTCAGTGACTCAGGAGCTTGCAGCTTGGGAAGGTGTAGTGGTCGTCTAGCCCATTGATTGGGTTCTAAATAATCTTGAACTATGAACTTTGTTTTGAAACTGTTTGGTTTATGCTTCCGCTGTTTACTTAAACTGTTAATTGATCTTAGACTTTTGAAACTTCGAACTATAATGTTTACTAACTATTGTGGTTGGTGAACATCTTTACTATTCACCAATGCTCAGTATAATTGGGTCCTGGATCCTGGTCAGTCACGCCTCCAAGCGGTGGTTTTCCGCAAGTGGATTTTGGGGGTGTGACACATTCCTTATAAAAAAAATGAAATCTAGCAATAAACAAACAAGTTTCTCAAAAGAAACTTTGTTTGAAAATGCTTTGTTTGAATAAAAGTCACAAAAACAAAATGTTTTACGATGACCGACGCTTTTTACGCTTTTAGCCCTTTTCTACTAACCACTAACCCAAAACCACCTACCTTTAACCCAAGCCTAACCCTTCCCCAAGTCCTCTTGATATTTACAAAGGTGTATAGTTAAAAAGGAGGAGGATTGGTTGCTTGGCAAGCATATGGTAGAAGTAAGTTCCATGCCGATCTCGAGTGTTTCACAAAAATACATCTTCGGCCGAGTGTTGAGTGATCTCCCGTGAGGTATGTGAACTTGTATATAAATAGAATTTTAAAAAAGGCATGTTATGCCCAAATAAGTAATTTCTTTTATGAAATGTTCTAAATAAATCATAACGAATGGGATTGTAAATAATATAAAAATAAAACCCAATAAAGATCTTGGATTCCCGACACTCAAGACAAGCCCAAAACTTCTCTTCTACCCATTCCATTTGGGTGTGAAAGCCACATTATAAAGAGTTTTGCTTGAGGACAAGCAAAGATTCAAGTGTGGGGGTATTTGATGTGTGTAAAATGCAACATATAAATTACATCAAATGAGGCATAAACTAACCCTTTTTTAGTACTAATGTTGGAAAAAGTGTGCTTTTGTCTTCCTTTTGTATTTCCAGGATTAAATGAGCGTAAATGAACAAAAGAAGCAAAAATGCAGCCAATTCTAACATAATTACAAGAAAAGGAATAAACGTGGCATGTCCGACCCCTCGACAGCATCTTCCCAAGCAAAAACAAGTAAACAGAAGGCTGACCACGGCCCCGAGCCCAGCGGACACGGGGGCGTGGCTAGGTGTCTGCAGAAAGGACAAAAGCATAGAAGCTTCTATTTCCCAACACGGGTGCGTGCCTAGCTCAACACGGCCGTGGTCAACGCGAAGATTCGCAGAATCCAAGAAAATCTTGATAGTACAGATACGCTTCTGCACACGGGGTCGTGCCCAGCGAACACGGGGCGTGTGGAGCTAATGCAGACAAATTGCAATTAATGAAAAAAGAGAAAGTGGATGGACACGGGGCCGTGCTCAATGGACACGGGGCCGTGTCCGGGCTTCTGTACAGGCTATAAATAGGGGTGCTTGGTTCACTTCAAAGGCATCCCTTGGTGTAAGGACCTATAAAAATGTCCCAAATCGACCCGTAAGTGAAAACCCAGACCCCTGAAACCCTAATGCACATGAAAAACCAAGAAAACAAGAATTTTAAGTTTCAGGCGGGCCGCGTAAACTGTAAGCTTAGGCTTACGCGGGCCGCATCAACTTAAATTTGACCAGATAAGCATTCCGGGCCACGTGTCGCACACGTGGCAACCCTACTCGTGACACACCAGCCCTACACGTAGGATAGGGGTCCTCGCGGGCTGCGTAAAAGCCTTGTGAGGGTTTACGTGGGCCGCGTAAAACTCATTTTTCTGCTATAAATTGTTGGTGCATGGCCTGATCGTCTGTGCTTGAGAAAACTTTCAAAATCACTCATATTCTGTTCGAAAATCAAGTTTAAAGTAGGAAGACGCTGCTACGATACAGGGTATTGACTTGATCACTGCTACGATACAATGTCCGGTTGATTGAAACCGATCCGATGGATGTTTAAGTGTTGCCCGTATTTGGGCTATACTTTGTCATTCGTCATGAGGGTTTTGATTTCGTGAGCTTATCGTAAATGTTGTATTAAGTTACTGACCCTGTTTCGTATGCATTGTTATTTAAATTAGGTTATCAGACTTATCAGTAGGCTAAACTATGCCCGACTAAACTTGCAATGTGAGTCATTCTCTTTTTATCAACAATGTTTTACAATACTCAAATTATTTTCAAAAGTTATAACTACAGGGATTAAGTCTTGGTTATCTTGAATCACTGGCAAGTGGGGTATTGTGCAGATTACTAATTTCTCACGGTTAGGTTCATCAACTTAACAGTGATAATCATCACTAGTTGGGTGAAAGGACCCAATAGTGGTATGACCATCGTCACCGGGGTGTGATACGGCGCCAGATAAAAATAAGATAGTAGCCATTGTAATCGCTCTTATGCTGTAATTTATAACTAATGTGTCGTTTTCTATAACTTGAGTGATTCGCCAGTATTTCCCCGTTGATAAAATATTTTTAAACATGTTTTAGGTGACCTACTGTGAATCAAGGAAAATTGCTACGGAGCATTAACAAGCTTGAAGTGGTGGCTCAGTAAAATAAATAAACATGTTTTGTAAAACCAGGGATTTCCCTGTGAAATACCCTTTACTATAAATTACGGGGTTTGTCCCAAATTATGAAATAAAATAATTGGGCAGTTTCAAGTTTTAAAAAGATCCTGTTAAACTTCTGCTGTCAACTCAAATAATAAACACCACGGGTTTCTGTCCCACGGCTCCTAGACAGGGTAACACCGGGACGGGGGCCGTGACAGAAAAAGGTGGTATCAGAGCCACTGATTTAAGCCAATTAAGTATTTAGAAATACTTAATTTCTCAAATTGTCACTCTGTGATTCTGTGAAAATTTAACTTGCAAATTATAACTTTCTAATTAGGATTTTGTGTTTTCTCTCTGTATCTGCTGAACAGCATGAATGAGTTGTCTGAAGCTCTTCAGAATCTCAATATCCATTCTGCTGGTATGGAAGTTTCCAGAGACTTTCTCGATTATATGGCTGACACTAAAGAACCTATGGAATTCCAGGCTCAAGCCCAGGAGAAACCCAAGACGAAGAAAAGAAGGAGAATCGTAGGTTGGAGACGCAGCCAGAGGAAGAAGCCAGCTGCCCAGAGGATTAAAAAGACTGAGGAACCAAAAGACAAAGGCAAGGGAAAGGAGATCGAGGAAAGTTCAGGGCAAGCCCAGGAAATGCCACCCTGGGAGGAGCTGGATCGCAAACTGGCAAATTGTGACCTCATTGGACCTGCCAATGAAGACCTCTTCAATTACCCAATTGAATCACAACTTCCAGTTAATTTGGAACCTGCTATCCCAGATCCCATTGTCAACCACCAACTTTTACCCGGGGAACTGGAGGAATGGTGGACAAGTGATTGGCAATTTCAGAATCTCTTGAATAACCCTAATACCTTTTTCCCCCAGTTTGACCCTGAGCGTGCACCAAACCCACCGAGGAGCATCGAGAACTTGGCTGAACTCCACCACTATGGCGAGGAGCTGGTGGACGCAGGAAATAGAATTTGGGAAGTGGGGGAAAGGATATCATGGAAATACGACGAGAGGGAACGTCGTTTCTGAAATGCCAGTTAACAGGAATCGTATGTGGTTGTGTGTTTAATAATAATAAAATAATAAAAATATAATCATGTAAAATAACCTAAAATAAAACTTTTGTAACATAACTGGTGTGGACGGATGCCTACTAATATATATAAAAATATCAACGTCGCAAAGTCGACAATTTTGGCTATATGTGCTAACATGATTATGTGTGATTGTTTACTGTGACTGATTATTATTTATTTTGTACCAATAATTTACATTTATATATTGATAATTATCAGATGGAACACGCCGTCAATGAGCCAGTTAACGAAGTTAATCAATCCGAACAAAACCATGAAGATCAATTTCTTAATAGGCAAGATATAAAAAATATCGTCGACCAGGGAATAGCAAATGCTATCCTAGGAATTGTCGCTGCTGTCAAAGGCCCTGTTGAACCTTTACAAGCTAACCCCAGCAAACACACGCGCGATGATAATTTCAGTAACAGTGTAAATGGAGACGGCAACAATAACAATAACGATGATGTGATGCAAGCCCCATTTCTAAAGAAAATGAAAGCTGCAACACCTGGTTGCACTTAGAAGGAATTTCTTGCCTGTAAACCAATCGAATTTGCAGGCAATGAAGGGGCGACGGCTGCACTGCGTTGGTTAGATAAAACCGAAGCAGTAATTAAAATAAGGAAATGTACCGAGGAAGACAAGGTTATGTACTCGTCACATCTTTTTAAAGAAGGGGCACTAGAATGGTGGAACACGGTATTACAAGCCAAGGGAAGCGATGTGGCTTATGCCATGAATTGGGAAGAATTTAAGAGTCTAGTGGAAAGAAAATTCTGTCCCGAATATGTAAAGGAACAAATGACAAGTAAGTTCCTGAACCACCGGATGGTGGATGTAGACTGTCGAGGGTATACTTCGACATTCTTCGAGTATGCTAGAGTTGTACCAACCCTGTCTTCGCCAGAACCGGTACTTATATCTCGCAATATTTGGGGTTTGATTGGCGAAATCTGTGATATTGTTAAAGCTACGAGACCTCGCACTATTGACGATGCAGTAGAATTAGCCAATACCTTGACCGACGGACTGGTACGCACAAGGGAAGAAAACCGGAAAAAAGGAAGTGGCTCAAAAGATTACCCAAGGATTCCGTGTGGGTAATAGTAGTAATTTCAAGAAAAAGGGAACCGGGCAACCTTCCACTGCTCCCTTCTGCAGTACCTGTAAAAGAAAGCATTTTGGAAGATGCAAAGGGTATTGCAATTTCTGCAAAATTCCAGGGCATCAAGAAGAAGACTGCAGAAGGAAGAAATCCACAATTTGCTTCAATTGTGGAGAAGCTGGACATTTTAGACCAGACTGTCCTAAATTGGTCAAACCAGCTGATAACAAAGCCAAACCTACAGAAGGAACTGCCAAGAAAAATGCAAGAGCCTTCCAGTTGACTACCCAGGAAGCAGAGTTAATCCCTGATGTGATCACTGGTACGTTCCTAGTTCACGACGTTTTGCAAAAGTATTATTTGACTCTGGTGCGAACCAAAGTTTTATAAATACTTCATTCTGCCAAGCACTTAATCTACCCCTAACCAATCTTAGACAAATTTTTACGGTAGAAACGGCAGATGGGAATTCTGTTAACATAGATAAGGTTTTGCAAAAAGGAAAGATAGAACTTTTAGGCCATAAATTTTCTGCAAACCTGTTACCTATGAATTTAGCTGGATTCGATGTTGTATTAGGAATGGATTGGTTAATAGCCAACCATGCTCGAATTCTCTGTGATAAGAATTCCATAGAAATTCATACACCCACAGGAGAAATAGTGGTGATTACAGGAGATAAGCCACGTAAGCCAATGAAATTCATTTCAGTAATGAAAGTGGCCAGTTATTCAAGAAAACAAGGAATAATGTATATGATTTCGGTAATCATTAACACGAAAGGTAAGGAACTTAAGGAAATTCCTGTAGTATCAGAATACCCGGATGTATTCCCTGAATAACTACCTGGATTACCACCCGATAGGGAAGTAGAATTTAGAATTCATCTAGTTCCTGGAACTACACCGATAGCCAAGGCACCCTATCGGTTAGCACTCACCAAAATGCTAGAATTGAAAAAGCAGTTAGATGAATTATTAAGCAAAGGATTTATACAACCTAGTTCATCCCCTTGGGGAGCTCCAGTGTTGTTTATGAAAAAGAAGAATGGTTCAATGTGAATGTGTATTGATTACAGAGAATTGAATAAAGTTACCATTAAGAATCGATACCCATTACCTAGGATTGATGATCTTTTTGATCAACTTCAAGGAGCTAGATACTTCTCTAAGATAGATTTACGCTCCGGATACCATCAGTTGAAAGTACAAGAAGAGGACATACCTAAAACTGCTTTCAGAACTAGGTATCGTCATTACGAGTTTACAGTCATGCCCTTTGGGTTAACAAATGCTTCTGCAGCATTCATGGACATGATGAATAGGGTCTGTAAACCGTACTTGGATAAATTTGTAATTGTCTTTATTGACGATATACTCATTTATTCCAAAAGTCAGGACGAGCATTGTGAGCACCTACGTGCACTCTTACCTTTGTTAAGAAGAGAGAAGCTTTACACCAAATTTTTGAAGTGTGAATTTTGGTTGCAAGAGGTGCAATTTTTAGGACACATGGTGAATCACGAAGGTATTCATGTAGATCCTTCCAAAATAGAAGCGATCACCAAATGGAAAGTCCCACAGTCAGCTATGGAAGTTAGAAGTTTTCTAGGGTTAGCCGGATACTATAGACGATTCATTAAGGATTTTTCCAAAATAGCGGTGCCATTAACTAAGCTAATCTGTAAAGCAATTAAGTTTCAATGGGGACCTAGACAAGAAGAGGCTTTTAAGATTTTAAAGCAAATATTAACAAACGCCCCAATTCTTGCCTTACCAGAAGGGACAGAAGATTTTGAAGTTTATTGTGATGCTTCCAAGCTAGGATTAGGATGTGTGCTAATGCAACACAAGAAGGTAATTACGTACGCCTCAAGGCAATTGAAGAAGCACGAGGAAAACTATACAACTCATGACTTAGAATTAGGAGCCATAATTTTTGCCCTTAAGATTTGGAGACATTATCTGTACGGAAGTAAGTTTACTGTCTATACAGATCATAAAAGTTTAAGATACATATTTGGACAAAAAGAATTAAACATGAGGCAAAGAAGATGGATAGAAATTCTAAGTGACTACGACTGTGATATTCAATATCGCGAAGGAAAAGCAAACGTAGTTTCAGATGCCTTAAGTCGTAAGTATCATGAGAAACAACGACGAGTTCGTGCTCTTAGATTAAGTTTACAATTAGACTTAATGAAACAACTGAAGAATGTTCAAGAAACAGCAATCAAGGATGATGCTGAAGGAATGAAAGGACGAATAAAGGAATTAGAGTAAGGAATTGATGGAATTTGGAGATTCCATAAGAAAAGGATTTGGGTACCTAAGCAAGGAAACTTAAGAGATAAAATTTTAGAGGAAGCCCATAAATCTAGATATACCATGCATCCTGGTAATAATAAGATGTATCTACATGCTTAACTTGCTCACAAGTTAAGGCAGAACACTAGAAACCCTCAGGTCTACTTCAACAACTAGAAATGCCTGTGTGGAAATGAGAGCTAATAACCATGGACTTTGTGACTAAGTTATCCAAAACCAGAAAAGGTAACGACGCAATCTAGGTGATTGTGGATCGATTAACCAAATCAGCTAGTTTTCTCCCCATGAAAGAAACCTTTAGCATGGAAAGGTTAGCAAAGTTGTACGTAGATGAAGTAGTATCACTACATGGAGTCCCATTCTCCATTGTATCGGATAGGGATAGTCATTTAACTTCACATTTTTGGACAAGTTTCCAAGAAGCTATGGGAACGCGATTAAATTTAAGTACAGCCTACCATCCACAGACAGACGGACATAGTTAAAGGATGATCCAAACCCTGGAAGACATGCTTAGAGCATGTGTTATAGATTTTGGTGGAAATTGGGATGACCACCTACCTCTAATTGAGTTCTCCTATAACAATAGTTACCATTCAAGCATCGAAGCTGCCCCATTCAAAGCACTGTATGGACGAAAGTGTAGAACTCCAGTTTGTTGGGCAGAAATAGGAGAAAGCCAATTATCAAGTCCTGAAATTGTGCAAGAAACCACCGACAAGATCACTCAAATCAAGGAAAGACTAAAGACGGCTCGAGATCGCCAGAAAAGTTATGCAGACAATCGACGTAAGCCGTTAGAATTTCAAGTTGGAGACAAGGTACTATTGAAAGTTTCTCCTTGGAAAGGAGTAGTTCGGTTCGGTAAGAAAGGAAAGCTAAATCCAAGGTACATAGGACCATTCCCAATAGTCTAGCGAATAGGACCGGTCGCCTATTGCTTACAACTACCGGAAGAACTAGTAGGAGTACATGATGTATTTCATGTATCTAACCTCAAGAAATGTCTATCGAACGAATCGCTAGTAGTCCCTCTGCAAGATATATACAGGTGAATGAAAAGTTGAAATTCATGGAGAAACCGCTTCAAATAGAAGACAGAAAGATTAAGTTTCTCAAACACAAAAGATTGGTACTGGTCAAAGTCAAGTGGGATTCAAAAAGGGGACCGGAATACACCTGGGAGCTGGAATCAGAGATGAAGCGAAAATATCCTCACTTATTTCAGTAAATCTCGAGGACGAGATTTTAAATAAGGCGGGGAGGATGTAAGGACCTATAAAAATGCCCCAAATCGACCCGTAAGTGAAAACCCGGACCCCTGAAACCCTAATGCACATGAAAAAGCAAGAAAACAAGAATTTTAAGTTTCAGGCGGGCCGCGTAAACTGTAAGCTTAGGCTTACGCGGGCCTCGTCAACTTAAAGTCTACCAGATAAGCATTCCGGGCCACGTGTCGCACACGTGGCAACCCTACTCGTGACACACCAACCCTACACGTAGGATAGGGGTCCTCGCGGGCCGCGTAAAAGCCTTGTGAGGGTTTACGCGGGCCGCGTAAAACTCATTTTTCTGCTATAAATTGTTGGGGGCCTGATCGTCTGTGCTTGAGAAAACTTTCAAAATCACTCATATTCTGTTCGAAAATCAAATTTAAAGTAGGAAGACGCTGCTACGATACAGGGTATTGACTCGATCACTGCTACGATACAATGTCCGATTGATTGAAACCGATCCGACGGATGTTTAAGTGCTGCCCGTATTTGGGCTATACTTTGTCATTCGTCGTGAGGGTTTTGATTTCGTGAGCTTATCGTAAATGTTGTATTAAGTTACTGACCTAGTTTCGTATGCATTGTTATTTTTTAGGTTATCATACTTATCAGTAGGCTAAACTCTGCCCCGACTAAACTTGCAATGTGAGTCATTCTCTTTTTATCAACAATGTTTTACAATACTCAAATTATTTTCAAAAGTTATAATTACAGGGATTAAGTCTTGGTTATCTTGAATCACTGGCAAGTGGGGTATTGTGCACATTACTAATTTCTCATGGTTAGGTTCATCAACTTAACAGTGATAATCATCACTACTTGGGTGAAAGGACCCAATAGTGGTATGACCATCGTCACCAGGGTGTGACACGGCGCCAGATAAAAATAAGATAGTAGCCATTGTAATCGCTCTTATGCTGTAATTTATAACTAATGTGTCGTTTTCTATAACTTGAGTGACTCGCCAGTATTTCCCCACTGATAAAATATTTTTAAACATGTTTCAGGTGACCTACTGTGAATCAAGGAAAAGTGCTACGGAGCATTAACAAGCTTGAAGTGGTGGCTCAGTAAAATAAATAAACATGTTTTGTAAAACAAGGGATTTCCCTGTGAAATACCCTTTACTGTAAATTACGGGGTTTGTCCCAAATTATGAAATAAAATAATTGGGCAGTTTCAAGTTTTAAAAAGATCCTGTTAAACTTCCGATGTCAACTCAAATAATAAATACCACGGGTTTCTGTCCCGCGGCTCCTAGACCGGGTAACACCGGGACGGGGGCCGTGACACTTGGCAAACCACATCTCTCCCACTTCACCCACACTCCACCACCATCACAACCCACATCCACCACCATCATCTATCATCCATCATAGAGTGTGTGTAGTAGTCTCGGGATCCAAGATTGATAGTAAGAGTTCTTGACAATCAAAGGCCATGTTTGCCTAAGTCTCTTACATCACTTGGTGAAGACAAGCAATTAGTGTAATACTTTTGTTTTTTAATCTTTTCGCACTTTTTATTTGGTTTTGTATGAATGACTTTAATAACTAGTTTCTTATGTTGAAGGTGAAACTTTCTTATCATTTGTCCGTGGCGTCTTGGCGTTATTTTAATGTCTATATAAAATAAAAGATTTACACCATTCATATCTCCACGGTCTATATGGAGATATGTTGGCTACTTGGTCGGGGGTTAAGGGAATGGTTTGGTAAGGTTCTTGCCTTGTTCTTGCCATATAGACCGTAAAGACATGAATGATGCAATCTTTTACTTTATATAGACAGTAAAATAACTTCAAGACACCACGGAAAAATGATAAGAAAAATTCACCTTCAACATAAGAAACTAGTTATTAAAGTCATTAATACAAACCTAAATAAAAAGTGCCAAAAGATTAAAAATCAAAAGTAATACAATAAAGACTTGTCTTCAGCAAGTGATGTAAGAGGCTTAACCAAACATGGCCTTTGATTGGCAAGAACCCTTACAATCAATCTTGGATCCCGAGACTACTACACACTCTAAATATGGATGATGGTGGTGGGTGTTGGTGTTGTAGGGATGCCTTTGAAGTGAACCAAGTACCCTTATTTATAGCCTGCACAGAACTCTGGCCACGGCCCCGTGCCTGCTGGGCATGCTCCCATGGCCAGCCCTTTTATCTTCCTTCATTAATTGCAAGTGTTAGCAGAGGGCCCCACACGACCTCGTGTCTCCTGGGCACAGCCCAGTGGTCAACTTCGTATATGTACTATCAAGATATAGCAAGATTCTGCGTATCTTTGCATTGACCACACCCCGTGCTGAGCTGGGCACGCCCCCGTGGTGGGCGTGGAAGCTTCTACTGGTTTGTCTTTTATGCAGGGTCCTGACCACGCCCCATGCCCAGCTGGGCATGGCCCCGTGGTCAGGCTTCTGTTGCCTTGTTTTTGCTTTGGGGATGCTTCCGAGGGGTCGCGGGCCGAGACAGACTAAGGGAAGGTTATTGCGGGTCGCGGAGGCCTCATAACTTTCCGGACACGCCTAGGGATACGTGTCGTCCACGTGGCAAGCCTACACTGGTGACTAATCACACCTAAGCACTAGCTAGAGGGTATCGCGGGCCGTGACAGGATACCCTAAGGGTATCGCGGGCCGCGACAGAGTGTTAGAATTTGTATAAATAGAGCTTTCAGTCTGCAGTTTTAACTCATTCAATTTTATTTCTCTCTCTAACATTTTGCACCAAAATTATATACCCAATACCCCTATTTTCATGAAGCTTTGCCCCGTTGTAAGTGTTTTAACCCTTGATCACTAATTCGATACCCTATCCGATCGATCTTGAACCTAGCAAAGGATGTCAAGGCGCTGTCTGAATAAGGCTATGCTTTGAAAACTAAGTTGGGGTTCTGATCTCGTTATGTGTTGATAGAGTTGAATTGGGTTATTATACTAACACGTGTGCATTGTATATATTATTTAGGAACTCAGGATATCACCAGGAATTATTATCAGGAAGCTTATAGTAAAACCTAAGTTTGCAAAGTGAGTCATTCTTTTTTTTTTATCAAATTGCTTTACAAAACCTTAAATGTTTTTCAGTTATACTTACAGGGATTAAGTCTTTGTATTCTACAGTTACCACCGGTATTATGGGGTTTGTATACATTACTTGATAACCTTCACAATTGGACACGGGTAGCCAATATGTGATATGACCATAGTCACAGATCCGTCGAGTGACAAGTAGATTGGATTTTTTGTTAGATATAATCATTGTAATTACCCTTAATACTGTAAAGTTATAACAATGTATTTTTCTTTTTTGTAAAAAAAGGAATGAACTCGCCAATATTTCTTGCTGATAAAATGTTTTAAAAACACGTTTCAGGTAACTTGATGTGAAGCTATTAGAAGCCAGCTATGGAGCACTGAAGGCTTAAATAAAGTGGCTATAGTTACCTGAATAAAAGAAGAATTTTATGTTTTTCAGCAATTAAGGTTTATCCCATTTATAAATACATTATAAATGGAATATGGGTTTTATCCCATTTGTTTAATGTAAAAAGTTTGGTGTTTTACAAACTCTGAAAATTTTTCCTAACTACGATCCTGATGATTAATTCCGCTACAAATTTAATAAACACAGATACCACCGGTCAGGCTTGCGGCACCCGCTCCCAGGGTGGGGTCGGGGGATGTGACAGAAGGTGGTATCAGAGCCACTGGTTTAAGCCATTTAGGTGTTCTTTTAAATACCTAAAACTTAAACAATTATGTTAGGAAATTTATGTAAATAACTTATGTGTTATTCTGTGTAAATAAATTTTAATATTTATATTATGATTTTTATGTTATTTTGACAATTTTGAGTTCATAGTATGAGTGATCAAAATACATCTGACGCCTATCATCACATGTCCAATTCTCTAATGGATGAAGGACCATCCGAGATTGCACCTGGATACGTGGCTAATACCGAAGAACCTTTTGTTTTTAGAGCAAAATCTGAGGAAGCCTTTCCACCTAAGAAAAGAGGATGGTTCAATAAGGAAAAAAAGGGAAAAGAGAAGAAAAAGGAAAAATAAGGAAGCAACAATAACTTTAGTAGAAGGAACTGCACAGATACTTGTGTCAAGGCCTATGTGGGAGGAACTGGATAGGAGATTAGCTAGTCTTGATATGTTCTGAACCGCATAAAATGAACTCGACCTTAATCATGTAGCAGAACCAGAACCTTAGTTATTACCCTTATATCCAGAACAACACATAGCACCAATACCAATGTACCCATAACTAAATCAAGAAAATCCGTTGCCAATACCAAATTTTAACCCTAATGAAATACCCAGGTTACCGGCACCAAACCCGCTAGAATAGTGATGGACTAATGACTGGGCATTTCAAGACCTAATGAACGACCCACATCCCTACATGCCATACGGAGAACCCATACCAGTCCCGCAAGGCCGGTTAGTAATTTATTTATAAGGGATTCAAGCCATTCTTACTTCCCCCAATTTGATGCTATCTGGCTCAAGAGAAGTCCTAATAAGCTGTAATCAAGTCCTCGCATGATCTATACACTGAATGAGGCAAGAACCTTACCCAAACCACTCTTCTAACCCCCTTCCAAGCAGTTAACATGCTTTATATAGACCGTAAAGACACGAATGAGTGAATCAACAAAACATGAAGAGATGATAGAATAAAGTTCACTTTTAGTATAAAAAACTAGTTATTAAAGTCTAATTTAATACATACCCAAATAAAAAGTTTAACCAAAGCTTGGAAATCAAAAGTAATTGATGTGCGTGAAGTGTGTTATGGTTTTAATGTTTATTTTAAGCCCTTTTACACTTTCTTTAGCCAAGTTTTAAATTTATAAAACACGATATTTACTAACACTAAACACACATATGGGCAAGTGCACCCATCGTGAGCGTAGTATAGTGTTGGTAAGATACCGAGGTCGTCCAAGGACATAAGAGCTTTTAGTACCGGTTTATCCTCAACGTCTAATCAAATCAAAAGTTTAGAAAAAGGTTTTTAAACTAAGAAAATAAAAACTAACTAAAATGCTGAAAAAATAAAAATAAAAATAAAAACAAATAGACAAGATGAATCACTTGGTTCCGACTCGTGTTTAGTGTAACCTTTGATTATTTCCGCACTTTTGCACTTTGTTAAGAGATTATCTTAGTTATTGTAGTAGGCCCCTCTTTTAGAGGTGACGTTACCCTCAACCCAGTAGTTTGAGTCAGCAAGGATACAATCCTAAAGGGTCGGATTATTGAAAGATAATTAATTAAGTTATTAATGCATAATGTGGTAGGCCCCTCTTTTGAAGGTGACGTTACCCTCGGCTAAGTAGTCTGATTCAGCAGGGATACAGTCCTAAGTAGTCGGGTTAAAGTTTTAATAGTAATTTAACTTATGAGGGGGTCAAAGAGTTTGGACCCCCGCCATCCAATACCGTTAAGTATTGAAGGAGGTCCTACTAAATTTGACCCAGGTCCTTTGCAGGATCTATACACTGAACAATGGCAAGACTCTTACCAAACCGTTCCCTTAACCCCCGACCAGGTAGCCAACATACCTCCATATAGACCGTGGAGATATGAATGGTGAAAATCTTTTATTTTATATATACAGTAAAATAATGCCAAGACACCACGGACAAACGATAAGGAAGAATCACCTTCAACATAAGAAACTAGTTATTAAAGTCATTAATACATAACCAATTAAAAAGTGCGAAAAGATTAAAAATAAAAAGTATTACACTAGACACTTTGTCTTCACCAAGTGATGTAAGAGACTTAGGCAAACATGGCCTTGATTGTCAAGAACTCTTACGATCAATCTTGGATCCCGAGACGACTCACACACTCTATGATGGACAATGGATGATGGTGTTATGGTGGTGGTGGGTGGTGGGTGAAGTGTGAGAGAGGTGGTGTGCCAAGGGATGGTTTGAGCTTGAGCCAAGCACTCCTATTTATAGGCTGAACAGAAGCTCGGGCACGGCCCCGTGTCCAGTGGGCACGGCCCCATGTCCACATCCTTCTCTTTCTTCATTAATTGCTCTTGTCTTTATTAGTTGACCACGACCCCGTGTCAGCTAGGCACGACCCTGTGTCCGCTGAGCACGACCCCGTGGTGGGCGATGGAAGCTTCTACAACTTTGTCTTTTATGCTGACACTTGGGCACGCCCCCGTGCTCACTGAGCACGGGGCGTGTTCAGCCTTCTGTTTTCTTGTTTTGCTTGGGAAGATGCTGTCGTGGGGTCGGGCATGCCACGTTTGTTCCTTTTCTTGTATTTGTGTTAGATTTAGCTGCCTTTTTGCTTCTTTTGTTAATTTGAGCTCATTTAATCCTGAAAATACAAAAGGAAGACAAAAGCACACTTTTTCCAACATTAGTACTAAAAAAGGGTTAGTTTTATGCCACAATTGATGTAATTTATATGTTGCATTTTGCACACATCAAATACCCCCACACTTGAATCTTTGCTTGTCCTCAAGCAAAACTCTTTATAATGTGGCTTTACACTCCCAAATGGAATTGGTAGAAAAGAAGGTTTTTGGGCTTGTCATTGAGTGTCGGGATTTCCAAGATTCTTTATTTAGTTTTATTTTTATTTATTTACATTCCTATTCGTCATGATTTATTTAAAACTTTTCATAAGATAAATTACTTATTAGGGCATAACATGCCTTTTTTAAAATTTTATTTATATACAAGTTCACATACCTCACGGGGGATCACTCAACACTCGGCCGAAGATGTATTTTAGTGAATCACTCGAGAGCGGCATGGAACTTATTCCTACCATAGGCTTGCCAAGCAATCAATCCTCCTCCTTTTTAACTATATACCTTTGTAAATATCAAGAGGACTTTTGGGTGAAGGGTTAGGCTAGGGTTAAAGGTATGTGGTTGGGTTAGTGGTTAGTAGAAAAGGGCGAAAAGTGTAAAAAGCATCGGTTTTCGAAAGACTTTTTATTTTTGCAATTTTTATTTTGATGAAGCTATTATTCAAACAAAGTTATTTTTGATGAACTTGTTTGTTTATTTCTTTTGCTTCATCAACAAAACATAGGTAGCGTTTGGTATGTAGGAATGAGGGGTGGAATGGAATGGACCATTACGACAGAATGAAAAAAAATGTGTTTGGTTGGTCGATGGAATGGAATTGCCCATTCCAAAATGCATTCCATTCCCTCAAAATCATTCCATCCGCACCCCCTGTTTTTTTTCCATTCCATTCCCACTTCATCCTTCATTAAATACACCACAACCCACCATCGTTGCCACCACCCACCATCACCACCGCCATCCACCATCGCCGTCTGCCGTCGTCACCCACCGCCGCCAGCCAGCTCCGACTACCACCACCACCTCCAACCGCCACCACCCGCGACCCACCGATAACACCACCACTGCCACCGCAACCATCGCCACTACCGCCACCGCCCCCACCCGCCACTGCCGTTGCCACCACCCACCTCCGTCCCCACTACCGCCACCTATGTCACCACTAACACCTCCGATCACCGCCACCACCCACCTCCGCCATCGCCGTCGCTGCCACTACTGATCACCACCGCTACCCACGTTCACCACCGCCACCCACCATTGCCACCTCCGATCACCGCCGCCACTCACCTCCGCCATCTTCGTCAACCACCACCGTCGCCACCCACCTCCGCCATCGCCGTCGCTGTCACTACCGATCACCGCCGCTACCCACGTCCACCACCGCCACCCACCATTGCCACTTCCGATCACCGCCGCCACTCACCTCCGCCATCTTCGTCAACCACCACCGTCGCGACCCACCCCACCACCGCTGCCGCTACCACCCACCGTCGTCACTGCCGCCACCCAACTCCACCGTCACCCACCTCCACTGCTATTACCACCCGCCGCCACCCACCGCTGCCGGTACAATGACCACCTATCACCACCCACCATCATCACCCACCACTGACCACCGCCATTCGATTTTATTCCTTCGTCTTTCCTTGCCAACCAAACAACAAAAATTAATGATTCATTCCATTCTCACATGGTAACCAAATAAGACATGGAATGGTAATGATCAATTCCATTACCTCATCCATTCCATTAACTCGTCGATTCCATTCCACCGTCCATTCCATTACCCCATACCAAACATACCCATAATTTTTTTAGGAAGTCAAACGAAAAACCGAGCTTGTTATTAAAACAAAGGGTTAAAAATAAAAAGGTTTTGGTGGGTGAAAGGGTGTTTGGTTTGGGTTAAGAAATGAAAAGGTTTAGGTTCAAAGGGGTTAACTAGGGGGATTTTGGGTAGGTGGTAAAAAAAATAATGGTGTAGAAATAAAAAGGGTTAGTCCTAATGCCTCCATCATTTACTTACTCGGGTTTAAGTTGGTAAGGACCGGGAATGTATCGTCGTGGCAAGTTCTAGAGTTGTAAGAACCAAGCAGCTATTCACACAAGAAACAAAAAATGAGCATTTAATTTAAAGATATATATTTGTATGCTCAATAAAGGCTCAAAACTCACTTTTGTGGGAATGGGTTTTTATGTGATCAAGTATATATAATTAAATTTTAACTAAGCTTGTCATGCCTTTTCATAATTTTCTTATGTTGGTTCTTTTTATCACGACGCTATCGGTTGTAAATTTGTAAAAATATAACCTTTTTAGAATTTTGAAATTCCCAAATTAAACCTAGACAAGTAAAAAAATTGAAAATTTTTGAAAAAATTTGGGGTGATTAGCGGTTCCAATAGAGTTTTGTGTAAGGCTTGTAGTTAGGACTTGCAAGATTCAAGGTTTTAGCATCCCCCCCATACTTAAATTACACATTGTCCTCAATGTGTCCCAAAAATAAGTTTTTAGGTTGATTGAATGTGTAAAAAGGTGTGAAAAAGCAAAAATTTGTGTTACTGGGCGCTGGACACGGCCCCGTGTTCAAGTGCCAGTAACAAAAATTAAACAAAAGAAACAGAAGCCTGGACACGGGGGCGTGTTGGGTGAACACGGCCCGTGTCCAGTTTACCTGAACTGGGTCATTTCTGCAGACTGTGCAGCACAGGGCCGTGTTGGGCGGACACTGCCCGTGCTGAGCTTACTGTTAATGAAGAAAATTGTCGGATGGCCCTGTTTTCCTGCATGGGGTGCTGGTTCAAGTTTCCCTTGTTATCCTTTGCCATCCTGAGTGTGTTTTATTCCTGAAAATTAAAACTAACTAGAAAACATAAAGATTAATCTAAACTAAACTAAGGATAGTTCCGCGGAATGCCTCCGTGGCGCGCCACGTTTACAAGGGTCCTTGGCTAGACCCAAAGCCTGGTCATATGTTACTCAAGTGGGATGTTTTGCATCCCATGCTACACCGTCGGAGAGCGTCATCCAAGCTTGAGTCTATGACCTTCATAGTTGACCGGGTCTTCGTCTTCTACTCTCTTTCCAACTCCAAACTTTACTTCCTCGTCCCCAAACTTCAATGTTAGTGTTCCGTCATTCATATCCACCACTGCTTGGGCGGTGGCTAGAAATGGCCTCCCGAGGACGAGAGGGACATCGGCGTCTTCTTCCATGTCTAGGATGACAAAATCGGTCGGGAAAACGAAATTGTCAACTTTGACCAATAGATTTTCAGCGACACCTTGTGGAAATTTGACGGATCTGTCGGCGAGTTGTATGCTCATCTTTGTAGGGCTCGTTGTTCCTAGGCCGAGTCGGTGGAACATTGATGTGGGCATGAGGTTAATGCTAGCCCCAAGATCGGCTAATGCATTACGAATGGGGGATTCCCCAATTGAGCAAGGAATCGTGAAGCTTCCGGGATCAATTTTCTTTTGTGGGAGTTTGTTGAGTACTAAGGCGGAGCATTCTTCGCCTAAATTAACTAATTGCAATGATTCAATTTTCCTTTTGTGAGTGAGGAAGTCCCTCATAAATTTTGCATATTTAGGCATTTGAGTTAGGACCTCAATAAAAGGAATATTAACATGCAATTGTTTTAGTAAATTTTCGAACTTTGTGAATTGCTCATCGGTCTTTTGACTATTTAACCGACCGGGGTATGGAACCGGAGGAGTCTTGGTGGGTTCTTGATTTGGTGGAGAAGCCTTTTCTGGTTGTGGTGCGGGTGGAGCTGTGGTTTGGCTGGATTGGCTTTTTTCAGCCGATGGTGACGGAGCCTCCTCTGGAACCACGGTTCGGTTTCTCAATATAATGAGATGTACTTGCACTTTTGGGTTGGTTTCGGTATTGCTTGGTAACGCGCCTTGTGGTCTCTCGGAGAAATTTTGAGCTACTTGATTTAATTGTTTTTCAATGTTGTGAATGATAGCTTGTTGATTTCTAAAATTCGACTCCAATTATTGAAATTGATCCGAGTTTTTTTTTCGGTGTCGGAGATGAGGCGAGATACAGTATCTTCAAGCCTTTCTCGTCCACCTTGTTGTCGAGAAAAGTTTTGTGGTTGTTGAAAGTTAGTTCGTTGGTTTTGTTGGTTACTACCATTGCCGGGATCTCTCCAACCAAGGTTAGGGTGGTTACGCCATCCTTGGTTGTAGGTACCCGTTGGTGGACCCGACGGCCTAGGTCTATTATCAATGTAGTTTACCGTTTCTGTTTGATCATCTACTTCTTTCATACAACTCCAATTTTCATGTGGTCCACCACACCCCTCACAAGCCATAACCGATGCCGTTTTTGCCACTTCTAATTTTTTTTATTTTTGAAGAAAGGGCCTTGATTTGGGCTTGTAAAGAAGTGCTTTCATCAACCTTATGGGCGCCCGGGGCAATAGATTTATTACCTCAGGGAGTGTGCCACTGAAAATTGGTTTGCGCAATTTCCTCAATTTGATTGTATATTTCATTTGGGCGACGATTACCTAGAAGTCCCCCGGAGCTAGAATCAAGTGTTTGTCTTGTGTGTGGCAACAACCCATTGTAGAAAGTGGATACTTGTTGCCATACCGCAAGACCGTGATGAGGACACTTTCTTAGTAACTCCTTGAACCTTTCCCAAGTTTCATATAAGGATTCCCCATCCTCTTGTGAATATGTGTTAATTTCAGTCATTAATTTAGCTGTTTTAGCAGGAGGGAAATACTTATATAGAAACTTTTGGGCTAGTTCATCCCAGGTGTTTACCGAGCCAACTGGGAGGGTGTTGAGCCAAGCCTTAGCTCAGTCTTTTAGTGAAAATGGAAACATTCGAAGGCGGATGGCGTCGTTTGATGCTCCATTGATCCGAAAGGTATCACATATTTCTAAGAAATTAGTAATATGTAGATGCGGATCTTCGTCCGCAAGCCCATGAAAGGTTGCAGAGTTTTGAAGCATTTGTATCAAATGCGGTCGAAGTTCGAAGTTATTGGCTTCGACATTTGGTGCATTGATAGCGGCGCCGAGATTACCTACGGTGGGTCGTAGGTAATCCATGAGGGTACGTTGGTCCGCCATTGGAAGTGGGTCCCCCGAAACTTTCTCTTGGTTTTTAGCTTTAAGTCTTTTTCTGAGAAAGCGTTCGGGTTCTTCTAGAGGTTCTTTTATGTCTCTACTAGAACTGGAGCTCATGAACTACGTAGGAAGTTCAAATGTGGCGCCTGGGTTCCAAGTCCTGCAGCAAAAACAGAAAAGAACGTTGGTCAGAAGGTTCACCACGGCCCCGTGTTCAGCGAACACGGCCCGTGGTCGGAGATACAGTGATTGTTTTCCGGATCCCTGTTACTGGGAGTTGAGCACGGCCCCGTGTTCAGTTCTCTGTAACTCGGAAAATAAAAACTGCCAGTAACAATGCTGGGCACGGCCCGTGTCCGACCAGGCACGGCCCGTGCTGAGCTCTGCAGAAGCTGAAAAACTAAGAAAAATCCTAAAAAAAATAGAAAAATAAGAAAAACGATTAGGCCGTTGATTCCTAACTTTCTTAAAATCCTTGTGTCCCCGGCAACGGCGCCAAAAACTTGATGTGCGTGAAGTGTGTTATGGTTTTAATGTTTATTTTAAGCCCTTTTACACTTTCTTTAGCCAAGTTTTAAATTTATAAAACACGATATTTACTAACACTAAACACACATATGGGCAAGTGCACCCATCGTGAGCGTAGTATAGTGTTGGTAAGATACCGAGGTCGTCCAAGGACACAAGAGCTTTTAGTACCGGTTTATCCTCAACGTCTAATCAAATCAAAAGTTTATAAAAAGGTTTTTAAACTAAGAAAATAAAAACTAACTAAAATGATGAAAAAATAAAAATAAAAACAGATAGACAAGATGAATCACTTGGTTCCGACTCGTGTTTAGTGTAACCTTTGATTATTTCCGCACTTTTGCACTTTGTTAAGAGATTATCTTAGTTATTGTAGTAGGCCCCTCTTTTGGAGGTGACGTTACCCTCAACCCAGTAGTTTGAGTCAGCAAGGATATAATCCTAAAGGGTCGGATTATTGAAAGATAATTAATTAAGTTATTAATGCATAATGTGGTAGGCCCCTCTTTTGAAGGTGACGTTACCCTCGGCTAAGTAGTCTGAGTCAGTAGGGATACAGTCCTAAGTAGTCGGGTTAAAGTTTTAATAGTAATTTAACTTATGAGGGGGTCAAAGAGTTTGGACCCCCGCCATCCAATACCGTTAAGTATTGAAGGAGGTCCTACTAAATTTGACCCAGGTCCTTTGCAGGATCTATACACTGAACAATGGCAAGACTCTTACCAAACCGTTCCCTTAACCCCCGACCAGGTAGCCAACATACCTCCGTATAGACCGTGGAGATATGAATGGTGAAAATCTTTTATTTTATATAGACAGTAAAATAATGCCAAGACACCACGGACAAACGATAAGGAAGAATCACCTTCAACATAAGAAACTAGTTATTAAAGTCATTAATACATAACCAATTAAAAAGTGCGAAAAGATTAAAAATAAAAAGTATTACACTAGACACTTTGTCTTCACCAAGTGATGTAAGAGACTTAGGCAAACATGGCCTTGATTGTCAAGAACTCTTACGATCAATCTTGGATCCCGAGACGACTCACACACTCTATGATGGACAATGGATGATGGTGGTGGATGATGGTGTTATGGTGGTGGTGGGTGGTGGGTGAAGTGTGAGAGAGGTGGTGTGCCAAGGGATGGTTTGAGCTTGAGCCAAGCACTCCTATTTATAGGCTGAACAGAAGCTCGGGCACGGCCCCGTGTCCAGTGGGCACGGCCCCGTGTTCACATCCTTCTCTTTCTTCATTAATTGCTCTTGTCTTTATTAGTTGACCACGACCCCGTGTCCGCTGAGCACGGCCCCGTGGTGGGCGATGGAAGCTTCTACAACTTTGTCTTTTATGCTGACACTTGGGCACGCCCCCGTGCTCACTGAGCACGGGGCGTGTTCAGCCTTCTGTTTTCTTGTTTTGCTTGGGAAGATGCTGTCGTGGGGTCGGGCATGCCACATTTGTTCCTTTTCTTGTATTTGTGTTAGATTTAGCTGCCTTTTTGCTTCTTTTGTTAATTTGAGCTCATTTAATCCTGAAAATACAAAAGGAAGACAAAAGCACACTTTTTCCAACATTAGTACTAAAAAAGGGTTAGTTTTATGCCATAATTGATGTAATTTATATGTTCCATTTTGCACACATCAGTAATACATAAAAGATTTCTCTTCACCAAGTGATGTAAGAGATTAGCCAAGCATGACCTTTGTTTGACAAAAACTCTTACAATCAATCTTGAATCCCGAGACTACTACACACTCTAAAGATGGATGATGGAGGAATGTGGTGGATTGTTGGGATTGAACCCTATCAGAGGAACAGATAATAAAAGCCAAAACTGGTTCACAGCAGTGGATTCATCATAAGCAGTTGTTTACACCAGGCTTTCCCCTTGAAAGTGTTCATAACATCTGATGTCCTTTATCCACTGATCATATACAACAGCTGCTGTTCTTCAAACTGCTGATGAAGCCCTGAAGACTGTTAAGGATTAAACACTGCTGTTCAATCTACTGCCTTGAGTCAAGCACTGCTGGGTTATATCAAGTGCTGCTGGGTTCACATTAGTGGAAGGATTCAGCAGTAGTTTAGTTTGTCTTTATGTAATGTATTGTAATAACAGTTGTTAGCATAACAGTACTTATATAGATCAGATGTTAGAGGTTGTTAGATGTCACTTTCATGGTGACGTCAGCTTAGATGCTTCAGTGGTTTGATTTGCCTATAAATGGAATAGTATCCTGTACTGTTACATTAGATTGACTGAGTGAGTTCTTCTCCTCCAATCCTTTCGTCTTGTGCAATCAACCAGGGAGCATCAGGCTGAGGGGAGTTTGGTTTGTAAGCATGCATTGTAATCTCTTGATTTGATTTGTAATCTTTCGACTAATGGAATGCATGTGTTTATCTAAACTATTTTCCTTTTTGATTGTGTTTACAAAGTTTGTGTTCATTTCCGCTACATAAATCATTGAATCATGTTCATTCATTATTTATCTATTACAAACAAACACAATCATGAGAGTCTCCGATCCTAACAATTGGTATCAGAGCTTGGACAGTCAAATTCGATCTAACAATCAATTTGACATAACAGTTCAGCTCAACATTCATTGATGCTAAGGTTGATCGTATTTAGTTGAAAAACAGAGTAACGAGTAATCACGTTCAAAATTGCTATTCAAAAACCTCTGTAAAAAAACCAAGATGTCATAAGACACACAAACTTCACATAGCAAGTGATGTCATACATAAAACACCTATAGTTTTCAGATCTGAAAATATGTCTGATAACTATGGTAAAATTATTATCCTTACAAAATTGATTTCAATTGTTGTTTATGAAGTTTTGTGCTGTATCCATCATGTTTGCCGCTAAAGTATGTACCTCAGGTCGACAAAAACCTATGTTCGTAAAAACATTCGTGTTTTTGTTAACATAAAAAGAGGGAAATTAAAAACTTTAGTTATTAGATCTTATGTATTGAAAAACAGGTTGAGAATCCTGTTAAAAAGGATCAAATCAACTTTGTTAAAAAATGCATTAAGAATATCAGGTGTTAAGACATACTAAATCATATGTAATGTGAGATTTGACATAACCATGTGCAAAAATGTACAAGTCTCTCCAAACATTGCTGTAAAATGATTCTGGTCAAAGTATTTCTTCAATAAAAACCTCCCAGTGAGTATTTCAGTACTTATGAATGGGGAGGATAAAAAGGGAAGAAGAAAAATCACAAAAACTCAAAAGTGTGTTTATCTCAAAACTTTTGAAGTCAAAAGAAAAGAGTATAAATGTAAAACACTTAAGAGTCCAAAAATTGGGTGAACAATGGTTATCAAGCAACTGTGTGCATTCATTGATTCAGGAAGGTTCAGGTAAAATAGTATCACCAGTGATTAAATTTACAAGAGGACTAGACAAGTTTTTCAGAATCAGCACATGGTAATTAAGTCTATAACAGGACTTTCAAAACTTATGTGTACATGTCTCCTCATTTTTGCAATCAATTAACAAGAAAATGGTCTCAAACAAGTGGTTATTACAATTTCAAATCACTGACCAATTTCATAAAACTTGAGAGTGATGTGATTATAAGTTTAATTAGAAAATATACCAGATCTTGTTTGATGCTGTTTTCAGAAAAACTTTTAATTATTTTTCTTGAAAAAGTTTTTCTCAAATAAAACAGGATATATTATTCTTTATTTTTCTTCAAGAATGATATATTTTGTACTTTTACTTGTTTTTTATAGCAAAAGTTTCAAACACCTGTCAGGATATAGAACCCTTATTTTTGGTGGTATTATCCTTGAAAATAGGTCAAAAGGAAGTGGTACAAGTGTCAAGGTCATGTCAAACTCAAGTTTATTTTAACACAGATCAGAGATTGATTGCTAACAGACCTTAAAATACTTGGTACTCATGTTCTAATTTAAATATTATGACACAAAATGAGTTGCCATAGTAAAAAGGTTTCCATCATCTGGGGTACTAAACCACTGTCAGGAATCTATAAAAGTCTCAAAATTTATAAAAGACATGTAGCAAAACCTTGAATGCAAATTCCTGTAAAAACTGCTGACATATTAAACTTGAAAATTTGCATCTAAAATGTATTTTGTTGAGGATAGCAATCTTGCAGATATTTCAGAATCACCATCAACAGATGTTAGACATGATATTGTGATCTCACAAGATAAAATCATTCCTTTCATCAGAACAGCAGATGCTCAAAATATTTGTCAAAAGCTTATCCACTGGTGCACTAATAGTTGCTGACATACCAGCCTTTCAAATCCTTACCATTACCTTACCCATAACCACTGTTTTGTTCAAACATCTGCTTCCTAACTACTGTCCACTGCTGAAAGTCAACCCCTGTTCTCTCATTCTCATGGTAATCACTGTTGTTTAAAATCAGTGTTTTATCCACTGATGAATCTATCCACTGATAGTTAAAATCAACCATTGTCCTCACTTTGACAGTTGCAACCACTGATATTTGCTTCATCAGTGGTTCCCTAAACAACTGTCCTCCATTATTCATCTTTTCATCAGAGGTTGGCACGTGGTCAGTTCTTAGCCATCAGATCTTTGTAACCACTGCCACATCAGCATTCACTTTTTCCCTAAATAAAACCCTAATCAAAACCCCCAAACAAGGTTTTACACTGTCGAATTGAATTCCAAAATTCTTATCACAAAGCAGTTTCCAATCTTCCGTCTCAAATCATTCTTCGTTCTTCTACATCAAAATGACAAAATCTAAATCAAAATCATCCTCATCTTCCAAAAAGGTCGCTCAAAAGGCCGCTGAACCCATTGAAATACCATACAAAGCACCTCACAACTACTTGGGTCTACTCACAAAACCCACCACCACCAAAACCTTCGATTCCATCATTGACACTCTTGCAGCTTCAAAGTACAAAACTTTGTTGACTGCTGATGCTCCTATTTACGAACAAACCCAGAGAGAATTATGGAAAAATGCCACACTTGAGTATCAAGGTGACAAAGTTATAGCCATTAATTCTTCCATAAAGGGCAAAAAGATCCAAATCACTCCACAATCAATTTCAGAAGTCTTTGCACTCGATGATCAGGAAGGTAAAACATCTTTTCCTAAAAACGAGTTAAAAACTGATTTTCTGGAAAGAGGGTATGGTGCGGAAATGAAAAGGGAAACCTTACAAAAAGGCTTCTTCCCTTCTGCACCAAGGTTTTTATTCCATACCCTTTTGATGTGTGTCTCAAACAAAACAACTGCTTTTAACGAAATACCATTAAAGATCCAATGCCTGGGATTTGCTATTTTACATAATGAAAATTTTAACTATTCCCAGGAGATCTTTGATGATTTAGTAAAAAATGTTGATAGCAAATCATTTCTACTTTTTCCAAGGTTTTTAAGTTACTATCTTAAACAAAAATTTGGAAAGGGAAATGAAAATTTGCTCATCCAATGTGAATCTTTTCAAATACATGGTTTAACATCTGAAACATTCACTAGAATGTTAACACCTGCAAAAACACAAGCAGAGGTACCTGAGCAGACTTTAGCAGCTACCACTGCTCCTCAGGTATATGCTGCTGAGCCCACTGCTTCAGGTGATCATGGCAGCACACCCACTGCTATGAAACCCACACCTGCCATCACCAAAAAGCCTAAAAAGAAATCATCCAAAAAGCCCCACCAAACCCACTAAAAAGGCAACTCTGGAAGATGAGATCCCAGAGCCACTGCCAGTGACAACACAAATGTCACCAAAAACCACTGCTGCTACTTCCTCACAGCAGATGGAAGAAAGATCTCCACCCTTGCCTCAAACTCCTCCTGCATCCTCACAAAAGGATCAGGTTGTAAACACAGGGACCCCACATTATGAAGCTCTGGATTCAATTGGATCCATCTTCCTCAGTCCTGATCCCAAGGACATGTCTCTTTCAACACCATATCTTCACCCCTCACATTACCACAATCCATAATACCCTTGTTGCATGCAGTTGCTATTGCTCAGACACAAACCAGTTCCTCTCAATCACCTATCACTGAGAGTACACTCTCACAAGTGACTGAGTCTGATGCTTATACCTCTGCTATCCCAACAACATTTGAGGAGGTTACACTGCAGGAGTTACAAGTAATTCCTGACAGAGTTCGAGTGGAGCAGCAACTACAAGTGTTGGATCAACAGATCTACATTTGGCCAGTTGTTTCATCAATCAGACTCCCTTGAAGGCAATTTCTTCTATAGCACCTCTGGTAACCACTAGTGAGTTTGTTTTAACCACTGGTACCTTCAAAAGGTTATCAAGTGTTGAAGAAAGAAGACCCCAGAACCAAGAACAAGGGGCATCAATGGATGATTTTTTGGATTCATTTCCTAAGTCACACATTGATACAACCACTGCTGGTGGGGAATCAGATGATCCCATTAACTTGGGTGATGATTTAAAATATCAGGAATTGACAGGTAGAATTGACAATCTTGAAACATCTGTCGCTGAAATAAAAGATATGGTGCAACAGTTGTTAAACACTCAAAAAGTGCAACCCACTGCTGTTCCAGCTCAAGCACCTGCACAACCTGTACCTGCTGCAAATGAGTTGTGGAATTTATTTCAACCTCTGCTCCAATAACAAAGACAAATGGCTGATCAGCAATATGCAATACATGTACAAGAGCTGAGAAACATGATGGAGTCAAGGTTTAGAAATACTCAAGCAGACATCAAGGCTATAAAGGCCCACATCCTGAACACCACTGGCAAAGCTCCTCCCACTGTTCTCTTCATTGATCAACTACCCTCAGATAATGCCAAAAAGGGGGAGAAAATCAAGGAGTGGAAGAAGAAGAAGGGAATAGATGATGGTCTTTACATTGAACCAGAAAAAGAAAACATGACTAAAAACATCCTTTTGCCAGATGGTAGTAAGAAAATTGATGTTACCACAAATGCACTTGCAGAAGCAAAAGCAAGTGTTAAAAGAGATAGAGATGCTAAGGATAAAGCCAGGTGGGAATAGGAGAAAAGAGCTTACATGGAGCTGAATATACAGGGTACTTCCGAGCCAAAGGATGATGAAAATCCTAAGGATGAAAAGAAGAAGCCCACTAGACAAGTGAGGCAACCCAAATCCACACCATCCAGACCCACAAAGCATGCCTCCAAACCACCTCCCAAAGGCTCCAAACCTCAAACCACCAAATCTCAAACTTCCACCCAAACAGTTGTTGTAACACCTGTTGTATCAATAACTGATACCTCAGTAGTTTCAACAACTGCCAGCCAAACACCTGCCATCTTTTCAACACACACCACTGCAACACACACCACAACCACTGCCCTACCACCACAACCTAAAATCACTTTACCACCAAAAACCATCACTTCAACTACATCACCACCCACCAAATCACCACCTGCTGAAAAGCAGAAGACATCTACTGTCACATCAGTAGTTGTAATGACAACAGAGGTTGAAACACCTGTTGTTTCAACAGCTGTTTGCCAGCCATCTACCACTGCCCTCACCATTTCAACAATTACCATACAACCCATTGTCACATCACAACCAAAACTCCCTTCACCCAAAAGGCTTTACACAAGGAAAAGGAAATCTTGTGAGGGTAATGATGATATACCAGCACCCATTCCTTTATCCTCCACACCCTACAATGTTGTCAAGCCACAACCATCCACTCCACCAACTCTAGTCAAACCAATAAACCCTGCTAACCTTGTATCCATTGCTGCAAGTTATCCACTGGAATTGGAAGTTGTAAAGGATGAGATGAGACAATTCTATACAGTGGATGATCCTTCACAAAGAAATTTTCCTTCTCTCATAGGCTTCAGGAATCCAGCAAATATGGATGAGTATCTAAAACTCAAAGCCAGACAAGCAGATATAAGAGCTAGAATTGAATGTAAAGATCAAGGTGATGAAGGCATTTCTAAAAGAATGGAATTTTTACTCACTAAGGTCAAACAAATGGAAGATTATGCAAGAGACCTGAGCAAAGATATGTCAAATATGCCACCTGATGCTGTCCTACAAAAGGAAATGAGAAAGGATTATCTTGCATTCATCATGAAAGAAAAGTTTTATCCAGCCAAAGAAGAACAATTCAGTGAACGGCCACTCATTGCACTAAAGCATGAAGTTAACAGAATCAGGATGATCAAGAATGATCCAGGTAAGAAAAAGACAGCTCCAAACTGGAGCAAATACAAAAAGGCCATTGATAAACTTATCTCAGAATACAAGAGGAAGAAACAAGAGCTGGTAGATGCAAAGGTTGGACCTGCCAAAGCCATAGCAAAATGGACAAGGCAATACACAGATGAGGCTTATGAAAGGTTAAAGTAAAGAAGGATGACAAATCCTAGTTTGCCACAGAAGCCTGAATACAAAGAGCCAAAATAGATCAATATTTATGAACCACTGTTCACATCAGCAGATGTATCAGTCATTGAGATAGATCAAAGAAAGAGATAAGAGCAGATTGAAAAAGAAACTGCAGAAGATATAGCTGCAGCAAATGATATCATCAAAATGGCTTTCAAACAAATGTCAGCTGAAAACTCTGAACTAGCAAAAGCTCAGAGCACTGCTCAACAAATTATCACAAGGCCAACATCACCAAACTCATCAGTAAATAAACCTCTCCCAAGAAACTCATTGGGTTCAAAAATACTAAAATGGATGTCTGATCAAAAGACCCATGTATTGACCCTGATCAGATCCAATGGAGAAGTAAAGCACATATCAAGGGAACAAGCACTGGGCCTGAGTGTTGAAGATCTACAAGATCTCTTTGAGCTTATACTATGTAGGGATGAGGATGATACAAGTTCCATGGATTTTGAATTGCAATTTAAAGGACAAGTTAGGGAACTTCTGATGAGACAATAAAGATCCAAAATAATGAAGAGTTTTGACATTATCTATTCCAGGGGGAGATTGTTGGGATTGAACCCTATCAGAGGAATAGATAATAAAAGCCGAAACTGGTTCACAGCAGTGGATTCATCATAAGCAGTTGTTTACACCAGGCTTTCCCCTTGAAAGTGTTCATAACATCTGATGTCCTTTATCCACTAATCATATACAACAGCTGTTGTTCTTCAAACTGCTGATGAAGCCCTGAAGACTATTAAGGATTAAACACTGCTGTTCAATCTAATGCCTTGAGTCAAGCACTGCTGGGTTATATCAAGTGCTGCTGGGTTCACATCAGTGGAAGGATTCAGTAGTAGTTTAGTTTGTCTTTATGTAATGTATTGTAATAACAGTTGTTAGCATAACAGTACTTGTATAGATCAGATGTTAGAGGTTGTTAGATGTCACTTTCATGGTGACGTCAGCTTAGATGCTTTATACCCCGTGTTTGTCTTCTGATTTGTTGTTTTGGTCTTGGGGTAAAGCTTAGAGGGTAGGCATGGCATGTCAACTTCTCTTCTTTTGTATTTATGTTGGTTTTTGCCATTAGTTTGTTCCTTTTGTACATCTAAGCTCTTTTAATCCTGAAAATCAAAAGTATACAAAGAAACACACTTTTTCCAGCATTAGTACAAAAAAAGGGTTGATTTTATAACTTATTTGATATAATTTATATGTTGCATTTTGCGCATATCACCGTGTTTCTTCAATTACTTTAGTTTTGGAATTGAATACTCTGTAGGCTTTTGTAGTTGGAGAGTATCCAATAAAAAACCCACAATCTACCTTGGTAGCAAATTTTGATACGGAATCTTTCAGGTTGAGAATGAAACAAGGACAACAAAAACTTTAAAGAAAGAAATCAATGGTTTGATTTTCATTAGTACTTCATAGGCAGTCTTTTGGTATCTTTGATTAATAGAACCCTGTTTTGCACATACCCAACAATATTTATTGCTTCTACCCAAAAATAAAGTGGTAGGTCTGAGTCAGCTAACATGGATCTAGCAGCTTCAATTAATATCTTGTTCTTTCTTTCAACCACCCCATTCTGCCGTGGTGACCTTGGCACGCTGTACTATCTTACAATTCCTTTACTGTCACAAAATGAATCAAGAGTGTGATCTTTTAACTCTGTTCCACTGTCACTCCTGAGCATCTTGACAAGTAGATCATACTGCTTCTCAACCATGACAATAATTTTTTTACAATCTTAGCAGTTTCATCTTTGGAGTGTAAGAAATAATTCCAATTGAATCTTGAATAGTCATTAACAATGACTAGACAATATCTCTTCTTGGCTAGACTCATATGCCTTGACCCACCACTGTCAACATACCACAGACTGTCAAAGTGCGGAAGACCATTTTTTATGAGCTCATTTGTGGAAACAACTGCCAAATTGATAGTCTTTGTTTATGGAGACTTGATAATTGTTCTTTAGGAACTTCATAGATGAGTTTTTCTTTAAAAGGATCTTTAGAATCATTAAGGCCACCTAAGAGTGCGTATTCCTTGATATCAACTGTGAACATAGCCAAGTTATCATATGTTATTTCATCAAGCATACTACTCCAGTCAACAAAGTTCTATGTAAAGAAACTTTGATGATTTGGTTCTGGTGCATGACAACCAGTAGTTTGAGAAACTACTAGCGAATAAGCCCGTGGATGTGAAGGTAACTAAGCTTGTGATTGAGGTGTGTGAACTTGAACAAGTTGAATTGAGGTGGTCCGCTATCATAATGATATGTCATTTGGACAGGTCTATGTGCTAAGTGTGCAATATACTATGTGGTTGGTTTGGAGGTATTTTAGGGAAAATGTTGTTGTCTATTTTGAAAACTTGAATACTGACCAACATTGATTTGGATAGTTCACAATTGCTAAGGTATTTTGTATGAAATTTCCGCATTCTCTAGCAAAGTGTTCTAACCTATGACATTTGAAGCATTCAACATTGGATTTATCTTTCTAAAATTTACCCATACCCTCCAATCGAGGAAACTTCCTACCAGTTTTATTGTAAAACTTGTTTGACTTGATACTCAACAGTGCAAGCTGGTCAAGGTGATCAAACTCTTCCTAGTCTATTGGGTCCATGGGTCACTGATCATGCATCATTAAGTCATAATTAGAATTTTTAATCTGTGATGTGTTGTTTTGAGCATTAAAACTAGTAGTTATGTGAAAGCAATGACATAACTTTGCTCATTTACTTTGTTTGATGATACTGACTCATCTTGACACATCAGGGTTGTGTTACCTTATGTGTAATCATCATCAGTTTTGCCTAATAACATTAACTTTAGTTTTTGGTCAAGCTCTCTACCATAAGTGAGGAGTTTGCCATAAAGCTGTGTCAGAGTCATTTCCTTAAAACGAACAGAGTTTCTCAACACACATGTAACTGTATGCCATTTATCAGGGAGAGTTGTCATAAATTTGTGACTCCGAACATAATTTGTGAAAGTTTGATCTGCAAGCCTTAGCTCACTGATCAGGCAGTTAAACCGTTCAAACTATTGAGTTAGAGATTCTCCCTTGATATGAGAGAATGTTTCATATTGTTGGTTTAAAATCTCTATGTTGTTCTCTTAAACTTCATCTGTACCACCAAATTATTCATTCAAAGCATCCCATAACTCTTTGGCATTCTCACAATGGAGCAATCCAACATAGCTTTCATCATGGCCAGTATCCCGAACGCCTTAGCATCGAGCTCCAACTTTTGGAAATCCTGCTCGGAGTAATCAACAGGTTTCTTAGGAATATTAACATTCGATTGCTCGGTAATCGGAACAGAGGGAACATGAGGGCCATATACCACTGATCTCCAGCAACTAGTGTTCTGCTGTGACAAGTGGTGACCAATTCTTCGTTGCCATATCTTGAATTCATGACGAACGAGCATCAGAGGCTTGTGTGTCGATCCGGTATTGTGAGGATCATGAGTGATTGGCATATCTCTGAGATCTATTAAAATTTGATTCAGAAACAGAGTATCAGAAATCATTTGTTGATCTGATTGTTCTAATTCTTCTCAATGTCCTTGATCACTCAATCAGTTATCAATTTGAACTACTTTATCTTCTGAATCAACGGTGAAGTCAATTCAGTGATACAGACTCCGATACCAATTGTTGGATCTGAGAGTGTGTAGTATGTGTTTTATGATAAAGCAGTTAATTAAGTTGAAAATTCAATCAAACAGTGATAAGCAAACACACCAATCTTACATTACTGGATTTTAGGAATGATTGCAGAATGATTTCATTGAATTCATTATGATGTAATATAATCACAAGGTACATATAGCACCCCCTCACTAGGTGAATACTCTCTTAGTTTTTATGCTCACAACTATAAGTTTACATTGAACAAGCTAAACTATATATAGGGGGAGTGAACTGCTAGTGACATTATCAAGAAAGTGACCCTTAACAACTTCATTAAATGATGTAACTACCAGCAGTTATGAAAAACGCTGGATAGTTACATTGTTGCATTGAACTGCTACTTCTTCTATTAGTTGGTGTGAACTACTGGATTTCACAGAACTATTGGTTAAGAACCAACACTTTTGGAAATCCAGAACTTATGTCTTTGACTTGTTGACCTGGTCTTCTAGTCTTCAACCCTTGACTTTGGTTGACTTTGACTGTTGACTTGTTGACCAACACTTTGACAATTGATGTGGTCTAAATTATACATATTTTTATATAAATATTTCCTACACTTTTGAGTAACTTTAAGGTTGTTTTGGTTAAATCCTACTCATAACTGATTCATATTTGAGTTTAATAGTTTTAAAGAGAAAATAAGTTAAACTGGTGAAATCATTCAACAAAAATAATTAGTAGAAAGAATAATGTTGATAATTAAAATGAGTAAACATTTAAATCGTACAAATTAGACTTCTCATGATATAAACTATTAATGGAGATTAGGTGAATAACATATGAGGTAAAACTTACAAATGCAATTTATGAGATTTCAATTAGTTTATAGGGTGAGGATCAAATAGGAAGTTTATTTTGGCTAGGAAGTATAGGAAGCAATAGGATTAGGACATGTGGCAAAATTTAAAATAAAGAGTAAGGGTATTTTAGTTAATCTTATCCTTTTCTTCTTCCTTCTTCTTCCCAGTAACATCAAAACCCACCATTTTCAAAACCCACCATCTTCATCCATTTCTTCACTTTCTATCTCAATAATCACTACATTATAGTGCGATTTTCATCTCCAATCAATGATTCAAACACCCGATCAACGTGTTCTTCAGCTTTTTTGAAGAAGACCCAGTTTAATTTCATACAAAATCTCGTTTTTTCCGGTGATTTTGAAGATAATCACTCGATCTGTTCGATTCGATCTCTGATAAGTGTTTCAATCATTCAAATTTCGTCAATCGTTGAAGAAACCGACTTCGATCCATGTAAGAAATTCTTTAATTTCATTTTTATTATCTGGGTTTTTTATTTAGTCATTGCGTTTTACGATCTTGACGGGGGTCCGGGGGGCAGCGCCCCTGGTAGCAGGGTCCCAGGGGCGGCAGCCCCTAGCTGGGGTTGAGACAATTCACAGCACAGACAAAAATGCATCAGAAAAGTTAATTTTCTGTAAATTGCCTCTGGAAAAATGCATTCGTAAACTGCATTGGTTTAGACAATTCACAGCACAAACAAAACTGTTGTCCCGGTTCAATGCGTTTTAGAAAGAACACTTTCTTTGTTGTTTTTAGGCCATTGCGTTTTAGAACTAAGACATTTTTATGTGTTTTCTGGCCATTGCGTTTTAGAAAAACACATTTTTGAAGTGTTTTTAGTCATTGCGTTTTAGGTAAAACACATTTTTAGGTGTTTTCAGTCCATTGCGTTTTAGAGAGAACACTTTCTTTTGTTTTTTTAGGCCATTGCGTTTTAGAAATGAGACATTTTTAAGTGTTTTCTGGCCATTGCGTTTTATAAATAAGACATTTCTTTGTGTTTTTTGTGCATTGTGTTTTAGGTAAAACACATTTTTATGTGTTTTCAGTCCATTGCGTTTTAGAAAACAGACATTTTAAGTGTTTTCTGGCCATTGCGTTTTAGAAATAAGACATTTGTTTGTGTTTTTGGTGCATTGCGTTTTAGGTAAAAACACATTTTTATGTGCTTTCAGTCCATTGCGTTTTAGAAAGTACATTTTCTTTTGTGTTTTTAGGCTATTGCGTTTTAGAAATAAGACATTTCTTTGTGTTTTCTGGCCATTGCGTTTTACAAATAAGACATTTCTTTGTGTTTTTTGTGCATTGCGTTTTAAAAAAAAAATGTCATTTTAGGGTTTTTTTTTCATTGCGTTTTACGCAACTGGGTTTTAAATTAATTTTTTTTCGAAAATATAGCAATAGTATACTCGTTTTAAAGATAAAAAACGCTCGTTTTTTGGTGCGATTTTTATAAAAAAAATAATGTTGTATGAAAGAGTTATTAACGTTTAAAAAATGGGGGGAAATTGGAGGAGAGATAAACTATTGACTTGAATCGACTAGAATGCCTCTAAACAAACACACGCGCCTCTTTTCTTCCTTTCAATTTCTCTCATTTAATCTTAGCCCTTGATTAACTAAATGGATGGTCAAGATTACTTTCTAGCCTTCTTAGCCAAATAAATTTCCTATTATATCCTAACACATAGTTTATAACCCATAAATATATTGGATTGGTTTAATTGTAAGTAGGAACCGAAATTCTGATGTTGGGCCATCGAGTGAAGCTAGAAATTAGAAAGAGTTGGACTACAAATCAAATTGATATGAACTTCATATATAAATTTGTGGGCTGAATAGATAACTGGAACAAAGGGGTTTAGTGAATATTTTAGTGGGTTATGATGTGTTTGAAGGAGGTTTAGTGAATATTTAGTGGGTTATGATGTTTGAAGGAGGCTTAGTGAATATTTTAGTATAGTTTAATAGTTAGTGGGTTTATATACTAATAGTTAGAGGGTGTTTGAGGTTGAGTTTTGAAAATAGATTATGCGTTTTGAATGTGTAACAAAATGTGATGTTGAAAGATAGTGTTTGGATTTGATTATGTTGCTTGATATCATAATAATCAGTTAATCAATTATTTGAGTGTTTGGCAAATATATATTTTAAAAAATAAACAAGTGAAAATCCTTTTCTAAATGCAAATAATCAATTTTTGGAAAACTGCGTTTATTGCAGTAGGGGAGAGGCTGCTTTTGAAAAACTGCGTTTTGTAACTTTCTAAATGCAAATAATCAATTTTTTTTTTTATCCAAACACTCAAAACTGATTATTTACGATTTTAAAACTCAATAATCTAAAAATCTCCCAAACACCCTCTTAAAATGAGATCGTGGAGAATTATGGTTAATTTTTTAATTTTTTTTTTAAAAAGTGGGTATAATTTTGCTAAATGGTTAAAAAGTGGTATATAACTAGTTTAATAAGTTTGGTTGTTTTCACATGTGAGATTGAACCCAAATAATTATTTTATGGCTTGATATATTGAAAATAAGATAACACCCTCAGTGATTGTTAGTTTACAAGTATCGGAAGGCAATTTAGCAAAATAAATCAGTAAAAATATGTTCATCATTCACACGGTCGAAGACATATGTTTTAATGAATTCATTAAGGGGGTGTTTGTTTTTTCTTCTAACATCTTCAAGGAGGTAATGTCTGCAGGCGCGCAGACATTACCCTTGAAGACTGTTTGTTTTCTTTTTTTTAATAGATCTAAAAATGACTTCTTTCATCTTAAAAAAAAGCTATGTAACCCTTTCTTCAAACATCTTCACAAAACCCTTTCTTCCTCTCTCCCCCTCTGTCTCCTGAACACTCTCTATTTCTCGATTCTGTGTGTGTGTGTGTGAGAGGGTACAAGAAAATCACTTATCTCCTACAACTCGTGCATCATCTTCTCTCCTCGTCTGTTAACACCACCGACCTAGATCTAACCTAACAATGGCGGGAGCACCAGATCTGTTATTCGCACTGAGAAACAACTTCTACTTCGGAGCATTTCAAGCAGCAATCAACAGCGGCGATGTTCAAAACCTCTCCGAAGAGGATGCGATCGAACGCGATTGCCTCATTTACAGATCCTACATTGCTCTCGGAAGCTATCAAGTAAGTTATTGATTTGATTTCATCATTCATCAGTTGTAATTGCTGATGTGAATTGCTTTGATTTGATCTAATTTTTTGTTTTGGATCTTCATCAAACAGCTTTGATCTGATCTCTAATTTTTTGATTTAGGTTTTTTGTTTTTTTTTTTTTTCAGATTTGTGAATGTGTGAGTGGTGTGGATGCTAGATATGTGGATGTGTTGCTTTGATTTGAACAAAGTTTGTGCAGACAATTTTAATTTATAAAAACAAACAATCTTATATTTTCAGCTTGCAGAGCTTCAGACCACATCTTCAGTTGCAGACATGAAAACAGATGAAATCAGATTGCTGACAGTTTATGTTTGCAAAAACAAACAGCACCTAAGTATTTTCATGTATGTTTCATCTAGATTGTCCAATGTATGACTAATGCAAACCCAAATCACTTGTAAGATCTTAATCTAATATCTAATATCTTAAATAAAGTCGTAAACTAGAAAGCATGAAATTCGGGTTTGAGATCTTGACATGGAAGTTAAATTATAGAATAATAATTTTTAGTTAAATTATATGGATAAGTTGTTGATCAGTTCTGTTTAAACATGAAGGAAAACATGAATTACATACCTGTTACAGCAGACAGGCCAGCAGAGAATCCAGTCAGAGATGCAGCCATTGAGTTCGACATACTTGTCAGGATGATCTGGTTCCTCCTTAGGGTGTAAGGTTATGATGGTGATGAACCGAAACAAGGGATGGTTTCGGTTATGGAGAGAGAGCCGATTGTGATGTTTTGAGGGTTATGGAATTGTCCAACTTGTGTAACCCTTTAACTCTCTAATAATCTCTTTATATATACACCCAAGAGGAAACCTAATTAGTTAATAAGGGTAATATGGTCCATCAACAATTACCAACTAATTATTAATATGTTATTAATATATTTTGATCTATATAATATAAATGATTATAATGGCTACAAGATTAAATATTATAACAATAATATATTTAATCTCACATTCTCCCACTTAGCCGAGTAATCATTTATCATGAGTATTAGATGAGCCTGGCCAGGAGTTAACACTCATTTTAGCCTTAAACCAAGAATTATAGCAGAGAAATACAGCCGTTGAATCATCATTCGACTGAGGACCCCCATTAGTCATACTATAGCCTCAATTTAAAACCTAATAGTTATGAACAAAATACGCATAAGCCCTTTAGCGTCTGATTTGTATTTATATTTATCTATATGTCATTACACCGACAGAACATATGTTAGAGACATACAAAATCAAACTGGGGAAATTTTATTAATTAAAAACATAAGCTAGTACAATATGCCATTAAATAAGGTCTTTAGTAAGTCCCATATTCGATACATGTTCTTCGAAAACTTTAGGTGGGAGACCTTTAGTCATCGGATCCGCAAGCATATCTTTAGTCCTAATATACTCAATACAAAGATTATTTTCCTCAACTCGTTCACGTACGAACAAATATTTTGTATCGAGATATAAACCAGCTCTAGTCGAACTGTTACTGTTCGAGAAACTAACGGCAACTGAGTTATCACAGTAAAGCTTCAATGGTCTAGAAATGGAATTAACGATTTTGAGTCCAGTGATCAGATTTCTAAGCAACATTCCATGACAGGTTGCGTTGTAAACAACAATGTATTCTGCCATCATTGTGGAAGTTGTAGTTAACTGTTGTTTATGACTCTTCCATGAGATAGGTTCGCCTGCTAACATAAAGATGTAGCCCGAAGTGGATTTCTTGTCATCTTTGCATTTGGCAAAGTCAGAATCAGAATAACCTACCACTTCTAAGTGATCACTTCTTCTGTAAGTCAGTTTATAGTCTTTCGTCCCTTGCAAATATCTAAGGACCTTCTTAGCTGCTTTCCAGTGATCTAGGTCAGGATTAGTCTGATAACGGCCTAGCATTCCAGCAATATAAGCGATATCTGGGCGAGTACAGACTTGAGCATACATCAGGCTCCCGACTACTAACGCGTAAGGTATCTGACTCATTTGCTCCTTTTCAATCTCTGTTGTCGGACACTGGAATGAACCGAAAACATCTCCCTTAACTACTGGAGCGGCTGAGGGTTTGCATTGTTGCATGTTATAACGTGTAAGGACACGATCTATGTAAGTCTTTTGAGACAATCCTAAGATCCCTTTGTGTCTATCTTGGTGAATTTCGATGCCAATGACGTAAGAAGCATCTCCGAGATCCTTCATGTCGAAGTTATGCGAGAGTAACCTCTTCGACTCATGCAACATGTCTAAACTATTACTTGCCAATAGAATATCGTCTACATAAAGGATAAGTATAGTAAAGTTACTCCCACTCATCTTGAGGTAGGTGCATTGATCCACTTGATTCTTCATAAAACCTTGTTTCTTCATGACTTCATCAAACTTGAGGTACCATTGACGTGATGCTTGTTTTAACCCATAAATGGATTTCTTTAACTTACAGACTAGATGCTCCTGACCTTCAGGTTTAAAGCCTTCAGGTTGTTTCATGTAAACATCTTCGTCTAAGTCTCCGTTAAGGAAAGCAATTTTGACGTCCATCTGATGCAGCTCTAAATCAAAATGAGCTACTAGGGCCATAACGATCCTTAATGAATCTTTACGAGAGACAGGTGAAAACATCTCTTGATAATCAATTCCCTCTTTTTGAGTGTAGCCCTTTGCAACCAATCTCGCTTTATAGCGTTCAACGTTCCCATTCGGATCCAGTTTTGTTTTGAACACCCATTTACAACCTACAGGTTTGACTCCGTTGGGTAATTCTACCAAATCCCAAACGTCATTTTTCTTCATGGATTCAAGCTCATCAATCATTACTTTGTTCCATTCAGAAGACTGATAACTGCTAATGACTTCATTATAAGAGATAGGATCATTGAGCTTTCCATCATCCATTTCAGTCAGGTAGGTAACATAATCATCCCAATTAGTAGGCCTTCTTTGCCTGGATGACCTCCTGAGTTGATTATCGGGTTCAGTGTTGTCTTGGTTTTGAGCGTTTGATGTGCCTTCGTTATGAGGTATAATGGGTTCTGATTGTGGAGATGGAATTGGTGCAGTAACTTTAGGTGCAGTTGTTGCATTGGGTACAAGAGGAGTAAACGGAGTAATGGTAAGCGACGAGTCTCTCCCCCCCGCGTCTTGTACTTCTTGCAATTCTTCATAAGGGTTAGTACTGCTCCCACTGACCTTGAAATCCTCCAGGAACGCAGCACGCTTGGTTTCAACAATACGGGTGACATGAGAAGGACAATAGAAATGATAACCCTTTGAATGATCAGGATACCCGATAAAGAAACAGGTAACTGTTTTAGGGTCAAGTTTCCTTAGGAAAGGATTATAGAGTTTTGCTTCACCAATGCAGCCCCATACTTTCATATATTTAAGACTCGTTTCCTTCCTGTCCAAAGTTCATAAGGAGTTTTAGGGACAGACTTAGAAGGAACTCTATTGAGTATATGAACAGCTGCTTTTAATGCTTCAGTCCAGAGGAATAATGGTAACTTAGTGTTGGCTAACATACTACGCACCATGTTCATAAGGGTACGATTTCTTCATTCAGCGACACCGTTCTGCTGAGGTGTACCAGGCATGGTGTATTGGTTCACAATCCCCTGTCCCTTACAAAACTCATAAAATGGACCAGGAGCTTGACCCACATCAGTATGTCTTCCATAATATTCACCGCCTCTATCTGATCTCACAACTTTAATCTGACGATCTAATTGCTTTTCAACTTCAGCTTTATAATCTTTAAAAGTTGTTAGAGATTCAGACTTTTCCTTAATAAGATACAAGTACATGTAATGAGAATAATCATCAATGAAAGTGATAAATGAAGTATGTCCTGTTATGCCAGCGATTTGGTAAGGACCACTAATGTCAGTGTGAATGAGTTCTAATAAATTAGAGCTCCTAGTGGCACCTTTCTTATTCGCTGATGTCATTTTGCCTTTGAGACATTTGACACATGTTCCAAAATCAGTGAAATCGAGAGGAGGTAAGACTTCATCCTTTACGAGATGATTTAATCGTTCTCTTGAGATGTGGCCTAAACGTTGATGCCACAACATAGATGAAGTCTCTAAGTCTCGTTTCTTTTCCATCTTTGTGAGTGATTCATTAATATTATATGACAACAAAGATTTGGAAAAATCATCATCTAGTTCTAATCTATAGAGACCACCATCCAGAATGCCAGTACCATAAACAACGGAATCATAGAGAATAGTGAGTTTGCGATGATCATGAGAAACGACAAAACCATCCATGTCTAACTTTGGTCCTGATACAAGGTTCCGAGTTACCTCAGGAACATATAAGGTATCATAAAGTTTAATACATAAACCAGTTTTCAAAAATAATTGTAATGTTCCTATGGCCTTCACTTCTAATTCCCGATCATCCCCAACTTTAAGTGTTCTTTGGTTTCTTCCCAGCTTCCGGATTGAAAGGAATCCCTGAGTAGAGTTAGTTACATGAACCATAGAACCAGAGTCAAACCACCAAGAATTAGCAGGAACATTTAAATTAAAGGACTCAAGTATCATGAAAAAATCGTTACCTTTCTTAGCCAGCCACTCCTTGAAGTCAGGGCATTCCTTTTGCTTATGTCCTGTTTTCTTACAGAACTTGCAATAGGGTTTGCCTAAGGAGTTCTTAGAGCTGGAAGGTGCACTTGTATTAGGATTTGGCTTTTGAACTTTAGAAGCATCCTTCCTATGATGATTGTGCTTCCTCTTCTTAGAGTTGGAGGTGGTGAAGTTAGCAACATCAGTGGTGCGATCCATCTTCATACGCTGTTCCTCCTATACGCACATAGCGACCAGTTAACTCATCGTCCATTTGTCCTTCTGAGTGTTGTAATTGATCTTGAATGCTTCATAGGACGAAGGAAGCGAAGTGATGATGAAGTGAACAAGAAAACAATCACTGATTTCCATCTCTAGCCCTTTCAGCTTATTGGCCATGTCATGCATCATCATGATGTGTTCGCGAATGCCGCTTCTCCCATCATACTTAGTCGTCACCAGCTTGAGGATAAGAGTGCTAGCGTGTGCTTTTGATGTTCCTTTGAATTGAGCCTCCACAGAAGCCAGGTAGGTTTTAGCATCTTCAGAATCAGGAATAGCTCCTCTAATTGCATTATGAATGGACTGCTTCATGAACATGAGAGACATGCAGTTACACCTAGTCCATTTTTCATGAACTATCTGCTCAGCAGCAGCAGTACTTTGAGTAGTAAGGTCCGCTGGCTTATTCTCTCTTAAAGCATAATTGAAGTCTAGCAATCCTAGTGTAAGCATGAGGGCATCCTTCCATTCAGCAAAGTTATCACCAGTCAAAGGTGGAATCCCGCAATTGGGTGCTGATAGTGGAAATAAGATGAGCAAGTTATGATACTAAGAAAGAAGTCCTAATGTGATCTAAGGGCATGTTATACTAAGGCAGGCATAAATAATGACCATTTTAATTATGAAGCTGTGATATTGTCTATTACTAACATCAAAATAATAGACTTAGTAAAATTCTACTTAAACGAAGACAAATCAGCTTTGGCCAGAAGTGTAATCATTTAAGTATGTGTGCAAAGTAATCGTGACAAATCAGCTTTGGCCAGAAATGAGACAATCACTTTAGTTATGCACTTGTCAAGCATGCTAAACATAAATGAATTAAATCAGCTTTGGCCAGAATTAAGACATTTCACGTTTGTAATGCATACTCAACATAGCTTTTATAATACTTGAACAATAAATAGATGTATTAAATCAGCTTTGGCCAGAAATGATACATCAGAAGCTCATTCAAGTTAAGCTATTTTGGTTTTGTAAAAGTTATCTGATTCTGATTAGTTAATTAATTGTTTACAAAACCAAGTATTTAATAGCAAACCACCTGTTAGCGCGGTGAGTTCGCTGGGGGGTGCAGGGGGATAGCGTGCCCCCGCACGGGGTTCGGGGCGGAGCCCCGAGCTAAATTTTAGTTCACATGAAACAGCCTAAAATAATGAGGTTTCGAGTCAGGTCTCGAGTCAGGTCTCGACTGAGTTATGAGATCTCGAGTCATTACGAGGTCTCGAGTCGCAACCTTGTTGTTTCGAGTCGGAACCATGGTCTCGACTATACTGCATTTTATGAGATCTCAACTTATAATGAGGTCTCGAGTCGCAACCACGGTCTCGAGTCGCAACCACGGTCTCGAGTTGTGAAGATTGAAGCCCTTAGTCGAAATCTCAGTGGTCTCGAGTTGTGACTTTATGGTCTCGAGTCGAGACCTTTGTCTCGAGTTGTAAACATTTGATGACCCTTATGATTTCGAGTCGAGACCTTGTGGTCTCGACTCGAGATCTGATGGTCTCGAGTCGTAATCTGATGGTCTCGAGTCGAGATCTGATAGTCTCAAGTCACTGTTAACAGCTGTTTTTGTGATGATAACTGAAAACTTGAAATTTGAGGGATTGTGGGATAGTGTTTCCTGTTTTATTGCTGATCTAAACTTATCAAAAGATTTCGAAAATAATAACTGAAAATCTATTAACAGTTTTCGAAGTTTTAAAAGATAAAATTAAGATCAAAACAGCAAAAAAACACCCACTAATCCAAATTATATTCCAAAATTTAAGGAATTTTCGAGTTTTCTTAGAACAATATGATGAACCCGAAAAAATAAAACATAATTCTGGGATCCGAAACCTAAGTTTTAATGTTTCAAACGGGTCTCGGACATAGAATTAACCCATATTAGTTTCGGGTGACATGATTAATCACCCTTTACTTCAAAACAACGATTTCGGCACAATAAAACCGAAAACAGCCAGAGTTTTTTATAAACTTTCAAAATTCTGTTTTCCAGATTTTGATCCTAGAATAATGGATACGAAAACAGAACTGATTTATCAACATATGCTCTGATACCACATGTTGATTAGTTCTGTTTAAACATGAAGGAAAACATGAATTACATACCTGTTACAGCAGACAGGCCAGCAGAAACATGAAGGAAAACATGAAGGAAAACATGAATTACATACCTGTTACAGCAGACAGGCCAGCAGAGAATCCAGTCAGAGATGCAACCATTGAGTTCGACATATTTGTCAGGATGATCTGGTTCCTCCTTAGGGTGTAAGGTTATGATGGTGATGAACCGAAACAAGGGATGGTTTCGGTTATGGAGAGAGAGCCGATTGTGATGTTATGAGGGTTATGGAATTGTCCAACTTGTGTAACCCTTTATCTCTCTAATAATCTCTTTATATATACACCCAAGAGGAAACCTAATTAGTTAATAAGGGTAATATGGTCCATCAACAATTACCAACTAATTATTAATAGGTTATTAATATATTTTGATCTATATAATATAAATGATTATAATGGCTACAAGATTAAATATTATAACAATAATATATTTAATCTCACATAAAGATTGGCTATGAATACTCTTAGAGTTTATAGTTTAGATTTAGAATCTATGGTTTCTGATTATGATTCGACGAGCCAATTCCAACGTAGCTAAAATGAGTTTCGTCAAATTCTTCAAAGCCGATTCCTTTCCCTATTTTTGTAAGTTCTAGAATAACACAACCCAAATTCAATTTGTCACTAAACCAACCCGCAAGAGTGATATCTGTATAAGAGACGATTAGACCTGTTTACTGAAAAAGTACACAATGTGATTTTTTACTTTTTTTTTTAAATAAATAAAATTATGAGATTAGGATACATATCTCTTTTTCATGGTACATAAAACATAAAACCGTGTTATACATATGAGATATCATGTAGTTAAACGAGTTGTATTCATATTTAATACTTGTGTTATACGCGTCGTGGACCTGTTAAACCCAACCTAATAAAACCCGATTTGGCATATGGGCAGCCGGATCTTTGATACATATTTCCCCAAAATCTTAAACGGGCTCGTCGCCTGATATTATCACGCCGATCAACGCACCGTGTCAGATCTAGGGCTCACAATCTTCCGATACCCTATTTTCAACTACTGTTTCCGGCGAACCTCACCGAAACCCTAAGTCGTTCAAAGTTGGAAATTCTGAAGCAATATGGGGAAGAAACAACACAGCAAAGATCGGATGTTCATAACGAAGACGGAGTGGGCTACTGAGTGGGGCGGTGCAAAGTCTAAAGAGCTACGAACGCCGTTTAAACGTCTTCCGTTTTACTGTTGCGCGTATGTACTTTTTTCTTTATTATATCGATCTGAATTCATATGTTGTGTTGCTTTGTGTGTGTAATTTGAATATTGATTGTTTGCAATTTTCAGGCTTACGTTTACTCCGTTTGAGGATGCAGTGTGCACTGATGATGGTAGTGTATTCGATATTATGTGAGTGTTCTTATCTTCAATGCTTTAATAGGTTTGATTTTGATTTGTTAGAATTGAACTTTGGATTGACTTAGTTAAGTACTTATTAGTTATCAGTTGAATGATAAGGTTGTAACTTATAAGGTGTTCATGTTTGGTGGTATCTCAAGATAAAACCATTAACCAATAGGTATGAAGCTTTGAAGTGCCTACATATGATTAGGCAGCAATGTTGAGCGTGAACACATAGAACTCATCTCTTTGTATATGCTATGTTGGATTGGTGTGCTAATCAGTTTAAATAATCTGATGCTGTGAATTGATTGTTAGAGTCTGTTGCGGAGGAATAGTTAGTTACATCCTTTAATAGGGTAAACTGTTTAAGTAAATGCGATCACAGTATGTAATAAGCACCTATTGTTGTCAAAAGCCCACTAGGCGCAGGCCTGGGAACTTAGGCGCAGTTCAGCGCACCAAATGCACTGCACCCTGAAAGGCGAGCTTTCAGGCGCTGCTTCAGGGCACCACCTTGCCAAATTCCAGTCAAAGATGGTAAAAAAAAATCCCTAAATTAGGCTGGAATCAACCTAAAACAGCCTAAACTAGCTCTAAAACAAGCTGAAAACATGTCTAAAACCTCTAAAAATGGTATTTTTACACTATGCTTTTAGCTTAAAAAACCCCTCGCCTTTTAAGCGCCTAGGCTCCAAGTTCGGCCTATGCATCGTGAGTGCGCCTTGGGCTTTTGACAACATAGTTAAGTACCACATAAACAAATGTTAAAGAATAGTTGTTAAATTAACAGGGTTACCTAATCAGTTTCTTTAATGTGAATCACTATTCAGAATATTGTAATACAAGTTACTGATTAGTGAATTACAATCGACTTAGTATAAAACGCTCTAGCTATGAACAGGGTGAAGTGATTTTTTTTTAAATCACACACAAGTTTCACTCAGTGAATTATCTAATAATGATTACAAGTGCTATCAAATTCTGTGTTAACTCGTGCATTTTAGTTCTGTGGAAGTACAAGAACGCCCTCGGACGGTGACTTGTAACCTCCTCTTAACATAGCATCTTTGTCATTGCCTCACTGGGAAGGTGCCAGGTGGCAACTTATCTTCTTCAGTCACACGGCAATCTTCAGTGATAACGTGCCACCAATGGCAGGTTCTACTTAGTTTTCTTCAGCGGTAACTTGCATCAGCTCCTTTGATCTTCGCTGGCGGCTCTTCCATCAATACTATCTTCTTTTGCTAGCAAGAACTTGTCCATCATTGCTAACTCTGTTAGGATCAAGTCTTCATCTGCGGTAACTTGCCATCAATAGCAAGTTACATTGTCTTTCAGCACTAACCATTCCTCAGCAACAATACGCATTTACTTCAACCAATATCACCAATAATGCTCGTCAGTATTTTTCTTCATCAGTAGTAACTTACCAACAATATTAAGATACTTTGAGTTTGGTGATTATCAGTTCCAGTAGATGTAAAGCCAAATGCTATATGTAAGATATGTTATCTGCCAGACCCCAAAAGGTTCATTTTTCAAGAACCTATGATTATCTTCTTACTATTATTAGCTTTCGCCTATGTTGTCAAAAGCGCAAAAAGCGTGCGCCTAGGCGCAGCGAGGCGCACCTATAGCGCCTGGTGGTAGCCTAGGCGCAAAAATGTTTTTTTTTGAAAAAACGTTGCTGAGGCGCAGCGCATAAGCAGAAAACAAAAGGTAACGCACAAAAAAACGAAACCGAGTGCGTGCAAAAACTGCCGCACGCGGGCCCGGGTTTTCTGAGATGCATTCGTGTGGGCACGCACGAGTTCAACCAAATTCCAGCTCAGAAACACATTTTTGCACCCCCCCCCCCCCCCCCTGCGCGCGGGTAGGACTTGTGGTGAAACATATCATAAAGCTACAATGGAGTAGTAAAGGCTTTACCTTATAAACAACCACTCACTTTGTTCCCACACCAATGTGGCACAAAGTATTTACCACCTTTTGAGACTTTTATTCACACACCCAAAACATACAACATGAAAGCCCTAAACTTTTGCTACTAACTATTAGCTACATGATCTTAAATGATATATATAATAGTTTTTTTAATTTTATATGGGGAATCTTATTTATTTTCAAAGCATAACATATTTTTTATATTTTTGTTTCTATGTGCGCTTTTCTTAAAAAAAGCCCACGCTCTTTTTGCGCCTAGGCTCCGGGCGAGGCCGATGCGCCTCGCCTGCGCCTTGCGTCTTTGACAACATAGGCTTTCGCCAACAAACACTTATTTGTATAATTTAGGTTATATCTTGTATAACGCCTTCTCTGTTGGTATGTTGTTTGTTTCTGATTTCTAGACTTTTTATTTGTTTGAGCTTATCTATAAACTTTATGCTGTAGGCACATTATTCCCTACATAAGGAAGTATGGAAAGCATCCTGTTTCTGGAGTTCCTCTCAAACAAGAAGACCTCATTCCACTAACCTTTCACAAGAACTCTGAAGGTATGACTTTATCTGTCTTCCTTTTCTCACATACATGTTAGCTTCTTATTATTGGATGCACCAGCTGACTTGCTATTCTACTCTCTGTTTTATTTTGAATATAAAGCAAATACATATTTAGGACATGATGTGTTGTCTATTAGACTATGGGGTGTGGGGGTCATGGATTGGAACATTATTTCCACATAGGACCATTAATTGATTAATTAAATGGTACACCACCCCCTCGTTGATTGATGGTGGTTCCCATGGATTAAACCACGACAACCACGACCCTCCCATTTGATAATTTAAGACAAAAATAAATTAAAAAAATAAAGGGGATAATGGTTTGGGTCATGACAACACCCTTAGGGTAGTGGTTTGGAATGGTGGATTAAAGATAGATGACATGGTGCCTATGTGGAGGGTCATGGTGGTCATGACCACACCCTATAGCCTTATAATGAGTAATGACAGATTGACAGCTGGATTAGGGTTTACACATTTATTTTCGATTGTTTTTCAACTTTTCATCATACTAGTTTTTGCTGAATGTATAGAACTGTAGAAGTGTAGATATAGCTATCATTTTCCTCAGATTTCTTTCATTCTTGCATAGATCTAGCTGTAGATATAACTTTTACGCAGGTTTTTAACATCTACTCTAATATATATAATGTATTACACTTACGGATGCTAAATGTTGTACGAATTTCTTAACCTCTGAAATATCCAAGGTTTAAAAAGGAGGAAACGGGTATTGAGGCGTTTTCCCTTAGCCTCACGAGGCGTAAGCCTCGAGACAGGTCGAGGCGTAAGCCTCAAAACATTATTAAAAAAAATTAAATATATATATATATATATATATCTCATAAAATAACAAATTACCATAAAACAAACATCATAAATAGAAAATTGGAAAAAAACACAAGGTTTAACATAAAACAAACATCATAAAATAGTTCGAACAACTTAAATTAGTAATGTTATGACATCATCCTCATTTGACATTTTGACCTGCCAACTCCACCAATGCCATCTTCATTCCCACTCGGGTTGGCTATCCACTCATCATCCGGAAAAACATCGGCAACTATCAGGACTTCATCATCTTTATAAACTTTTGCTTCAATCTCCTATTGTACATAACGATAACGTACACAAACTTGTTCATCCTATTCGTGCCCAACCGATATCTTCTTTTCGATTAGGTTTTTTCTAACCTAATAGATGTTTTTTAAGTGAACTATCGGGTTGGCCCACCAATTAAGCCTAATAAACACTAAATGGGTCTAAAATAAAGTCCAAAAAACCTAAAATTTTCCATTTTCACAAGGTCTGGTGAGGCTTAAGCCTCACAGCCTCGCCTCACCGCCTCAGCGCCTCGGACAGCCTCGGAAAGCCTCGGATGACTGAGGCCTAGGTTTCAGTTGACCCCTATGAGGCTAAGCCTTTAAGGCGTTTTTTCATAGTCTCAGCCGAGGCGTAAGCCTCGAGGCGGGCCTCGGAAAGCCTTTTTAAACCATGGAAATATCCACTTATATTTTGTAGGAGAGTATCATTGCCCAGTGTTGAACAAGGTGTTTACAGAGTTCACACATATTGTCGCTGTAAAGACTACCGGAAATGTCTTCTCTTATGAGGTTTTGTTCTTTTTTAATCATACTATAATATGTTTTTTTATATAAACAATTCTTTTCCTAAAACAAATGCATCTATCTCCATATCCTGCATAGGCAATCAAAGAACTCAACCTTAAAACAAAGAACTGGAAGGAGCTTCTAACTGACGAACCCTTCAAAAGAGAAGACATCATTACTATTCAGGTAACACATTTCATACTTGTCTGTTATGCAATACATAATAGTATAATACATGTAGTTTACCTTACATGTGTACGCCTTAGTAGAATCCAAACACAATTGATAACAAAACTCTGGTGGATTTCGACCATGTCAAAAAAAACTTGAAAGTTGATGATGAAGGTAATATTAATTTTAGTTATGATTGTTTAACTTATTATGATGAATATAATTAAAGTTTTGATTGTTTATTACAGAGCAAATGAAAATGGAGTCAGATCCAACCTACAACATAAACGTGAAAGGGGATATAAAGAAGATGCTAAAGGAGCTTAAAACCGAGAAGGGGCGGGAGCTTGCGTTACACGGTGGTGGTGGAAGCAAGGCTCAGAGTGAAAGAGCTGCTGCACTTGCTGCCATTTTAGCTGCTAGAGAACGTATTAAAGATAACCCTAAATCAGAAACAGAAGCTAAATCTCAACAACCGGCTTTCAGTATTGTTGATGCTGCATCTGCTTCTGTTCATGGAAGAAGTGCTGCGGCTGCGAAAGCAGCTTCAAGTGATAAAACCGCCGCTCGAATAGCCATGCATATGTCCGGTGATCGGACACCTGTAAACGCTAAGATGGTTAGTTTTCTTTTTTGCTTCTGTAGATATCATAATAACATTGACCTCTTGTATTCTCGTGTTGACTTGTTGAGAATTTGGTTTATAGGTAAAGAGCCGTTACACAAGTGGTGCAACATCTAGATCGTTTACATCTACGTCGTATGATCCGGTCACGAAGAATGAGTTTGAATACGTGAAAGTCGAGAAAAACCCGAAGAAAAAAGGTTATGTTCAGTTGCATACTACCCATGGTGATCTCAATATAGAACTACATTGTGATATAACTCCAAGAGCATGTGAGAACTTTATCACTTTATGTGAACGAGGTTATTACAACGGGGTAGTTTTTCACAGAAACATAAGGTATTTTTTTTTTCTTATATGATTTTATTTTGAATTTTCCAAGTAAAATGCCAAAATCGTCCCTGAGGTTTGGGCGCTTTTGCTTGTTCTATCCAAAATAAGATTTTTTTTGTAACTGGACTCATGACGTTTCATTTTTGTTGCCATTTTATCCAAATCACTAACTCAACTAAAATGTATCCTTAACTCTCATGGACGATTTTAGCAATCCGGAACCGCATAGACAATTTTGGCTATTTACCCATTTATTCTTTTGTTTTTTTGTTTTTAATTTTTTTTTTATTTTTAAATAAAAAACAATAATTATAATATAGAAGAGAGAGTGTCTATGGTGTGTGTGTGTGTGTATAATTATAAAAATAAATGCGTGTGTCTATGTGTATATATTATAATTTAATTTATTATAATATTTATTTAAAAGTAAAAGAAAATTAAAAAAATAAGTGTGTATATATAAATGTGTGTAAATGTATATATATTATATTTATAATTATTTTTATTTACGATAAACAATAAAAAATAAAATACAAAAGAATAAATGGGTAAATTGTCAAAATCGTCCCTGAGATCTGGGAATTGCCAGAATCATCTATGAGTTAACGATACATTTTAACTAAGTGATTTGGATGGAAATAGCAACAAAAGTGAAACGTCAGGGGTCTAGTTACAAAAAATTCTTATTTTGGATGGAACAAGCAAAAGTGCTCAAACCTCAGGGGACAATTTTGGCATTTTACTCTTTCCAATTTAAATTTTTTGACATTGTTATGTATGATTTGCAGGAACTTCATGATACAAGGTGGTGATCCAACGGGGACCGGTAAAGGAGGTGAATCTATATGGGGAAAGCCCTTTAAGGATGAAGTAAACTCGAAACTGCTTCATTCTGGAAGAGGGGTTGTTAGCATGGCAAACAGTGGACCCCACACTAACGGCTCACAGTTTTTTATCTTGTACAAGTCTGCAACTCATCTAAATTTCAAGCATACTGTTTTTGGTGGAGTTGTAGGAGGATTAACAACTTTGTCAGTGATGGAGAAGGTCCCTGTCGATGATAATGATCGACCTCTGGTTAGTATTGCTTATAGTTATTTCATCTTATTATTTATTTCACGATCGACAACCAGGTTACCTTTTTACCCCCCATTTTATAACATATTTACCGTGTTGGCACCTATGCAGGAAGAGATAAAGATAATTAACGTATCGGTATTTGTGAATCCTTACTCTGAACCAGATGAAGAAGAAGAGGAAGAGGAAAAGAAGAACGAGCCCGTAAAGGATGAAGAGAACGTAAGTATATTCGTGACCATTATACACTCTTATTTTATTTTATTCTTATTTCTGTATTAGGTATCTAATGAGTTTTCATGTCTTTGGTGCACATGTTCATGTTCAGGAGAAGATTGGGTCATGGTATAGCAATCCGGGAACCGGAGCCGAAGCAGATTCGTCAGGTGGCGTCGGTGTTGGCAAATACTTGAAAGCAAGGACCACTAAGGTTGATTCAACCACGGCACCCGATGGTAATATTGCTGTTTTAAAAAAAAGAAAGTTGGGTGTATCGACAAACGAACTTAAAGATTTTTCCGCCTGGTAGCCGGTTTTCATTCAAGTTAGATTCATCTCCAACTATGGGTATCCAACGTTATCGTCTTTCTGTAGCCTGACTCCCAAGTTATATGCCGGGTATGGGACGATGCACGATTGTAAAACTGTGTTGCACGCCTGGTCTCGTACCCATTACTCATTACTCCCTTTTGATCTCATGTGGTTAGAAATTACTTGGTCAAATATTTAGTTACATTTCTTACAGTTTTGTATTTTTAACGGTGTTATGTATAATAGTTTTAAAGATTGTATAGTGTATTATTACATTCGGATGCATGAAAACGGGTATGAGATTAATTTTGGCTTATCTTATTCCTACACCCTTTTCACTCTACCACTCTCTAGATATATCTATGTATATATAGAGAGAGAGAGGGAATGAGTGTATGAATGTTAACACCCTTAATTTTAGGTGATTTTGTGGGTGCCACGTGATACAAAGTTGAAAGTTTTTATAACCTCGAATACATGATTCATTACCTGTCTTGAATGTTTTGGGTTGTTTTGAAAAGTTGTGCCTATCTCTATTATCGAATAAAGTCAATAAAAGAAGGTGGTTAGATGACAATTTCTTTTGTCTGTATATCTAGTTATTAACGATTTGACATATAAGTACCGAATCATAACCTTTTTTGACCAATAATTTGGTGGTTAGATCACTCGGGACAAAGAACTGCTACTTTATCCTTTCGGGTTGCTATGGACGTTTTATCCGTAAATTATATTTTATTTGGGAAAGTTTGTGTACAAATAAAGTTAACGTACTAAACGTACAAATAGCATGAAAAAGCAAAAAGCACACGATGACAATTTTGTAATTATCTGTGCTTGTAGAGTAATTAACAAAAACCTAACCCCACCCCCACCTTCCAAAACCCTAAAAAAAACCTAATCACCCCCAAAAACCTAACCCCCCCCCCCCCCAAACTAACTAAAAGCTAAAAACTAAACCATAAAGCTAAACCCATAACTAAATGCTAACAAAATTACTCTACAAGATCAAAATTACTCAAAAAGATCAAAAACTCTACAGAATCATTTTACAAAATTACTCTACAAGATCAAAATTACTCTATAGGATCATTTGTAGAGTAATTTTGAATTGTATGGTAATTTTGATTCACTTGTAAAGTAATTTGGACGCAAAGTAATTTTGATACACTTGTAAAGTAATTTTGATAATTACCCTACAAGAACACAATTACTCTACAAGAACATTTTACAAAATTACTCTACAAAAAATCAAAGTTACTCTATAGGATCATTTGTAGAGTAATTTTGATAGTTACTGATAATTACGAAAATGTCACCGCGTTTTTTTGTCTTTTCCTTCGGTTCGTACGTTTTGTACGTTAACTTTATTTGTATTTGATCTTTTGTCATATTTTATTTTATTGTATTAATATTACCATTTTTATTAAATAACGTAGTTTCAATATTTGTTTTAACAGCTTTTGTAAATGATCCGACCCAGTGGCGAAGCTTGACCCGAATGACGGAGGGTCGAAAACGTATATACCCAAAAATTTCTATAGAAACCGGGGGTCGAAAACGTATATACCCAAAAATTTCTATACGAAAACATATATAACATTACTGAGCGAAAAGTTCGAGAGGTCGGACGTTCCCTTCCTCTTCTATACTTCGCCCCTGAACCGACCCACCATAGAATATGTTTATTTCATTGTTTATTGTTTCTCACACATTATGATGTATCAAGCTCATCCATTCCTATTCTTATTTTTCTAAACTTAAATAATTTAACTTTGAGTTATGTTAATGGTAAAACCTATAACAACAGCAGAGGTAATTATGATATATATTTAAGGTGGGGTTCTAGAGTGTACACTAGTGTATTTGTGAACTGAGTGAACAAATCCATGCCATTGATTTACATCATTAAATCGTAAAATACACTAGTGTATTTTCATCATCAAATCATTACCATTGATTTACACTTGTGTATTGATAATTAAGGGCTAGGATTAGTTCACTACTGTTCACAATCAAAGGGGTTGTTCACAAATGAACCTAACCCTATATATATATATATATATATATATATATATATATAGAGAGAGAGAGAGAGAGAGAGAGAGAGAGAGAGAAAGTATATCGTACAATTGACGTTAACGTACATTACGTACGGGGTGGGAAAATCGCACGTTATATTGGAAATCGCATGTTGTGTATACGCATGAAGTCGCATGTTATATATGAAGTGAATGGATGGTTTAAGGAAATCTCATGTTATATCTATTAATGGGATTTCGCATGTACAAATGAAACAGCAAATTCGCATGTGGTATTTTAGAACCAAATTCGCATGTTATAACACGTATTTCGCATGTTGATAATGCATCGTGTACGTAATGTACGTTAAGCCAATTTGTACGTTAACTAGGATATATATAATGAGTTGTGAGAACCATGAGAACTCCTACTTCCCGCTCGAGTTGGGCCACAATTTTTGCACAAACGTAGATAAAAATGTTATAAACACATCTGTAAAAACGAAAAACCAAAAAAATTGTCGAGTCGGTAGTTAGATCGATGTAAAATTTATTTATGTCTGATGTAAATTTTCTTTATGGCGATGTAAATTTTTACATCTGATGTAAATATTTAAATACAACATTCTTTTTTTCTGGAACAAGTGATTTTTGTAAAGATTTTTGAGATTTTTTTTTTTGAAAAAAAACCTTTGGAAGACTTAGTTCTCATGGTTCTCACAACTCAAGGTGGTTCTCATTTTACTCTTTCCCTATGTGTGTGCGTGTGTGTGTGTGTGTGTAGGGGTGCTAAACGGGTCGTGTTCGTGGGTTGGCGGGTTCAACCCGACCCGAACCCGAAAATTGTGTCATACATATGAACCCGAACCGGACCCGAATATTCTTAGGCTGACCCGAACCCGACCCATTCAACCCGAAATTTTTTATTTTTTAATTTTTTTAGCAAATAATATATTAAAATTAACATCTACTAAAAAAACACAAATTTATATAATAAAATTACATTAAAATCATAAAATATTATGTCAATTTCCCTTTTTAAGTTATATTTATGACATAAAATTACACACCTAATCAAGTTATGACATAAAACATATTGTAAAAATATATTTTTAATATAAATGGGTTAAACGGGTCAACCCGCCAACCCGACCGGGTTGACCCGAACCTGACCCGTTTAGCTAAATGGGTTCGCGGGTTCACCCTAAAACTGACCCGAACCCGTTTAGACTAAACCCAAACCCGCGAATTTCGTGTTAGTTTTGTGTCGTGTTTTCGAGTCGTGTCAGAAATTCACACCCCTATGTGTGTGTGTGTGAGTGTATATATCATGAGAAAACTAGTTTAAATGAGAAAACAAAAAAACTACCTAAAGAAGCCTAAAAAAACACACAATTTTTTTTTTCTTAAAATTCGCTATTTTTAATCTATAAAAAATACTACACCCCCTAACCCATCCCTGCATCGCCATCCCTCAAACCTAAACCTACCTCCCACCCTACCCCACACCTAAAAACTTAACCCTAAACCTAAATCTTCCAAAACCCTAACCCGGAAAGCTAAACTAAACCCAAAACCTAAACCGTAAGGCTAAATTACATGTGCAACATATTCATATAATGCACATGTGTAGTACTAATTTTGTTTTTATTTTTTTTATCTTTATTTGAATTTTTTTATACATACTAACTAGCGATTTTTTTTTATAAAAAAGTTGGTGTGTTTTTAGGCTTTTTTGATAGTTTTTAGTTTTCTCATGATCCTATATATATATATATGGGACCGCTAAAATGAGAACCACCCCGAGTTGTAAGAACCGTGAGAACTACACCGTACGGGGCGAGGTGGACCAATTTTTTTTCATAAACGTAGATGCGTGTATTATAAACACATTTGTAAAAAAATAAATAAAAAAAATGTCGTGTGTGTAGTTTTGAGCACCACAAGTTTGTGTTTACGGGTACCGTAAATCCTACCGGAAAATTTACGATACCCGTAAAACACAAACTTGTGGTGCTCAATTTTTTTTTACAAATGTGTTTATAATACACGCATCTACGTTTGTGAAAAAAAAATTTGGTCCACCTCGCCCCGTACGGTGTAGTTTTCACGCTTCTTACAACTCGAGGTGGTTCTCATTTTAGCGTGATTCTATATATATATATATATATATATATATAGGGAAAGGTTAACATACAAAAGGCCTTATCCTACTTCACGTACGCGACGCGCTCAACCATCAGATCTGGGCAATAATCACGCATGGGAGCCCTAATAACGCATGGGAGCAGTTTTTTGGTGATAATCACGCATGGGAGGTGATAATCACGCATGGGAGGTGATAATCACGCACGTTATAATGGTGAAAAAAATAATTACGCACGCTATAAATTCTGTCGCGTAGGTTAATGTAGGTTAAGCTATTTTGTACATTATACTTTCTATATATATATATATATATACAGTGGCGGACCCAGGAATTTTTCCATGGGGTGCGGAACATTTTTAAAAATTTTAGTCCCCTAGGTATATAAGTAAAAAAATCGGTTCGTATCGGGTCGGGTCATGTAAAACAAACGAACATCAAACTAAATTTATATAATCATCAAAAACATGTCAAACCTTGTTACAAACATAATTAAAACGTCGACGCCCTATGGGTTTTCAATTTTTGAAATCTATCCAAAACATCATCTAAAGCTAATTTCTTAAGCAATTCTTTCTCTATATAACATAAGTTCATCGTTCCATAACATAATGTTTCAATTTTAATTTTCAACTATTCAAGCCCTAGAAATCATAAAGTAAGTTGTAATCATCCTAAAAATATATAAACAACATAATCACCCTAAAAATCATCTAAACAACCATAAACAACGTCAAAACACACAAAATTTCAAACTTATTTAACAACTTTATTACCCTTTTTCTCCTATAATATCAACCAAAATCATCAAAATAACAAAGAAACTTACCCGTGTTCGGATTCCGGTTAGATTTGGTGTCGAATGACGGTGGTATGGTGGCTGATTACGGTGGTCGCCGGCTGCTGGACTGTTGTCGCTGGGTGATGTTGTTCGTTGGCAGTGCAGGGACGCGAGAGAGAGAGAGAGAGAGAGAGAGAGAGCGGGATAGAATTTTCTTAAGGTTTTGGGCTTTAATTATTTTATTATAGTTTGAAAATTCCAAGGGGTGCGGTCGAAAAATTCCAAGGGGTGCGGACAGGATTTTCGACGGAATTTAGCCCTAATTTTTTTCCCCCGGGGGTGCGCCCGCCCACCTTGGGGTGGGCTTGGGTCCGCCCCTGTATATATATATAGTGAAAGTTAACATAAAATATGCCCTTAATGTGCGAAGCGTACGTGAGTAAATTACGCATGCTATTAAATTGAAACCCTAATCACGCATAGGTTGACACAAAATCAAGCATGAACAAACACACATAAATCATGTATGCAGTAACTCTAATCACGCATGGGTTGAACACAATCACGCATGAACAAGCACACATAAATCACAAAGTAAACCCTAATGACGCACGTGATGGTATATATATGGATGTGATATGCTTCCATAATCTATATACCATAAGACCTATTGATGCATGTAGCAATAACGTTACGTGATTCCATGATCGTGTATCTCACTTTATACTCTCAAATTAGGAATAGTAATTGAACCTGAATATGATGGGACTGAGTATGGGATTACTTTTTATTTTTTCACGGTATTAAAACGGGTATAAGATTCAGCGATATACCCGTTTACCTGATCGAGTTACCCTAATAACGTATGCCTCTTTACCCAATTATATAACTAAAATAAAAATTTTCATTATTTTTAAATATGTATATGATAATCTGTTTGGTTTTGTTGTTATGCATCTTTGTACATCAACACCCAAAAAAGCATTTGTATTGATACTCCAAAGATGTATGATTAATTTAGTCCATATACACCTAAATTAGTATCCTCTAAGATACGAAGATGCATAATCCATTCAAATTAAATTTTGAATAAATTCAAGGGTTATTTTAGATTCAGTTATTCGAATTTGAACGTTCTTTTTTCTAATACACAATTTGTGAAATGTAACTGATTAGTAGTTACCCGACTGGTATTTGTCGTGAGTTGGGTTGGTATACCCAATAGGCAATTACTCGTGAGTTGGTTTTGGTCGTGTTTGGGATAAGCTTTTATAATCCGAATGGGGTTGAGATTACTGAAACCTTTTCCAAATCCGCCCTACTTTCGGCCCTAGTCATATTCGGTTAAAAATCACATTGTACACGACTTATCACCCTTTTTGTGTATAGTAAATATAATGTATGTTATGCTGACAAAATTCAAATATACGCGTGAACAAAACTTGTATAGTGTTTGTTTTATTTGCTTATATGGCTACTAACATTTCTATTTAATGAATGCATTTATATAGACATACAAATAGAGTAGTGATATTTTAATGGTTTTGATGATCCAAGCATATCACACTTCTTTAGAAACACAAAATTAAGGTTTGGTCATAAAGTTAATCACACAAATTGGTTGTGCAAGTGTTGGATCTGAGAGTGTGTGTAGTGTTTGTTTTTCTGATCAAACAGTTAAATCAAATTGGAAATTTAATCAAACAGTAATAAACAAACACATCAATCTATCACAACTACATTTGGGAATGATTGCAAAATGATTTCATTGAATTCAAATCAGAATGTAATACAATCACAAGGTACAGACGTATTCCCCCTCACCAGGTGCACTCTCTCTCACTTAGTTCTTATGCTCAAAGGCTCTAAGTGTTAACCATTAGAATAAAAATGAAGAACTATATATAGGAGGGAACTGCTGGTGACATCACCATGAAAGTGACCCATAACAAATCATTAAATGATATAACTGGCAACAATAATCAATACTGCTGGATAGTTACACTGTTACATAGAACTACTGCTTTCGATGTGAGATAGAGAGAACTGCTGGATTTCACATAACTGGTGGTTGAGAATCAGCACTTATGGAAATCTAGAACTTCTGGTCCTTGACTTGTTGACTTGATCTACTAGCCTTCAGTCTTGACTTTAGTTGACTTGACTATTGACTTGTTGTCAAGCACTTTGAAAATCCAACACTTTGTTCTTCTATTCTTTAATCTTGAAGGCAGTAGTTTATGTTCTAGTAGTTTGGGAAGCTGTTTTGGGAAGCCTTCAAGGGGGAAAATTTTAGTCTTGTGAATCTATCTTAACTTATTCCATCAACCAGGGAAGATGGTTCCCTTGGGTTTTGGCTTTTATCATCAGCAAATCTTACATAGCCCAACAATCTCCTCCTAGATCTGCTGATGCCAAAATCACACTTATTGATGCATATCTTTTATTCTCTTATTTTGTGAAGTCTTTCAGTCTTTCCTTGATCATGCCTTGATATCTTCTTGGCTTAAACTTATCACTTCATACCCATCCACATGGTTTCTAGAGCCATCTTCTCTAAAGATCTTCACAACATTCTAGTCCTTCATTGCTTGTGATCTCACAATATCTGGGTTAGGGAGATTGTGAGGTTGGTCTAAGACTTTAGTGAGAGCCACTGATTGAAGTGATAAATGTTGTATATCTTCTTTTAGGGATTCTTCAATGCCTATAGAATAAGTGTCAACAGCTAGATCACCAGCTGTTCTGAACACATGTGTTACATCAGGCATGGCATTGACAAGAATCATATTCTCCTCTTCTTCCAGATCAACAATCCAATTAGCAAAACTGTGTTTCTCTTTGAAGTAGTTCATATAATTTTCCATGATTTGGGGATTGTAGGAGAAGATCTCTTGGGGTTTAAAAGTAACAGCAGTAGACTCCTTTTTCTTTTGAGCGAGGTAGACCTCTGTGTTCTCCCAAGATAGCTGATGTAATGTAAGTTACATCTGCTTCCATGTATAATTTGTATAATAATTCGAGTCATTTTGTGTCGTTTTACAATTGGTTTTGTATATTATTGTGTCTTGTGTGTTTTATAGGGTGCCAGAAGTAAAAACGAGCTGAAACATTAAAGAAACGAGCACACAGGAGAAGGTTTGGGCTTAGTGAAGGATTCTCATGGAATGGAAATGGATATTTGAGAATATGAGATGATTGAGAATTGAATTACGAAGCAGTGATGAAAACGATGAAGAAAACATAAATGAAACAAAGAAGTTATGTCGAAAACGGTTTTCAGTGTACAGATGTTGGTCGCGTCACGCGACCACGAAGCCTTAAGGATCCCGCACGACGCGAGCAAAAGCCTGGTCAGCGCGCAAAACTTCAATTTTAAGCCTATTTAAGCCCATAATCAACCCTAATCATGGAATAGACAACCCTAGATGAATTTGTGGAGTTTTAGACGAAAATTAGAGATCTTTTGGAGCATAATCGAGCAGGGCCAAGCATTGGTTGAAGGTGTGAAGACTTGGGATCGTGCTGTCTTGCGTGTTAAGCATCCGGGTTTACTTGTTCTCATGTTTACTGCTTTGATCATGTTTTGCTACTTGTTATTGAATCTTGTTTATGAATTCATGACAATGTTAGGCTAGTTTTATTATCACTATCTAGGTCATATGATGAATACACTTGTTTCATTTTGTTTCTATTTGGTTTTTGGATAATTATGTCGATTTTATTAATAAAGTTCATGATTTTGGTATCAATGTTGTAATGTATATGCATGTTTAATCTTGTTTAAATCTTTATCATATGTTTCATTTGCGTTCTCGGATTACAATGATCGAAATTGAATAGGGATACAAGTTTGTAAGAAAAGAAAGTACGAAAACACGGAACGTTACAACTTGTTACTCGCTTTGCGTTGCAGTTTCACATTGTGGATCCACTGGCTGACCGGTTCCCCACGACCATGGGTTGAACTTGGTATCGCCACCATTGTTTCTCATTGTTTCGCATTGTATTGCACTGTGTCGCATGTTTCACTATTGGTCTTATTTATTTATTGTTTTTGATGATATTATTGGTGAATTGTCTCATTTACATTTAAATTGCACTTTAACAAATATTAAATAATTATTTTAACTTAGATTTACTCAACAACTTTTGTTGACCCAAAATTATTTTACACATGATACATCTGATCATGTTTGATATGACGATGATGAAGGCACGTAATGTAACGCCCTGCGTCACTAAAATTTAGCTACTGACAATTTTAGCCCCTATACTATGTGACTTTGACACTTATGAGACTTGTGAATCTTGATGCTATGAGACTGAAATCTTATTGATACTTGATACTTGATTCTATGAAACTAGTTTCTTGATACTTAACTCTAGACACTTGATTCTTGAAACTTAATACTATGAGACTTGAGGCTTAAATCTAGATGCTTGATTCTTAAGACTTGATTCTTGATACTTGGTGCTTGACTCTTGAGACTCGTGAAACTTGAGACTTGGTTGAACGAGAGACTGGAGACTTGACACCTATGTAAACTCGGAAACTTAGAAACTTTGGTGTTAGTAATATAAACTTGTTATGAGAAAATATTACACAATAATACGCAACGCAATGCTTAATCTAACTCGCAAAACGAACCAAAGACGGAAAATTTGCAAAACGGATTGGACTGTCCGAATGGACATTCGATTGAATGACCATGCGATCGGAGGGCCATTTGACCGAACAACCATCCGATCCATTTGCCACACCGCCTTACCTCCTCTTTTGCACTATAAATAGGACCTGTCACATCATTCTTCACTGATGTGACATTCTCCTTCGTTCCAGACGCACGCACTCTCATTCTTGGGCACTTAGCTTCGATTCTAGGCCGATTCTTGTAAGTTTTCTCTTAGATTCTTGTACAACTTCAATCTACACACTATTCTCTACATGATTCTTTTTTAAAATCACACTTCTCACCGTGAAATCTCCCGGATTCGAGCTCTTGAGGATGACGTCCCAAACGGGCTGTAGACTTGATGATTAGTCTGGAGTCGGCTTGGAAATGGATTATCGCTGGAAAAGATGGCCAGTTAACGGATTCAGACATGAAAACCGTCAAGAACAGATACCTGATCGGACGGGGTGATTCCCATCCGATCAGACAAGCTGAGTCTTGATGCGCTTTCAGTTGTCTCAAAACGTACCATGTCATCGCCGTTAAACTCAAACTTAGAAACCTTTCAAGGTTGCAAAGAGGGACCAGATCACTTCAGTCGACTGCCTATCCGATCGGACTGCCGTCTGATCGAACGGCCGTCCGATCGAACGGCCAACCGATCGAATGACATGTGCCTTACATGTAACAACCCTCGGTAAAACCAATGTTCTCATAATATTTCTGACCCTCTAGTATATTATAAAATGTCCCAATATGTTTTATATTACACCCCGTATGTGAAAACCGAGCCCAAATTATGTTATAGTTTATAAAATAAATTAAAAACATGAAATATAGGGCTGAGGCGGGCCGCGTAATACCTCACCCCAAGTTCACGCGGGCGGTATCAAGGTCTAAACTTGATTCCGGTAAAACTATAAGTTAAAGCGGGCCGCGTAAGGGTCTTGGTTAGTCGACGCGGGCCGCGAGAGCTCATCAAACGCGGATACATCCTGAGCTGACACGTTTCGTCATCGTGTCAAGCCTAGTGATGATCCAGATAAGCTATGTGTTGACCGTGTTTTTGACGCGGGCCGCGTAAGGCTTCGCCTTACCTTACGCGGGCCGCCTGGAAGTCAGATATCACAACTATATAAGAAGGCCATCAGTTTACGTTTTTCGTCGCTCACATTTCAATCTCAAATCACAATTTATGTAGGAAAGTTATAATACACGGGTATTATACCCCTAGTTAGCGAGGTTCTGCTCCGTTGTAAGTATTATAACCCTAGTTTCGTAATAGTTACGCTACCCGATTGATTTAGGGTTCCGTAACAACTGTCGTGGTTCTGCCCGACGTAGTTGTTGGAATGCCGTCAAAGGGTTATGGTACTAACCAATGTACATTTGTATAAATTATAGATTATATCCAGGAAACCCTTACGAAAAGCCTAAGACAGCAATGTGAGTTTATCCTCTTTTTGTTAATATTTTTGGAATGTTTTACAAAACCTTAATTATTTACAATGTGATTAAGCGGTGATTGAGTCTTTGTAGTTCTTCAATTACTGCCGGTATTATGGGGTTTTGTATACAAAATTTACTACGAGTAGTAGTAAGTCTGAATGATAGTTCATTACCATTGGACGACGAGTTAGCCAATGGGTAATTTGACCATAGCCATAGATCCGGTCGAGTAGCAAATACTGAATGAGTAATTGTGTAGAAATAAATAATGTGATCGCTCTCAATACTGTTTTAATTGATAAAATGTTTCTTGATTAAACTGGGATTCACTCACCAGTATTTCTGAGTGGCAAATGTTTTTAAAACGTGTTACAGGTAACACAATGTGAACAACCAATTAATGAAAGCCAGCTGGAGAGCACTGAAGGCTTGGGAAAAATGTGGCTATAAAAGTTACCTAATAAACGATGTTTTAAATTCAATAAAATAGGGTTTGTCCCTATAAATGTATTGTAATAAGAAACTTGGGTTTTACCCATGTGAGTATTAATATTAAATGAGGTGGTTTTACTCTGATAAACATTTCCTAACTACGGTCCTGATGAAAATTCCGCTGCGAGATTAAATAACCCTGATACCACCGAAACTCTGTGATCGCGTCCGCCCGTTCCCGGGGATCAGGGATCGGGGGTTGCGGCAGAAGGTGGTATCAGAGCCTAGCCACTGGTCTGAGCCAAAGAAGTGTTCTGCTGACACTTAAATTTTAAAATTTTGTTAGGAAATAAATTATGAAAGTATATGCATAACTGTATTTAATTGTTATGTGTTATTTGACTATCTGTTAAATTACAGTATGAGTGATCAAGGACCATCAGACATGAATCGTCAGTTATCTGATTCACTTAGGAGTGAAGGTACATCATCACAGCCTGCCCTTTCTGGGTATACTGCTGATCAGGAAGACGGGATATTTGCTTTTAGAGCTAAGTCGGAGGAACCATTTCCTAATAACAAAACGAGGATGGTTCAGTAAAGAAGCTTTTGCTCGTAGGAAGAGAATGCGAAAATTGCAACAGCAAAGGGCTTTAGCAGTCATTAAGCGAGAAACAGATGCCCATACTCAGGATATGCTTAATAGAAGCCTAGCTAATTTCCATATCCTAGCTACAACTGCTGCTTACCCAAGTCTGGAACAATTAGTAGCCCCACAACCACAAAACCCAGAACAACCCATGGAGATAGAAAATCAGGAAAACCAAGTGGAGATGCACGACTTTAATCCAGAAGAAATCCCTAGGGTGCCTGCACCGAATCCCCTAGACCCGAATTACGACCCCTGGTGGGACAACAATAGGGACTTTGTGCAATGTTACCCTATTCAGGAATATCCACCATACATAACATAGAAGCTTACCCAGGTATGGACCCTTTAGATCCCTATTACCAAGATGAATATATTAGGGAAATTTTAGAGGATCCTTACCGATTTCAGGAACCTACACCCCCATATCAGGAACCCGCACCCCAGATTCCAAACCCAGTTCGAGAACCTGCACCCCCAATGAGTGTAGAAAACGTCCAAGAACTTAGGACTTTTGGGGAGGAAATTTTAGAAAACAGTGAGAGGATGCGTCAGGTGGGAGAGCGTCTCGTATGGAAATACGATGAGCGCAATATGGATTTTTGGATGAATCCATATCCGTGAATGTTAGAATGGAGAAAGCGGTAGTAATAATATTATATAATAAAATAAAATAAGATATGTGTGTACGGATGCATATTACTATTTTATTTCTGTTGGTATTGTAATCTTTATTTCTGTACTAGTGTGTAATAGACGCATAGTATATGAAAAAGAGTATAGTCGCAATGATCGACGGTTTTTGGCTAGATTATGTGTTATGTGATTAACTATATTAAAATATTATTTGTAATATTAATATGGGGTAAATGTTTAAAATTCAGATGGCCGACGAAGAAAATCAAGGAAATCTGAATAACGATAACCAGAGTAACATTAACGTGGTTAATGATAATCCAAGCATCAATAACAATGGAAACCAAGTGGATAATAGTGCTATCCAACACATAGTAGCACAGGGAATTATAGATGCAATGCCATTTATTCTTCAAACTGTTAAGGATGCTGATAATAAAAGTAAGCATAGCAGTAAGCGACCAATTGAACCAGAAAACAGCGTGAACAATGGACCTGTACTTCAAATGCCCATTCCCAAAAGAAGAAGAATCGTGCCTTACGGTTGTTCTTATAAAGAATTTTGGTCTTGTAAACCAATGGAATTCTCGGGCAATGAAGGGGCCATTGCAACCTTACGTTGGATAGAGAAGACTGAGGCAGTCTTAAGGATAAGAAAGTGTGCTGAAAAAGATAAGATAATGTTTGCTTCTAATCTGTTTAAGAATGCAGCACTAGAATGGTGGAACACTATCCTCCAAACAAAAGGAAGTGATAGAACCTATAATATGGAATGGGAAGAGTTTAAGGACAAGGTAGAAAGGAAATTCTGCCCTCCAAATGAAAAGGAGCAGATAGCAAACAAATTCCTAAACCTTAGGATGACTGGTGTGGATAGTAAGGGGTACACGAAGTTATTCTTTGAATATGCTAGAATAGTACCAACTCTTGCTTCACCAGAACCAGTATTAATCTCTCGTTATATTTGGGGATTAATTGGGGAGATAAGACACGTAGTTAAGGCAGCTAGACCTCAAACAATAGAAGAAGCTGTAGAACTAGCCAATACCTTGACTGATGAATTAGTCCGTACCAGAGAAGAGGATCAAAGGAGGAACCTAACCCAGAAGTTGACTCAATAATTCCGTTCTGGAAATTCTAACCGTGGGAAAAATATAGGTTCTACCTCTGCACCCTACTGTAGGTATTGCAAAAGAAAGCATTCAGGGAGATGCTCCATATATTGTAACTTTTGCAAAATATCAGGACACAAGGAAGAAAACTGCAGGAAGAAAGCTAACAGCAAGGTATGTTACAATTGCGGAGAACAAGGTCATATCAAGCTAAATTGTCCAAAATTAGCTCCAGCTCCAGATAACAAGAATACTAAAAATGCTAGAGCATTTGTTTTGACTGCAGAAGAAGCTAAGATGATTCCAGATGTCATAGCTGGTACGTTTTTAGTTAATGATGTTTTTGCTAAAGTATTATTTGACTCTGGTGCAAACCAAAGTTTTATTAATACATCGTTTTGCAAATTTCTAAATCAGTCATTAACTAAACTACCACATGAATACGTAGTAGAGACAACTAATGGGGAAACTGTTAGAATTTCTGAAATCTTGCAGGGAGCAAGCATAGAAATTTTAAATCAGAAATTTATTGCAAATCTTTATCCTATGAATCTGGTAGGATTTGATGTTGTTTTAGGAATGGATTGGTTAATAGCCAATAAAGCCAGTATTTTATGTGATCAAAAGTTAATTCAAGTAAATTCACCAAAAGGTAAAATGATCACAATTAAAGGAGATAAAACCTCTAAGTCCAATAAATTTATCTCTGTGATGAAAACTGCAAGTTGTATAAGAAAAGGTTCTATAGTGTATTTGATTTCCATAATCATTAACACTAAAGGAAAGGATTTAAAAGATATTCCCGTAGTATCTCAGTTTTCAGATGTATTTCCAGAAGAATTGCCAGGACAACCTCCAGACAGAGAAGTTGAATTTTGGATTCATCTAATACCCGGAACAGCACCGATTGCCAAAACACCTTATCGTTTGGCACCTGCCGAAATGCAAGAATTAAAAAAACAATTAGATGAATTGTTGGAGAAAGGATTCATACAGCCAAGTTCGTCGCTATGGGGAGCGCCGATACTCTTTGTTAAAAAAAAGGACGGATCAATGCGTATGTGCATTGACTACCGTGAATTAAACAAGGTCACGATTAAGAATCGGTACCCATTACCAAGAATCGATGATCTGTTTGATCAATTGCAAGGAGCTCGATTTTTCTCGAAAATCGATTTAAGGTCAGGATATCATCAATTAAAGGTACAGGAAGAGGATATTCCTAAAACTGCATTTAGAACAAGGTATGGTCATTATGAATTTACTGTCATGCCATTTGGTTTAACCAATGCCCCAGCTGCATTTATGGACATGATGAACCGAATATGTAAGCCATATTTGGATAAATTCATAATTGTATTCATAGATGATATTCTAATTTACTCTAAGAGTAAAGAAGATCATGCAAAACATTTGCACGCACTTTTAAGTTTGTTAAGAAAGGAAAAACTTTATGCTAAGTTTTCTAAGTGTGAATTTTGGTTAGAACAGGTGCAATTTCTTGGACACCTAGTCAATCATGAAGGAATTCATGTAGATTCAACAAAGATTGAAGCAATTACTAATTGGAAAACCCCTGAGTCACCAACCGAGGTTAGAAGTTTCTTAGGATTGGCCGATTATTATAGAAGATGTATTCAAGATTTCTCTAGAATAGCCATTCCCTTAACCAAGTTAACCTGTAAATCTGTTAAGTTTGAATGGGGATTTAAACAAGAAGAAGCATTTAGAATCCTTAAGCAAAGATTAACCCATACACCCATACTAGCATTACCAGAAGGAACTGAAGACTTCGTAGTCTATTGTGATGCTTCTAAATTAGGTTATGGATGTGTGTTGATGCAACGCCAAAAGGTTATAGCTTACGCATCTAGACAACTTAAGAATCACGAAGAGAATTATTCAACCCATGATTTAGAATTAGGAGCTATAATTTTTGCTCTTAAGATTTGGAGACATTACCTTTATGGTAGTAAGTTTACCATATTTACTGATCACAAAAGTTTAAGGTATGTTTTCGGGCAGAAAGAGTTGAATATGAGACAAAGACGCTGGATGGAATTTCTTAGTGACTATGATTGTGATATCCAGTATCATGAAGGAAAAGCCAATATAGTGGCAGATGCTTTAAGCCGAAAGTATCATGAAAAGCCAAAAAGGGTACATTCTCTTAAATTAAATCTGCAAGTAGATTTAAATGAACAAATAAGAGAAGCACAAGAGTCAGTAATCAAGGAAGATACTGAAAAATTAAAAGGTATGTTAAAAAAATTAAAACAAGGAACAGATGGAATTTGGAGATTCCATGAAAAGAGAATGTGGATACCTAAATTAGGAAATCTACGCAATCGTATATTAGAAGAAGCTCATAAGTCCAAATATACGATGCATCCAGGAAGTGACAAAATGTACCAGGATTTAAGGAAAAATTTCTGGTGGATAGGAATGAAGAAAGACATAGCAACCTATGTTTCTAAATGTTTAACCTGTTCACAAGTCAAAGCTGAACATCAGAAACCCTCAGGTTTGTTACAACAATTAGAAATGCCAGTTTGGAAATGGGAATTTATAACAATGGATTTTTTTACTAAATTACCCAAAACTAGGAAAGGAAATGATACAATCTGGGTGATTGTAGATAGACTAACTAAGTCAGCTCATTTTCTACCAATGAAGGAAACAATTAGTATGGAACAATTATCTAAACTGTATGTAAATGAAATTGTTTCTTTACATGGTATTCCTTTATCAATTGTTTCTGATAGGGATAGTCGATTTACCTCTCATTTTTGGTCAAGTTTCCAAAATGCAATGGGAACTAAGTTAAAACTAAGCACAACTTATCATCCTCAAACAGATGAACAAAGTGAAAGGACAATTCAGACAATGGAGGACATGCTTAGAGCTTGTGTAATTGATTTTGGAGGTAATTGGGACGATCACTTACCTTTAATAGAATTTTCTTATAATAATAGTTATCACACAAGTATCAATGCTGCACCATTCGAAGCACTTTATGGACGAAAGTGTCGAACCCCAGTCTGTTGGGCAGAAATTGGGGAAAAGCAACTATCTGGACCTGAGATAGTATAAGAAACAACTGACAAGATTATTCAAGTCAGGGAACGACTTAAAGCCGCACGTGATCGACAAAAGAGTTATGCCAATAACCGACGCAAGCCATTAGAGTTTCAGGTAGGAGATAAAGTATTGTTAAAAGTCTCTCCTTGGAAAGGAGTAGTAAGATTCATAAAAAGGGGAAAGCTAAGTCCCAGGTATGTTGGACCTTTTAATATTATTAGAAAAATAGGACCTGTAGCCTATCAGCTACAACTGCCAGAGGAAATGGCAGGAATACATGATGTGTTTCATGTATCTAATCTCAAAAAGTGTTTAGCTGATGAATCATTGATAGTATCTCTTAAGGATATAGAGGTAAATGAACAACTCAAGTTTGTAGAAAGACCTCTACAAATTGAAGACAGAAAAGTCAAGAATCTAAAACACAAGAGACTAGTTCTAGTCAAAGTGAAGTGGGACTCCAAAAGAGGACCTGAGTATACATGGGAGCTCGAGTCAGAAATGCAAAAGAAATACCCGCATTTATTTCAATAGATCTCGAGGACGAGCTCTAAAACAAGGTGGGGAGAATGTAACAACCCTCGGTAAAACCAATGTTCTCATAATATTTCCGACCCTCTAGTATATTATAAAATGTCCCAATATGTTTTATATTACACCCCGTATGTGAAAACCGAGCCCAAATTATGTTATAGTTTATAAAATAAATTAAAAACATGAAATATAGGGCTGAGGCGGGCCGCATAATACCTCACCCCAAGTTCACGCGGGTGGTATCAAGGTCTAAACTTGATTCCGGTAAAACTATAAGTTAAAGCGGGCCGCGTAAGGGTCTTGGTTAGTCGACGCGGGCCGCGAGAGCTCATCAAACGCGGATACATCCTGAGCTGACACGTGTCGTCATCGTGTCAAGCCTAGTGATGATCCAGATAAGCTATGTGTTGACCGTGTGTTTGAAGCGGGCCGCGTAAGGCTTCGCCTTACCTTACGCGGGCCGCCTGGAAGTCAGATATCACAACTATATAAGAAGGCCATCAGTTTACGTTTTTCATCGCTCACATTTCAATCTCAAATCACAATTTCTGTAGGAAAGTTATAATACACGGGTATTATACCCCTAGTTAGCGAGGTTCTGCTCCGTTGTAAGTATTATAACCCTAGTTTCGTAATAGTTACGCTACCCGATTGATTTAGGGTTCCGTAACAACTGTCGTGGTTCTGCCCGATGTAGTTGTTGGAATGCCGTCTCGGGTAGGGTATTATTAATATCTTCAAAGGGTTATGGTACTAACCAATGTACATTTGTATAAATTATAGATTATATCCAGGAAACCCTTACGAAAAGCCTAAGACAGCAATGTGAGTTTATCCTCTTTTTGTTAATATTTTTGGAATGTTTTACAAAACCTTAATTATTTACAATGTGATTAAGCGGTGATTGAGTCTTTGTAGTTCTTCAATTACTGCCGGTATTATGGGGTTTTGTATACAAAATTTACTACGAGTAGTAGTAAGTCTGAATGACAGTGCATTACCATTGGACGACGAGTTAGCCAATGGGTAATTTGACCATAGCCATAGATCCGGTCGAGTGGCAAATACTGAATGAGTAATTGTGTAGAAATAAACAATATGATCGCTCTCAATACTGTTTTAATTGATAAAATGTTTCTTGATTAAACTGGGATTCACTCACCAGTATTTCCGACTGACAAATGTTTTTAAAACGCGTTACAGGTAACACAATGTGAACAACCAATTAATGAAAGCCAGCTGGAGAGCACTGAAGGCTTGGGAAAAATGTGGCTATAAAAGTTACCTAATAAACGATGTTTTAAATTCAATAAAATAGGGTTTGTCCCTATAAATGTATTGTAATAAGAAACTTGGGTTTTACCCATGTGAGTATTAATATTAAATGAGGTGGTTTTACTCTGATAAACATTTCCTAACTACGGTCCTGATGAAAATTCCGCTGCGAGATTAAATAACCCTGATACCACCGAAACTCTGTGATCGCGTCCGCCCGTTCTCGGGGATCTGGGATCGGGGGTTGCGACATTACATCCTTCAACACTTGAATTATTTCGAATCAGAAACTTGAAAACTTCAAAAGTTAAACATTTTGAAAACTTATCACACTGATCGAATGGCCGTCCATTCGAATGACCATCTGATCGGATGGTGATCCCTCCCATTTATATGTGATATGTCATCCGATCAGGTGACTGATCCTACACCTTGCATGACTCTCGTTATTCTGCTCGACGCTTATCTATTGTACTCTAATCAGGCTAATGAGCTCCCTTTGATCCAATAACAGTCTTACTGTTAAGCAATCAATGTGAGTATACTCGATCCCCTTTTTTTAAACTTTTGGGATGCAACATTGTCACACCCCAACCGATGGCGGAAATATCGGGGCGCGGCACTGAGCGAAACATATTGTTCAAGAGAATCCACAACACTATTAAATTACCAAATCTTTAATGTTAATATCTCGTACTACTAATAGATAAAGCAACCATAGTTATTACAGATAATTGTCTCAAAAAAAGCAAACTGTTCCGACAACTCAGATTTTTTTATTAGGTTTGTTTCTAGACTCCATCCTAGCTTGATTCCATCGGATAGCAAGCAAGCATCCTAAACACATGTCACATATGTTAAAATAGAGGTCAATACACATAGTGTAAAGGTGAGCATACAAGTTTGATAATAATAATAATAGAGTTCGAAAGCGTTTACGCATAACCAGCATGTACAACGTATAATGTGAAGCATGTAAGTTATCGACAAAGATCCTATCAATACCAATGACTGTGATTTGAGTGCGAGTAGCGAGTGCGCATCACATGTTCACCACTGCGAACACGTGAAGTATTGTCCTTAACAACCCCTGAGTGAACAGGTGCTGAGTCCAAACTATAGTACTATCGTTGCTAAGGCAGGTAGACATCAATCAATGTGTAAACATAACAAACAGGCATTCATCGAGTCACGTATAACATGCAATAACGGTCAGCGTATAAATAGTGTTTGCGATGTGTGTTTGATGTGATTTTGAATAAGTAACGTATGTAACACCTAAAAGTGCATAAGCAAAAATGGATCGAGTATACTCACAGCGATGGAAGTTAATGGATTGAAGAGTGAGATTAGCCTGATCAGAAAGATAGCATAAGCGATAAGCAGTGTGTAAAACGATGCAAGGTGACCAAGTGACAAGTGGTCGTCCGGTCAGATGGCAATCCGAACAGATGGCCATTCGGTCAGATTGACACCTCGTTTGGGATGGATGTGTTTGTGTATGATGGCTTTGAAGTTTTCGTTGTAGCATTTTGAAAATAAAGACGTATCTCTACCTTTCAGGTCGTTCGATCGAACGGCGGTTCGATCGGATGGCGATCCGTTCGGCGAGGTATTTCTCAGAGAACAAGTTCACAGCAGGATCAACATCCAATCGGATGATCTACCGATCGGGTGGCAATCCGTTGGAATTGATTATGCATTGAACATGTTGAAAATTGTTTAAGTGTTGAACCTCAAGTGCAATCCGATCGGATTGCGGTTCGATCGGATGCAATCCGATCGGACGACGATCCATCCCGCGATCTGATCTTTTGCAATCTTGAAGATTTGTTAAGTTTGGAAAGTTTTGTAGTTTGATCGAGACGGTATGACAACATGTTAAACAACAGAACCCTATCATGACCCAAGTTATCCGATCGAACAGGAATCACCCTAGTCCAATAAGTTTACTGGTTCGTGACAGTTGTTCATGTTTAACTCGGAATCAGTTGTCCCTTAGACAAAAATCAGATCTTGAACCAACACTTCACTAAGAATGAGTAGAAGATCAGAACAATGTCTAATTCTATTGGTTTTGAGCGCATTGAGTGTAAAAGAGTTGAAAGAAAGTTGGATAAGTATCTTTCAATCCTTTTATCCTTGAAAATGTTCAGATCTATGCAAGATCTTTGTTTATTAATGTGGAAAACTCACAAGAATCGCGAGAAATCGAGAGAAAGAAGGCTTCAGTGCGACTGGTCGAGTAGAGGAGCTGTCACATCACAAATGATGTGACAGTGGGGTATTTATAGGGTTTCCAAAAGAGGAAAGGAATTGCAGACCACGGATCGGATGACTATCCGATCGGATGGCCATCCGATCAGATGGTCATTCGATCGAAGTGGCTCGAAGGGTTGAGTTTTCGTGTTTCGTTTCGTGCGTTGAGCGTTGCGATGCGTTTCGAGCGAGCGATGCGATAGTATTATTCATTAGTTACACAAATAACCTAACTACTATATCTAACATACAATCACTATAAATAACTTGCGTTTAGCGTTGCGATTAGATTGCGATGCGATAGAATTGCGATTGCGATTGAACACCTTAACATAAACATAACATGCACAAGTAACACATAATAAGCACACACATGTAAAACAATATCCAAAACGCATAATTCGGGTTGCGAATGCGATTGCGATTTGATTAGCGATTGGTCGATTAGCGATTAATATGCGAGTAAGTAGCGATTTATTAACATGTTCTCCACATAATACAACTAAAGCAATGTAAATATAAAACTAGTTACAAGTCAAGGTGGTCAAATCCGTAGTCAAGAAAGGAGTGACAGATTGCAATTAGCAATCTTTTCTTCCTTTGACTTTGACATTGACTTTGACTTTGACTTCAGCAGCACGGGTTGTTACAGTCTCCCCTACTTAAGGAAATTTCATCCCGAGTGTTCGGCTTTTGACTTGGAATAGATCAGGATATCATCAATGAATACAAGGACGAAGCGGTCAAGGAAGGGTTTGCACACGCAATTCATTAGATCCATAAAGACTGCGGGTGCGTTAGTCAAACCAAAAGGCATGACAACAAACTCGTAGTGACCGTATCGGGTTCGAAAAGCGGTTTTGGGTATGTCTTCTTCTTGGATTCGCAGTTGATGGTAGCCTGAGCGTAGATCGATCTTCGAGAAACACGTAGCACCTTGTAATTGGTCAAACAAGTCGTCGATTCGAGGCAAGGGATATCGATTCTTGATGGTAAGCTTATTCAATTCCCTGTAGTCGATGCACATCCGGAACGACCCATCCTTCTTTTTTACGAAAAGGACTGCTTCGCCCCAAGGAGAGGTGCTAGGGCGAATGAAGCCTTTATCAAGTAGTTCCTGGAGTTGACTCGAGAGTTCGTGCATTTCCGAGGGAGCGAGACAATAAGGTGCTCTAACAACAGGATTTGCTCCAGGAATAAGGTCGATTTGGAAATCGATATCACGAGTGGGAGGTAATCCTGGAAGATCGTCAGGGAAAACGTTAGGAAATTCACAAACAAAGGGGACATCTTTTACTCCTGTATTCCCTTTCTTTTCCTTCTCCGCTACTACGATGTTAGCCAAGAAAGCTTTGTATTCCTTGCGGAGATACTTGCTAGCTTGGACACATGACATGAGTTGTAATCTCTTCGAAGCGACTTCACCATAAACACACAATTGATCACCATTCACGAGAGAAAAACGAATCATCTTATCGAAGCAAACAATTTCATCATGATTCTCCCGAAGGAAATCCATGCCTACTATGACATCGAAGCTACCGAGTTGGATCAGGATGAGGTTAATCGGGAAAACATGACCGTTGAGATCGAGAGTACAGTCACGCAGGACAGAGCTGACGATGACGGTTCTTCCAGTGGCAACTTCTACGTCGAAGGTTGATAGGAGGTTAACGCGCTTACGATTTAGGAGTCTTTCGAATTCGAACGATACAAAATAGTTATCGGCTCCAGTATCAAATAAACACGAAGCATATATACCATTTACGAGAAACGTACCATTAACCATGTTTTGTCTGCCTGAGCCTGGCGGGCGTTGATGTTGAAGACGCGCCCACGGGCTGCTTGATCCTGCTGCTGTTGCTGTTGTTGTTGCGGCTGCTGCTGGGGCTCTTGCTTCACTGCCCTGTTTGGGCACATATTTGCAAAGTGGTTGGGATCACCACATGCAAAGCAAACTCGGGCATTAGGTCGGATTGACACCTCGTTTGGGATGGATGTGTTTGTGTATGATGGCTTTGAAGTTTTCGTTGTAGCATTTGAAAACAGAGAAGTATCTCTACCTTTCAGGTCGTTCGATCGAACAGCGGTTCGATCGGATGGCGATCCGTTCGGTGAGGTATTTCTCAGAGAAGAAGTTCACAGCAGGATCAACATCCAATCGGATGATCTACCGATCGGGTGGCAATCCGTTGGAATTGATTATGCATTGAACATGTTGAAAATTGTTTAAGTGTTGAACTTCAAGTGCAATCCAATCGGATTGCGGTTTGATCGGATGGCAATCTGATTGGACGGCGATCCGTCCCGCGATCTGATCTTTTGCAATCTTGAAGATTTGTTAAGTTTGGAAAGTTTTGCGGTTTGATCGAGACGGTATGACAACGTGTTAAACAACAGAACCCCATCATGACCCAAGTTATCCGATCGAACATGAATCACCCTAGTCTCATCAGTTTACTGGTTCGTGACGGTTGTTCATGTTTAACCCGGAATCAGTTGTCCCTTAGACAGAAATCAGATCTTGAACCAACACTTCACTAAGAATGAGTAGAAGATCAGAACAAGCTCCGATTCTATCGGTTTTGAGTGCATTGAGTGTAAAAGAGTTGAAAGAAAGTTGGATAAGTATCTTTCAATCCTTTTATCCTTGAAAATGTTCAGATCTATGCAAGATCTTTGTTTATTCATGTGGAAATCTCTTAGATCTAAGTTGTTCTTGGTGGAATGAGGCCAAAACTTGAAGTTCATAAGAACTCCATGATGATATCACCCTAGAACACCTCAAATCCACTGATTTCACGGTTAAAAGTTAAGATTCAAAGGTGAAAAGATGAAGAAGTGCGTGTAGATCATAGAAGTACAAGATTTAGGTTGAAAACTCACAAGAATCGCGAGAAATCGAGAGAAAGAAGGCTTAAGTGCGGCTGGTCGAGTAGAGGAGCTGTCACATCACAAATGATGTGACAGTGGGGTATTTATAGGGTTTCCAAAAGAGGAAAGGAATTGCAGACCACGGATCGGATGACTATCCGATCGGATGGCCATTCGATCGGATGGTCATTCGATCGAAGTGGCTCGGCGGGTTGAGTTTTCTTGTTTTGTTTCGTGCGTTGAGCGTTGCGATGCGTTTCGAGCGAGCGATGCGATAGTATTACCCATTAGTTACACAAATAACCTAACTACTATATCTAACATACAATCACTATAAATAACTTGCGTTTAGCGTTGCGATTAGATTGTGATGCGATAGAATTGCGATTGCGATTGAACACCTTAACATAAACATAACATGCACAAGTAACACATAATAAGCACACACACATAAAACAATATCCAGAACACTAATTCGGGTTTCGAATGCGATTGCGATTCGATTAGCGATAGGTCGATTAGCGATTAATATGCGAGTAAGTAGCGATTTATTAACATGTTCTCCACATAATACAACTAAAGCAATGTAAATATTAAACTAGTTACAAGTCAAGGTGGTCAAATCCGTAGTCAAGCAAGGAGTGACAGATCGCAATTAGCAATCTTTTCTTCCTTTGACTTTGACCTTGACTTTGACTTTAACTTCATCAGCACGGGTTGTTACAAACATGTATTCTATGCAACTTGAAACTTGAAACTATTTGAATCTAACTCTATCCTCTGTAAATGTGAAACTTGATACTTTGGATTCTTGATTCTTTATGCTATATGAACGTTTAATCCTTGTGTGTAGTTCCGCCTTAACAATAGTAGAGCTATAGGATGATGCACCTCCCCATTATTCTCGGGGGTATTGTTAGGAGGATTCTATTTGCTTTCCTTAATTCTTGGGAAAGTGGTTAAAGCATCGGGACACTTGGGCTATCACTTGGACTACGAACACTAGCATGGCTGAAACTATTTTATTGTTTACATGATGGATATGAGTCTTTTAAACTATTATTCTATATACTCAAACTTGTATACTCGCCAGCACATTTTTGTACTAACTTTATTTTAATACATGTTGCAGGCTGATAGGATGCTATGATCAAGAACGTGCTAGGATTGCTGCTAGAAACTCATCCTAGTTAATCTTGGAAACTTTGAAATAATGTTGGTGAACCTGTATTTGATACTTATGTTTCGGTTGGTGTTTGATTTTAGACTATGTTATCATGAAACCTGATTAATCTATATCGAAATTATTAGTGTTATGGAAACTCATGAGCAATCTGAACGCTTAGTGCCGCATCCCGATGTTTCCGCCATCGGTTGGGGTGTGACAGATTGGTATCAGAGCCATAACTATAGGGAATTAGGAAAAGTAGGAATGCTTTGCCTAGTCTATAGTTCTAGGAATCTTGACTCTTATCTTTTGTTTAAGACTTATGCATTCTACCGTACTTGCTTCCTAGCAACACATTTCCTATTAAACTTACATGCCTTTCCTAAGGCTGACGCAATATACACCTGGATACTTTGAAACGCTGCTATGCGGTGTTTGTACTTTTGCACGAGATTTGCCCTCAAGTCTGGAGTGACATCCGAACCTTGATGGGAAATTTCCATATAATATTCTAGTGGGTCTTGTCTTTTGATAAGCACCGACACTATTAAGGGTACGACGTTGCCAAGATAGAGGTGAAACTCATACCTTGATAACTAGTCCCACTCCTCGATTTTATGTCTCGCCAAAGTCTCGAAATTTCCAATCAATTAGGAACGTGAAATGACCAAAAGGACGAATATCGTAGGCCTAACATCGATGACGTATTTGTCTAAGTAAGTCAAGACACGTTGCCTCAATTCGAAAGGGGTTCGATTCACTTTGGTTAGTCACCATTCCTCTACCCGGAACAATCCTATGTTTTATAAGCCTATCTTTTATGTTATCGAGAATTCTATGTGTGGTTTTAATTTGATTCATCGTTATTTTTAAGACTATTTACACAAATCGCACATATGTCCGCAATCTAAAACTCTAATTATAATCTCTCAGAACAAACTAAATTTACGAAGCTTTAGTCATCATGTTAATCTACATGGAAATCTTGATCGACTATGATACTATGTGAAGCTATCTGATGAATCTATGTGTTTTTGTGGTTGCGAAGCACCAAGCGTAACATGGCCCTGAAATACGAGACAAAAGTGACATGTCTGAAGCATGGTGGATACTGTCACACCCCGACCGCATAAAACAACAAATCGCGGCGGAATCGTCGGGGAGTGTTGTAACAGAATCATTGTTTCAAAACACACGGAAATTTGAAGTTTCGTTTTATTAAACATTAAATATTTACATCGTCTGGAAATCTAAATAAACAATTTAAACATAGTCTATCATTGTTATTAAGTCACTAAGGCCTCGTCCAGGCCTATGTGAGCATGCATCCTAGCAACCAACATCATTCAACAACACCTGAAACATATGTGAAAACAAAGTCAGCAAAGAAATGGTGGCTAGTACATAGGTTTTATAAGAGTATCGGATTCATGGCTAGTTTACATGTTGCAATACTTAATTAAAAACCTTGTTTTGAAAAGTATTGTATTGCGACATAATTAACCAACTCAAATCAAGTTGGTTATAATTTATAAAATCTCGTAGCCATGATTCTTAACTCGAAAACATTTTGTTTTAGAAAACCAATTTGTAAAACATCTCGTATTAAATCGTTAATAAAAATCGTTAATAAATCTCGTTAATAAAACTCGTTAATAAATCCAGTATGGTTTATATCATTTCGAAAACCTCATTTGTGTGACATCGTTTCAAAATCGTTTACCCAGGTGAACTAAATAACGCCACGATATGTAATACGATGAAAACACTTATATATAGGAAGCACCAGTGGTGTATCCACCATGCTTTCATCACATTACACCCGTCCCGTTATCTAAACACTAACCGAAAACCAGTCGTCTACCCAAATCGTTTAATTCGTTAAAAATTGCTTTAGTCGTTTAAATCATTCTCGTTTTAAATCATGAAAACTACTTTTGATTGTCTCGCTAATAACATCCAAACCTTCGTGACTCGACTATCTCGCCTATCGCTTCTCGCATTAATAAACCACCAAAGGGTAAATTAACAATCACAGATTCAGTCGTTACCCACCTAACCCACACATAACCATGGGTGCAGTCTGATAACGGGATTTGTCAGATTCTATGGTACCATAACCTAATACTGGTCGGTTCGGCCAAAACTAATGGATATTATTCGTTATGTAAATACAACCAACAAGTTTGTTTACTATATCGAAATCGTTATTAATTTAATATAGACCATTTTAATCGCTTTTGAAACCATTGTTATAATATCGAAAATCGTTTTGAAAACCATCGTTAAAACCTTGAAAACATTTAGCACATATGAATCACCCCAAAACAATTGAAAACAGTAAAATAGGGGAACTATGTACTCACCTGAGAATGCTTAGAGGTCTTGAACAACAACCAAGCAAAGCTAGAGGGAGCACGGAATTAATCGGCAACCTAATAACTATATAAATAAACCGGACCTAAGTCGGAAGATCGGATAGGATGAGGTTTTGTAAACCAAATGAGTATTGGAACTCATATGGCATGGTTTAACAAAGCCTACATTCTAAATCGAAACCTAACCTAAGTGCTTTCGACCCATTGCAACCCATTAAGGTAGCTTAAGCTACTTTGACGTGTCGTTCGCGCAAAAGCGCGTTCGAGACGTCTAACTAGTCCTATGACAAGTATTATATGCCTAAACATGATTAAATATGTTGCATAATCAATTAAGTGACCCATCATACAACTAATTAACCCAAAGTGACCATAAGGCATAACCTCGGAAGGTTATTCCCTATGCAACTATGGTCACTAAACATGTTTGGTCGGATCCTAATGATCGACCAAACGGGTCGTGTTCGAAAGTCTAAGCGGGTGTTTAGTCCGCTTGACTTACGACTCTACACAAGCACTAATCTAAAAAGTGACGAGCTAAACATGCTAGAACATGTTTAGTTAAGTTAGAAAACAGGTTTTGATATCAAAACAAACGGTTTTGATACCCTAGAGTAGTTTGGTTACAAAATACGCGAGAATACGCATTTTGGCCGAAACTACGACTCGTCACTACGCCTAGTCAACGTGGTAATCAGTAGGTATAGTCACTAAGGACTATAACCATCGTGATTACGCTCACGTTGCGAAGTTCTAACGAACTTCTCGTTGACCAACTCGTGGTCAAAGCTGAAAGTCAAACATTGTTTAACTTTCAAGCTAGGAAAGCAATAAAAGAATGAAAAAGGACTTACAAAGGGTCCAAATATATTTGATTCCAAGTTTTCTCAGGTAGGTAGTGAATAATCACAACCACTTAGAGAAATCTCAGATCAAATGTGCAGAAAATGGAATGAGGGCCATGCAATATATAGTTTTCGCAAAACCATTAGGATCATTTCTTGGAGAAGAGGGAATGATCTTGGCCTTACATTTGGGCACAAGGTTTTGAATACAATAGGGACATCAAACACCAGCCCATAGTGTGTAATTCAAGGGGTAAAAACCATTTGAGCAAGTGGAATAGGCCAGATTCATTGTTTCTGCATTTCTGATGTACTGGGCACTGCTAACGGACCGTAAGAACATCCCCATATGGTCCGTAAGGACTTTGCAGGTCAGCAAGTTTCAAAAATGGCAGATTTAGTCCGTGAAGCCCCAAACTTGGTTTTTGATGCATTTTTGACACGTTTAAGCCCCGTTAACCCCATTTCAAAGCTCTAAAATGAAGTTAAAGTATAGGGAACTTAAAATGTGCTCAAAATATCTCGGATGTCGGCTCGTTTGGTCGTACGGTTGCGTTGTTCGGTTGATTACGACGGGAGTCGTAACGAACGCAAAAACGATCCAAATTAAGCGACGAATGGATTTTTCTTATGCCAAAGACTAAAATAAAATGTTTTAATGCTTACATAAATTTTTGGATGTCCGGATATATTCAGAACGTAAGATATGCGCGAAAATGCAAACTTGTGCACTTTTTGACGCTTTTAGTCCCTATTGATCAATAAAGTTTATTTTAGCATACCGAACCCCTCAAAGCCTATTTCTAAGCTATGTAAAGGATATTTAGGGTATGTTTAACTTATGATCAAGTTCTGGAATGTTCGTTTTTATACAAATCGGTATAGTTTTGCAGTTTGACACAACTAGTCCCTACGATCGAACAATCTTGATTTCAACACACCAAACCATCCAAAGCTTATTTCTAAGTTATGTGGAGGTTATTTAAGGTATGTTAAGCCTATGTCACTATCCCGGAGTGTTTGTTCCATTAAGCTGGTTATATTTATGCATCAGTGCGCGTATAACCTTCCAGAAAGCGATTTAGAGCTCGAAATCGAACAAGAGTTGATATGTGCAAATGATACACATATTTATACAAATCCCAAGTATCAAACACGACATTTCATTGATTTGGTATTTGTTCGATGGCCGTGGAGGCACAGATGTCACAGTCTCCGCTACTTTACGAAATTTCGTCCCGAAATTTAATTAGAGGAAACTTGTGAGAGCTCAAAACATGAAGTCGAAAGATAAAACAACACTGGTTAGGGTTCTAAACTTTTATAACATTATGCTTGCAATGTAAGAGGGACACTTATATACAAGTATATGAAGCTCCATTGGTGCGTCCACCGTACCTCCATTACATTGTTCACGTTCCGTTATTATTGCCACTATCGGTTCTTACACATGATAAATCTTACTGTGGTTTCTGTGCACTGAATTTCATAATTATGTATGCATCCATAATTACGCAGTTCCTTTCATAGTCCACACAGTGCATTTTATAATGTTTGGGGGAAAACCCAATAAACAAACCTGTGATGAGTGTGACTAGACCACCATAGAGTCCTTTAGATCAATAAATGATCTTTTAAAACAGACCACCAAGGGGTCTTTCCAGCTATATCATCACATGTCATTCCTAACCAGATTTGAATCAATCTTTTTACTAGACCACCCAAAGGGTCTTTTTCGAATTATGGAATGGTACTATATAATCCAAGGGTCTTAACTACCACGTAGAAGCCCATTAAGGATTTAAGGTAGTACCTTTGGATATCCTGCTATGAATCCCTCATATGAAGATATGGAAGATTCTACGAGGATTTGGATAACGAAAAACTCGGATTACACAAAAAAATAAAAGAAACACATAAACACATAATCACATAATCGCATAATTGTTTAATTTAACCTTTAATTTGTTATCTTTGGACACGGGTATTTAAAGCATACCAGGAATCCAATCCGTGGATTTCATTTGGCACTTTAAATATTTTCAAGAATCTAACTATGAAGATAGGAAGATCTTAATAGGAATTCGGTTTGTCCTTATTGAGTTGTAATGTACATATTAAGGTGTACAAGGAATCGAATCAGGGCTCCGATTTGGGCGATAATCATCCACAAGGATTCTTAAAATAGAGCAACCCATCGCCCTTTCGTTTCGAGTTTAAGCTCGAGTTGAAGTGGTAGCTCATATTTCAATAAGCCTTCGTTTACACAAGATCGTTGTGCTTGAAGGACACGAGATTGAATATCAGATCGAGTTTGAACAGAATGAAGCTTGACTCGCTCCTTTCGAACAAGCGCATCGGCTACGACATTCGCCTTACCAGGAAGGTAGCGAATCTCGAAATCGTAATCATTCAAGAGCTCAACCCATTGTCGCTGCCTCATGTTCAGCTCCTTCTGATTAAGAATATGCTGGAGACTTTTGTGGTCTTGTGAAAACCACACACTTCGTTCCATAGAGGTAGTGTCTCCAGATTTTGAGAGCAAATGCCACAACACCTAACTCAAGATCATGAGTTGTGTAGTTCTTTTCGTGAACTTTCAACTGTCTTGACATATATGCTATGACTTTACCTCATTGCATAAGAACATAACCAAGGCCTAGATTCGACGCGTCATAAAAGACAACGAAATCATCGTTTCCATTGTGCAAGGACAAAACAGGAGCATCACATAGCTTCCATTTCAGTGTTTGGAACGCTTCTTCTTGCTTATATCCCCACTCCAAAGGCTTATTCTTCTGAGTCAAAGCAATGAGTGGCACCGCGATCTTCGAGAAGTTTGAAATAAAACGACGATAATAACCAGCGAGACCAAGAAAATAACGAATTTCTGTAGGTGTCGTTGGTGTATTCCAATCCTTAATTGCAGCAATTTGGATGGATCCATTTGAATACCCTGCTTGTTGACTACATGACCCAAAAACTGAACTTCTTTAAGCCAAAATTCACACTTGGAGAATTTAGTGAAAAGTTTGTTCCTTCTATAGGAGTTCCAATGTCAAACGAAGGTGTTGCTCGTGATTGGCTCGAGACTTTGAATAAATAAGAATATCGTCGATGAACACAATAATGAACTTGTCTAAATAAGGTTTGCAGACCCTATTCATTAAGTTCATAAAGATAGCTGGGGCATTTATCAAACCAATAGGCATGACTGTGAACTCGTAATGCCCATATCTTGTGCAGAAGGCAGTTTTGGGAATATCTCCTTCGAGAACACGAAGTTGGTGATTCCCAGAACGCAGATCGATCTTGGAAAAACAGGTAACACCTTGCAGTTGATCAAAGAGATCATCGATTCGAGGTAGGGGATATCGATTCTTGATGGTAGGCTTATTAAGCTTACGATAATCGATACAAATTTGAAAAGATCCATCTTTCTTCTTCACAAAGAGGACAGGAGCTCCCCTACGGATAAATCCTTTATCAGATAACTTTTGAAGCTATTTTGATAATTCTTGTATCTCAGACGGTTCAAGACGATAAGGTGCTTTCGCAATAGGGTTGGCATTGGGTACAAGGTCAATATGAAACTCGACTTGATGAACTGGAGGCAAACCAGGCAGTTCATCAGGAAACACCTCTGGATAATCCCAAACAATCGGAATATCCTAAATACTCTTGCTTTTGCCTTTCTCCTCGGTGACATGTGACAGAGAAGCAACATATCCTTTTTGTAAATAACTTTGGGCCTTCGTACACGACATGAGCTTCAATCCACCAGAAGGTTTCTTGCCACGAACTTCCAGAACACCGCCAGAAAAAAGAGGAATGCGAACTATCTTATCGAAACAAATCACCTCAGTATGATGTTTAGCTAACCAATCCATCCTATGATAATGTCGAAACTCCCAAGTTGCATCGATGTGAGGTCAATAGGAAAAAAAAAAGTGATTATCAAAGTTAAATTGACAGTCGCAAATAACAGAATTGAGTACAAGAGGTTTGCCAAGAGCAACTTCGACAGATAAGGGTTTCCTTAGTTATCTAACCAAGGAATTAAAGTGATTACTCAAATTGTCACTTCATTTCTTAGAATGAAGCGAGCACTTAGAATCTTCGAGGAATTCATGAGCGATCATATGAACAAGAGAACTACAAATACAGTTCTTTGGTGTAGGTATCGTAGGGGTATGCCATACACACATGCAACTATATTTGTACATTAGAATTGCAAATAAAGATTTATTTATAAACAAAATCGATTGTTTCCGAGTTCAAAGGAAAACACTAGAAACATAAACATAAGATTCGGATTATTCAAAGCAGCAGCTTCTTCTAATCGGCCAAATGCTCATCCATGGGTCGGATTTGCATTGAAAATCTTTGGGTATCTGTCCCTGACATAAACCGTCTTGCCATAGGTGTAGCAAATACCAGGAGGAAAACGAGCCTGTGCTGGATCTGCTTGAAATTGAACGGGGTTCTGAAAAGCTTGGTTTAGCACAGTGACTGAACGACAGTCTCGTGCCAAATGACCAATGAGTCCACAGTTGAAACATTTCCGACATTTGACACTGGCATAGTGGTTGAGGTTACACTGATTGCACAGAGGAGCAGTTCCTAAGTACGGGTTCTTGGCTGGTGGTGCTGCCACCTGGCTAGGTTTTGCTTGATTTGGTGTAACGGCTACGGGACCCTTTGGAACTTTACGCTTTTTGACTTTTTCGAAGGCTCGGCTTCTGCTTCTTTCGATGCTTCTTGGGTGGCTTCATTATTGAGACGAGACATGGCGATACCTAAATCCACAGTCTTCAGGATTACCTCGCCTATTCGCTGGGCAAATTTGGCAGTTTGCTCGGACATTTGAGTGTCGTTGCGATGAAGAGACATTCTAGAGGAATGAAAGACATAGGAGAAAACAAGTGAAATGTTATCGGATAATTAAAACAGAACAACAACGCATAGAAATTGCGATCATTTGTTTGTTACCTAAGGCAAACAAAGGAGACGGTGACTAATCAAAGTAAACGGGTCATATTAATGTATCACTGAAGACATGCTTGCCTATAAGTGAACACTCACCCCAAGAGTTCCCAGGTAAGAATGACTGGTCCGATACTGCGGATTTGTACGAACACTCCAGCCTTAGACAGAAAACTCAGGGTACAGGCATTCACTCTTCCAGTTTGCACGTGTTCACATTATTTAGACCCAAACTTTGACGAGATTTTGAAAACTCAGAAGGCATTAAGCCAAATACGAGTCAAACTGGAAGGGTTCAAAACCTAGTAATCAATCATCCTAGAACAGATGATTGGTTTTCGAAGCGGATTTGAAATTTGTGTTCTTGTTGTGGTTGTCACCTAAGGATAAGTGACGGTATTGTTTTAAGATCTAAACACAAGAATCTTGTGTTTGGGTCCTAGGAAGGTTATAGACTAGGTCAAAGCATTACTAATAACCTAATTCCCTATAACCATGAGCTCTGATACCAACTTTTCTGTCACACCCCGACCGCGTAAAACAACAAATCGCGGCGGAATCGTCAGGGAGTGTTGTAACAGAATCATTGTTTCAAAACACACGGAAATTTGAAGTTTCGTTTTATTAAACATTAAATATTTACATCGTCTGGAAATCTAAATAAACAATTTAAACATAGTCTATCATTGTTATTAAGTCACTAAGGCCTCGTCCAGTCCTATGTGAGCATGCATCCTAACAATCAACATCATTCAACAACACCTGAAACATATGTGAAAACAAAGTCAGCAAAGAAATGCTGGCGAGTACATAGGTTTTATAAGAGTATCGGATTCATGGCTAGTTTACATGTTGCAATACTTAATTAAAAACCTTGTTTTGAAAAGTATTGTATTGCGACATAATTAACCAACTCAAATCAAGTTGGTTATAATTTATAAAATCTCGTAGCCATGATTCTTAACTCGAAAACATTTTGTTTTAGAAAACCAATTTGTAAAACATCTCGTATTAAATCGTTAATAAAACTCGTTAATAAATCTCGTTAATAAATCTCGTATGGTTTATATCATTTCGAAAACCTCGTTTGTGTGACATCGTTTCAAAATCGTTTACCCAGGTGAACTAAATAACGCCACGGTATGTAATACGATGAAAACACTTATATATAGGAAGTACCAGCGGCGTATCCACCATGCTTTCATCACATTACACCCGTCCCATTATCTAAATACTAACCGAAAACTAGTCGTTTACCCAAATAGTTTAATTCGTTAAAAATCCCTTTAGTCGTTTAAATCATTCTCGTCTTAAATCGTGAAAACTACATTTGATTGTCTCGCTAATAACATCCAAACCTTCATGACTCGACTATCTCGCCTATCGCTTCTCGCATTAATAAACCACCAAAGGGTAAATTAACAATCACAGATTCAGTCGTTACCCACCTAACCCACACATAACCATGGGTGCAGTCTGATAACGGGATTTGTCAGATCCTATGGTACCATAACCTAATACTGGTCGGTTCGGCCAAAACTAATGGATATTATTCGTTATGTAAATACAACCAACAAGTTTGTTTACTATATCGAAATCGTTATTAATTTAATATAAACCATTTTAATCGTTTTTGAAACCATTGTTATAATATCGAAAATCGTTTTGAAAACCATCGTTAAAACCTTGAAAACATTTAGCACATATGAATCACCCCAAAACAATTGAAAACAGTAAAATATGGGAACTATGTACTCACCTGAGAATGCTTAGAGGTCTTGAACAACAACCAAGCAAAGCTAGAGGGAGCACGGAATTAATCGGCAACCTAATAACTATATAAATAAACCGGACCTAAGTCGGAAGATCGGATATGATGAGGTTTTGTAAACCAAATGAGTATTGGAACTCGTATGGCATGGTTTAACAAAGCCTACATTCTAAATCGAAACCTAACCTAAGTGCTTTCGACCCATTGCGACCCATTAAGGTAGCTTAAGCTACTTTGACGTGTCGTTCGCGCAAAAGCGCGTTCGAGGCGTCTAACTAGTCCTATGACAAGTATTATATGCCTAAACATGATTAAATATGTTGCATAATCAATTAAGTGACAAAAGTTTGTGTTACATATGCTTAATTACCAATTATGCATGAAAAGGGCATTTTGGTCATTTACCTAAGGCATATAAACTACCTATCATACAACTAATTAAACCTAAGTGACCATAAGGTATAACCTCGGAAGGTTATTCCCTATGCAACTATGGTCACTAAACATGTTTGGTCGGATCCTAATGATCGACCAAATGGGTCGTGTTCGAAAGTCTAAGCGGGTGTTTAGTCCGCTTGACTTACGACTCTACACAAGCACTAATCTAAAAAGTGACGAGCTAAACATGCTAGAACATGTTTAGTTAAGTTAGAAAACATGTTTTGATATCAAAACAAACGGTTTTGATACCCTAGAGTAGTTTGGTTATAAAATACGCGAGAATACGCATTTTAGCCGAAACTACGACTCGTCACTACGCCTAGTCAACGTGGTAATCAGTAGGTATAGTCACTAAGGACTATAACCATCGTGATTACGCTCACGTTGCGAAGTTCTAACGAACTTCTCGTTGACCAACTCGTGGTCAAAGCTGAAAGTCAAACATTGTTTGACTTTCAAGCTAGGAAAGCAATAAAAGAATGAAAGAGGACTTACAAAGGGTCCAAATAGATTTGATTCCAAGTTTTCTTAGGTAGGTAGTGAATAATCACAACCACTTAGAGAAATCTCAGATCAAATGTGCAGAAAATGGAATGAGGGCCATGCTATATATAGTTTTCGCAAAACCGTTAGGATCATTTCTTAGAGAAGAGGGAATGATCTTGGCCTTACACTTGGGCACAAGGTTTTGAATACAATGGGGACATCAAATACCACCCCATAGTGTGTAATTCAAGGGGTAAAAACCATTTGAGCAAGTGGAATAGGCCAGATTCATTGTTTCTGAATTTCTGATGTACTGGGCACTGCTTACGGACCATAAGAACATCCCCATACGGTCCGTAAGGACCTTGCAGGTCAGCAAGTTTCAAAAATGGCAGATTTAGTCCCTGAAGCCCCAAACTTGGTTTTTGATGCATTTTTGACACGTTTAAGCCCCGTTAACCCCATTTCAAAGCTCTAAAATGAAGTTAAAGTATAGGGAACTTAAAATGTGCTAAAAATATCTCGGATGTCGGCTCGTTTGGTCGTACGGTTACGTTGTTCGGTTAATTACGACGGGAGTCGTAACGAACGCAAAAACGATCCAAATTAAGCGACGAATGGATTTTTCTTATGCCAAGCACTAAAATAAAATATTTTAATGCTTACATAAAATTTTGGATGTCCGGATATATTCAGAACGTAAGATATGCACGAAAATGCAAACTTGTGCACTTTTTGACGCTTTTAGTCCCTATTGATCAATAAAGTTTATTTTAGCATACCGAACCCCTCAAAGCCTATTTCTAAGCTATGTAAAGGATATTTAGGGTATGTTTAAATTATGATCAAGTTTCGGAATGTTCGTTTCTATACAAATCTGTATAGTTTTGCAGTTTGATACAACTAGTCCCTGCGATCGAACAATCTTGATTTCAACACACCAAACCATCCAAAGCTTATTTATAAGTTATGTGGAGGTTATTTATGGTATGTTAAGCCTATGTCACTGTCCCGGAGTGTTTGTTCCATTAAAATGGTTATATTTATGCATCAGTGCGCGTATAACCTTTCAGAAAGCGATTTAGAGCATGAAATCGAACAAGAGTTGATATGTGCAAATGATACACATATTTATACAAATCCAAAATATGAAACACGACATTTCATTGATTTGGTGTTTGTTCGATGGCCGTGGAGGCACAGATGTCACAGATACGCCGCTGGTACTTCCTATATATAAGTGTTTCCGACATGTTACCAACTTTTGTACCACGTGCCATGCGAAACTTAGTGCTTTGCAGACCGGTGATGAGAATGTTGAACTCTAAGCTATGAGAAACTACTTGTGTAATCTATGTGAAATCTATGTGTAATCTACGTGTACTCTAGTGTGAATGTGTTGTTTTGAGTAACAAAATACGAAACGTAGCCTAGCGCCAAAGACGAGGCGGACGTGGCATGTCCGAAACAAGGTGGATACGCCGCTGGTACTTCCTATATATAAGTGTTTCTTGCATGTTATTGAACCTTCATACCACGCGCTAAGTGAAGTTTGTAGTTTTGCAAACTCGGGCTAAAGTTATGGAAACTATTTAGTTAATCTATGTGAAAGCCTTGTGAGAATAATTGAAGTTAATATTATGGTTGGCGAAGCACGAAACCGATGACGAGACGGATGTGGCATGATTGAAGCATGGTGGATACGCCGCTGGTACTTCCTATATATAAGTGCTTCCATCATGTTGCCGAACTTTCGTAGCACGTGCCATGTGGGGATTCATTGTTTTGTGGAATGTGGTGAGATGGTTGAACACTAATCTATGCGAATCTATTGGGTTAATCTACGTGTGTATGATGATGATGAGTGTGCTGTTATGTCTGGCAATTGCGACACGTAACGTGACACCGAATACGAGGCGGAAGCAATATGCCCGAAGCGTGGTGGATACACCGCTGGTACTTCCTATATATAAGCGTTTCTGACGTGTTGCCAAACTTCGTACAACGTGCCATGCGAAGGTCATGGGTTTACGGTGTTGAATCTATTGGAATCTAGGTGAAACTAAAACTCGAATCTTTAAACGACGTGAAACTTGTTGAATCTTGAGTTTTAATCTATCATGTGTGAATCTATATACTGTGGGACTTTGTGATCTAGACTTATATGATCTCTTGTTGGATCTTTAGATGTCTTCTTGTAAACTATCCGACACTCTCAAGAGATCCAGGGAGAATTCTCAGAAAAAGATGATGTCATTCATGGCCGATCAGATTGCTCGAGTCATGCCAAAGATCGTCTCTAAGATCCAGGGATCGAACACTCCACCCTCTTCTGTTGACTCTAAGACAGAGAAGGTAAAGCCTACGAAGTTCAACTACAAACACTTTGTCTCTTGCAACCCTAAGCCTTTCACGGGCAATGATGGGGTGACTGCTATGCTGGAATGGTTTGACAGCATCGAGGTTACCTTCATTAACAGCGAGTACCCAGAGCATCTAAAGACTAGGAGTGCAACGGGAATGTTTCAAGGCAGAGCCCTAGAGTGGTGGTCGAATGAGAGAAACATCCGTTCTAATGAAGAAGCCTATGCTCTTCCATGGGCTAAGGTGAGAGAATTGATGATGCTTGAATTCTGCCCTCCACATGAACAACTGAAACTCGAAGAAGAGTTCTGGCATTTGAAGCAGATCGGTGATGATAATCTGGCTTATACTACTCGTTTTAAACAACTCAGTCTAATCGTGCCTCACTTGGTCTCTACTCCTAAACAAATGATAACCAAGTACATCAATGGGTTACCTCATGCTATGCGAGATTCGATTGAAGTAGCCCGGCTCGAGACCATTGAAGAAGTTTATCGTCTGGAAGCAAGTTTGAACAACAATCGCATACGTGATAAACAGTTTGGAAACTCCGCCCCTTCGAAAACAGCGAATCAAGTTACCCAGCATCCTAGTGGCAATTAGAACAAAAGGAGAAAGTCACAGGGTTCAGGATGCAATGCGATTGTTCCTGCTGCTAAGCCCACTCCAGTTGATGCTGTTCCAAACCCTCCTGCTCCTGAAATAAAAAAAAACAGTACACTGGGCCTTATCCTAAGTGTGCAACTTGCAACTTTCACCACCCTGCTACCTCTGCTTGTCGTTTGTGTACCAACTGCAATCGCTATGGACACACGACTCCTTATTGCCGTCAAGTCAACCCGGCTCAACCAGCTCAGCAAGCCCCAGTTCAGGCAGCTCTACCAGCTCTCCCAACCCCTATGCAGAATCCTAGACCAGTCAACACAGTTCGTGCATGCTACAAGTGTGGAGACACTACTCATCTCCGTAACCAGTGTCCGCAGCTAAACCAGGAGCAACAGCCAGCCGCTCGGGGACGAGCGTTCAACCTCAATGCCAATCAGGCACGAAACGACAATGACGTCGTTAATGGTGCGTTCCTCGTCAATAATCTTTACGCTTCGATACTATTTGATACTGGTGCCGTTAGAAGCTTTGTGTCCGTAGAATTTGAATCTTTATTAAATTGTGCACGCTTGAAACTACCTAAGTCATTCTTTGTTGAGGTTGCAAATGGCAAGTCTATTCTAGTTGATTCTATTATCGGTGGTTGTTCCTTGATTCTTAACGACCACGTTTTTACTATTGAACTCATACCCATGCAATTGGGTAGCTTTGACGTCATAATCGGCATGGATTGGTTGCGTAAGAATCATACCAAGATTGCTTGTCACGAGAAGTTTGTTCGTCTACCCCTTCCGTCTGGTGATATCTTACACGTCTATGGAGACCGACCTTCTAGAGGAATGAAGTTGATGTCATGCACTCAAGTGAACAGATGATTACGTAAACGGAACTTTGCCTTCTTGGCCCACGTGGTGGAACAAAAGGGCAAGGGAAAGAACATAAGCGACGTTCCAGTAGTGTGTGATTTCCTTGATGTCTTTCCTGAAGATCTACCTGGTCTTCCTCCTCCTAGATCTGTTGATTTTCGTATCGATCTCATACCTGGCGCAACTCCTGTTTCCAAGGCTCCCTACCGACTTGCACCTTCCGAGATGCAAGAACTATCTAGTTAATTGCAAGAATTTCTCGACAAGGGATTCATTCGTCCAAGTACCTCTCCGTGGGGTGCTCCTGTACTATTCGTCAAAAAGAAGGATAGTTCATTTCGTATGTGTATCGACTACTGTGAACTTAATAAGCTTACCATTAAGAATCGTTACCCTCTCCCTCGTATTGACAATCTATTTGACCAACTACAAGGCGCGTCCTGTTTCTCAAAAACCGACCTTCGATCTAGCTATCATAAACTCCGTGTACTCGAGGAAGATGTTCCCAAAAGCGCATTTCGTACTCGTTATGGACACTACAAGTTCATGTTCATGCCTTTTGGCCTGACCAACGCACCCGCCGTGTTCATAGATCTTATGAATCGTGTTTGTAAACCCTATCTGGATCGTTTTGTGATAGTCTTTATTGATGATATTCTCATTTATTCTAAAACTAAAGCTGATCATGCTCGTCATTTACGCTTGATGCTTGAGCTACTACGTGGTGAACGCTTATACGCTAAATTCCCTAAGTGTGAGTTCTGGATTGATGAAGTACAATTTCTTGGTCACGTTGTCAGTAAGCAAGGTATTCATGTTGACCCTTCAAAAATCAAAGCTGTGAAGAATTGGAGTACGCCTAAATCTGCATCTGAGATTCGTTCTTTTCTAGGATTGGCGGGTTATTACCGTCGATTTATCTCGGACTTTTCTAAGATCGCCGTTCCTCTTACTTCGTTGACTCAAAAAGAGAAACCTTTTACTTGGGGTCCCGAGCAAGAGGAATATTTTCAGGCTCTTAAGACCCTTTTGTGTAACGCTCCTGTTCTTACTCTCCCTGATGGGAATGACGACTTCGTGGTATATTGCGATGCCTCGAACCGTGGCTTGGGCTGTGTGCTCATGCAACGGGACAAGGTTATTGCTTATGCCTCCCGACAACTCAAGATACATGAGAAAAACTATACTACTCACGATCTGGAGCTTGGTGCAGTTGTGTTTGTGTTAAAGATTTGGCGACACTATCTGTATGGAACTAAGTGTGTGGTTTTCATTAACCATAAGAGCCTTCAATATATCTTTAACCAGAAGGAACTGAACATGCGACAGAGACGTTGGGTGGAATTGCTTAACGACTACGACTGCGAAATTCGCTATCATCCTGGCAAGGTGAATGTAGTGGCCGATGCTCTTAGTTGTAAGACTCATGTCAATACTATCGTTGCTATCATACCTCTAGTGATCTTCATACTTGTATTCGTGAAGCTCAATATTCGTCAGCAAATGAAGGAAGTCTAGAAGTGGAAATACAAGGCGCTAAAATCGATCAACTTGAAACAAAGTCGGATGGAATTTAATACTACCTCAATCGCATCTGGGTACCGAATCGCGATAACCTTCGTGAGCTCATTATGAATGAAGCCCACAAGTCTCGATACTCTATTTATCCTGGTGCCGATAAGATGTACCATGACTTGCGCACGACCTATTGGTGGCCTGGCATGAAAAAGGATATCGCTACCTATGTCTCAAAGTGCCTCACTTGTTTGAAAGCGAAAGCCGAACATCAACGCCCTTCAGGTCTTCTTGAACAACCTGAAATCCCTGTTTGGAAATGGAATAGTATCGCTATGAACTCTATAACTAAACTACCCCGTACACCTGATGGTCACGATAGTATCTGGGTAATCGTTGACCGTTTGACTAAATCAGCCCACTTCCTTCCTATCTGCGAAGATTATAAAGTGGAGAAACTTGCTTGAATCTATACCGATGAGATTATATGCCGTCATGGCATACCCATTGACATTATCTCCGACCACGATGGTCGATTCACTTCACGTCTTTGGCAAACTTTCCAGTCCACTATGGGTTCTATTTTGAATCTTAGCACAGCCTTTCATCCACAAATGGATGGACAGACTGAGCGCACTATAAAAACCCTAGAGGATATGCTCCGCTCTTGTGTCATCAACTTTGGTGGTAATTGGGATGTACATTTACCATTGATCGAGTTCTCGTACAACAACAACTATCATTCCAGTATTTAGATGGCTCCTTTCGAAGCTTTATATGGTCGCAAGTGCTGATCTCCTCTCAGTTGGCATGAGGTTGGTGACAAGCAACTTACTGGCCCTGAAATCATTCAAGAGACGACGGATAAGATTCTTCAAATCCGCGATAACTTGATCAAGGCTAGGAGCAGACAAAAGAGCTATGCTGATAAAAGGTGTAAGGCTTTGGAAATTGGTGTTGGAGAATGAGTACTGCTCAAGTTATCTCCTTGGAAGGGAGTGGTGCGTTTTGGCAAGAAGGGAAAGCTCGCCCCTCGCTATGTGGGTCCTTTCACAATACTCGAAAGGATTGGTAAGGTGGCGTACCGATTCGACCCGCCACAAGAACTTAACAGTGTACATCTGGTATTCCACGTATCCAATCTCAGAAAGTGTTTAGCCAACGAGGAACTTCAGGTTTCCGTCGAAGACCTGCAAGTAAATGAAACCTTACATTTTGTGGAGAAACCAGTTGAAATCATGGACCAAGGGGTCAAGCGATTGAGGCACACCAAGATTCCCAAAGTTAAGGTACGATGGGAAGGCAAGTGTGGCACTGAATTCACTTGGGAACTCAAGAGCGAAATGAAGGTCAAGTATCCGCAGCTCTTCGAGCAGTCTTCCTCTTAGATTTCGGGGACGAAATCTCCTAAAGGAGGGGTGACTGTAACGCCCTGCGTCCCTAAACTTTTAGCTACTGAAAATTTTAGCCCCTATACTATGTGACTTTGATACTTTTGAGACTTGTGAATCTTGATGCTATGAGACTGAAATCTTATTGATACTTGATACTTGATTCTATGAAACTAGATTCTTGATACTTAACTCTAGACACTTGATTCTTGATTCTTGACACTTGATTCTTGAAACTTAATACTATGAGACTTGAGGCTTAAATCTAGATGCTTGATTCTTGAGACTTGATTCTTGATACTTGGTCCTTGACTCTTGAGACTTGTGAAACTTGAGACTTGGTTGAATGAGAGACTGGAGACTTGACACCTATGTAAACTCGGAAACTTAGAAACTTTGGTGTTAATAATATAAACTTGTTATGAGAAAATATTACACAATAATACGCAACGCTTAATCTAACTTGCAAAATGAACCAAAGATGGAAAAGTTGCAAAACGGATTGGACTGTCCGAATGGACATCCGATCGGATGACCATCCGATCGGAGGGCCATTCGATCGAACAGCCATCCGATCCATTTGCCACGCCGCCTTACCTCCTCTTTTGCACTATAAATAGGACCTGTCACATCATTCTTCACTGATGTGACAACCTCCTCCGTTCCAGACGCACACACTTTCATTCTTGGGCACTTATCTTCGATTCTAGGCCGATTCTTGTAAGTTTTCTCTTAGATTGTTGTACAACTTCAATCTACACACTATTCTCTACATGATTCTTCTTTAAAATCACACTTTTCACCATGAAATCTCCCGGATTCGAGCTTTTGAGGATGACGTCATCATGGCGGTTTGTACAAACGGCTGTGTGATGTCATTTCATTTGAACTTTAGCTCAGATCTAAGAGATTTCCATGCGTTTTTACACCAAATCTTTACTAAGTCTAAGGTTTTCCAGTCGATTTCATGTTTGTCTTCAAACTTTCTTAAACTTTTTGCTAAATACGGTGGAATCCAGACCCAAACGGGCTGTAGACTTGATGATTAGTCTGGAGTCGGCTTGGAAATGGATTATCGCCGGAAAAGATGGTCGGATAACGGATTCAGACATGAAAACCGTCAAGAACAGACACCCGATCAGACGGGGTGATTCCCATCCGATTAGTCAAGCTGAGTCTTGATACGCTTTCAGTTGTCTCAAAACGTACCATGTCATCGCCGTTAAACTCAAACTTAGAAACCTTACAAGGTTGCAAAGAGGGACCAGATCACTTCAGTCGAATGGCTATCCGATCGGACTGCTGTCCGATCGAACGGCCAACCGATTGAATGACATGTGCCTTACATCCTTCAACACTTGAATTATTTTGAATCAGAAACTTGAAAACTTTAAAAGTTAAACATTTTGGAAACTTGTCACACTGATCGAATGACCATTCGATCGAATGGCCATCCGTCCGGATGACCATCCGATCGGATGGTGATCCATCCCATTTATATGTCATCCGACTGGATGACCATCCATCCGGATGGCCATCCGATCAGGTGACCGATCCTACACCTTGCATGACTCTCGTTATTTTGCTCGACGCTTATCTATTGTACTCTAATCAGGCTAATCCTAAGAGCTCCCTTTGATCTAATAACAGTCTTACTGTTAAGCAATCACTGTGAGTATACTCAATCCCTTTTTTTTAAACTTTTGGGATGCAACATGTATTCTGTGAAACTTGAAACTTGAAACTATTTGAATCTAACTCTATCCTCTATAAATGTGAAACTTGATACTTTGGATTCTTGATTCTTAATTCTTTATGCTATGTGAACGTTTAATCCTTGTGTGTAGTTCCGCCTTAACAATAGTAGCGCTATAGGATGATGCACATCCCCATTATTCTCGGGGGGTATTGTTAGGAGGATTCTATTTGCTTTCCTTGATTCTTGGGAAAGTGGTTAAAGCATCGGGACACTTTGGCTATCACTTGGACTGCGAACACTAGCATGGCTGAAACTATTTTATTGTTTACATGATGGATATGAGTCTTTTAAACTATTATTCTTTATACTCAAACTTGTATACTCGCCAGTACATTTTTGTACTGACTTTATTTTAATACAAGTTGCAGACTGATAGGATGCTGTGATCAAGAAACGTGCTAGGATTGCTGCTAGAAACTCATCCTAGTTAATCTTGGAAACTTTGAAATAATGTTGGTGAACTTGTATTTGATACTTATGTTTCGGTTGGTGTTTGATTTTTGACTATGTTATCAGGAAACCTGATTAATCTATATTGAAATTATTAGTGTTATGGAAACTCATGAGCAATCTGAACGCTTAGTACCGCACCCCGATGTTTCCGCCATCGGTTGGGTGTGACACGTAAGAAATTGCTTAAGACAATAAACTAGATTTTTATATTATGTTTATGTCTTTTAGTTTTGTTGGATTGTTGGGATACTTAAATGTGTATGTGACATATTTAGTTTGTGCATGAATAAATATTTAAACTTTTAATAGTTGCCATAAGCTTCGGACCATATCTCATTCTGACCAATAATCCGCCACGGGTCGTGGTGTGACACCATTAACGACCCGAAATATCTTGAATCAGACCAACCTGTTACTTTCCGAAACGTCTCGAATCGGACAGGCCCGTTACTGACCCAGAAAGTCTCGACTCGACCCGATAATGACCCAAAACATCTTAACCTGACCTGGCCCGTTAATGACTCAAATCGACCCGACCTGTTAACTGGCCCACCCGATCGACGGGCCGAGATTTGTAGTTTCCAATTCATTTGCCAACCGAACACATCAAGAATGAAATTTAGATTCCAATTTCCACAAATTCCAATTCCTATTGGAATGTTCAAATTCCAAATCCATTTTTTTACGGATCCAATTTCTATACAAATTCAAATTCAATTTCATTACATTCTATGAAATGAACACTACCTAAGTTTTTTTCCTTAAGGGCAATTCATCGTAACCGGGAACAAACATGTCCAATGTTGATGAATCCAAAATTTTTAACACCTTGTAAATGGATGAACTCACATCAAATTTCACAATCTATGAAGTTATAAACACTAATAGATATTTTGCCAAGCTAAGAAAAGTCAAGTCCATTGTTTTAAGAGCAAAACACACAAAGAAAGCATCTAATAAATATGGTTCCAATAGTGATGAAGATAAACACTATGCCATGGAGTTATTAAAAAAATCACTTCAGAAAACCATATGAGCCAAAAAAAGATATGGAAAATCCCCATATTAGTAATGATGGAATAATCAAATGGAGACAAATAAACATTCCAAAAAATATTGTTGTAAATAAACCTACCAAATAATGTTATGGATGTGATGATATAAATAATCTTATTCCTAAATCCTTTAAGGAGAGGAGAAGTTAACTACAAAGCATTTCTTGGTGATGCTTAGAGTGATAATACAATGAAAACAAAGAATTATATATATTGTTGACGAAGGCTCATGAATAGTAACTTTATTTTTATAATAATATATAGCTTTTTATTATTCTATTATTTAATATTATAATAGTATATTCACTTTTAGTTTAACATATATTTATATTATTATTTTACTGTTGCAAAACCATATTTTCTTTCTCATTTATTATTTATTTTTTTTAATTTAGTTTTTCATGAATAGTAACTTTATTTTTATAATAATATATAGCTTTTTAGTATTCTATTATTTAATATTATAATAATATACTCACTTTTAAGTTTATAATATTTTTATATTGTTATTTTACTTTGTGAAACCATATTTTCTTTTTCATTTATTATTTATTTTTTCTCCTTAAATCATATTTCCGTTTTCAATTAGTTTGATATTTCTTTAGTAACTTATGTTCGTTATTTTTTTCTAAGACCATAAACAATGATTTAATTTTTTTAATAATATTTACTTTTAAGTTTTAACATACCTTTTTTATTTTACTTTTTTAAAACTATATTTCTTTTATCTTTTATTTTTTGCTTTTAGTAATTCATTTTCCTTTTTAATCATATTTCCATTATCAATTAATTTCAAATTTCCCTAATAATTACGTTTGTTAATTTTTTTTCGAAAAAAATGGGTACGAGTTGTGTTTAATTATTTCCCTCTACATTCCGGTATAAGTTTTGTTAAAATAAAATTGTATTCAAAATAGAGTATTTATTTGGTGTCCTAAAACGGTATGATGATAAACTAAACCGATTTTGACTGTTTAACTTTCTAAACAACATGCTTCAATTTCAAATAACGTTTGTTTTACATTGTCATTTGCTTCGTTTCGCCGCAACGCGAGACGTCAACGAATCTAGTGATAGATTAAAGAGATAGTCTGATGGCATGTAATAAGAAAATCTTTAGCATGTGGAAATTTGGTGAATGGTATAATTTATTGTAACACCCCGAAAAATATAAAACTTTATATTAGAAATACAAAGTTTAAATAAACAAGAATTTACTAACTAGAAATTTTAACCTAGTTAGTTAAAAGACTAGAAGTAACTTAAGATAGGGTTAAAAGGCTACTAAACAATATGTTCAATAAAGTTGAGGGGCTTAAGTTGTAAGAATTGAAACTAGAGATAATTAAAATTAAATAAAACAAACCAAACACCCCATAATGGGGATGTCTGGTCGATCAGAAGAACCAGGGGCGACACCCCCATCTTCCATGTCTCAAAAATCTGCTTGAAATCTCAAATTGGAGGTGCAAATCTGGTCCAAACGAAAATCCGAGCATAGAATCGTGATCCTCATCACAAGAGGATTACAAGGTATGTAAAATTTAAGGAAAACTCTCAACTTGAAATTTTCATGAATTGGGAAAAATCTGGAATTAGGGTTGCATGTGTATGTTATGATGATTGAGGAACAACTATAGTGTCTAAGGACAAACCCTAGATCAATAGAAGTTGAAATCATAAGAAATTTTGGGTGAATCCATAAACACCATGGTAGGTGATTAGTGGGTCATGTGTATTTGGATGAACACTAGAAAGTAGATTGTTAATCTAGTGTAATTTGGCAATCTAGAAGTGATTTCAGCAATTAGAAGCTAACATTCATGTAAATTGGTTGATTTATATGAAAATAGGGTTAAATGATAAACTAAAGATGTGATGTTTAATCATGTAAAAATCTGCTTATGAAGTGTTTGTTGAAATGCCTCTATGAAGGCTTAAAAACTGAAATTTCGAGTTTAAACGCATAATCATGATGTTCGGTGTATTATGCGTATTATGATTTGAAGAGAGTTCTAAACATGTCTTGAATTGAACTCTATAGGACAAGATACCGGAACGTCGAGTGGACAAGCCGGTGGTGATTCGCGGTTGAAGGGCGTGCGCTAAGGTATGTAACTTGACCCGTTACATTAAGTAAATTTAAATCATTATAATATGCATAGTTGAATTTTAGAAATAAGGTTGCTATGAATTTAAGCGATGATATCGCTATATTGAATAATTGGGCAAAAATTGGTTAGAACTCGTTGGTAGTCGTCAAAAGGAAGAAATTCCGTAGACGAGCCAAACGGGTCGGATAATCAAGTTAGGCATGGTTAATGCTCCGGATTATGATAGATTGATTGTTGATATTGGATATTATATAACTTACTAGAAATACCAGATTTTAATGTATTGATATCATAGAATACTGAAATCCGAGGGTTGGGGTTTTAGTGTAATGATCAAACAAACAAAACATGAAATTTCCAGGTAATATCGTAAATTACGGTAGTACCGTAATTTACGGTAGATGCCAGAAGTTTACGGTGGGGATCTACTGATTTACGGTGGAATCCTTATTGAAAAATTGCCCACCGTAACTTACGGTGGAACCGTAAGTTACGGTAGAGTCAGAAAAGTTTTGAAATTTTTATTTATCAATTCATCGAATGTAGTTTCGGTTATGTATTATTTCTAAGAACTCCATTATTAATGTTTTGTGATAAACATTTCAGTTTTCAGGTATATCAAGTAGTAGGATGATGATCAAGCTATCAAGTCGAACCGAACACAAAATTTAACGCTTCCGCACTTGATCTTTTGTTTTAAAACTATGTAAACAATTGTAGTTCCTGTCTTGAATATGGTTTCGTAGGATCAATATATGAATGTTGTGTCTAGACCAAATTTTCAAGTCTTGTAAGTCTTTTGTAAATTTCAAATTTGGCATGAAATGCAAGGTGTTACGTTATTAAATCTAGTATTATTTACTGGGTGTTACAAGTTGGTAATCAGAGCTCAAGGTTGTCAATAAGTGTTCGGTTCAAGCTTGATCGATCGTCCGGTAAGAACTAACTTATTTGTTAATAAATTATGTACTACGTAAAGAATAAGAAATGAACAATATGCATGAAACGAGTGTGTAAGCTCACTCAAAAAAAAAAACAAGAAATGCATGAAACAAGAATGATTAAATCAAGTTACGAACTTGATTGAATTGAAACAAGAATGATTAAATCAAGTTACGAACTTGATTGAATTGAAACAAGAATGATTAAATCGAGTTATGAACTTGATTAAATCAAAACAAGTAAAGCATGTGTTATAAATGGAATGTTTAACAATTTATGTAAACATTTCAGAAATAGAGATGGCTGATGGAGGTAATGATAATGCGGTGCCAAGAGTCACCGAACAAGTGAGGGAAGTGATTGCCGAAGAGGTTGGAAAGGCGATCGAAAACAGCTTGTCGGGCTTTATTGATAAAATTCAAAACACAGTTTTATCAATAGTAGAAGAGAGAATCAAGAAATTGGAAGATGATTCCAATTCAGCAAAGGAAAAACATGGTGGACGAAAGCCTTGTTCATACAAGGAATTCATGGCCTGTAAACCACCAATATATAATGGGGAGGTTGATCCAATTGTGTGCCAACGATGGCTAAGTGATATCGAAGGAGTATTCGAGAGAACTCATTGTGATGAAAATGACTACGTAGCTTATGGTACGGGTCAATTAAGAGGTCAAGCGAAAGACTGGTGGGATAACAAAAAGAAGGAGATTGGAAGTGAAGCGGCTAAGGCCATGACATGGGAGGAGTTTAAGACGCTGTTTCTTAAACACCATAGTCCCAAAGCGGTCATAAATAGAATCAAGGAAGAGTTCATGCAACTCAGACACAAGGGTGAATCCATAGACAAGATCACGGGGATGTTTATGGACAAGATAAAGTTCTGTGATGATTTGGTGACAAACGAAGAACAAAAGGTCTATTACTACCATAACATGCTAAGTGCGGAGTATAGAGAGTTCATAACCCCTTCAAAATACGAGACTCTTACCGAGATTGTCAATGCTGCTCGGGAAAGGGAGATCGAACTAAAAAAGAGCATAGAACGGGGTGAACGAAGGGCACAAGATGTGAATCCAAGCCCTACTAAGAAGGCACGAACAAACGAAAGCGCAAAGAAATCTGATAAGAAAGACGGGTCGCCAAGTTGCAGAATCTGCGGGAAGGGTCATAAAGGCGAATGCCGTTACAAGGATAAGCCTTGTCCCATATGCAAGAAAACGGGACATATGGCTATATCATGCCCGGAGAAAGTGACGGTTTGTTACAATTGTTATCGAACGGGTCACAAGAAGTCGGAATGCCCGGAACTGGTTGGAAAGAAGGATGGGCAGGAACCGAAAGGTGAAGCCCCGAAAGCAAAGGCAAGATCTTTCCAACTAACCGCCGCAGAAGCAAAGGTTGAACCTGACGTGGTCTCAGGTATATTTGCTGTAAATTCAATTCCTGCACACGTGTTATTTGATACAGGTGCGAATAAATCCTTTGTTTCATATGGACTTATTCGACATCCTTCATTTATTCTAACAAAATTACCTGTGCCTTTAGAAGTAGAGATAGGTAATAACAAAAGCTTTATTGTTTGTGATGTATGTGAAAATTGTAAACTGAGCATCGACGATGAAGAATATTTGATAAATCTAATCCCGATGTCGATGGGAGAATTTCAAGTAGTCGTTGGGATGGATTGGCTATCTCGACACCATGCAAAGGTCGTGTGCTTCCGTAAAGAGATAAAACTAACATCTCCGAGCGGAAAACACGTCACCATTTATGGCGAAAAAGGAGGCAACCCCATAGTATGCTCAATGTTGAAAGCTCACAAGCTAATGAAGCGAGGATGCAAGGCATTCATAATATACGCTAATGAGCCCGAGAAAGAATCACGAAAGATTGGAGATGTACCGGTAGTACGAGATTATGAAGATGTTTTTCTGGAAGATTTACCGGGGATACCGCCTGAACGGGAAGTAGAGTTCGGAATCGAATTGATTCCGGGCGCGAAACCCGTAGCAAAAGCCCCGTACCGACTTGCACCGTCGGAATTACAAGAGTTGATGTCCCAAATCCAAGATCTGCTTGACAAGGGATTCATAAGGCCGAGTGTGTCTCATTGGGGCGCACCGGTATTGTTCGTGAGAAAGAAAGACGGGAGCATGCGCATGTGTATTGATTACCGGGAGTTAAACAAACTCACGGTAAAGAACCGATACCCGCTCCCAAGGATAGATGATTTATTCGACCAACTACAAGGTGCGAACTGGTTTTCCAAAATTGACCTTAGATCGGGGTATCACCAACTAAAGGTCAAAGAAGAAGATGTGCCGAAGACGGCTTTCCGCACGAGATACGGACATTACGAATTCCTCGTGATGTCATTTGGGCTAACAAACGCACCCGCGGCTTTCATGGACCTCATGAACCGGGTTTGCAAGCCAATGTTGGATAAGTCGGTCATCGTGTTTATCGATGATATCTTGGTGTACTCGAAAAGTGAAGCTGAACACGCACACCACTTACAAGAAGTGTTAGAGACGCTTAGGCGAGAGAAGTTATATGCAAAATTCTCTAAATGTGCCTTTTGGTTACGAGAGGTTCAATTTTTAGGCCATGTCATAAATGCCGACGGAGTATTGGTGGATCCGTCAAAGATAGAGGCAGTGTCAAAATGGAATCCCCCGAAGAACCCTTCAGAAATTAGAAGCTTTTTGGGGCTTGCGGGGTACTATAGGAGATTCATTCAAGATTTCTCCAAGATTGCGTCACCGCTAACAAAGCTAACCCAAAAGAAAGCAAAGTTTATTTGGGGAATTGATCAAGAAAAAGCGTTTCAAACGCTAAAAGAAAAGCTAACTCAAGCTCCGGTACTGACATTGCCAGACGGAGTTGAAGACATGGTGGTTTATTCGGATGCTTCATTATCGGGGCTCGGTTGCGTGTTGATGCAACGGGGCAAGGTAATAGCCTATGCCTCGAGACAATTGAAGATACACGAGAAGAAATACCCCACGCACGATCTCGAGTTGGCAGCGGTAGTATTTGCATTAAAAATATGGAGGCATTACTTGTATGGGGTAAAGTGCACCATATTCACCGACCACAAGAGCTTGAAATACTTCTTTGATCAGAAGGAGTTAAATATGCGACAAAGGCGATGGCTGGAAACGGTGAAGGACTACGATTGTGAGATACATTATCACCCCGGAAAAGCAAACGTGGTAGCGGACGCTCTAAGCAGAAAAGCGGACTATGTCCCAATACGAGTGAGGTCGATGCAACTCGTGGTGACCTCGGGTATACTTGAACGTATTCGAGAGGCGCACTTAGAAGCAGTAAAAGAAGAAAATTGGAAGAAAGAAAGAATAATCGGTCAATTGAAAGATTTTTCGGATGGGAACCACGGGTTGAAGACTCGATCCGGAAGGATATGGGTCCCACATACTTGTGGAGTAAAGGCGCTTCTACTTAACGAAGCTCATAAATCCCGTTATTCGATTCATCCTGGTGCAACCAAGATGTACAATGATTTGAAACAAAATTATTGGTGGCCCGGAATGAAGAGGGACGTGGTGAAATATGTGGAAAAATGCTTGACATGTTTACAAGTCAAGGCGGAGCACCAGAAACCATACGGCAAACTCCAACCGTTAGAAATTCCGGTTTAGAAATGGGAACATATTACAATGGACCTGTTAACCAAGTTGCCTAAGACGAATCGTGGTTTTGATGCCATATGGGTAGTGGTGGATAGATTGACGAAAAGTGCTCACTTCATTCCGATTCGTGAGACTTATACGTCAGAAAAGATGTCAGAAGTTTATACCAATGAAATCATAGCACGTCATGGGGTGCCGGTGTCCATCGTGTCCGATAGGGATACCCGGTTTACCTCGAATTTCTGGCGAGATTTCCAAGAGCAAATGGGGACCAAATTGTTCATTAGAACTGCGTACCATCCTCAAACGGATGGACAAAGTGAAAGAACGATACAAACATTGGGGGACATGCTACGGGCGTGTATAATCGACTTTGGAGGTAGTTGGGATGTTCACTTACCGTTAGTCGAGTTTTCGTATAACAACAGTTACCAATCTAGTATTAAGATGGCACCATACGAAATGCTTTACGGTAGGAAGTGTCGAACCCCGGTATGTTGGGGTGAAGTGGGTCCACGTGAACTCGCCCACCAAGATATAGTACGAGCCACGAATGAAAAGATCGATAAAGTTCGGGCACACTTGAAAGCGGCTCAAGACAGGCAAAAGGCGTATGCTGATAAAAGGAAAAGGCCGATTGAATTCCAAGTTTGTGACATGGTCATGCTAAAAGTCTCCCCATGGAAAGGTGTTATTAGATTCAGAAAAAGGGGGAAGCTAAGCCCAAGGTTTATTGGACCATTTAAAATTATCGGGAGAGTTGGCAAGGTAGCTTACCGCCTTGAATTACCGGAGGAGCTAAGTGGAATCCATGGCACGTTCCACGTGTCGCAATTAAGAAAGTGCCTAGCAGACGAAACGGCCTATATCCATTACGATGATGTCGAAGTGGATAATAGTCTGAATTATGCGGTAAGACCGGTGGAGATTTTAGACAGAAAGGTCAAACATTTACGAAATAAACAAATTGACCAAGTCAAAGTCAAATGGGAGCATAGGAAAGGTTCGGACACTACATGGGAGTCCGAAGAGGAGATGCGACGTCTTCACCCTACATTATTTGGTACGTACTTCGGTTTCGGGGACGAAACCCTTTTTAAGGGGGGTGGACTTGTAACACCCCGAAAAATATAAAACTTTATATTAGAAATACAAAGTTTAAATAAACAAGAATTTACTAACTAGAAATTTTAACCTAGTTAGTTAAAAGACTAGAAGTAACTTAAGATAGGGTTAAAAGGCTACTAAACAATATGTTCAATAAAGTTGAGGGGCTTAAGTTGTAAGAATTGAAACTTGAGATAATTAAAATTAAATAAAACAAACCAAACACCCCATAATGGGGATGTCTGGTCGATCAGAAGAACCAGGGGCGACACCCCCATCTTCCATGTCTCAAAAATCTGCTTGAAATCTCAAATTGGAGGTGCAAATCTGGTCCAAACGAAAATCCGAGCATAGAATCGTGATCCTCATCACAAGAGGATTACAAGGTATGTAAAATTTAAGGAAAACTCTCAACTTGAAATTTTCATGAATTGGGAAAAATCTGGAATTAGGGTTGCATGTGTATGTTATGATGATTGAGGAACAACTATAGTGTCTAAGGACAAACCCTAGATCAATAGAAGTTGAAATCATAAGAAATTTTGGGTGAATCCATAAACACCATGGTAGGTGATTAGTGGGTCATGTGTATTTGGATGAACACTAGAAAGTAGATTGTTAATCTAGTGTAATTTGGCAATCTAGAAGTGATTTCAGCAATTAGAAGCTAACATTCATGTAAATTGGTTGATTTATATGAAAATAGGGTTAAATGATAAACTAAAGATGTGATGTTTAATCATGTAAAAATCTGCTTATGAAGTGTTTGTTGAAATGCCTCTATGAAGGCTTAAAAACTGAAATTTCGAGTTTAAACGCATAATCATGATGTTCGGTGTATTATGCGTATTATGATTTGAAGAGAGTTCTAAACATGTCTTGAATTGAACTCTATAGGACAAGATACCGGAACGTCGAGTGGACAAGCCGGTGGTGATTCGCGGTTGAAGGGCGTGCGCTAAGGTATGTAACTTGACCCGTTACATTAAGTAAATTTAAATCATTATAATATGCATAGTTGAATTTTAGAAATAAGGTTGCTATGAATTTAAGCGATGATATCGCTATATTGAATAATTGGGCAAAAATTGGTTAGAACTCGTTGGTAGTCGTCAAAAGGAAGAAATTCCGTAGACGAGCCAAACGGGTCGGATAATCAAGTTAGGCATGGTTAATGCTCCGGATTATGATAGATTGATTGTTGATATTGGATATTATATAACTTACTAGAAATACCAGATTTTAATGTATTGATATCATAGAATACTGAAATCCGAGGGTTGGGGTTTTAGTGTAATGATCAAACAAACAAAACATGAAATTTCCAGGTAATATCGTAAATTACGGTAGTACCGTAATTTACGGTAGATGCCAGAAGTTTACGGTGGGTATCTACTGATTTACGGTGGAATCCTTATTGAAAAATTGCCCACCGTAACTTACGGTGGAACCGTAAGTTACGGTAGAGTCAGAAAAGTTTTGAAATTTTTATTTATCAATTCATCGAATGTAGTTTCGGTTATGTATTATTTCTAAGAACTCCATTATTAATGTTTTGTGATAAACATTTCAGTTTTCAGGTATATCAAGTAGTAGGATGATGATCAAGCTATCAAGTCGAACCGAACACAAAATTTAACGCTTCCGCACTTGATCTTTTGTTTTAAAACTATGTAAACAATTGTAGTTCCTGTCTTGAATATGGTTTCGTAGGATCAATATATGAATGTTGTGTCTAGACCAAATTTTCAAGTCTTGTAAGTCTTTTGTAAATTTCAAATTTGGCATGAAATGCAAGGTGTTACGTTATTAAATCTAGTATTATTTACTGGGTGTTACAAGTTGGTAATCAGAGCTCAAGGTTGTCAATAAGTGTTCGGTTCAAGCTTGATCGATCGTCCGGTAAGAACTAACTTATTTGTTAATAAATTATGTACTACGTAAAGAATAAGAAATGAACAATATGCATGAAACGAGTGTGTAAGCTCACTCAAAAAAAAAAAAACAAGAAATGCATGAAACAAGAATGATTAAATCAAGTTACGAACTTGATTGAATTGAAACAAGAATGATTAAATCAAGTTACGAACTTGATTGAATTGAAACAAGAATGATTAAATCGAGTTATGAACTTGATTAAATCAAAACAAGTAAAGCATGTGTTATAAATGGAATGTTTAACAATTTATGTAAACATTTCAGAAATAGAGATGGCTGATGGAGGTAATGATAATGCGGTGCCAAGAGTCACCGAACAAGTGAGGGAAGTGATTGCCGAAGAGGTTGGAAAGGCGATCGAAAACAGCTTGTCGGGCTTTATTGATAAAATTCAAAACACAGTTTTATCAATAGTAGAAGAGAGAATCAAGAAATTGGAAGATGATTCCAATTCAGCAAAGGAAAAACATGGTGGACGAAAGCCTTGTTCATACAAGGAATTCATGGCCTGTAAACCACCAATATATAATGGGGAGGTTGATCCAATTGTGTGCCAACGATGGCTAAGTGATATCGAAGGAGTATTCGAGAGAACTCATTGTGATGAAAATGACTACGTAGCTTATGGTACGGGTCAATTAAGAGGTCAAGCGAAAGACTGGTGGGATAACAAAAAGAAGGAGATTGGAAGTGAAGCGGCTAAGGCCATGACATGGGAGGAGTTTAAGACGCTGTTTCTTAAACACCATAGTCCCAAAGCGGTCATAAATAGAATCAAGGAAGAGTTCATGCAACTCAGACACAAGGGTGAATCCATAGACAAGATCACGGGGATGTTTATGGACAAGATAAAGTTCTGTGATGATTTGGTGACAAACGAAGAACAAAAGGTCTATTACTACCATAACATGCTAAGTGCGGAGTATAGAGAGTTCATAACCCCTTCAAAATACGAGACTCTTACCGAGATTGTCAATGCTGCTCGGGAAAGGGAGATCGAACTGAAAAAGAGCATAGAACGGGGTGAACGAAGGGCACAAGATGTGAATCCAAGCCCTACTAAGAAGGCACGAACAAACGAAAGCGCAAAGAAATCTGATAAGAAAGACGGGTCGCCAAGTTGCAGAATCTGCGGGAAGGGTCATAAAGGCGAATGCCGTTACAAGGATAAGCCTTGTCCCATATGCAAGAAAACGGGACATATGGCTATATCATGCCCGGAGAAAGTGACGGTTTGTTACAATTGTTATCGAACGGGTCACAAGAAGTCGGAATGCCCGGAACTGGTTGGAAAGAAGGATGGGCAGGAACCGAAAGGTGAAGCCCCGAAAGCAAAGGCAAGATCTTTCCAACTAACCGCCGCAGAAGCAAAGGTTGAACCTGACGTGGTCTCAGGTATATTTGCTGTAAATTCAATTCCTGCACACGTGTTATTTGATACAGGTGCGAATAAATCCTTTGTTTCATATGGACTTATTCGACATCCTTCATTTATTCTAACAAAATTACCTGTGCCTTTAGAAGTAGAGATAGGTAATAACAAAAGCTTTATTGTTTGTGATGTATGTGAAAATTGTAAACTGAGCATCGACGATGAAGAATATTTGATAAATCTAATCCCGATGTCGATGGGAGAATTTCAAGTAGTCGTTGGGATGGATTGGCTATCTCGACACCATGCAAAGGTCGTGTGCTTCCGTAAAGAGATAAAACTAACATCTCCGAGCGGAAAACACGTCACCATTTATGGCGAAAAAGGAGGCAACCCCATAGTATGCTCAATGTTGAAAGCTCACAAGCTAATGAAGCGAGGATGCAAGGCATTCATAATATACGCTAATGAGCCCGAGAAAGAATCACGAAAGATTGGAGATGTACCGGTAGTACGAGATTATGAAGATGTTTTTCTGGAAGATTTACCGGGGATACCGCCTGAACGGGAAGTAGAGTTCGGAATCGAATTGATTCCGGGCGCGAAACCCGTAGCAAAAGCCCCGTACCGACTTGCACCGTCGGAATTACAAGAGTTGATGTCCCAAATCCAAGATCTGCTTGACAAGGGATTCATAAGGCCGAGTGTGTCTCATTGGGGCGCACCGGTATTGTTCGTGAGAAAGAAAGACGGGAGCATGCGCATGTGTATTGATTACCGGGAGTTAAACAAACTCACGGTAAAGAACCGATACCCGCTCCCAAGGATAGATGATTTATTCGACCAACTACAAGGTGCGAACTGGTTTTCCAAAATTGACCTTAGATCGGGGTATCACCAACTAAAGGTCAAAGAAGAAGATGTGCCGAAGACGGCTTTCCGCACGAGATACGGACATTACGAATTCCTCGTGATGTCATTTGGGCTAACAAACGCACCCGCGGCTTTCATGGACCTCATGAACCGGGTTTGCAAGCCAATGTTGGATAAGTCGGTCATCGTGTTTATCGATGATATCTTGGTGTACTCGAAAAGTGAAGCTGAACACGCACACCACTTACAAGAAGTGTTAGAGACGCTTAGGCGAGAGAAGTTATATGCAAAATTCTCTAAATGTGCCTTTTGGTTACGAGAGGTTCAATTTTTAGGCCATGTCATAAATGCCGACGGAGTATTGGTGGATCCGTCAAAGATAGAGGCAGTGTCAAAATGGAATCCCCCGAAGAACCCTTCAGAAATTAGAAGCTTTTTGGGGCTTGCGGGGTACTATAGGAGATTCATTCAAGATTTCTCCAAGATTGCGTCACCGCTAACAAAGCTAACCCAAAAGAAAGCAAAGTTTATTTGGGGAATTGATCAAGAAAAAGCGTTTCAAACGCTAAAAGAAAAGCTAACTCAAGCTCCGGTACTGACATTGCCAGACGGAGTTGAAGACATGGTGGTTTATTCGGATGCTTCATTATCGGGGCTCGGTTGCGTGTTGATGCAACGGGGCAAGGTAATAGCCTATGCCTCGAGACAATTGAAGATACACGAGAAGAAATACCCCACGCACGATCTCGAGTTGGCAGCGGTAGTATTTGCATTAAAAATATGGAGGCATTACTTGTATGGGGTAAAGTGCACCATATTCACCGACCACAAGAGCTTGAAATACTTCTTTGATCAGAAGGAGTTAAATATGCGACAAAGGCGATGGCTGGAAACGGTGAAGGACTACGATTGTGAGATACATTATCACCCCGGAAAAGCAAACGTGGTAGCGGACGCTCTAAGCAGAAAAGCGGACTATGTCCCAATACGAGTGAGGTCGATGCAACTCGTGGTGACCTCGGGTATACTTGAACGTATTCGAGAGGCGCACTTAGAAGCAGTAAAAGAAGAAAATTGGAAGAAAGAAAGAATAATCGGTCAATTGAAAGATTTTTCGGATGGGAACCACGGGTTGAAGACTCGATCCGGAAGGATATGGGTCCCACATACTTGTGGAGTAAAGGCGCTTCTACTTAACGAAGCTCATAAATCCCGTTATTCGATTCATCCTGGTGCAACCAAGATGTACAATGATTTGAAACAAAATTATTGGTGGCCCGGAATGAAGAGGGACGTGGTGAAATATGTGGAAAAATGCTTGACATGTTTACAAGTCAAGGCGGAGCACCAGAAACCATACGGCAAACTCCAACCGTTAGAAATTCCGGTTTAGAAATGGGAACATATTACAATGGACCTGTTAACCAAGTTGCCTAAGACGAATCGTGGTTTTGATGCCATATGGGTAGTGGTGGATAGATTGACGAAAAGTGCTCACTTCATTCCGATTCGTGAGACTTATACGTCAGAAAAGATGTCAGAAGTTTATACCAATGAAATCATAGCACGTCATGGGGTGCCGGTGTCCATCGTGTCCGATAGGGATACCCGGTTTACCTCGAATTTCTGGCGAGATTTCCAAGAGCAAATGGGGACCAAATTGTTCATTAGAACTGCGTACCATCCTCAAACGGATGGACAAAGTGAAAGAACGATACAAACATTGGGGGACATGCTACGGGCGTGTATAATCGACTTTGGAGGTAGTTGGGATGTTCACTTACCGTTAGTCGAGTTTTCGTATAACAACAGTTACCAATCTAGTATTAAGATGGCACCATACGAAATGCTTTACGGTAGGAAGTGTCGAACCCCGGTATGTTGGGGTGAAGTGGGTCCACGTGAACTCGCCCACCAAGATATAGTACGAGCCACGAATGAAAAGATCGATAAAGTTCGGGCACACTTGAAAGCGGCTCAAGACAGGCAAAAGGCGTATGCTGATAAAAGGAAAAGGCCGATTGAATTCCAAGTTTGTGACATGGTCATGCTAAAAGTCTCCCCATGGAAAGGTGTTATTAGATTCAGAAAAAGGGGGAAGCTAAGCCCAAGGTTTATTGGACCATTTAAAATTATCGGGAGAGTTGGCAAGGTAGCTTACCGCCTTGAATTACCGGAGGAGCTAAGTGGAATCCATGGCACGTTCCACGTGTCGCAATTAAGAAAGTGCCTAGCAGACGAAACGGCCTATATCCATTACGATGATGTCGAAGTGGATAATAGTCTGAATTATGCGGTAAGACCGGTGGAGATTTTAGACAGAAAGGTCAAACATTTACGAAATAAACAAATTGACCAAGTCAAAGTCAAATGGGAGCATAGGAAAGGTTCGGACACTACATGGGAGTCCGAAGAGGAGATGCGACGTCTTCACCCTACATTATTTGGTACGTACTTCGGTTTCGGGGACGAAACCCTTTTTAAGGGGGGTGGACTTGTAACACCCCGAAAAATATAAAACTTTATATTAGAAATACAAAGTTTAAATAAACAAGAATTTACTAACTAGAAATTTTAACCTAGTTAGTTAAAAGACTAGAAGTAACTTAAGATAGGGTTAAAAGGCTACTAAACAATATGTTCAATAAAGTTGAGGGGCTTAAGTTGTAAGAATTGAAACTAGAGATAATTAAAATTAAATAAAACAAACCAAACACCCCATAATGGGGATGTCTGGTCGATCAGAAGAACCAGGGGCGACACCCCCATCTTCCATGTCTCAAAAATCTGCTTGAAATCTCAAATTGGAGGTGCAAATCTGGTCCAAACGAAAATCCGAGCATAGAATCGTGATCCTCATCACAAGAGGATTACAAGGTATGTAAAATTTAAGGAAAACTCTCAACTTGAAATTTTCATGAATTGGGAAAAATCTGGAATTAGGGTTGCATGTGTATGTTATGATGATTGAGGAACAACTATAGTGTCTAAGGACAAACCCTAGATCAATAGAAGTTGAAATCATAAGAAATTTTGGGTGAATCCATAAACACCATGGTAGGTGATTAGTGGGTCATGTGTATTTGGATGAACACTAGAAAGTAGATTGTTAATCTAGTGTAATTTGGCAATCTAGAAGTGATTTCAGCAATTAGAAGCTAACATTCATGTAAATTGGTTGATTTATATGAAAATAGGGTTAAATGATAAACTAAAGATGTGATGTTTAATCATGTAAAAATCTGCTTATGAAGTGTTTGTTGAAATGCCTCTATGAAGGCTTAAAAACTGAAATTTCGAGTTTAAACGCATAATCATGATGTTCGGTGTATTATGCGTATTATGATTTGAAGAGAGTTCTAAACATGTCTTGAATTGAACTCTATAGGACAAGATACCGGAACGTCGAGTGGACAAGCCGGTGGTGATTCGCGGTTGAAGGGCGTGCGCTAAGGTATGTAACTTGACCCGTTACATTAAGTAAATTTAAATCATTATAATATGCATAGTTGAATTTTAGAAATAAGGTTGCTATGAATTTAAGCGATGATATCGCTATATTGAATAATTGGGCAAAAATTGGTTAGAACTCGTTGGTAGTCGTCAAAAGGAAGAAATTCCGTAGACGAGCCAAACGGGTCGGATAATCAAGTTAGGCATGGTTAATGCTCCGGATTATGATAGATTGATTGTTGATATTGGATATTATATAACTTACTAGAAATACCAGATTTTAATGTATTGATATCATAGAATACTGAAATCCGAGGGTTGGGGTTTTAGTGTAATGATCAAACAAACAAAACATGAAATTTCCAGGTAATATCGTAAATTACGGTAGTACCGTAATTTACGGTAGATGCCAGAAGTTTACGGTGGGTATCTACTGATTTACGGTGGAATCCTTATTGAAAAATTGCCCACCGTAACTTACGGTGGAACCGTAAGTTACGGTAGAGTCAGAAAAGTTTTGAAATTTTTATTTATCAATTCATCGAATGTAGTTTCGGTTATGTATTATTTCTAAGAACTCCATTATTAATGTTTTGTGATAAACATTTCAGTTTTCAGGTATATCAAGTAGTAGGATGATGATCAAGCTATCAAGTCGAACCGAACACAAAATTTAACGCTTCCGCACTTGATCTTTTGTTTTAAAACTATGTAAACAATTGTAGTTCCTGTCTTGAATATGGTTTCGTAGGATCAATATATGAATGTTGTGTCTAGACCAAATTTTCAAGTCTTGTAAGTCTTTTGTAAATTTCAAATTTGGCATGAAATGCAAGGTGTTACGTTATTAAATCTAGTATTATTTACTGGGTGTTACAAGTTGGTAATCAGAGCTCAAGGTTGTCAATAAGTGTTCGGTTCAAGCTTGATCGATCGTCCGGTAAGAACTAACTTATTTGTTAATAAATTATGTACTACGTAAAGAATAAGAAATGAACAATATGCATGAAACGAGTGTGTAAGTTCACTCAAAAAAAAAAAAAACAAGAAATGCATGAAACAAGAATGATTAAATCAAGTTACGAACTTGATTGAATTGAAACAAGAATGATTAAATCAAGTTACGAACTTGATTGAATTGAAACAAGAATGATTAAATCGAGTTATGAACTTGATTAAATCAAAACAAGTAAAGCATGTGTTATAAATGGAATGTTTAACAATTTATGTAAACATTTCAGAAATAGAGATGGCTGATGGAGGTAATGATAATGCGGTGCCAAGAGTCACCGAACAAGTGAGGGAAGTGATTGCCGAAGAGGTTGGAAAGGCGATCGAAAACAGCTTGTCGGGCTTTATTGATAAAATTCAAAACACAGTTTTATCAATAGTAGAAGAGAGAATCAAGAAATTGGAAGATGATTCCAATTCAGCAAAGGAAAAACATGGTGGACGAAAGCCTTGTTCATACAAGGAATTCATGGCCTGTAAACCACCAATATATAATGGGGAGGTTGATCCAATTGTGTGCCAACGATGGCTAAGTGATATCGAAGGAGTATTCGAGAGAACTCATTGTGATGAAAATGACTACGTAGCTTATGGTACGGGTCAATTAAGAGGTCAAGCGAAAGACTGGTGGGATAACAAAAAGAAGGAGATTGGAAGTGAAGCGGCTAAGGCCATGACATGGGAGGAGTTTAAGACGCTGTTTCTTAAACACCATAGTCCCAAAGCGGTCATAAATAGAATCAAGGAAGAGTTCATGCAACTCAGACACAAGGGTGAATCCATAGACAAGATCACGGGGATGTTTATGGACAAGATAAAGTTCTGTGATGATTTGGTGACAAACGAAGAACAAAAGGTCTATTACTACCATAACATGCTAAGTGCGGAGTATAGAGAGTTCATAACCCCTTCAAAATACGAGACCCTTACCGAGATTGTCAATGCTGCTCGGGAAAGGGAGATCGAACTGAAAAATAGCGTAGAACGGGGTGAACGAAGGGCACAAGATGTGAATCCAAGCCCTACTAAGAAGGCACGAACAAACGAAAGCGCAAAGAAATCTGATAAGAAAGACGGGTCGCCAAGTTGCAGAATCTGCGGGAAGGGTCATAAAGGCGAATGCCGTTACAAGGATAAGCCTTGTCCCATATGCAAGAAAACGGGACATATGGCTATATCATGCCCGGAGAAAGTGACGGTTTGTTACAATTGTTATCGAACGGGTCACAAGAAGTCGGAATGCCCGGAACTGGTTGGAAAGAAGGATGGGCAGGAACCGAAAGGTGAAGCCCCGAAAGCAAAGGCAAGATCTTTCCAACTAACCGCCGCAGAAGCAAAGGTTGAACCTGACGTGGTCTCAGGTATATTTGCTGTAAATTCAATTCCTGCACACGTGTTATTTGATACAGGTGCGAATAAATCCTTTGTTTCATATGGACTTATTCGACATCCTTCATTTATTCTAACAAAATTACCTGTGCCTTTAGAAGTAGAGATAGGTAATAACAAAAGCTTTATTGTTTGTGATGTATGTGAAAATTGTAAACTGAGCATCGACGATGAAGAATATTTGATAAATCTAATCCCGATGTCGATGGGAGAATTTCAAGTAGTCGTTGGGATGGATTGGCTATCTCGACACCATGCAAAGGTCGTGTGCTTCCGTAAAGAGATAAAACTAACATCTCCGAGCGGAAAACACGTCACCATTTATGGCGAAAAAGGAGGCAACCCCATAGTATGCTCAATGTTGAAAGCTCACAAGCTAATGAAGCGAGGATGCAAGGCATTCATAATATACGCTAATGAGCCCGAGAAAGAATCACGAAAGATTGGAGATGTACCGGTAGTACGAGATTATGAAGATGTTTTTCTGGAAGATTTACCGGGGATACCGCCTGAACGGGAAGTAGAGTTCGGAATCGAATTGATTCCGGGCGCGAAACCCGTAGCAAAAGCCCCGTACCGACTTGCACCGTCGGAATTACAAGAGTTGATGTCCCAAATCCAAGATCTGCTTGACAAGGGATTCATAAGGCCGAGTGTGTCTCATTGGGGCGCACCGGTATTGTTCGTGAGAAAGAAAGACGGGAGCATGCGCATGTGTATTGATTACCGGGAGTTAAACAAACTCACGGTAAAGAACCGATACCCGCTCCCAAGGATAGATGATTTATTCGACCAACTACAAGGTGCGAACTGGTTTTCCAAAATTGACCTTAGATCGGGGTATCACCAACTAAAGGTCAAAGAAGAAGATGTGCCGAAGACGGCTTTCCGCACGAGATACGGACATTACGAATTCCTCGTGATGTCATTTGGGCTAACAAACGCACCCGCGGCTTTCATGGACCTCATGAACCGGGTTTGCAAGCCAATGTTGGATAAGTCGGTCATCGTGTTTATCGATGATATCTTGGTGTACTCGAAAAGTGAAGCTGAACACGCACACCACTTACAAGAAGTGTTAGAGACGCTTAGGCGAGAGAAGTTATATGCAAAATTCTCTAAATGTGCCTTTTGGTTACGAGAGGTTCAATTTTTAGGCCATGTCATAAATGCCGACGGAGTATTGGTGGATCCGTCAAAGATAGAGGCAGTGTCAAAATGGAATCCCCCGAAGAACCCTTCAGAAATTAGAAGCTTTTTGGGGCTTGCGGGGTACTATAGGAGATTCATTCAAGATTTCTCCAAGATTGCGTCACCGCTAACAAAGCTAACCCAAAAGAAAGCAAAGTTTATTTGGGGAATTGATCAAGAAAAAGCGTTTCAAACGCTAAAAGAAAAGCTAACTCAAGCTCCGGTACTGACATTTCCAGACGGAGTTGAAGACATGGTGGTTTATTCGGATGCTTCATTATCGGGGCTCGGTTGCGTGTTGATGCAACGGGGCAAGGTAATAGCCTATGCCTCGAGACAATTGAAGATACACGAGAAGAAATACCCCACGCACGATCTCGAGTTGGCAGCGGTAGTATTTGCATTAAAAATATGGAGGCATTACTTGTATGGGGTAAAGTGCACCATATTCACCGACCACAAGAGCTTGAAATACTTCTTTGATCAGAAGGAGTTAAATATGCGACAAAGGCGATGGCTGGAAACGGTGAAGGACTACGATTGTGAGATACATTATCACCCCGGAAAAGCAAACGTGGTAGCGGACGCTCTAAGCAGAAAAGCGGACTATGTCCCAATACGAGTGAGGTCGATGCAACTCGTGGTGACCTCGGGTATACTTGAACGTATTCGAGAGGCGCACTTAGAAGCAGTAAAAGAAGAAAATTGGAAGAAAGAAAGAATAATCGGTCAATTGAAAGATTTGTCGGATGGGAACCACGGGTTGAAGACTCGATCCGGAAGGATATGGGTCCCACATACTTGTGGAGTAAAGGCGCTTCTACTTAAAGAAGCTCATAAATCCCGTTATTCGATTCATCCTGGTGCAACCAAGATGTACAATGATTTGAAACAAAATTATTGGTGGCCCGGAATGAAGAGGGACGTGGTGAAATATGTGGAAAAATGCTTGACATGTTTACAAGTCAAGGCGGAGCACCAGAAACCATACGGCAAACTCCAACCGTTAGAAATTCCGGTTTGGAAATGGGAACATATTACAATGGACCTGTTAACCAAGTTGCCTAAGACGAATCGTGGTTTTGATGCCATATGGGTAGTGGTGGATAGATTGACGAAAAGTGCTCACTTCATTCCGATTCGTGAGACTTATACGTCAGAAAAGATGTCAGAAGTTTATACCAATGAAATCATAGCACGTCATGGGGTGCCGGTGTCCATCGTGTCCGATAGGGATACCCGGTTTACCTCGAATTTCTGGCGAGATTTCCAAGAGCAAATGGGGACCAAATTGTTCATTAGAACTGCGTACCATCCTCAAACGGATGGACAAAGTGAAAGAACGATACAAACATTGGGGGACATGCTACGGGCGTGTATAATCGACTTTGGAGGTAGTTGGGATGTTCACTTACCGTTAGTCGAGTTTTCGTATAACAACAGTTACCAATCTAGTATTAAGATGGCACCATACGAAATGCTTTACGGTAGGAAGTGTCGAACCCCGGTATGTTGGGGTGAAGTGGGTCCACGTGAACTCGCCCACCAAGATATAGTACGAGCCACGAATGAAAAGATCGATAAAGTTCGGGCACACTTGAAAGCGGCTCAAGACAGGCAAAAGGCGTATGCTGATAAAAGGAAAAGGCCGATTGAATTCCAAGTTTGTGACATGGTCATGCTAAAAGTCTCCCCATGGAAAGGTGTTATTAGATTCAGAAAAAGGGGGAAGCTAAGCCCAAGGTTTATTGGACCATTTAAAATTATCGGGAGAGTTGGCAAGGTAGCTTACCGCCTTGAATTACCGGAGGAGCTAAGTGGAATCCATGGCACGTTCCACGTGTCGCAATTAAGAAAGTGCCTAGCAGACGAAACGGCCTATATCCATTACGATGATGTCGAAGTGGATAATAGTCTGAATTATGCGGTAAGACCGGTGGAGATTTTAGACAGAAAGGTCAAACATTTACGAAATAAACAAATTGACCAAGTCAAAGTCAAATGGGAGCATAGGAAAGGTTCGGACACTACATGGGAGTCCGAAGAGGAGATGCGACGTCTTCACCCTACATTATTTGGTACGTACTTCGGTTTCGGGGACGAAACCCTTTTTAAGGGGGGTGGACTTGTAACACCCCGAAAAATATAAAACTTTATATTAGAAATACAAAGTTTAAATAAACAAGAATTTACTAACTAGAAATTTTAACCTAGTTAGTTAAAAGACTAGAAGTAACTTAAGATAGGGTTAAAAAGCTACTAAACAATATGTTCAATAAAGTTGAGGGGCTTAAGTTGTAAGAATTGAAACTAGAGATAATTAAAATTAAATAAAACAAACCAAACACCCCATAATGGGGATGTCTGGTCGATCAGAAGAACCAGGGGCGACACCCCCATCTTCCATGTCTCAAAAATCTGCTTGAAATCTCAAATTGGAGGTGCAAATCTGGTCCAAACGAAAATCCGAGCATAGAATCGTGATCCTCATCACAAGAGGATTACAAGGTATGTAAAATTTAAGGAAAACTCTCAACTTGAAATTTTCATGAATTGGGAAAAATCTGGAATTAGGGTTGCATGTGTATGTTATGATGATTGAGGAACAACTATAGTGTCTAAGGACAAACCCTAGATCAATAGAAGTTGAAATCATAAGAAATTTTGGGTGAATCCATAAACACCATGGTAGGTGATTAGTGGGTCATGTGTATTTGGATGAACACTAGAAAGTAGATTGTTAATCTAGTGTAATTTGGCAATCTAGAAGTGATTTCAGCAATTAGAAGCTAACATTCATGTAAATTGGTTGATTTATATGAAAATAGGGTTAAATGATAAACTAAAGATGTGATGTTTAATCATGTAAAAATCTGCTTATGAAGTGTTTGTTGAAATGCCTCTATGAAGGCTTAAAAACTGAAATTTCGAGTTTAAACGCATAATCATGATGTTCGGTGTATTATGCGTATTATGATTTGAAGAGAGTTCTAAACATGTCTTGAATTGAACTCTATAGGACAAGATACCGGAACGTCGAGTGGACAAGCCGGTGGTGATTCGCGGGTGAAGGGCGTGCGCTAAGGTATGTAACTTGACCCGTTACATTAAGTAAATTTAAATCATTATAATATGCATAGTTGAATTTTAGAAATAAGGTTGCTATGAATTTAAGCGATGATATCGCTATATTGAATAATTGGGCAAAAATTGGTTAGAACTCGTTGGTAGTCGTCAAAAGGAAGAAATTCCGTAGACGAGCCAAACGGGTCGGATAATCAAGTTAGGCATGGTTAATGCTCCGGATTATGATAGATTGATTGTTGATATTGGATATTATATAACTTACTAGAAATACCAGATTTTAATGTATTGATATCATAGAATACTGAAATCCGAGGGTTGGGGTTTTAGTGTAATGATCAAACAAACAAAACATGAAATTTCCAGGTAATACCGTAAATTACGGTAGTACCGTAATTTACGGTAGATGCCAGAAGTTTACGGTGGAATCCTTATTGAAAAATTGCCCACCGTAACTTACGGTGGAACCGTAAGTTACGGTAGAGTCAGAAAAGTTTTGAAATTTTTATTTTTCAATTCATCGAATGTAGTTTCGGTTATGTATTATTTCTAAGAACTCCATTATTAATGTTTTGTGATAAACATTTCAGTTTTCAGGTATATCAAGTAGTAGGATGATGATCAAGCTATCAAGTCGAACCGAACACAAAATTTAACGCTTCCGCACTTAATCTTTTGTTTTAAAACTATGTAAACAATTGTAGTTCCTGTCTTGAATATGGTTTCGTAGGATCAATATATGAATGTTGTGTCTATACCAAATTTTCAAGTCTTGTAAGTCTTTTGTAAATTTCAAATTTGGCATGAAATGCAAGGTGTTACGTTATTAAATCTAGTATTATTTATTGGGTGTTACATTAATGAAATTATATTTATTAATAAACTCTTCATATGGTGAATTAAAGATTAAATTTTTGAGTAGTGTTTTTATTTCTTTTAATTTGAGTTTTTATGTCTCAAATTAAGTGACTAATAATGAGACTTTTCACCCATTCTCAACTCTCATAAAATTAGTAGGCTATGTACCTCATTTTAGATTAAAAAAAATTACTAGAGAGACAAGATAAAAGGATACAAGAAAAATACATGAGTACATAGAGAGTTCTTGGAAAAGAAGAAATATTTGAAGACTCATGTGTTGGGTACTTATAAAGATAAGTTTTCTCTATTCGATTCCATCACCTCTGTATCATTGTTTTTCCCCAAATTCTAACACTATAATTTTATCCAATGTAACGCGTGGCCATTTTCTAGCAGTACAAACTGCTTCGGTTGTTGTACCATGGGATACAGACGCGGCGCCTTTAGTATAGGTGTGAAATCTGTTTTAAGGGAAGCGTGTTGAACACGTGCCTCAGCTACAACCGTCAATACTTGTTTGTTCTTTTTGTAGGAAAATATTGTAAAAGAAGCCGTGGTTTAAGATCTCGTTGAAGCCTGCATAACACACTGAAACACAACGGACCATACAAGAACACACGGTTAAAGCTCTTGTTGAAGACCATAGTTTGAATCAGTTTAATTACATATGTTTTATTATAAGCTATTTCGTTCGGATTTGTATACGGTACGATTACTATAATTTTCCAAATACGTAAAGAGAATATCTTTACTATTTTTATATTTATTTATATAATTTTTTTTATAATTGTGGCCCATATCCTACACAACACTCATTACTATTACTATAACTATATTAAGGATAACTATGAAACTCTAGTATGATAATTTGTATGATCAATCCTTAGAAAAAAAACCCTATAAAATTAATCATTAAATATTGATCAATCCTTAGAAAAAAACCCTATGAAATTAATCCTTTAATATTGTAAGATATTAGTAGAAAAAAAGGAAAAAAAAACATTCGAGTTTCAAACATGAACCATGGACGCATTATCGTTGAATCTATAGTTTAATTCTTGGTCAATCAAAGTCAATGCAATTAACGTAAGTCTTGGTCAATCAAAGTCAATGCAAATAAGTTATACTCTCACAATAAGGCCAGGGGGTGTGGCTTGACGCCCACCCCAACCCCCGCCACCTCATGAACTTTAACGCCCCCCATCTAGTTAAACTGTTCCGCCTCCGTTAAAGGGGGCGCCATTCATGGCTTCCGCCAAAGGAGTAGAGCGCACGAGAGATGAAATCAAGGGGCCCCACCTAATATAAACCAATCAGATTTTTTTATTTATCTTTTTTTAATATAGTTAAAAAGGGGCTTTATAAGGGGCGTTATTCCACACCGTGTAAGTTAGCGATAAAGCCTCCTTCTTATGTGACGCCTACGTGGCGTAATAAAGCCCCCAGGGCTTTAAACCACACCCTCTAGCCTAACTATTTCATTCGCTATTCTTACTTTCAGTCATGGTTGCAAAAGTCGCTAGGCGCTCCATAATCGGTCGGCCAGGGAGATGAGAGTACTCGGCCTAGGCGAAGAGTACAGGCGAAGAGTACTCGGGGAGTACTCGAACATGTTAAATTATAAAGAAGTTAGTTTTCGAAAATTAAATATATGTCAAATAACATAAATTTACTAATATTTATAATAAAATACGTGAAAATGATATTCATTCTTTAATATGATAGGCATAAAAATTATGTATTATTTTTTTAAGTTAAACTAGACCCGAATTGACCTACCAGATCCGATTCTGGTCGAGGTTGACCGTGTTGATCGATTCCGAGTAATTAGGCTGAGTTGAGGAAAGTCGCATCGGCAACCAACCTTGTAGCGACTACTCGGAAAGTACCCGGCCTTGGAGATCTTGTTTTACATCCATGCTTTCAGTAACGCCTTTACAAGATAAAAATAGGGCCCCCTTATTTTCACATACCCTATATCTTATTTTCACACCCCCTATTGTATACGAGCCGTATAAAGTTATACGGCCCGTATAGAATGTTTTTGAATAGGAAAATGAGCAGGAAATGTTTCTTTGAATTTACTATATACGGACTGTATATAGTTATACGAGTTGTATACATGTGTATACGATTTGTAAAACGTATACGACTCAATGGATTTATTTTGTGAGGTTTTTGATGTTACCAAATGTATACGGGCCGTATAACTGTATACGACCCGTATATAAGGATGTTTTTCCAAGTATCACGTTTTTTACAGTAAAAACACAATCATTCTAGGGTTTCTAAACTCTTCATCACCTTTAACAATGCTGATAAACATTGATCGGAACATGCCGCTTAAATCGGAGCACAAGTAGAGTAACATTACCGATCAGTCCGTTGATGGAAACCTTAGCGATCGCAAAGATCTTCGTGTTGGTTATTTATCGATTCTGCTAGTTATCGGCGGGGACGGGTACAGAAACCACCAAGGGTGATAATGGATTGGTTACAAAAGCCACTAGCAGAAAAACCCGACACAAACAAGTTCTCCACAGTTTGTTATTCAGTTCTCTATTCGGTCATCTTTCCAAACTACAACACACGATAACTTTAAATTTTATATTGTGTGATTTGACCAGGAAAGGATTGGAGGTGATTTCTGTTAGGGGAGGATTTTCCAATCCTAAGGATCACGGATCCTCAAGCACTACCAGGATCACGGATCCTCAATTCTGTTTGAATTAAGGATCCTCAGTAGACATTGCAGGATCAGGATTCAGGATCCTTGTTGTTATCCTTGTACTAACGTTTGCCTTCATTACGTTTAAGTTTGTTTTGCAGGAGTATACACCTCAGACTTGGTCTTGCCGATATTCTTGGGGAATATGCCCTCAATGTTCCGCACGTGCATGGCTTTGTGAACGTTATGGAGATCGTGGGAAACTTGCACATTTAGCGGATAGTTAGTTGTTTTAGTTATTTCTAATTTTAAAAGGGGATAACAAGCTTGAATTAGAACACTTGGCGATTTAAGCAAACACACACACTCGAAACAGTTCTGAATAGCTCTCAACAGTTCATTTGGCGATTTCATACACATTACACTATAGTGATCCTTGTAACAAGCTTGTTATCATCCCGAGTTGTAACAATCATTTGTTTAATTGTAGTTGGTGATCGGTAGTTTCCATCATCCGAGGTTTTTTTATGCTGGAGATCAACTCTTGATCAAGGGCTTTTTCCTCGTATAAATCCTTGTGTCATTTGTTCATTTCATTTGCAAGATATTCATACATTTGTTTAAGCATCATTCCTCACAACAAAGATTTGGTTGCATTATTCTAGCCTGATTTTTTACCAAAACAGTTTGGCGCCCACCGTGGGGCAATTGGTGCTTCATTTCTGAAAATTTTTGCTCATTGTGTTCATTTTGGTTCATCATCTTCAACCACATGGCTTCTTCAGCGAAGAACACTTCAAGTTCAATGCCGGCAGTCACTTCTTCACAGGGCGTTCCACCTTTGCCTCCACCACCTTTTGGATCCCAGAAGAATGTTGAAAATGCTGCAAAGAGACCAAGCCCCATTTTCCCAAAACTACCAACTTCTGCTGTTTCTTCTAACCCTACTACTAGTGATCTTTTTACTTTGATTTTGCAGATGAGGGATCATATACAAGAGCAGGACAAGACTAACGAAAGGATCCTCCGGGAGATTGGTGACATCAAGGAACAGAAGAGATCAGGGGAGGATCACTCTCCTCTGATACCAAGGTCACTGGATTTCGACACTCCAGCTATAACTGCCCAGCAATCTGCAGCTCCGGATATCCAGTACCAGAGTGAACCATTGGGAAGGCGTTATGGAACAACAACCATGAGTCAAGCGTTAGGGTCTCACTTCCAGCCTTCAGGATCCTATTTTCAGCCTTCGGGATCCTCTTTCCAGCATCAGGGATCCTTCGTCAGCTCAGGAGGATATATGGGGACGCATACAGTTCAAGGATCCTCTCTGGTTCAAGGATCCTCTCAGGTTCAAGGATCCTCTTAGGTACAAGGATCCTCTCAGGTTCAAGGATCCTCTCAAGTTCAAGGATCCTCCTTCCAGATTCAAGGATCCAACATCTTTCAGGATCAAGGATTCTTAAGAAGCGTACAACCTTCAAGCACAGATGTTCATCAAGGAGACTTCATTCCAATGCAGACCATTGCTTCTTCTGGTCCTTCAGTCATACCAGAATCCCATCAATATGGATTCACATCTGGAATTCCAAACTTGAATCCTTTGGGAGGTAACACTTTTAATAATTCTTATAACACTAACCATGGCTCTATGCAGGATACAGGTATCAATCAAGCTATGACTAGGGAATTACAGAAACTGAAGGATATGATATCCAGCGTTCCAGGGGTGGTTAAGCCCATTCCTGAAATCGCAGATGGCAGTCATAGGATATCTCGTTTTGCACCACCTATTTGTGATGCTGAGATACCCAAAAGGTTCCAGATACCAACTATGAAGCTGTATAATGGTTCGACGGATCCAGAGGAACATGTAGCTCAATACAGAGAAAGGATGGAGATCAATCCAATTCCTGAGAGGTTAAAGGAAGCATGTCTATGCAAGGGTTTTGGATACACACTCACAGGATCGGCTCTTAAATGGCTGCTAAGTCTTCCCCCTTACTCTATTACTTCATTTGCTAATCTAGTTAACCTGTTTAATAGCCAATTCTCATGTAGTAGAAAATTTGAACGATTAACTAGTGATCTATATAGGGTAACACAAGGTCAAAATGAATCACTTAGAGATTACATCACTAAGTTTAGTAAAGAATCCTTAGATATTCCCAATCTGGATATAGCTACGGTTGTGGAAGCCTTTAAAATGGGTTTGCTTAGGGATTCATTATTCTATGATGATCTTGTCATGACCCCATGCAGGAATCTTGATGAAGTAAGAACCAGAGCCCTTAGATTCATCCGATTAGAGGATGATAAAAGGATCCAGGAAAGATTGGCATGATCCTCGAAGCAGGAAAAGCAAGGATCCTACTTCAGGAACAACAAGTCCAAGCCTTACAACAAGTCTGATAACCAGAACGTGCATGCAGTAGAACAGGAAGAGGATGATGAGGATTATCCTCCCATTTCTGAATACTGTTTTTCTGTTGATAACAATGAACTGATCCTTGCAATGCAGAATCTAGGTGAAAAGGCTAGGTGGCCAAGAAAAAGTGATAAACCAGCCACAACAAAAGACAAATCCAAATGGTGTGCATATCACGAGGATTTCGGGCATCTCACTGAAGAGTGTATTGCACTGAGAAAAGAGATTGGTTATTTGTTAAGCAAGGGGCACTTGAAGGAACTTTTGGGAAGAAAAACGTCTAGGATCCAGGATCCTGAGAAGGTCTCAGAAAGAGCTCCTGGTCCTCCAGCAGATGCACAACATATAAACTTCATATCCGGTGGATCAGACATTTGTGGTACTTCCTTTTCAGCAGCCAAAAGACATGCCAAGGAGACCAAGATGGATAATGGAGATAGACCCATCCGGACCTCTACTGTCACACAGGAGAAAGTTATAACTTTTGATGAGGATGATCGTGTTGATGTTCAGGATCCTCATCATGATGGTCTTGTTATTACTTTGTTTATTTCTAACCATTTTGTTCGCAGGATCCTAATCGATGGAGGAAGCTCGGTGAACATCACTCAGCTTGATGTCCTCAAGAAAATGAACATCCCTGAGTCAGACATTGTCCCAAGATCCTCAGTTCTTGTGGGATTCAGCGGAGAAACCAAGAATACATTGGGGGGCATTAAACTTCCCATCTACATTGAAGGACTTCATTCTTATCAAAAATTTTGTGTTATAGATTGCTTATCTTGTTGCAATGTTATCCTTGGCAGGCCATGGATACATGATATGAAGGCAGTTACATCTACATATCATCAATGCGTGAAGCTTCCTAGTCCATGGGGGGTGATAAAGATTGAGAGTGACCAACAAGAAGCAAAAAATTGCTACACCTCATCAATGAAGCCAGCCTCAAGACCAAGGGAGCAATAGCAACTAAAGTATCCTCCAAGAGACGTCTTAGAGGCAAAAGAACAAGATGTGAAAGAAATCCTTATGGATCCTCATGATCCTGAATCAAAAGTCTTCATAGGATCAGGGATCCTGATGTGTTAAAAATGCAACATATAAATTTCATCAAATGAGGCATAAAACTAACCCTTTTTTAGTACTAATGTTGGAAAAGTGTGCTTTTGTCTTCCTTTTGTATTTTCAGGATTAAATGAGTTCAAATTAACAAAAGAAGCAAAAAGACATCAAAATCTAACATAAATACAAGAAAAGGAACAAGACGTGACATGCCCGACCCCACGACAGCATCTTCCCAAGCAAAACAAGAGACCAGAAGACTGAACACGCCCCGTGCTCAGCCAGCACGGGGGCGTGCCCAAGTGTCAGCAGAAAAGACAAAGTGGTAGAAGCTTCTATTGCCCACCACGGGGCCGTGCTCAGCGGACACGGGGCCGTGGTCAACTATAAGATTCGCACAATCTAGCAAATCTGCATAGTACAAAGATTCTTCTGCACCACGGGGTCGTGCTCAACGGACACGGGGGCATGGTCAACAAAAAAGACAAAACTGCATTAAATGAAGAAAGAGAAGGATGTGGACATGGGGCCGTGCCCGAGCTTCTGTTCAGCCTATAAATAGAAGTGCTTGGCTCAAGCTCAAACCATCCCTTGGCACACCACCTCTCTCACACTTCACCCACCACCCACCACCACCATAACACCATCATCCACCACCATCATCCATTGTCCATCGTAGAGTGTGTGAGTCGTCTCGGGATCCAAGATTGATCGTAAGAGTTCTTGACAATCAAGGCCATGTTTGCCTAAGTCTCTTACATCACTTGGTAAAGACAAAGTGTCTAGTGTAATACTTTTTATTTCTAATCTTTTCGCACTTTTTATTTGGTTTCGTATTAATGACTTTAATAACTAGTTGCTTATGTTGAAGGTGATCTTTCTTTATCGTTTGTCCGTGGTGTCTTGAAATTATTTTACTGTCTATATAAAATAAAAGATTTTCACCATTCATATCTCCACGGTCTATATGGAGGTATGTTGGCTACCTGGTCGGGGGTTAAGGGAACGGTTTGGTAAAGGTCTTGCCATTGTTCAGCGTTTAGAGGTCCTGCAATGGACTTGGGTCAAATTTAGTAGGACCTCCTTCAATACTTAACGGTATTGGATGGCGGGGGTCCAAACTCTTTGATCCCCTCATAAGTTAACTACTATTAATACTATAACCCGGCTATTTAGGACTGTATCCCTGCTGACTCAGACTACTTAGTCGAGGGTAACGTCACCTCCAAAAGAGGGGCCTACCATAATTTGCATTAATAACTTAATTAATTATCTTCCAATAATCCACCCTTTTAGGATTGTATCCTTGCTGACTCAACTGGGGTGAGGGTAACGTCACCTTCAAAAGAGGGGCCTACTAAAATAACTAAGATAATCTCTTAAAATAGTGCAAAAGTGCGGAAATAATCAAAGGTTACACTAGATACGAGTCGGAACCAAGTGATTCCTCTTGTCTATCTGTTTTTCTTTTTATTTTTTTATTTTCAGCATTTTAGTTAATTTTTATTTTTCTTAGTTTAAAACATTTTTCTAAACTTCTTTTTGATTTGATTAGACGTTGAGGATAAACCGGTACTAAAAGCTCTTGTGTCCTTGGACGACCTCGGTATCTTACCAATACTATACTACGCTCACGATGGGTGCACTTGCCCATATATGTGTCTAGTGTTAGTAAATATCGTGTTTTATAAATTTAAAACTTGACTAAAAAGTGTTAAAGGGGCTTAAAATATACACCTAATATATATAACACTTCACACGCATCAAGTTTTTGGCGCCGCTGCCGGGGACACAAGGATTTTAAGAAAGTTAGGAATCAACGGCCTAATCGTTTTTCTTGTTTTTCATTTTTTTAGGATTTTTTTTTAGTTTTTCAGCTTCTGCAGAACTCAGCACGGGCCGTGCCCGCTGAACACGCCCCGTGCCCAATCATTGGAACTGGCAATCCTGTTTTAAGTCAGACAGTAAGCTGAACACGGGGTCGTGCCCACTCAACACGCCCCCGTGCCCAAGTTTCAGTTACTGAAAACAAAACCGTAAGATCCCGACGGTTGGTAATTTCTGACACAAACATGAGTGATACTGATACTTTTTACTTTCGTCACTCTTATGGTACTATGTGGTGTCAATTATGTGGTGGTAACCATAAAGAATTAGAATGCTTTTTTTCTAAATTATAAACCCCACTATATAGACCCATCATTTCCTAGTATCCTTAAGAGGGGCAAAAGTAAAAATAATCCCTATCTCTCCCTCGAATGCGCCCAACCGGATGTTCTAGGAGAAATGCTTCTCGATGAATTATTTCAACTAGAAGATCTAATTTTTAATTGGTTAAAAGAACTTAGGGAAGATTTCAATAATCTTTTCCAAGACGATAACCAAGAAGAGAGGTTGGAAACGCATTCAAACAACTTCATTGTTTCTAATGATACTTCTAACTCTAGTGAGGACTTGAGCGATAGTCGTCCCTGTGTCGATTGTGCCATGAAGGACTCCCCATCGACTTCGTCCGATGCATACATAGACCTGAGCGATTCGACATACACCTTCTTTAACGAGAGCCCGGAAAAGGGTTGGACTTGTCCACCTACATATAGCATAGGAATCACCCTCACTGACAACCTCTTGCGTTCTCGTCTTAATCTGGAACAATTAAGGTATCTTAGGCACTTTGGGGTTGTTCCATCCAGTAAGGAACCGCCCGATCTGGAAAAGTTCCTTAAAAATAGACGCACTTCATAAAACAGTCTTCCAACACAGGGTCGTGCCCAGGTCAACACGTCCCCGTGTCCACCAAAAGATTCCCTTCTGACTTTTGTCAGAATACGGACAAAATGTGTCAGGATCTTGCCTGCACACGGGGCCGTGTCCAGCCGACACGGGGCCGTGTCCAGCACGTTGTCGTTTTCTATAAATGCAGCCAAGAACCCTGCACATTTGGACCATCCAGGGACAGAGATTTGAAAGGATTTTATGACTTACCATCCTAGGTATGTTCTAAAAGAAGGTTCTTACAAGCATCTTGTCCTTTCCTCTTTTATCTATTGCCTTCTTCTTCATCTTTCTTGCACCAACAACTCCATTAAAGCTTGATGTCAAGCTTTGTTGTGATGTTTATTGAATTTTTGTTCAAGGAATCTTGTTAAAAATAAGTTACACAACATTGTTTTAAGTTATTTCTGCTCAAAAAGCTTCATAAGTTAAGAAAATAATTTGAAACCCCCAAGATTCCTTGTTCTAAAAATCTGCAGAAAGTTGAACACGGGGTCGTGCTCATTGAGCACGGGGCCGTGCCCGTGGTACTGTTTCATTAAAACGAACTATTTTTGGTTTGTTTTCGTAGAATGTCTAGCCAAAACAGCGGAACCTCTTCTGCACACTCAAGGAACAGTCGACGGGAAAGGAGGCCATCGATTGAAGCAACTCTCGTAAGATACGTAATGGCGCTACGTGAAGCACTTGACGAGATGACTTCAGTGGAGGAGGTCCTCATTGACCGTATAAACTATCTCTCGGTGGGGTTGGAAAACAGTTTCCAGGAAATAACCCTCTTGCACCAGAGGTTAAATATTCTGGTAACACCTCCGGTGGAACCAATCCTCCCTCAAGAGGATTGGAACCTCGCACTTGGAATCCAAAATCCTACCAGTTGGGACGACATTCCGGCGGAGCCTCCTCTTGAAGAACTCCAAGAAATCCCGGTGGAAGTTACACCTCCTTAACCCAATGCTCATGAGCCCGCTTTTCTTCTCCCTAAGGAGATCGAAGAGTGGCTCGCTGATGTATGAGGAGCCTATACCCGGAGGAAGAAGTTTTCAAGCCACTTTTAACCGAGAGATCTATCTTTTCGGAAATTTTGCTAGTAGAATAAATAGTAGGCTAGAAACTTCTTGGATTGGATTTCTTGTGTTTCTTTGACCTAACTAGCTAATATTTAGGACTATTATGTAATTCTCTCTATGATTAATGAATGTTGGTTTTAGTTAATTTGGTGTTTTGGATGGTGTTGAAATGAATAAAACACACTTGAGATGGCAAAGGATGCAAGGAAAACTTGAACCAGCACTCCATGCAGGAAAACAGAACCGTCCAACAAATTTCTTCGTTTACAGTAAGCTCGGCACGGGCCGTGTCCACCCAACACGGCCCCATGCTGCACAGTCTGCAGAAAAAGACCCAGTTCAGGTAACTGGACACGGGCCGTGTTCACCTAAGACGCCCCCGTGTCCAGGCTTCTGTTTCTCTTGTTTTAATTTTGTTACTGGCACTTGAACACGGGGCCGTGCCCGGACAACACGGGGCCGTGTTCAGCGCCCAGTAACACAAAATTTTTGCTTTTTCACACCTATTACACATTCAATCAACCTAAAAACTTATTTTTGGGACACATTGAGGACAATGTGTAATTTAAGTGTGGGGGGGGGGGATGCTAAAACCTTGAATCTTACAAGTCCTAAATACAAGCCTTACACAAAACTCTATTGGAACCGCTAATCACCCCAAATTTTTTCAAAAATTTTCATTTTTTCTTACTTGTCTAGTTTAACTCGGGAATTTCAAGTTCTAAAAAGGTTATATTTTTACGAATTTACAACCGATAGCGTCGTGATAAAAAGAACCAACATAAGAAAATTATGAAAAGGCATGACAAGCTTAGTTAAAATTTGATTATATATACTTGATCACATAAAAACCCATTCCCACAAAAGTGAGTTTTGAGCCTTTATTGAGCATACAATTACATATCATTAGACTAAATGCTCATTTTTCGTTTCTTGTGTGAATAGCCGCTTGGTTCTTACGACTCTAGAACTTGCCATGACGATACATTCCCGGTCCTTACCAACTTAAACCCGAGTAAGTAAATGATGGAGGCATTAGGACTAACCCTTTTTATTTCTACATCATTATTTTTCTTTTTTTTACCACCTACCCAAAATCCCCCTAGTTAGCCCCTTTGAGCCTAAACCTTTTCATTTCATAACCCAAACCAAACACCCTTTTACCCACCAAAACCTTTTTATTTTTAACCCTTTGTTTTAGTAACAAGTTCAGTTTTTCGTATGACTTTAAAAAATAAAAATAAAAAAAAATTTGTGTTGATGATGAAGCAAAAGAAAATAAACAAACAAGTTCATCAAAAATAACTTTTTTTTGAATAATAGCTTCATCAAAATAAAAGTTACAAAAATAGAAAGTCTTACGAAAACCGACACTTGTTACGCTTTGCCCTTTTTCTACTAACCACCAACCCAACCACCTACCTTTAACCCAAGCCTAACCCTTCACCCACAAAGTCCTCTTGATATTTACAAAGGTATATAAGTTAAAAAGGAGGAGGATTGATTGCTTGGCAAGCCTATGGTAGGAGTAAGTTCCATGCCGCTCTCGAGTGATCCACAAAAATACATTTTCGGCCGAGTGTTGAGTGATCCCCGTGAGGTATGTGAACTTGCATATAAATAGAATTTTAAAGAGGCATGTTATGCCCTAATAAGTAATTTATCTTATGAAAAGTTTTAAATAAATCATGACGAATAGGATTGTAAATAAATAAAAATAAAATTAAATAAAGAATCTTGGAAATCGCGACACTCTACGACAAGCCCAAAAACCTTCTTCTCTACCCATTCCATTTGGGAGTGTAATAGCCATATATTAAAGAGTTTTGCTTGAGGACAAGCAAAGATTCAAGTGTGGGGGTATTTGATGTGTTAAAAATGCAACATATAAATTTCATCAAATGAGGCATAAAACTAACCCTTTTTTAGTACTAATGTTGGAAAAAGTGTGCTTTTGTCTTCCTTTGGTATTTTCAGGATTAAATGAGCTCAAATTAACAAAAGAAGCAAAAAGACATCAAAATCTAACATAAATACAAGAAAAGGAACAAGACGTGACATGCCCGACCCCACGACAACATCTTCCCAAGCAAAACAAGAGATCAGAAGACTGAACACGCCCCGTGCTCAGCCAGCACGGGGGCGTGCCCAAGTGTCAGCAGAAAAGACAAAGTGGTAGAAGCTTCTATTGCCCACCACGGGGCCGTGCTCAACGGACACGGGGCCGTGGTCAACTATAAGATTCGCACAATCTAGCAAATCTGCATAGTACAAAGATTCTTCTGCACCACGGGGTCGTGCTCAGCGGACACGGGGGCGTGGTCAACTAAAAAGACAAAACTGCATTAAATGAAGAAAGAGAAGGATGTGGACACGGGGCCGTGCCCGAGCTTCTGTTCAGCCTATAAATAGAAGTGCTTGGCTCAAGCTCAAACCATCCCTTGGCACACCACCTCTCTCACACTTCACCCACCACCCACCACCACCATAACACCATCATCCACCACCATTATCCATTGTCCATCGTAGAGTGTGTGAGTCGTCTCGGGATCCAAGATTGATCGTAAGAGTTCTTGACAATCAAGGCCATGTTTGCCTAAGTCTCTTACATCACTTGGTGAAGACAAAGTGTCTAGTGTAATACTTTTTATTTCTAATCTTTTCGCACTTTTTATTTGGTTTCGTATTAATGACTTTAATAACTAGTTGCTTATGTTGAAGGTGATCTTTCTTTATCGTTTGTCCGTGGTGTCTTGAAATTATTTTACTGTCTATATAAAATAAAAGATTTTCACCATTCATATCTCCACGGTCTATATGGAGGTATGTTGGCTACCTGGTCGGGGGTTAAGGGAACGGTTTGGTAAAGGTCTTGCCATTGTTCAGCGTTTAGAGGTCCTGCAATGGACCTGGGTCAAATTTAGTAGGACCTCCTTCAATACTTAACGGTATTGGATGGCGGGGGTCCAAACTCTTTGATCCCCTCATAAGTTAACTACTATTAATACTATAACCCGGCTATTTAGGACTGTATCCCTACTGACTCAGACTACTTAGTCGAGGGTAACGTCACCTCCAAAAGAGGGGCCTACCATAATTTGCATTAATAACTTAATTAATTATCTTCCAATAATCCACCCTTTTAGGATTATATCCTTGCTGACTCAACTGGGGTGAGGGTAACGTCACCTTCAAAAGAGAGGCCTACTACAATAACTAAGATAATCTCTTAAAATAGTGCAAAAGTGCGGAAATAATCAAAGGTTACACTATATACGAGTCGGAACCAAGTGATTCATCTTGTCTATCTGTTTTTCTTTTTATTTTTTTATTTTCAGCATTTTAGTTAATTTTTATTTTTCTTAGTTTAAAACATTTTTCTAAACATCTTTTTGATTTGATTAGACGTTGAGGATAAACCGGTACTAAAAGCTCTTGTGTCCTTGGACGACCTCGGTATCTTACCAACACTATACTACGCTCACAATGGGTGAACTTGCCCATATGTGTGTCTAGTGTTAGTAAATATCGTGTTTTATAAATTTAAAACTTGACTAAAAAGTGTTAAAGGGGCTTAAAATATACACCTAATATATATAACACTTCACACGCATCAGATCCTCAGCAACATCGAACAGGATCTAGTATCCTTCCTTAAGAGAAGAAAAACTACCTTTGCCTGGAAGCATGAAGACATGACAGGTATCTCTAAAGATATAATTACCCATAAACTTGGTATTGACAGGTCATTCAAGCCTATACATCAGAAGAGGAGGAAATTTGCACCTGAAAGGAATGCCATTATCCAGGAGGAGGTAGACAAATTACTCCGAGCAGGTATGATTAGAGAGGTTAAGTATCCAAGATGGTTAGCCAATTTGGTTGTTGTTCAAAAGAAAAACGAAAAGTGGAGGGTATATGTCGATTTTACTGATTTAAACAAGGCATGTCCCAAGGATCCTTTCCCATTACCCCACATTGACTCCATGGTGGATGCTACCGCGGGTCATGAGTTGTTGACTTTTATGGATGCTTCATCTGGATTTCAATAAATTCAGATGGAACCATCTGATCAAGAGGATACAGCCTTTATGACCCCAACTGGTATCTATTGTTATATTGCCATGCCATTTGGACTAAGGAATGCAGGTGCTACTTATCAAAGGCTAGTCAATATGATGTTTAAGGAACAAATAGGACACACTATGGAAGTCTACATAGACGACATGGTGGTTAAGTCCAAGAGAGCTGAGGATCACCTTAGAGACCTGGAAGAAGCATTCAATATCCTTGACAAATTCAATATGAAATTGAATCCTTCAAAGTGTCACTTTGGTGTTAAAGCAGGCAAGTTCCTAGGATACATGGTAACAAAAAGAGGCATCAAAGCAAGTCCAGAGCAAATTAAGGCTATTGTCAAGCAGAGGCACGTTTACTTATGTTTTCTCATATGAATCTTTTGTCTCCAACTATTGGGGTGTCAAGTGGAAGTGCAGTGATGTATGCAGCTGAGGCATCCTAACAGACCGGTAGACTTCCTGCCAATGCCAAGGATGTGCAAAGGTTGGCAGGGAGGATCGCAGCCTTGAATAGGTTCATATCAAAATCATCAGAAAAGCGCAAGGAATTCTACGACATTTTGAGAAAGAACAAGAAATTTGAATGGACTGAAAAGCATGAAAATGCTCTCAAAGCCCTTAAGGATTACCTATCCTCAGCTCCTGCCTTGATGAAACCAGAAAAAGGGGATGCATTATCCTTGCACCTAGCGGTATCCTCTAAAGCAGTAAGTGCGGTCCTTGTTAAGGATCACGAAGGTACACAACATCCTGTCTATTATGTAAGTAAGAGTTTGCTTGATGCTGAATCCAGGTATTCACATTTAGAAAAACTTATTCTTGCTTTGATTATGGCATCTACTAAACTAAGACATTATTTTGAAACTCATGCCATTATTGTTAAGACTAATTTTCCAATTAAGAATGTTCTCAGGAAACCTGAAATGTCAGGAAGGATGGCTAAGTGGGCAGTGAAGCTTAGTGCTTATGATATAAGATATGAACCAAGGACTGCCATCAAATCCCAAGCCTTAGCTGACTTTGTGGCAGATTTTAGTAGTGAATTGCAAAGAGAAGCTGAGTTAGAAGTTCAGCAGCTTGAAGAGACTAAGGATCCTTGGATACTTTTCACTGATGGAGCTTCTAATGTCAAAGGAACAGGACTTGGAATACTACTAAAATCGCCACAGGGGGACATAATACCCCACTCCATTGCTTGTGAGTTTCAAACTACTAATAATGAGGCTGAATATGAAGCCTTGATAGCTGGTTTGCAAATTGCCAAGCATATAAGGATCAGGTATCTTGAGGTACATGTAGATTCATTGTTAATTACTAATCACTTTAATGGATCCTATGTCGTTAAAGGTGAAAAGCTAATCAAATACCTAGAGATAGTCAAGGAATTGGCACTCTCTTTTGTTTCTTTTAGTTTGACATAGGTACCCAGGGAGGAAAATGCAGAAGCTGATGCATTGGCCAACCTAGGATCATCCTTGAAAATTCCAGAGGATATCAAGATCCCTATCATCCATGTTTTGGCTCCTGCTATTGAGGATCACATAACTATGGAGATAGAACAGGATTCTGCAATGGTTCTTAGTGATGGTGCACAGTCTCGTTCAGCATCATGGATCCTTCCAATCATGAGATATATACAACATGGAGAGATTCCTACAGGAGAAAACCCCAGGGCTTTCAAAATCAAGGTATCTCAATTTACAATATTGAATAACATGTTATATAAACGATCTCTTGCAGGTCCATATCTAAGATGCATTGAGGATCCTGAAATCCAAGAAGTCCTAAAGGATTTTCATGAAGGAGATTGTGGAAACCACACTGGGGGCAGGGCATTGTTCTCAAGGATCCTTAGGACAGGATACTATTGGCCGACAATGAAGAAGGATGCTGTGGATTATGCCAAGAAGTGTGATCCTTGTCAAAGACATAGTAATATCCTTCATCAACCAGCAGAGCTCTTGCACCATATATCCTCTTCTTGGCCATTCATGAGATGGGGAATGGAAATAGTTGGTAAACTTCCCAAAACTCCAGGAGGAAAGGTGTTCATGCTTGCCATGACTGATTACTTCTCTAAGTGGATAGAGGCTGAAGCCTTTACTCAAGATAGAGAAAAGGAAGTGATATCCTTTATTAAAAGAAACATTATTACTAGATTTGGTATCCCTTCTGAAATTGTTTGTGATAATGGATCCCAATTTATTGGGAGTAGAACTAATAACTTTTGTGACAGCTGGGGGATTAAGATGATAACATCAACACCAGTCCACCCACAAGCTAATGGTCAAGCAGAATCATCCAACAAGATCATCATCAACAACTTGAAGAAGAAGCTTGGATCCAAGAAAGGAAAATGGGCAGAAGAACTACCTTATGTGCTATGGGCTGATAGGACAACCCCCAAGAATGCTACTGGCCATTTTCTTTGGTATTTGGAGCAGAATCAGTGATCCCTACAGAGATGGTGGTTCCTACTGCAAGAACAAGCATCCGTGATCCTGAAGGAAATGCTGAAAACTTGGTTCAAGACTTGGATACTATAGAAGAACTTAGGGATTTGGCAAGAATAAGGATGGCTAGTTATCAACAAAGAATGGCTGGAGCCTACAATAAAATGTCAGGATCAGGAAATTCAAGTTGGTGATATGGTATTGAGGAAAGCATTTCAGAATACCACAAATCCTGCTGATGGAAAGTTGGCACCAAAGTGGGAAGGCCCCTACCTGATTAAAGCTGAGGAAGGAAAGGGGGCATATCGATTGCTAACAATGGAAGGTGATTTGCTACCAAGAGCTTGGAATGCTGTCCACCTGAAGAAATATTTCATGTAGTAAGGATCCAGGATCCTCAACCATTTTCATGATCGATATTCTCGAAGGATCCTTACAGGACAGATGATCCTCATTTTGGTAATGATCTAATCTCAAACTATTTCATTCTTTAATTATCCTATATACAAGGAGAAGGATCCTGGATCTTTTATCCTCCTTTCACTTGATTCTGAGTTTTGCAGAAGGTTCATCTATCCTTAACGAAGGATTGAGTATCCACAGAAGTCTCCAGTTATTTGGGCTTGACCCCAGTTGTTTGGGCTTGACCCCAGTTGTTTGGGCCTGACCCCAGTTATTTGGGCTTGACCCCAGTTACTTGGGCCTGTCCCTAGTATCGCCAGTGACGCACGATGATCCTGGTACAGTTCATGGCAATGGGACCAGTACTCGCTTTAGGGGCTGACAATTTCATTGTACTGGCTGTATCCGGGATCCTACGTATAATGGTAGACGTACCATACATCCGTTCCTAAGGTTTCTAACGTTTTCATGTTAGCTAAGGTTTTGACATTATCATGTCACTAAGTTTGGATAGTCGCCAGTGATGGCCATACTCCAGTTTACACAAGATCCTTTGGGCTTGTCCCCAGTTTTTTGGGCTTGTCCCCAGTATATTGGGCTTGTCCCCAGAACTGTTGGGCTTGTCCCCAGTTGCTAACTCTTCTCTTATATTGGCTTAGTCCCAAGTTATGTTCCATTTCAGGTTTTTGAAGTTAAACAACTAAGGATCCTTGATCCTTATCTTTTACTAAGGTTTGTCTTTTGGTTATCCTGATTGTAAATGTTAAAGGTTTAGGATCCTAACTTGGATTCTCAGGTATGATCCTTGATCATTTTGATTTTATTCTTTATGTATCTAAGTGACCCTTATTCTTTGACAACAGGACTTATGATCCTTAAGTTACACTACTTTTTTGAATTGATCGATTATAGGATATTTGATCCTTGACCATATCCTAAATTTTTTGACATAATCTGTTAAACTTTTATTCTTAACTTAATGAATTCAAACAAAGTGTATAATAGCAACTGAAAAGTAAAAGTGTTCACAAATGTAACAACACACGATAAGCCAAAAGATTAAAGTTTTATTTATTTGTCAATAGTTAAACCCTTAAAAGGTTGTCAAAATTGCCAACCAAAAATTTCTACCAGCAAAGCGTGGCCCGTCCACTTGGGTTGGCAAAGGGTGTCCATATTTAACAAAGGTCTAAGTGCAGGTAACAAAAGGCGGAAGGATAACAAGTGGTTTCATCCCCCAAACAGAGGATCCATCCACCACCCGTTATCCTACCTATTGTCCAACGATCCATGATCCTCAAGCCTAAAAACTATTGTCTAAGTTATTACAGACCAACTATTGTTCGAGAAAAACATCAACAACCAAAAACCACTACCATCATAAAAAATGGGCTCCGGCCGCGTCTAGATAAATCCATCATCGCCCATTTCTGCAGCTCAAACCTTCGCTTCATTACCATCACCTCCTGCTCCAGCATCACCCGCCTGATCCTTAGCTCCGCTGCCACCTGCCTCAATTGCCAAGACCTCTGTAGCCTCTTCCTCATCCAGCTTAGCCTTCCAGCCCTCCTGGTCCCACTTGGTCCTGTCAAAGTCAGGATCCTCAGCCTCCTGGGCCATCTGGAGTTTGATCTTGTACATAGTGATGGCAGCAGAGACTTTAGCATCCCCCATCACCTCAGCTTTCTCATGATCAGCATTAATCTGGGCCATGACCACCTGCTTCTTTGCCAGATTGAGATCTTTCTTGAGGGAGGAGATGGTTTGATCCTTGGCCAGGAAGATCTTCTGAATCTCCAAATGCTTCTGCTCAGCCTCTTCAACGTATGCATCGAAGAGCATCTCGATCTCGGTGAATTTCTGCAAAAGGAAAAGGTAGGGTTAAGGATCCATTATCCTCGAGTGGGCAGGATAATCAGTCAGGATCAGTGATCCTTACATCAGCAAAGTATTCCTGAAACTGGTGGCGGATGAGGGGCAGGCCTTCAAGATTGTCAGCTTCAGTGGCCTTCCTCTTCTTTCCTCCCTTGGAGGTGACAGGCTTGGGGATTAGAGCGCTTGGGCTTGCAGCAGACTTCTTTTTTCCGGAGCGAGGAGCCACAGTCTAAGATCACTAACACTGAAGCGGGAGGCTGACTTCGAAGATTTTCCAGCGCCTACCAATACAAAACGACAGATAAGTATTCTTGTTCTATTTTCATTTAAACATTTAATTATATACAGACTTGGATACTTACTTGACATTGTGACTGAGCCGGAGGATACTTCTTGAGAATCCTTGGTGTTTGCTTGGAATGATCTTACTGCAGGATCAAGACTCTAGAAAGCAGCAATCCTCTCTTTTGTTGCAGGTGATGGAATGATATGAGAAACAGAGATAGCTGCACAAAAGATACAGAAAGGGGTCAGTTATCCTCAACAGAAACAGGGTTATCCTATGATCCTTCTATAATGATCCTCTATCCTACCATGGGTGGCCCACTCTCTTGGGAGATCCTTCCCATCCGGGATAGAATCCCTCCTAACGAAGAAAAAACGCTTCTTCCAGTTGGTGTCATTCTTGGTGGTCTTGAGGATTGGGTATGCATCACCGGGTTTATGTTTGAATAAGAAGCGGTGTGAACCATGGCTCACAAGGTTATACAATTCAGCCAGTTCCGACATCCCTAACTCTATACCTTCCTGCTCAATGATTCTCTCTAGGGTATATAAAACCCTCCACATCATTGGCATTGCCTGAACATAGCACATGCCGGTGAGAGAGAAGAAGGATTCAGTGAAGGCAGGGAAAGGATAGGAGTATCCTATCAGGAATGGAGTGGCCGGAAAAGCAACCCAGGTTTTAGAAACAAAATCACTTTTGGTGGTAGGGTCAAAGGGCTTGAAGACGGTGTTCGCCGGAAAACAATGGCGAATCCGGTCGATCTCCGGATCAGTGAAACTGTAGAGTTCTTTCGGAGTGTTTTTGATAATCCCTTGGCTTTTCAAAGTTCTATCTTTCTGGTGATCCTTGGCAGGGGATGATCGTAACTTCATTCTGGTCTAAAGAATTTGAAGAGGAACAGAGTAAGAAGATGAAGAGAAAAGGAGAAGAAAGATACCTGATTGATCTTTGAATGAGGATTTAAAGGAAGTAACGCACGAATTTAAATGCCTACCGATCCTTATCTCTAACCTATTTATAATGATGATTCTACAGGATTGTCACTTTAAATGCCAGGATCACGGATCCTCAATTTTGTTTGAATTAAGGATCCTCAGTAGACATTGCAGGATCAGGATTCAGGATCCTTGTTGTTATCCTTGTACTAACGTTTGCCTTCATTACGTTTAAGTTTGTTTTGCAGGAGTATACACCTCAGACTTGGTCTTGCCGATATTCTTGGGGAATATGCCTTCAATGTTCCGCACGTGCATGGCTTTGTGAACGTTATCGAGATCGTGGGATGCTTGCACATTTAGCGGATATTTAGTTATTTCTAATTTTAAAAGGGGATAACAAGCTTGAATTAGAACACTTGGCTATTTAAGCAAACACACACACTCGAAACAGCTCTGAATAGCTCTCAACAGTTTATTTGGCGATTTCATACACATTACACTATAGTGATCATTGTAACAAGCTTGTTATCATCCCGAGTTGTAACAATCATTTGTTTAATTGTAGTTGGTGATCGGTAGTTTCCATCACCAGAGGTTTTTTATGCCGGAGATCAACTCTTGATCAAGGGCTTTTTCCTCGTATAAATCCTTGTGTCATTTGTTCATTTCATTTGCAAGATATTCATACATTTGTTTAAGCATCATTCCTCACAACAAAGATTTGGTTGCATTATCCAAGCCTGACTTTTGACCAAAACAATTTCTACTTTTAATAAGCTGTCACAATTGTCAAATTTGTTGCGTGCATTCATATTGTTGAGACAACAACAGGTAATGAACGGATTATTGGACTTCTTGTTCCAAATGCAGCTGTAGGATCTGTACTTAAAGGTCTCTCTAAAATATGCAACCGAGACCGCCTTGTTAATTTTAATGAAGTAATGAAGATTGAAGAACCGTTGTGTATTTGCTTACTGATCTAGAATTGGAGAACCGTTGTATATCTGAATCAGGTTCTAAAACAAACACCACTAAAGATGAGTTGGTATTGAACCAAGAATATGAAGATCACGGTGCAGACACGTGGGAAGAAAGTCGTTGGACTGCCGCAAATGAAGTCAAATGTGATCAAACTTGGACATCAGACGTAAATCTTGAAGCGAATATGTGGTTCCCAATTGGTTACAGAAACCACTAGCAGAAGAACCCGACACATCTTCTATCTAGTCTAAAACTTGAAAATGGATATGATCGTGTCAAGATCTTTATCGATCATGTCATCGACCAACTGCTCGAAATATCTTTCGTTTCTCATGTTAGGGAGAATGTTCTCAAAATTTAAGGAAAAGGAAAAATGGTTGCTGAAGTTTCGTCTTCTATGATGATTCGAAACATTCCGAATAACTACACAATGTAAACGTGGAATTCGTAATGATGTTTGAGAATTGAACGCATATACGTGACAAAACAAGGATCATTCTAATAGATTAAAGAGATTAAACATTTGTCAAATTCGTTGCGGGTTGGTTTTGGGAAGAAAAGAAGGGGCTTAAGGTGTTTTGGTAGGTTGAAAGAGGTGAATGATCTTGAAAGATTTATTGAAATCGAAGAAAAGCGTAACTAGGAGAAGACGTGTCGGGTTCTTCTGCTAGTTATTCGGAATGTTTCGAATCATCATAGAAGACGTGTCGGGTTTGTATTTCCCATAGCCACCTTTTCCGTAGTAAAAAACGAATGCGGTTTGCACATTCAATCTTCATTGCTTCATTAAAATTAACAACCTGATTCGGATCATCTTTAGTAGTGTTTGTTTGACAACATGATTCAGATTTAAACAATGTTTTTTTAAAGGCTGACACACGTAACATCTAGTTATATTCCTACATCTATATATTTTGTCATTCATATCTTTATGTTCACAAACAAACTATGTGACATGTGTCTGGTCTGGTGGTCCCGGTACATTCAAGAAAATGTTATCTGACAAGTACTGTTTAATATCTGATTGAGAAGCACTAAAATAACAACGGTTCTCCAATTCCAGATCAGTAATGTAAGGAGAGGCATTGAGATAACGGACATCTATCAAGCTCAAAAGGAAAAATTGTGTTTCCCATAGTCACAAATGATTGCGGTTTTTATTTCCCATAGCCACCGTTTCCGTAGTCAAAAAACGGTTGCGGTTTACACTTTATAGTGTGTGATTTGACCAGTTTTCAAATTCGTTGCGTGCATGCATATTGTTTAGACGACAAAAGATAATGAACGGATTGATGGACTTCTTGTTCCAAATGCAGCTGTTGGATCCGTACTTAAAGATCTCTCTAAAATATGCAACCGAGACCGCCTAGTTAACTTTCAGATTCAGATTTAGGAAGCAGATGATTTGTTAACAGACATGGCAGACTGACAGGTGCAGTTTATGTCAGGTTATAATTTGTACATGGTTTAATATCTTTAATCTATTAGAACGATCCTTGTTTTGTCACGTACATGCATTTAATTCCTAGTTAACTTTCAGATTTAGATTCAGAAAGCAGATGATTTGTCAAAATGTGAGCTTTTACACCAACCATATCGATATTCTAGTTCTCCTTTTTCTTCAATGATTAATTTGTAAATATATGAATAAGATACCTTCGAGATACTTCGTGTTAGTTTGATTTGAATTTTGAAAGTTGAAAAAAACTAAACCGAACCAACATAGTTGAAGGTGCATGTCTGCAAAAACGTGCAAGTGAATGGCGAGTAATCAGTTGTATTTTTACATTTTTGTTTCTTATTGGCCATTATTCGATAGAGTAATCAGTTGTATTTTTTCAGACAAAACAAGGATCGTTCTAATAGATTAAAGAGAATAAACCACGTGCTAAATATAATATTTTTTTTACCATTTTTACCCTAACAATACGGGGCCGTATGCTCTTATACGGCCCGTATAAAATCATCGTATACATTGTATACGACCCGGTAAATTTTTTTCACATGGTGTATACGGGCCGTATAAGTTTATACGACCCGTATATAATTAAATAAACTGACAAAAGTATGCTGGCACAACTTTTATCATTCACATCATCCTTCTCGATCTCAACCGAAGGGAAATCCAAGAAACGAAAGGGATTTCGAGCAGTTGGTAGAAGACGTGTCAGGTTCTTCTGCTAGTATTGAACCAAGAATATGAAGATTAATAATGTAGCAAGGATTGTAGTTATAGAAACCACTAGCAGAAGAACCCGACAAACCAACAAAATCCGAATACTGAAAAACATTCTAATCCCTAACTGTGTATGTGCTTGTGCTGTAGAAACCGGTGATGAATTTGTGTACACAACTGAACGTTCAGTGCAATTTTCCAACTCATCTTTAGTGGTTTCTGTAAGGATGCATTTCACGGTAAACGATGCAGCTAATGAAACTGAAGCTGTTATTTCGGTTGTTCAGTACTTCCGAGACGATACAAGTGAGTCCTATGAAACAAGTGTTTGTCTATTCAATTGAGAGGAATCATTGCATTACATCCCCATTGTGTATTTGCTTACTGATCTGGAATTGGAGAACCGTTGTGTATCTGAATTAGGTTCTCAAACAAACACTACTAAAGATGAGTTGGTATCCGAATACCGAAAAACCGACATTCCTTCAAACATTCTAAACCCTACCTGGAAACAAGTGGTTGTAATGACGGGACCCTTGATTTGAAACGCAATCGTTTGTGACTATGGGAAACACAAGTTTTCTTTTTGAGCTTGATGGATGTCCGTTATCTCAACGCCTCTCCTTATATTACTGGTCTGGAATTGGAGAACCGTTGTGTATTTGCTTACTGATCTGGAATTGGAGAACCGTTGTGTATCTGAATCAGGTTCTCAAACAAACACTACTAAAGATGAGTTGGTATTGAACCAACAAAATCCAAATACTGAAAAACCGACATTCCATCAAACATTCTAAACCCTACCTGGAAACAAACCAACAAAAGTCTGCTGGCAAGAATCTTTTTTTCACATGGTATTGAACCAAGAATATGAAGATCAATAAAGATGAATTGGTATTAAACCAAGAATATGAAGATCAATAAATATGAGTTGGTATCTAACTAAACCCATCGTATTTAAATACCAACGGGTTGGTTTTGGGAAGAAAAGAAGGGGTTTAAGGTGTTTTGGTAAGTTGAAAGAGGTGAATGATGTTCAAAGATTTGTTGATATATATAACAGAGTAACCCTCACTCTCAGTCATATCTATAGAGAGAGTTGGGAAACAAATATACCTTCAACCATTCTAAACCCTAGCTGGAAACAAACCAACAAAATCCGAATACTGAAAAACATCAGCAACCATTTTTCCTTTTCCTTCAATTTCGAGAACATTCTACCTGTGTATGTGCTTGTGCTGTAGAAACTGATGGTGAATTTGCGTACACAACTAAAGGTTCAGTGCACGAAAAGTTTCTTACGAAATGTACGTGACAAAACAAGGATGTTTGGGAATTAAACGCATGTACGTGACAAAACAAGGATCGTTCTAATAGATTAAAGATATTAAACCACGTACAAATCATCTGCTTCCTGAATCTGAATCTGAAAGTTAACTTTGACTCATAAACTCTTGAATCCCAATGCTTCTTTAAAAAAAATTTGTTTCTTTCCTTTTCATGAGGTAAAACCGGTTTCAACATCAAGGGTTGTTTTTCACCCTGTGTGAGCATTAGAAGCCCGACAAACAGTCTTCCAATTACGTCTTCAATCGAGACCGCATTGTTAATTTTAATGATGATTCGAAACATTCCGAATAACTAGCAGAAGAACCCGACACGTCTTCTTTGATGATTCGAAACATTCACGAACCACAATGGACTCAGACTCATACTACTCACCCTCCCCTGAGGATAAGTTTTCCCGACGACTCAAAATAAAGCAGTTGGTTTGTGTTCATATTAGCATTGTTTATTACCCTGTATGAGCATTGGAAGCCCAACCACTAGCAGAAGAACTCGAGACGTCTTCGTGGATGATTTGAAACATTCACGAACCACAATGGTCTTAGAATTGGTCTCAGACTTATACTACGCACCCTCCCCTGAGGAAAAGTTTTCCCGACGACTCAAAATAAAGCAGTTGGTTTGTGTTCATATCAGCGTTGTTTATCACCCTGTGTGAGCATTGGAAGCCCGACCACTAGCAGAAGAACCCGACACGTCTTCGTTGATGATTCGAAACATTCACGAACCACAATGGACTCAGACTCATACTACTCACCGTCCCCTAAGGAAAAGTTTTCCCGACGACTCAAAATAAAGCAGTTGGTTTGTGTTCATATCAGCGTTGTTTATCACCCTGTGTGAGCATTGGAAGCCCGACCACTAGCAGAAGAACCCGATACGTATTCGTTGATGATTCGAAACATTCACGAACCACAATGGACTCAGACTCATACTACTCACCCTCCCCTGAGGAAAAGTTTTCCCGACGACTCAAAATAAAGCAGTTGGTTTGTGTTCATATCAGCGTTGTTTATCACCCTGTGTGAGCATTGGAAGCCCGACCACTAGCAGAAGAACCCGACACGTCTTCTTAATCAGATGATAACAACTAGCTAGGACTAGACCCCTCAAGTTGTCATTCATAATAACTAAGCGGCATTTTCTGATCAACGTTTATCGGCGTTTCCATTGTTGGGAATTTGGTTTCTTCGGTACAGGCTAATCAACCGTCTGGAGAAGAGTATGTTGATATAGGAGAGTTGATGTAATTTTCCAACTCATCTTTAATGGTTTCTGTAAGGATGCATTTCATGGTAAACAATGCAGCTGATGAAACCGAAGTTGTTATTTCGGTTGTTCAATACTTCCGAGACGATTCAAGTGAGTCCTATGAAGTAAGTGTCTGTCTATTCAATTGAGTGGAATCATTGCATTACATCCCCTTGAAAACAAGTGGTTGTAATGACGGGACCCTTGATTTGAAAGGTTGTAATGACGGGACCCTTGATTTGAAAGGCTTTTTGTTCTTCAATCTTTGTTACTTGTTAATGTTTTCTTTTTTTCTACTTTTAGAAAGGTTTGACCACCTCACGACTGTATGATAAAACCGCTTATTTTGCTAGTGGGTTTTGTAAGTCAAGTTAACGTTGCTATTCAGATTCAGGAAGACATGTTGGCTTCCGTACCCATCCCCGCGTTGATAGCTTCCGTTTTATTACAGTCATACGACACGGCTTTTTGTTCTTCAATCTTTGTTACTTGTTAATGTTTTATTTTTTCTACTTTTAGAAAGGTTTGACCACCTCACGACTGTAAAATGTCTCATGTGATTGGCACCTTAAACCCCTTATATACTTTGAGAAAAATCCAATTTTCGAGGAATACAGGCCGTATAACATTATATGGCCCGTATACTATGTTCGTATACATTGTATACGACCAGATAACTTATTTTCACATGGTGTATACTGCCCGTATAATGTTATACGGCCCGTATAAAATTAAAAAAACTGACAAAGTAGTTAGTTAGAGTTGCAATGACCGGAGGGATTGATAATATTTTTTTACTTACTACTCATTTTGCATGGCAAAAGCTTCAAGAAAGTGCACCAACAATAAATTTGTTTAAGAAAAAGAAACAAAAGAGCGAACACAAGACTTGAAAATATCTGCATTTTTATTTGTCTGATAGATATATTATAATATAATTTTATTTAGCATGTGATATTCTTTTAGTGTAATTTAATAGCCATTAATATGTTCTCTCTTAAAGGGCATTTAGCCTTATAGTATCAGCGTGTTTGATAAAACTTTGTATTTTTATGTGCTGAGGGTTCAAATCTCATTGATGACAAAGATTTAGTGTTCAAAAAAGAAATATGTTCTTTGCTTGGTGTAGGGGTGTTCATGAGCCGATCCGATCCAATCAAGAGTTTGCTCGTGCTCGGATTGAATTACAACAATCCGACCCGGTCGGATTTGCAAAACCGAGCACAAAAGTGATGCTCATGCTCGGATTGAATTCGAATCGAGGAGATCGTTTTCACTCGGTTTTTCTCAAATCCTAACTAAAATTGAGCGGATCGTTTTTGCTCGGTTTCGCTTGATTGAATTATAAGGCTGCGTTCAACAAAAAACAAATCTGGCCTGCAATGACCCTGAGGTTAATTTACAATGAACAGAAGTTGAATTTACAATGACCCTAGGGTTAATCGAATAGCAGCAGCAACATACTCTTTAACAAACAACAGAGCAGCATACTCTTTAACTTACAATGACCCTAAGGTTAATCGAATAGCCATGAGAATGTACTTGAGAATAGACCTGTGGAACGTGGCAGGAACAGAACGTGGCAGGTCCAGGTCGATATGAGAATGGACGTGGCAGCGATATATGATTGTGTAAATTGTGTGGCAGACTGGCTTCGTCGATATGCAGATGAGAATAACCTGCTAAAGGCGATACGTGATTGTGTAATAGAGAGAACTTTATGCAGATGAGTTATACCAAGGACTTCATCCTCATCATGAGATCGAACAATCAGATTATGAAATTGTTTTAGGAATTAGGAATTTAGGGTTAGATTTTGGTGTGTGGCAGCGGCGATATGCAAGAGATCGAAGTCATCGAACATTCGAACATTGTTTTAGGAATTAGGGATTTAGGGTTAGATTTTGGTATTAACTATTAAGTTAGGCCAGTATATTTTTTTGGCTTTTAATCTTTAAAATCTATAATATATATATATATATATATATATATATATATATATATTGATTATTTAATAAAAATCATTCGAGTGAAACCGAGCGATCGACGAACGAGCGGACCTTTGCTCATGCTTGGATTGAATTTGAATCGAACCGATCTGAGCGGCTCAATTACAAACTGAGCGGGAATCGAACGAACATTTTTTGGGCATTTTTCGAGCGATCGTCGAGCGATCCTCGATCATCAAGCAGTTTAGATAGCCCTAGCTTGGTGTAAAAGACCCTACTACCTTGAACCGACCCAAACTTAGAACAAGCTCATCTAATAAATGAGTTTAATCTTCAAGTTTTATATACCAGGTTTATTAGGTTACAAGCTTCAAAGATTATAATTTTTATAAAAATATTATAAATTCTGTTTAATACACACATCTTGGAGGAAGGTAATAACCAACCTCTTAAGCTGGGTTGAAACTTGAAACTGATCCATGATGAATATAAATTTATAAGTCCACTTAAATGGATGAAGAATTCGTTAAGATATAAACGAAGGGTGATTTTATCATTTTAAAAAGAGTTATGAGATTATAGACCATAGATTGCAAGTAAATATGTCAAGTATATAATTATGTACTTATGATTTGTGTCTAAGCATGTGTACAAAATGATAGTCACAAGTCTAGTAAAATTGGAAGCATAAATTATATTACACAATTTTTTTCTATGACCATGTGTAGTGGTGAATAATAAACATATGTGGAATTACCTAATCACAACAATGGAGAGAGGGGGGGGGGGGGGGGTAAGACGGAGTCAAGCTGGTGGAGACCTAAATCGGCGGTGCAGGAGAAGCCTACTTCAGAAGAAGACGATGCAGAATGGGAAAGACTGAAGAATAATAAGGGTAAAGTGAGAGACGGAGAGGAGCCGAGCATTACATTCTTCTTCGCGAATATTCTGGAAGGGGTTTCTCGGAAAGAAGTTTGGTTGGAATGCAGGAGGTGCGGACATCTTACTGGTGTTTTCATGCCAAAGAAGAGGGATTTGATGGGGAAGAGGTTCGTGTTTGTCAGATTTAATAAGATCTGGGATATTGGCAAGCTTGAGAAGGCTTTAAACGAAGTGTGGATTGGAGATAATAAAATAAGGGCGAATGTCTCCAAGTTTGTTAGGGAAGAGATGAAGATCGGGGGGAAGGGGGAGAAGGGGTTTGCCGGTGGTCTTCAAAGGCAGTCGGTAAGTCAGATCCCTCCGCCGCTGGGAGGGGTCGATTGGTCGACGTTGAAGGGTGGGGTTTCGGTTGGAGGCAATTCAGGTGGGTTTGGTAGACAGTGGGGGGCTGGAGGGAAGGTGGTGTTACAGGACATTCAGGGCGGGGTGCTGGGTTTGGAGGACGGAAGGGGGGATGTGGTGGTGGCTAAAAACGTTGACTTCCTGTGTCAGGCGAAGAAGTTGTTAGGGGAGAGTTCAAAGAGGAGGATGGAGGTTAGGTATCTAGTGGGGTTGAGAATTCTGGTGTCTTTTGAGTCGCCTCGAGAGGCAGCAGAGTTCTTGGGGGTTGATGTCGGTTCTTGGGGACAGTGGTTCCAGGGTGGGGAGCTGTGGAACGAGGGGTCTTTTAGTTTCGATTGTTTAGCTTGGATTCGTATTAGCGGAGTACCAGTGAGTTTGTGGGATAATTCAGTTTTTGACTCCATTGCTGGTAGTTTTGGAGAGGTGGTAGCAAGTGCTAAGGTGTGCAGTGAAGATGGGGATTTGTCCTTTACTTTGGTCGGAATTTTAGTTAAGTCTGGTCGTCGAATTAACTCGAAAGTGGCTGTCGTGCACAAAAACTTATCTTTTAATTGTTGGATTTCTGAAACACATTTGAATTGGACACCTAGGTTTGTGTCAGATGCATCGGTAAGGGTAAATTTTCCTGAGGAGGTGAAGGTGCCTGAATTCTCCGAGGGTCTCGTATCTTAGAAGTGTCCAGAGGGATTAGTGGAACGGGTGGGAGAGAGTGAGGAGGTTGAGCTGGTTGTTGTTGAGTCGGAGCAGTTGGACCGGGTACTGAGTCAGAACCGGTGTCGTCACAGGCAGTATTTTCGGAGTTGCCAAATGTGGATATGGAAAAGATTGGTTCCCATCATGGTGTTAAGGAATCTTGTGAGTCGGAGTAGGCTAATTTTGGGGGTGATTGGAGGTCAATCTTTGAAGATTGCATGGAAAAAGATGGCGGGACCACCAGTTTCGGTAATAGGTGCTATAAAGAAAAGGGTGTTGGGGTATCAGGTCTTGGGCCTGAAAACAAGAGCTGCTTTCAATCTAAAGAGGGGTGTTCAGTTCGGCCTGAGGTTAATGGGCTGATTGGAGAGAAAATTGGTCACGTTAAATTGGCCAACTTAAAGCCCAAGTATGCAAATAGGAGGAATACGGAGACTAGGCCATCTGCTGATGATGATCCTTTTAATTTAACAGATATTATTCGTGAGTCTGGGCTTATTTATAAGTCTTACAAAAGGAATAAGTTTAAAGGTTCCTTCACTTTCCTAAAGAGCGACAGGGTTACAAACAATAGGAGGCGTCTGGGTGAAGGTGAAAGGGTGGACGAAGACGGCAAACAAGAGGTATGTTCTGATCCGTTGGATTTTACTTTTGACCTGAATAAAAGGCCAGTGTGTGAGGTACAGAGTGAGGTAGATGTGACAGTGGCGGTGGGGAATTTAGCTGGTATGAGGGTGTCTGGGTTCAAATCAGAAATTAGCAAGCTCGTGCAGGATGAATTGGAGAGTGTTGGTCATCAATGAATTGGCTGAGTATTAACATTAGGGGTGTTGGAGGGGATGCGAAACCTGCGTGGGCTAAATCACTGGTCAGGAAACATTAAGTTTCCTTTTTGTGTATTCGAGAGTCTCAAGTTGCCCAGTTAGATCATGTGGTGGTTAATCGGTATTGCGGGGGGGGGGGGGGGGGGTGCAGAATGTGATTGGGAGAAAGTTGATGCAGCAGGGAGATCGGGCGGCTTGGTATCGGTGTGGGATCCGAAAGTCTTTTCTAGGATTGATGTGAGTAAATCTGATTCGTTTCTTTTGGTGTCTGGGAAGTTGTCGGGGGTCTGATACTGTGATTAACGTGGTCAATGTGTATGCGTCGAGAGACGTTATGAAGAGAAGGGCTCTTTGGGAGGATCTTAAAAGGACGAAGGTAGGTAGAGATGGGTTGTGGTGTTTAGCGGGAGATTTTAATGAAGTTAGAGAGGAAGGGGATAGGATGTATTCGAGGTTTGACAGTTTTGGAGCCGTGATTTTTATTAATTTCATTGCTGAGATGGGTCTGATTGAATATCAAATGGGAGGTTATAATTTCACATTTATGTCGGAAGACAGGTCGAGTATGAGCAAGATTGATCGTGTTCTTGTTTGTGATTCCTTCATGGCTAAATGGTCGTTAGCCCATCTTGAAGCTCTTTCGAGGCACTTGTCGGATCACTGTCCGTTGTTGCTGTCCTGCTCTAATTTTGGGCCGGTGCCGTTTCGGTTCTTTAATAGTTGGTTGTTAAGTGAAGGTTTTTCAGAGCTGGTTAACAAAGTTGTTGGGTCGTATGAATTCCAGGGTAGTAGTATGAAGGGGCTGGCTAGGTTGTTAAAATCTTTGAAAGTTAATATTAAAGATTGGAGGAAGTCGGCTAGGGTAGTGGAGGATAAGGTCTTAGCTGAGTGTATGTCTGAGGTGGAAGGTTTAGAGAAGATTGCTGAATGTAGAAGGCTTACGGTTGAAGAAAAAGATATGAGACGGATAGGTAGGTGGAAATTGAAGTCGTTCGAGAAAAAGAAGATCAGTGATTTGAAGCAAATGGAGAAATTGAGGTGGGCAAAAGTGGGAGATGAAAATTCGAAGTTTTTTCACGGTTTTATTAATAGCCGGGAAGCAAAAAATTCTATTCACTCTCTCGTGATTGATGGTATGACGGTGTCGGATCCGGTTAGCATTAAAAAAGAGGTGATGGAACGGTTTATGGCCAAATTTAAGGAGCCGCTTCAACGGAGACCTACGGTCGATGGTAGGGGATTCAGAAGATTGTCAGTTTCTCAAGCTTCGGTTCTTATTGATAAGTTTTCTAAAACGGAGATAAAAGATGCGGTGTGGGCGTGTGGGACTGATAAGGCTCCGGGACCCGATGGTTTTACGTTCAAATTCATTAAAAATGTTGGGATTCTTTGGAGAGTTTCTTCTTAAATGTGATGAATGAATTTCATGAGAAAGGATTTATCGAGAAAGGGTGCAACGCTTCCTTTATTGCTTTGATTCCGAAGGTTAGAGATCCAAAGACCGTTAACGAATTTCATCCGATCTCGCTTATTGGGGTTATTTATAAGGTGATTGCGAAAATCCTTGCTCTCAGATTGAAATCGGTGATTTCATCTTTAGTGGCTCCGATTCAGACTGCTTTTGTAGAGGGCAGATCAATTCTTGACTGGCCGTTGATTACTAGTGAAATAATTTCCTGGGCAAAGAAATGTAATAAGAAGATTTTCTTGTTTAAGGTGGATTTAAAATAAGAGTACGATTCGTTAAACTGGAATTTTTTGATTTCTAATATGAAAGCTATGGGTTTTCCACTTCGGTGGCGAAAATGGATTGGTGCTTGCTTGAAATCAAGTTGGGTGTCGGTGTTAGTCAATGGGTCGCCTACCAACGAGTTCCAGTTGCAAAGAGGTCTCAGGCAAGGAGACCCGCTTTCTCCTTTTCTTTTCATTCTTGCAATGGAGGCCTTGGATTTAATTATGAGTAGGGTGGGGGCGAGGGGTGTGTTTAAGGGTGTTAAGCTCCCGAATGATGGGCCGTGTATTTCGCATTTATGTTACACAGATGATGTCATTTTTTTCGGGGAGTGGTCGGAGGTTAACATTAAAAATCTGAATAGGATCCTTCGTTGTTTTTTTTCTTATGCTCCGGGCTGAAGGTAAATTTAAATAAATCGCCACTTTACAGAGTAGGGGTAGAGGAGACGAAGGTAGAGCGGATGGCGTATGATCTTAAATGTAAAGTGGGAGAGTTGCCGTTTAGTTTCCTAGGCTTTCCTATTGGGGCTAATATGAAGAGAGTCAAGTTTTGAAAGCCCATTAACGATAAGTTTAACTCGAAATTCTCGGCTTGGAAGGCTAAACATCTTTCGCTTGCTGGCAGGATAGTGTTAGCAAAGGCAGTGTTGGGGGCATTACCGAATTATTATCTTTCATTGTTTCGTGCTCCGAAAAAGGTTATTGATACCTTAGATTCCATTAGAAGAGATTTTGTGTGGGGTAGAAAGGAGGGGTCTCGCAAGATCAGATGGATCGCGTGGGCTAAGATGATTAAACCAAGAAAATTTGGGGGGTTGGGTATTGGTGATATTAGGAGTATCAATTGTGCTTTTATGGCAAAGTGGTGGTGGAAGTTTAAGACTCAACCGGACGCGTGTTGGGTTAGGGTGGTTCAAGCGATTCACGATAATAAGAGACAAGCTTCTTGTATTTCGGTTAACAAAAAGTTTACTGGTACTTGGAGAGACATTGTTTTAGTTAGCAAAGTGTTTGACAAACTTGGATTTCCTCTAAAAAAGAATATTGTTGCTACGGTTAGGTAGGGGGTTTCGGTGAGTTTTTGGGCCAATTGTTAGGTAGAAGGGAAGGTGCTGATGGATTGTTTTCCAGCTATTTATAAAATCGTGGAGAACAGGAAAGCGTCTGTGGTCGACAACTTTGTTAGAACCAGTAATGAAATTCAATGGAATATTAGGTGCTGGAGACCGCCGGGCAACGAGTTAGAATGGGCTCAATGGACAGACTATTTTAATTGAGGTTCAGCTTCCAAAGGGGCGTGATTCTTGGATGTGGAAGCCAGATGGGTGTAAGTTTACAGTTGCTGCGGTTCGGGACCATATTCAGAGTATTTCGGACGACATTGAAAACGGTTGGAAGTTTTGGAACAGGTGGGTTCCGCCTAAGGTGAATCTGTTCACGTGGAGGGCAGATATGGGAAGGATTCCGGTTAAAGATCAGTTGGCAAAAGGGGGGGGGGGGGTCATGGTGGATTGTTTAACTTGTTGCAGGTCTGGCGAGGGTATAGAATCAGTAGCTCATTTGCTATGTGGCTGCTAGATGTCTAAGGCTATCTGGTGTGAGGTTTTGGCTTGGGTTAAACTTCCGGTAAACGTGGTGTTTGAGTCCCCTATTGAAGTTCTGGAGTTCGTCGAAGGAATGAAAGGTTTCAGTCTTTGGAAGCAAGTTACGATGTGGCACATTTGGAAGACCCGTAATGATAAAGAGTTTTCTAGTCGTCAAGTTTCCGACAACTTGGTGATAGATGAGATTAAAAGTGACGCGTTTCTTTGGTTAAGGAGTCGGTCTAAGTTGGTAGATTTTGATAGGGGTAGGTGGGTGGACTTTAATGTTCGGGATTGTATTAAGTAAGCGGGGGTGGGGACGTGCGAGTTTGTGCTTTCTTTTGTTAGCATGTTTGTGTAATGTTTTTCTTCGGGTTTTTACAGCATATGCTGGCCCTATTCTATAAATCATAGAATTTCGCCGTTAAAAAAAAAATGTGTAGTGGTGAATGAAGATAATACCCAATCTTTGGGCATGATTCGCTATGTGGTGGTCCAGTCAGCAATGGGGTATTATGGAGCATTTGTTTAAAATGAGTGTAGTAGTATGATGCCCCATAATACCCTGTCCAATGATTACTCAATTATTATTATTTTTTTTTAATTAAAACTAATGATATCTGATTTGGAAAGGTCTAAATGGCCCAACATATCTCGACCCGGCGTTTGATTGGAACGCCCCAACCCAATTTATCAAGAAAAACGCCCATGGGGGCGGTTGAAGGGAGTGTTCGGGCGTTTTTTTTTTTTTTTTTTGGAAAAAAAGCCAAAAAAACCCTCCACTACGGGCGGTCTAATAACGGTCACACATTATATGATTATGAAAGGAAAATCAAATTAAGTACTTGAGGTTATATTATTAGTAACTTGGTGGAAAACATTTATTGTAAATAGTTGTGTTTGTGCATAAATAAACTAAGTAACCAAATGTTTAAAACGGTACTTGGCGAAATATTTGTGAAGTTTACAGAAATGTTTTGAAACTGAATTAATTAATCAGTTGCTTCTCTGGTAGTTAGTTATACATTGATATGTATGTGTTATCATGATGTGCCAGTAGATTTAAGAGATAAGTTGTTTCTCAAGTTGATGAAATTGTTAGATATGTGTGGCCATAATGTTCAAGATGGAACCAAGTGGCCAATAGTTGAAAAATTGTACGAGTGAATGGCCTAGAAAATATGGGTTTAGGTATGTGACTTATGAAAAATAAAATTGGTGATCAATGGCCTTGAAAATATCATGGTAAAGATATGTTTTATTGACTTTATAAAATTTGGGATATTGGCCTCTAGTAATCTCAACTAGACGTCAATGGCCCTTGACAGTCCAACCTTTTTTTATTCCCCTGTCAGTCTCATCTTTCAACTATTTTTCCTCCACCGGTCTTCAGTTAAAAAAACTTAACGGAGTAAGTTTCTTTTAGAGTTACAAACTGGCGTTTTAGGGCTTTTGATCAGAACGAGGATACGAGTCTATTGATATAAAACTTACCTCGAAACGATGCTCCAAACGACTTGATTTTTGTTAATCGGAAGTTTAAACACTCGAATTGAATCACCGTTTTCGTCGTTTGGAGCACAATTTTAAGGTAAGTTTTACACCATTTGACTCGTATCCTCATTCTGATAAAAAACCCTAAAATGTCAGTTTGTAATTCGGAAAAAACTTAATTTCGTTAAGTTTTTTTAACTGAGGACCAATGGAGGAAAAATAGTTGAAAGGTGGGCTGTCAGGAGGAATAAAAAAATGTAGGACTGCCAATTGCCAATGACGTCTAGTGCATTCTAAAGTAATAATAAAATGTTAGCACCATAGAGGCGTATAATTTGGTATATTCCAAAAGGTGAACTGATTAGATACTACATAAACATACAACTGATATATTTTATAGAAATAAGCTATTTTAAGTAGTGTCAAAGCATATATAATGATCCATTTAAAGAAGTAAATATTATAAACCACTTAAGGAGTAAGTTTTAGTAGTTGGATCCATCACATTTTTTTGTGGGTCACGTAAAATTTATGACATGGATCCATCACATTTTTTGTGGGTCACGTAAAATTTATGAGATGTAAGGTAATGAGTGTAATGTGTCAAAATCTCAACATGTTGTAAGGCTACAGGGTGTGGTAGGGCTTTATCACGCCACCTCAGCGCTACCTCACCGCTATGTCACACAAGGGGTTTTAAAGTCACTTCCTTTAACTTGCATGCAATGGTTTAAAGCCCCATCATCATTACCTAATTATTTTTTTATTTAAATTTAAACATTGTTTAATTTTAATATATTAATTTAGAACTCATAATTTAAATAATAAAAATAAAATGAAGTATCTGGTGCAACACCTAATAAAATAGTGTTACTAAAAATAATAATAATAATAACAATAAAAATTATAAACTGTAAATAAAAAAATAATAATAATAAATTGTAAATAAAAAAAATAATAATAACAATAAATAAAAAATACCTTCACATAAATTTTCAAGACAATCACGACAGCTTCTGGCCGACATCCTTAGACTGTGGGGTATGGTGGGGCGTGGGTTGGGGGCATGATGCGACACGTGGTGTATGGGGCACCCAAGACCAAAAGCCAATTTCAAAGGGGTATGGTGGGGCGTGGCTGGGGTGGCGTGGAAGAAAAACTAATTTCAAAGGGCTAATGCTCTTGGCCAATGAGGTTCCGCCATGTCATGTGGGTAGCCCCGCCCAACGCCCGGGCTAAAACCTCAGCCCAAGGGGCCACGCCGAAACCCAAGCCCACCCGGGGTGGTGACTTGGGCATTTGTATTTGTACCCAACTCACGCCCCAACCCCCGCCCCATACCCCATAGTCTTAAATATTCATCCCACGCATCACTCGTTGCGTCGTACGCTAGTTGCCTAATTGCGGCAGTACACTTTTGTATTCCAGAGAAACTAATTTTACGACTACCACTTTCTCTGTGTGAAAAAAGGGAATTCGCCCGCAAGATTATTAGAAATTTATAGGAAAAGACGACGGCTCATACAAAACCTACGCCTAAATTGTTAATCATCGTACAACAGATTTTCTCAAAAATAATCTTGCATTAAACGTTCATGAGCATTTAACCGATCTCATTCAAGAGTCGGTTGTCTAGTACGCGATGTAGAGGATTGGGTTTCTTCTCACAAATAATTAATCGTCTCCTGCGTCACTGCGATAATTATATTGTCAAGAACACCGTCGGATGAAAAGCTCGACGAATCGGATGACATTCTTAAAAATGATTGGATAGAATTTATGTGTTTTTTTGTGATTGGTGTTTGTTTTAGTTTGTGATTGGTGTTTATGACATTTTTGTATATATATTTGAATTAAAAAAACTTTTTTTTAAATGAACGTTGCATAACGGTCATATTTGACCATTCACTTCGAAATTGCCAATTTTGTTCCGTTAGCACAATCGCGAAGACTGTACAGCGCCCCTCATTTAATTTGTACAGTGTGGTCCATAGCGCCCCGAGACGCTAAAATAGGTGATGTGGTGGGGTGGCGTTTAGCCACACCCCTGCCTAACAAAATTGTGATTCTACTTTGAAAAGGTGATCAAGTGTCCCATGCCTGAATATAATTTTAAAATATATCGACTTTTGGATGCATGTGAATTTAATGTTTAAAGGATTATTAACTATTTATTCGGTACACACATTAAGAATGTAGTTAATAAACCTTTCTAGAAACTTGAAAATAGTATTTAACAAAATGAAGTGTTTTGGTAAAAGGTGTACGGTCGATTCACGATTACCTCAGTTGAAAATGTGGCACATCTTCTACATGGCTTTATAGCTTAGTGGTATTTTAGGGGTGTGATAAGACTTTGGGACCAATAGGTTTTGGGTTTGATTCCCACAAGGGGGTTTTTATTTATTGTGTTTCCTCCTGAATTGGTGTATAGGCACTATGCCTAGTAAAGATGGATATGATCGGGTGGTTCCGCTAGTGGCACGATGATACTCCAGTTGTCCGTCAGCGATCTAAATTTGCCGTTCAAAAAAAAAATGTGGTACGACAGTGATCTAAATTTGCCGTTCAAAAAAAAAATTTGGCACAACATACACCATTAGTGGCGGAATTAGCCTATTAAATCAGGGGTATCACAAAAAAAGTTTATCGTGTAATTATACAATATTAAAAAAGACAAATACCTAATAGATTTGTCCTCTTCTTTTTTTCGTAGCTTGAAATCGTTCCATCACATCGTTATCTTTTACTTTATAAAAAAAAAATCTCCTTCGACCGCACAAACCACGCTATTGTTCAAAAAGATTATTTTATTATTTGGGCTTTATTAGTTATTACAATTTGGGCTTAATTATCATAAAACTAATTATTTGGGCTTAGTTATTAAACATGTTTTAGGCTTAATGAATAATATCAAGTTTTATAATTTTCTCTTAGATGTATCCTTATATATGTTTAGGGGTATCTTATGTATAAAAAAAAATACGCTGCAAATACGGGGTTGAGCGATAACCTGTGCTACGACTAATTATACATTGGTTCCACCCATGTATACCATGGTTGGTTCAAGGTTGGATTGTAGATGACAACATGTTTTCTTTTGAATTTTCTAAGTGGTACAACAAACATATTGTATTTCTAAATTGTAGAAAAAGATAACATGGTGGAACATAGGTCGTATTTTTCCTAGTATTTTTTATAAAATATTTTAAATATAAATTATGGTTAGAAAGATTAAAGATAAAAGATATTTCATTGATATTATTAAATAATAGTTATCTCATGGACAACTTTATCACTCTAGTCTCGTTATATATGATCCATTGTTTTGGTATTTCATAAAGCTTATAAAACTAATTATTGTAGAGATTATGCCTTTCATTAAGAGAACTAAATATCATGTTTATTATACAGTTAGTTTTGCCAATGATATCTTGGCATAGGTGTTTATCCCCCACCACATTGGTGCGGGTTTAAATCTTACAAAATGGTTTATAGTTGGATTTAAAAGTAAATTTTAAGGTTTTGTGTGTTTGTTGTTTAATATGTATTATAAATGATACGATGGCAGTGTTATATTAGGGTTTCTTCCTTATTCTTAGGAGTACATGTCGTCGTTGTCGCCGTCATCATACTCAGTAAATCCCACCAATAGCAAAGCTAATGTAGGGTCTGTGGAGGGTAGATGTAGACAGTCTTATCTCTACCCCGTAGGAACAGAGAGACTGCTTCCAGTGAGTGATGCGTGTGAAGTGTCGTTAGTTTTTAATGTATATGTTAAGCCCTTTTTAACACTTTTTAGCCAAGTTTTAAATTTATACAACACGATATTTACTAACACTAAACACACATATGGGCAAGTGCACCCATCGTGAGCGTAGTATAGTGTTGGCAAGACACCGAGGTCGTCCAAGGATACAAGAGCTTTTAGTACCGGTTTATCCTCAACGTCTAATCAAATCAAAAGTTTAGAAAAATGTTTTAAACTAAGAAAATAAAAACTGACTAAAATGCTTAAAAATAAAAATAAAAGAAAAACAAATAGACAAGATGAATCACTTGGCTCCGACTCGTGTTTAGTGTAACCTTTGATTATTTTCGCACTTTTGCACTATTTAAGAGATTATCTTAGTTATTGTAGTAGGCCCCTCTTTTGGATGTGACGTTACCCTCAACCCAGTAGTTTGAGTCAGCAGGGATACAATCCTAAAAGGTTGGATTATTGAAAGAAAACTAATTAAGTTATTAATGCATATTGTGGTAGGCCCCTCTTTTGAAGGCGACGTTACCCTCGGCTAAGTAGTCTGAGTCAGCAGGGATACAGTCCTAAGTAGCCGGGTTAAAGTTTCAATAGTAGTTTAACTTATGAGGGGATCAAAGAGTTTGAACCCCCCGCCATCCAATACCGTTAAGTATTGAAGAAGGTCCTACTAAATTTGACCCAGGTCCTTTGAAGGATCTATACACTGAACAATGGCAAGACTCTTACCAAACCGTTCCCTTAACCCCCGACCAGGTAGCCAACATACCTCCATATAGACCGTGGAGATATGAATTGTGAAAATCTTTTATTTTATATAGACAGTAAAATAATGCCAAGACACCACGGACAAACGATAAGGAAAAATCACCTTCAACATAAGAAACTAGTTATTAAGTCATTAATACATAACCAATTAAAAAGTGCGAAAATATTAAAAATAAAAAGTATTACACTAGACACTTTGTCTTCACCAAGTGATGTAAGAGACTTAGGCAAACATGACCTTGATTGTCAAGAACTCTTACGATCAATCTTGGATCCCGAGACGACTCACACACTCTATGATGGACAATGGATGATGGTGGTGGATGATGGTGTTATGGTTGTGGTGGGTGGTGGGTGAAGTGTGAGAGAGGTGGTGTACCAAGGGATGGTTTGAGTTTGAGCCAAGCACTCCTATTTATAGGCTGAACAGAAGCTCGGGCACGGCCCCGTGTCCACATCCTTCTCTGTCTTCATTAATTGCTCTTGTCTGTATTAGTTGACCACAGCCCCGTGTCCGCTGGGCACGACCCCGTGTGCAGAAGCATATCTGTACTATCAAAATTTGCCTGGATTCTGCGAATCTTATAGTTGACCACGGCCCCGTGTCCGCTGAGCACGGCCCCGTGGTGGGCGATGGAAGCTTCTACAACTTTGTCTTTTATGCTGACACTTGGGCACGCCCCCGTGCTCATTGAGCACGGGGCGTGTTCAGCCTTCTGTTCTCTTGTTTTGCTTGGGAAGATGCTTTCGGGGAGGTCGGGCATGTCACGTTTGTTCTTTTTCTTGTTTTTATGTTAGATTTAGCTGTCTTTTTGCTTCTTTTGTTAATTTGAGCTCATTTAATCCTGAAAATACAAAAGGAAGACAAAAGCACACTTTTTCCAACATTTAGTACTAAAAAGGGTTAGTTTTATGCCACAATTGATGTAATTTATATGTTGCATTTTGCACACATCAGTGAGACCCCTGGCTCGATTGTAGTTTTGTATCAAGCCTTGGACCTAAGACACATAACACTCAAACAATCGGGACAAAGACTGATTGGTGCATCTACCCCCGTGTCTTTCAACTATCAACGTTACCACATGATGCATGTTTAATCATCCGCCGTTTTTAACGTTATTCTTAGAAGTACATGTAAATGTAGAAATTACTAAAAGTTTTCACTATATATTTCAAATTGTGTTCATCACCATATCAAGAATGCTATCACTACTATCTTCGTCTATTTATTCTATAGTTTGGAACTTTGATCTTCTAGGTCACCCTGGGTGTGATCATATCATGTGGTTTTGGGGTGGGCTTCTAGAAGTTTTCCAACTTATATTTTATAAGATTCAATAATTTGTGGGGTATAAACATCCAAACTTGATACAAAGGGCCATTTCGTTAGATCAATTACAAACTTTATCATGACAACCTTATCTCATTGTTTTTTTCTTTTGACTTCAATTCCATTATTAAACATCACATTTTGAAGCAAACACATTAGAAAAGTATTTTACCCTAAAGTGTCTTTACCTTTTTTTGAAATTATTTTCGAATCATGAATCTCACTTTGTAATGGCCGACAAGACGATATTGGATTGAAATGCAACTACTTTTTTTTATAGTAGTCGAAGCATCTAGCGATACTACAAGAACTTTTTAAGTAGAGTGTTACAAATCTTTAACGACCCTAATAACACCAATTTAAACAATAAATCATAGGAAAACTCTTCCTTCAAAGAATCCAACAAGAAAACAGTTATATTAAAAGGATTTTTTGAAAAGATACCATGAGCCCATGAGTTCCAATGGGGTCATCATCAAAGAAGTTTTTGAAAAAAGCTTCAAAAGATTAAAAAGTAAAAGTTCATGGGCCAACACATGTAAAGTAAGCCAGACACAATTGAAAAGATGTGAAAAAGAAGAGGGGTTAAAGTGGGGTATTGCTGAAGTCGAAGGGGGCAGGTCTCATCAAATGTTTGGTTACTTTTATATGTGGAAATGGGTCCTTACACTTTGGACATAAGTACATTGTTGCCCCAAAACTTGTGTTGAAGTTAGACCACCAAGCAATGTTTTCCTAATCAGACTGGTTATTAAACCGCCTTTTCGGTTCATTGGCTCTGAACCACACAAGAAACGGGTAGCCTAATTAAATTTAGAGAATATTACAATAACAAACAAAATATAAACAATATATTAAATTGAAAGTTTGAGACAACAATTTATTTTTGTTATTTATATATATAAAAAATTAAAAGATATCTATTTTTTTCTTAAAAGAAAAACAAATAAACGAACTAATAAATAAAAAAAGATTTGAGTAAATTTAAGTACTTCAATTGTATTTTTTTTTTTTCAGAATGACAATCTCACATAAGCACATACTAACTAATCGTACTCTTAAATCTACAACTTTTGAACATAACACAAGAAATTATTAAAAGTTTAAGCTTTTATCCAATGGTAATGGGTTAATTTATAACCTTCATAAAAGAAGTAAACTTAGCTATGTATTGGTCGGATTCCATTAACACACCAAGAGGCTGTTTGTTTACCTCTTACTGATTCAACACTTATGGTTCAGACTGTTCGTTTCACAAGCAGATGTCTGAATGGTTCAGACATTTGCCTATGAATGCTTAAGATTTATACAGAGTCTGAATGGTTAAGACATCTAATCTGAATTGGTCAGACATTTGCCTCTAAACGGTTAAGCATTATACAGTCTCTTAATGGTTCAGACATCTTACTGGTTCAGCACTTAATGGTTCAGATCTTTTACTGATTCAGCACTTAACCATTCATATGTTGCTAAACAGCCCCAAAATCTACTAGCCTGACCCAATGATCCAAAAAAAACTACTAAAATAAAACCTAGTACAAGCCACTAAATCTGGTTATTGGTTAAAGTGTTAAACCACTAACTGCCTGAACGGGCCCGTGCATACATAAGTGCTGAACCGGACAACCATGAAATTGCGTCTACGGCTAAGTTGAATAATAAGCACCTCTTTTACATCAGTCATCATCTCAGGCTTTCCTAGAACAACATTAGTATCGGTATCATAAACGCTCTCTCTTTCTCTCTCTAAGATAGTGGTGAGGCTGCTCGACAATGCAGAATTAATTCCGATTAGCATGCAGGGACTTATCGATCAGTTCGTTGGACCTATCTAGAGTAGTCCGTACATTCTAATTAGTTTTCTTTCTCATCTATTCGCTCCTTGCACTATTCTTAGATCTCATTCTTCTTCCATGGATGTGGGGGATGAAGGAGAGAGGTGGAACGACGTTCCGACGAGGAAAAAATACAAGAACTATGGGAAAGAGATATCAGGATACGTGAGGGAGGAATTACCAAGTTTTATATTACTAATCTTCCATTTGGCTGTAATACTTGGGACGTGGCCGATTTTGTCAAGGTATTTGGAGAAGTTTCGGGAGTTTATATTGCGAGGAAAAAAGATAAGGAAGGTAGAAGGTTCGGCTTTGTGAAGTTCAAAAATGTGGCTGATGTCAAGGAAATGGAAAGAGCGCTTAATGGTACTAAAATGGGAGGATTCAAGCTCATAGCCAACCTTGCTAGGTTCGCTAAAGAGAATGAACGAATCACTGGTAAGAAGATTGGCAACAATGATAAGGCTGGTAAGGTTGGTAAGGATGCTCGTCAGGAGATGAAGACTCATGGTAATGCTTTCGTCGATCAAGGAAATGGTAAGCTCTTCAAGGATCTGTTTAATAATCATCTTAATCCCCATGTCCCCGTCAATAAGGTGCCCTTTTCATCACTCCCTGACGTTGTTACGGTCTCGGATTCGAAATGTTGCATTGATATATCGGATGAGACTTCGGCCTTTAACGATTTGATTGGTTTAGCCTTAATCGGAAGATGTAAGGACCTTCGGATTTTAAGGAATTTGAACATGTTGCTGTCGGAGTGCAGAGTTAAGGGGGTATCGCTAAGTTATTTGGGTGGTCTTTCAATGCTCCTTAAGTTTGAAGACGAAGATAGTTGCAACACCTTTCTGGTGGATCACAATGTTTGGAAGGATTGGTTTGCGAGCCTTGATGTTTGGAACTGTCAATCCCTCCCCTTCGAACGCCTTGCCTGGGTCAGAATTCTTGGTGTCCCGATTCATCTTGCGGACAATGATGTCCTGAACAACATCGCAGAACACTTCGGCAAGATTGTCCATGGATCCCAGTTAGAGGCGAATGATCAAGATTTATCGGTAAGCTGGATTGGCTTACTGGTCGGAGACGGCACGAGAATTCACAATTATGTTACGTTAAGATGGAAGGAAAAACAATACAGAGTATGGATTGAGGAAGATATGAGCGACTGGTACCCAGATTCTGTTGGGAGGGTGTCTTGTCAAATCGACGTTTCGAAGTCACCAGAGAATTTCAGTTCCGGTAACTTTCAGAATGCTAACAGTCCTATTGGGACAGAGAAGGAAAACCAATCGGTGGGAAAGGGCAATGGAAGGTCGGGTGAGGATACCGATGTCACACGTGGAGAACCTTTTATTCCCTCTGAGCCGAACGTTAATTTTATGGGAAAGGTTGTTTCTGAATCTCTGCCTAACATTAAAGAGCCGCCTTCTCATTCGCGTGGGACCCAAGATTTAAATAAAGGTGACAACTTTACTAGGAATGGTATTGTTTATTTTAATTCAGCAGACCATTCAGGTAGGCCCAAAAAGGATAGGACTCAAAGAAGGCCCAAGTTTTTAAACCTAAGACAAGGAAGAAGGTCCAGTCCAATTTCGGAGGAAAGACCCAGGAAGAGGCCAAGGGATAGTGGGGAATTTAATTTTGACCTGAATGTCGACCTTAGAGATAAGTCTGATTCTTTAAACCAAGACATAGGAATGGGAGATTCTGGGGAGATGAGACATGATCAAAACTTCGTGGTCAATAGGGATCATCAGTTAGCAACCGATGGGTTAATTAATGTTGATGAAGTTCCGGATGCTGAGGTAGCCCTGATTTCAGATGAAGTGGAGGAGATAGCAAACACCTTCGGCGCTCAGGACTCAATTGAGGTCGAAGCAACCCTTAGAATTGGGAAACTAATTGGAGTTAATCTGGACAACCATAATGATCTTGTGATTGATGCAATCAGAGGAGAAGGTATGTACAATGTTCCCCAATGAATATTTTATCTTTAAACATCAGAGGTTTGAATGGGGGAGTTAAAGCGAATTGGGTAAAAGATTTAAGATTTTCACACAAAATCGGGGCTGTTGCCCTCTAAGAAACTAAAGTGGAGTCGGTCTCGAAGGCAGATCTGGTAGGTTTTTGGGGGAATAATAACTTCGATCTATCATATGCGGCTTCTGTGGGCATGTCTGGAGGGTTGATTTAGATGTGGGATCCAAGTATTTTTAAAGTTGTCAATACTGTTCAAAGCAGGTGTTTCCTTATTGTTAGAGGGTTATTAGTTGGAAGTGGGATTCCGCTGAATCTCATAAACATTTACGCCCCTCAAAGTGTCGTGGCTAAGCGTCAATTATGGGAGGATATTTCTATTCAGATTGATGCATATGATGGTAAATCGATGTTAGCGGGGGATTTCAACGTTGTTCGTTCCACGGAGGAAAGGAAACATTCGAAGTTTAAAGTCATTTGTGCAGAGAACTTTAACAAATTTATCTATGATAATGGGCTGTTAGAATTTCCTTTGCAAGGTCGGAAATTTACTTGCATCAAAGACAACGGTAGGAAACTCAGTAAATTGGATCGGTTCCTGGTTTGTTCTGAATTTTTTAATGGGTGGCCACAATCATGTGTGCGGGTGCTTCCTGGTAGACACTCGGACCATTGTCCTATTATATTGGAGGTTGTAGATCTTAAGTTTGGCCCACGTCCGTTTCGGGTGTTTAGTTCATGGATTGGTCAATCGGGCTTTGAAGAAGTTGTTAAGGAGGCCACGGAGAGCTTCGAGTTGTGTGATCCTCCGGGTGTCAGTCTTACAACCAAATTTGCCCATATAAGAGCTTGTCTTAAAGTGTGGATGGACGAGTTCTTGTCTAAAGAAACGGAGAGTGTGAATTTGGCTTTGGAGGAATTAGAGGCTCTGAAAAAAGTCATGGAAAGTAGGGATCTTACGGAAGATGAGGAGTGGATTATGGCGGAGAATAGAAAAATTGTGAAGGATGCAGACTACAAAAAAAACGCGGACCTTAAACAAAGATCCCGGTTGAGATGGGCCATAGACGGTGACGAGAACTCTAAATTTTTTCACGCTTTGATAAACAACAGGAAAGCGTCGAATGCAATACACGGGCTTAATATTGATGGCGCTTGGTGCTCCAAACCGAGTTTGATTAAGAAGCAGGTTCTATCTTTTTTCCGTGACAAATTTAGAGAAAATGCGCCTAATAGACCGGAGTTGGACTGTTAAAACATTAAGAAGATTTCGGATCTGGACCGTAATGTTTTGATTGAACCGTTTCTGGAGCAAGAAATTAAAGACGCAGTTTTCGATTGTGGAGACGAGAAAGCCCCAGGTCCGGATGGGATGAACTTCAGATTCATTAAGCATTTTTGGAATTTTTTCAAGGATGACTTTCAGAGGATTTTTGATTGGTTTTACAACACAGGAGAGATTGCTTTAGGTAGTGGAGCCTCGTTTATCGCTCTAGTGCCTAAAGTCAAAGACCCGGTTTCTTTAGTTAACTACAGACCGATAAATTTGGTGGGGGTTATTAGTAAGGTAATTTCTAAAGTGCTTGCCAATCGTCTAAGGTTAGTGCTTGATGGGGTTATCTCGGAGAATCAGTCGGCTTTTCTTAAAGGTAGATACATCTTGGATGGTCCTCTCATTGTAAATGAGATTATTTCGTGGAAAAAAAAAAAGAAAAAGGAAAAGGCGTTCATTCTAAAAATTGATTTTGACAAGGCGTACGATAATGTGAACTGGAACTTCGTAGTGTATATTCTTCAACAGATGGGTTTTCATGAGAAATGGTGTTATTGGATAAAGGGTATTCTGAAATCGGCTAACTCTTCGGTATTAGTTAACGGCTCGCCCACTTTCCCATTTAGATGTGAAAAAGGTATGAGACAAGTAGATCCGTTGTCTCCTTTTCTTTTTTTGGTCGTGATGGAAGCTCTTTCAACTATGTTGTCTAATGCTAAGAACGCGTGGGTAATTAAAGGAGTCTCGATTCCTAACAATGGGCCGGATATTGCTCATCTCCTGTACGCGGACGATGCTATCGTCATGGGTGATTGGTCTAGAAGTGAGCTTGTTAACGTTGTGAGAATTCTCCGGTGTTTCTTCCTTTGCTCCGGTCTCAAAATTAACATCGACAAATCCTATCTCTATGGCATTGGAGTGGGTATGAGCGAGATAGGGGATTTGGCTAGTATAGTTGGATGTAAGCACGATTGTCTTCCTTTCAAATACCTTGGTCTCAAAGTTGGAGCTAACATGAATAGGGTCTCAAATTGGCATCCGGTTATTGAAAGTTTTCGTGCCCGTCTCGCTAAATGGAAGTCTAACCTTCTCTCGATTGGTGGAAGAGTGGTGTTAATCAAGTCGGTTTTGGAAAGTCTCCCTACATATTACTTTTCTCTTTATATGGCTCCTAAGAAAGTCTTATCGGATTTAGAAGCCATGATAAGGAAGTTTCTTTGGGGTGGCGCCAGGGAAGAAAAAAAGATGCATTGGGTAGCTTGGGAGAAGGTCTCTAGTCTTAAAAAAAACGGAGGTTTGGGATTAAGTAAGTTAGACGTGGTCAACAAGTCTTTACTTTCTAAATGGGGACGGAGGTTCAAGACGGAAGAGAACAATCTATGGAAAAAAGTTATCGTTGCCCTTCATTCTTGTAGATCGGGTTGGGATGTTATTCCTTTCAAAAAAAGTCTCTCCGGTGTTTGGAACAATATAGCTAAGAATTTCCTTAAAACAAAGGTGGAAGGTCGTCCGCTCGGGTATTTCATGAGAGGTTCCGTTGGCAATGGAGAGGATGTGGCATTTTGGCATGACGTGTGGCTCTTGGAGGATCCTCTTATGTTAGTTTTTCCAGATCTGTATAGCAAAGAAGCAGATAAACGGTTGACGGTTGCCAACAGGTTTAAAATAAACAGTAATGGGGACCGATATTCTTGGAGCTGGGTTTGTGATATGTCAAACCCTGTTTTAGCAGCTAGTTTCGAGCAGTTAACAGGCTATCTTGACAACGTTCATTTATCAACCGGGAAGGATCGGTGGAAGTGGTCCTCGGCTGCGGATGGTTTATTCTCGGTCAAATCGGTTAAACACCTTCTGATCGGAAATCAAATGCAGGAAGAATGTTTTGTTTTGGATTGGTGTTCATGGGTCCCTGCCAAAGTAAATATTCATTCATGGAGATTGGAGCAGGATAAAGTGGCAACAGCAGCAGCTTTGAGCAGAAGGAACGTGGGTATTGGTGATCTGGCCTGTCCTTTCTGTCTCGCTGCGGATGAAACGGCTGACCATCTCTTTATAGCTTGTTTCATCGCTGCAAATGTTTGGAATGGAGTTAGTAATTGGTGCAATATCCCTAACATATTCGCCTTTTCGATCCGCGACTTGTTTACGTATCACATTGACTGCGGGTTATCGGAGAAGAAAAAGGAGGCGGTTCAAGGCATTATCATGATTACATGCTGGATTATTTGGCGCACTAGGAATAAAGTCAATTTTTCAAGTGGATCGTTTAACATCAATAGTATTGTTAGCGAGATAAAGGCTTTAAGTTTTTTTTGGTTTTCGAATAGATCAAGGTATAAAGATGTAGAGTGGAGGGATTGGATGTCGTTTGTAAATATGTAAGTTTGTATTGTGTTGGCGGCCCTGCTTGAGTCGTCGTTTTTCTGTGAATGAAGTTTACCTTTCAAAAAAAATCTCAGGCTTTCCTAGACTAAGATAAGAAAATCGAATATTTTTCCTAACATAACAAGAGACACGAAAGCCCATTTAAAAAAAAAAAATTCATATAAAAGACGATATTTATATGAATTATTATATACAGTGATAGAAAAAATTGCTAATCTTCTGATGTGTGTTTAAACTACAAATAATATTGTTTTAATTAAATTCCATAAATTTACTAGTATTTTAACTTTGGGGATATGATGAACCGTAATTATTTTTTATATCTATATTTATATTTATATCTATATTTGTGTTTATGTTTATATTTATATAACATTACATTATATTTATATTTTTATTTTCATTTGCATTTTCATTTTCAATATCTACAAAGAACATGGCGGTAGGGGTGCTAAACGGGTCGTGTTCGCGGGTTGGCGGGTTCAACCCGACCCGAACCCAAAAATTTTACATAAACCCAAACCCGACCCGAACCCGAAAATCGTATCATACATATGAACCCGAACACGACCCGAAGTTTCATGGGTTGACCCGAACATGACCCGTTTAACCCGAATTTTTTAATTTTTTTTTAATTTGTATATTAAATTACAATTTACTTAAAAACACAAATGTATATAATAATATCATAGTTGTTGTAAAACTAGTCTAATAGCAAAGAAGAAGAAGAAAATAATAGGGAGAAGAGATCTAATCTTTCATTGATTGAGATATCTATTACAAGAGATACAAAAGACTATATATAATTGAGGAAAACTTGTGGAACAAGCCTAATCTATTTTAGGTGTTGATAACCACATTAATAATAAATATATTCATAACACTCCCCCTTGGTTATCAACATAATACGCTTGATGCTGCCTCGTTAAAAACCTTGCTAAGGAAAACCCGGTGGGACAAAACCATAGCTAAGGGAAAAAGAGTGCAGCGTGTAATGCGCATTATCTCCCCCTGATACTTCTGGATCAGGTATGTTGCCTCATTAAAAAAACATTACTAAGAAAACCCATTGGGATAAAACTTAGTTAAGGGGAAAAGAGTGCAACTTGAATAAATCTCCCCCTCATTATAATATGTATCCTTTAAGTAAAGTGTGTTTATCATCCTTGAAAGTTGCTCAAAACTTTTGTAGAATGATTTGTCGTTTGATGCCTTAAAGTGCAATCCTTTATATTGAGTAATGTTGTAAAATCTTCTTGTGAGACTTCTAGTGCTTCCTCTTGCGAACAAATACCATAAGATCCAAGACTATTTGTGTTACATTCTTTATAACTACAAGACTAACAGAACTAGCTTTCATGGGTTAGTAAAATATAGACACATATCATTCTTACCTTTAGGGTATCGACATATCTGCTTTACCATTAAAATGTCTCCTCATTGGACATGTGCTATATCATGTTGATAGATTCAAATAAAAAACATACATTATCATGCATAGCTAGAAAGTTAAGTTAATGCACAATTGCACTTTAGCCATGGTACTTTTGAAATGAGAATCTCTACTTTGGTAGGAGATGATAATAATCATTTCTTATAGAAAGTGTCTGAACAACCTTTAACATACTATAAGGTTGAGCTCTGTACATACTAAAATGTCCCACTAACACCTTCTAGATGTAGTTTGATAGATGAATAAAAGTATGATTACAAATATACTCGAACTGCAAGTCGAGTAATAATTAAACTGTGCTAGGGTCATTAAAAAAAAATTCCCCTACTAAAAGTTCGTCAGTTTCTCTTGATGATGCTCAGACATCATCACCGTAAATTGCGATTATAGTGAACTTTTAAGAAAGAACATTTGATAAAGATGGATAATATTATCAAACTTATATTGCTCTTTATCAGAATATATCATGAGTTGTACAACACTCAACTTGACTATTTTAGTTCATACTATCTTTAACTTTATAAAGATACATTCATGAGAACTTGAAATTAATGCTTCAGGCATTTGCAATCATATACATACTTCTTTCAACTTTGAAAAACAATGTATGTGCATTCACTCTTTAGGAGTTCTATTACATATACATCCTCATTGATTTCTATATCATATGCAAGGATGTCTTGAATATTTAATCCATATTGTACCATGCTTATACATTGTACATTAAGATGCCATAATAACTAGGCACACGTTTTCTATGTATAGTTATTGGTGCACAAGAATTACATCCTTATGATGTTTCAACTAACCTTATAAGCACTTAAATGCTTTACGATACTCATCAGGGGTTCCAATTATATTCAATGTATTCAAATATGAATTTGTATACAACGATCATATCGTTCTCGAGAACTCATTTTACATGATTTTTGATAATTCAAATCCTTGAGAGACTTTCATGTAAACTTTTAGTATCAAGTGATACATAACATTTATAAGACGCATATCAATTATCTCTTTATATTACCAGACTAATAAAATATTGGAAAGTCATTACATCCACCACTAGAGAATGTGTCTCATTATAATCAATCATGGGTTTTTGCGAAAATCCTTGTGCACCATATTTGCCTTATCTCATTTAATTTGATTTTCACATGATTCGCATAAAAGCCCCATTAATATCCAACATACTTTACAAATTTAGTTGTATGGACTGTTGGTCCGAAAACTTTCCATTTCATTAGAGAATTTAAATCTGCCATACTTTGCGTCTTTCCATTTTGGCCAATCATTTCTGTATTTTCATTCATAGGCAGGTCTTAAATCTTGATCCTCGTCGTTTCATCATTTCAAGCGTGACATTATATACAAAAGTATAACGACGTCGATTTTTATTTCGATTCCATACATATCTTAGACATGATACAACTTATCAAAATCTCTTTATTTTCAGGTACCTGAGGTTCTTCTTGAACCATCATGTCTACTATCTCTTCAAGAGATTTTATTACAATAACCTCGACTTGACCATGTTAATTACTTGCTCCAATTTTCGAGGAATTTTATTATTGGAATCAACTAGTCTACCACGCTTTAGGCGTGCAATAGACTCATTACAAAACATGTGGTTGTCCTCTTGGGACACAAATATAACTGGAGCATAAGCAGTTGATTATGTGACTTACTTAGTCACTTTATTTAGGTCAGTGAACTTGTCTGGTAATTTGTTCTTTAATATTGGTAAATGAATTATACTTTAAACTTCTAGGTCATATTTTATAGTATGAGGATCAAGATGACATGATATTTCATTTCACTTTTCAGTTTCCAACTGCTTGTTATCTCCCCCTAATGTTGGGAATATTCATTCACTAAAGTGAAAACCAATGAGCCACAAACAAATTTCTCAGTAATGGCTTTAAGTATTCAATCATAGACGATTATTTATACCCAACATATTCTCAAAATTTTTAGAAGTCTCATCTTTGTGCGGTGTGTTGGATGGGTTTCAATATATGTCGCAAAACCAAAATCTTTGGTGAGACTTCTTTGGTTCCTGACCAAAAACCAACTGTATGGGGAGAACTATAACATATTGGCTTGGTGTGAATTAATGGTACTATATGTAAAATTACATGTACCTAAATGAACTTTTGCTCCTCTCATGATCATTGGCTTTGTAATCAATAGTAGACGTTTGGTAATCATCTCAACAATAACACTTATTCTAATGATTGTTAATAACTTGGAAATCATATTCATTATTACCAAATAAATATACTAATCTGGATTAATATGCTTGCTATCACATTAGCTAAGCACCACAATCACACAAGCTTCAGGTTGTGGATTTGATTACCATTTAGACGATGCATCGATTTAAAACACTAAATGATATCATGTTGGGATATGCATATCCCTTAATCACTTCCAGAATATTTAGGGATACACACCCTTAATTGGCAAATACATAATATCTCTTAGAGAGCAAACATTACATGTTATCAGTTAGAAGAATCTTCAAGTTTTTCATTATGTTTCACATCATCATTGACTCGGTGTGGTCTAACCGGTCATGCCAATTAAGTAAATAATCATGATCCATAAACCTCTGGTTTATGATCGTATATGTATCACTTGCACTTATGCTAGTACAAGACGTAAGAAACGAGATAATTATGTATATCATTTGAAAGTATCATGTTATATCACGGTCATTATTTCCACATATCATTCTTATATTATCACTCCCTTATTTTGCCACTTGTGGTGGTCAATCTCATTATTAACTTGGCTATTGTTATAATTTCTAATGGTCGATCTCATTATTACAATGACCGTCATTGCAATTTTCTCAATTATGTCTATGATCATGACATTTTTAATGATCGTTATATAATCACATTCACTTGAGAGAATGAAGTAAAATCTAAGAAATTTCATAGATTTTCAGTCGCACGGTATGAAACATTTAAAACTATTTATACTCTCTTAATGATATTGCTACTTTAGGAGCATATCTTACGTGTGATGAAAGGAAAACCTTTATCTAGTTTATCCTTTAAAACAATCTTTTATTCACGTGATATATAGTTAGAAATCATTTAAATAATAAAGTGATGTACGAGTAATAAATCTTACGACTTTCTATAAATTGATAATAAGATTAGGGAGTGTGACAGTTCGGGTGTCATATATTAGCATATTTATACCATTTATGATAACGATGATAAATCTCAACTTTATTTAGTTGTTTTCAATATTATCTAGTCTAGATAATAAACGATTGCACATAAAAGATATATAAAGCCACAATAGCTATAATATACTCAAAGTTAAATTGTGCCAAAGGTAAATATAACATGTCACCATATAAAACAAACTATGCTAAAAACACTAAGATATAAGATGTTTTTCTTTCATCAATCATAAGCATATAAATACATACACATATACATTGCACAACTTTTATCATATGCATACAAACACATCTCCATACATACATTTAAAGCATACCTTCAAAACTTTTACCATGTAACAAGTTTTTAACCTTATTAAATAAGGAAAAAAAGGTATTGTGTCTAAAACCTCTTTTGGATGTTTAGGGTATCTCTAAGAGCACAATTATGATCATGAATGAAAATAAGGCATGACCGAAAATAAGGCTTTCTTGTTTATTGGCAATCAGTTGTGTACTATTAATAAGTACAATTATATAACAAATATAACAATAATCTAAGTAGTGTATAGATTCTAGCGTATGATAGAATTATGTAAAAACATATGAAGTTAGTGAATGAAGCATGTGTAAATGGAGATCTATCTTACATTCACTTTGTCAATATCATATTTATATCAATTTATCAAGATTCAATTTAGCATGTAAATCGACAAATAGGGATACATATTGGAGTACAAAAACTTGATAAATAAAGCGCAATAATAATATGTGTTTAATATGATAATATTCAAATAAAACTTATAAGAATACTTAAATTTAACTTCATAAATAAAGCATAAAAAAATATCAATAGTCATGAGCGACTAAATAAAAGTAGTAAATGTTAAATTATGTGCATGGATGGTGAAATCTTTTGACTATTAATTATTGTATTTACTAATCTAAATTCAAATAGTATATGATTGCAAGTAATGCTATGAAAAAACAGAAAATAATATATATATCCTAACCACTTCTCACTTATTTATAGCACAACCAGTTAATTTGCAATTGTTACGTTGCCATTAGACTAACTGGATGTTTAAACTTCATATTAACAAGTTAAGTACCGTGCTAGAGAACCAAATTAATCAATAAAAGATGAGTCTATTTGTTAATTATTTACTAGATAGTTGTAAAAGATTAGCGTATGAAGTTTCAGTTTAAATCCAATAATAATAACAGTTTATTTAATTGATAAAAGAGATCTAACAAGGAAGGGCAAGAAATTAGTTTCAACACTATATACCTTTATTTATATGGCAAAAGCTACCGTATATAAAGGGTTTAATATCAAAAGAATATCAAATATAATCAATTAGAGAAAGTAAAGTTTTACAATCAAAATTTTCAAGAAACCGTTGTGTTTCTCATCTATGATTAATTCTTTTGATACGTGGAGTTTTTTATTTTTGTCAAAATACGTTTTGAACATAATTAAATAAAATTTTATTAATATTGATTTCAAGCTACAGTTTAGATCCAAAAGTTAAATTTATGCTATTTGAAAATTCCTTTTCAAACCATCAAGGTGATACGTAGGATGGTTTTTGGATGTTAACAATAGTCATCCAAGAAATCAATACCATAAACTAATACATGGTTAATAAATAACGAAATCCCATGAACTAAATTAAAACTTACTTGTAACATAGTTTGATTGGGCATCTTATGATATCAGGATCCAACTCCAAGAGTAATTCGTGCTGATAACGTGTTGTAAAACTAGCCTAATAGCAAAGAAGAAGAAGAAAATAATAGGGAGAAGAGATCTAATCTTTCATTGATTGAGATATCTCTTACAAGAGATACAAAAGACTATATATAATTGAGGAAAACTTGTGGAACAAGCCTAATCTATTTTAGGTGTTGATAACCACATTAATAATAAATATATTCATAACAATAGTTAAATTATAAAATCTATGTTAATTTCTCTTTTTAAGTTATAATCATAGCATAAAATACACACCCCATTTAATTTATAACATAAAAAATATTGTAAAAAATATAAAATAGTATAAATGTGTTAAACGGGTCAACCCGCCAACCCGATCAGGTTGACCCGAACCCGACCCGTTAACCTAAACGGGTTTGCGGGTTCAACCCGAAATTGACTCGAACCCGTCTAGACTAAACCTAAACTCGCGAATTTCGTGTTAGGTTCATGTTGGGTTTTCGGGTCGTGTCAGAAATTCACACCCCTACATGGCGGTAATAGTGCTTGCCATCTACTGCCTCACATGGGCGGTAAAGGGAATAGTGTCAGGCAGCTGCCTGACACTCTATTATTGGCCCAACAAATTTACGATTTTATTCCGCTTTAAAATTACGATTTTGTCATCAATTAAAAATTATGTTTTTACCCCACTTAAAAATAAATTTACGCTTTTGCTCCCAGCTAAAAATTTCAATTTTGCCCCGTTTAAATTTACAGTTTTGCCGTTAGTTATTTTTTCTCCCAGCCAACTTACGATTTTGCCCTCAACTTAAATTTACATTTTCTTCATCATTTTTTGTTTGTTTTTCTGGTTAAATTAAAATTTTGCCTCCAGTGTAAAATTACAGTCATGCCATTGTTTTAGTTTTTTTTTATACTGTGTTAGTGTTTTGTTTTAATTGACTGTCTCGGTGTAATTTTTATTCGTGCCAGGCGGCTGCCTGACACACGCTCATTTGTCCTGAAAAAATATAGTTTTCCCACAGTTTAAAATTATTGTTTTTCCATCATTTTTTTAGCAAAAATATGATAATGGTTGACTCATTTGTCCTGGTAAAATTATAGTATTTCCATCGTTTTAGTTTTTTTAAGCAAAAATATGGTAGTGTTTTGTTTTAATTGGTTGACTCGATGTAACTTTTTGAGATCGTGTTATGAGTAGTATGTACAAGTAATCGAAACACAGTCATACATGTTACGAGAGATAAATATTCGACTTAGTGCCCCGCAATACAGGCGGGGCAAAAACTAGTTTACAATACATTTATCAATTTATCAAGTTGGATGAACAGTGATTTGAAACTCTGACTTTTTTTTGTTCTTTTTATTTTTTTTATAGAGTAAACTTTCGTTTTACTCCCTGTGGTTTGGTCACTTTAACGGTTTTGTCCCAAACCTTTAAAAATAGCCATTTTACTCCCTGATGTTTTGGTTTTGTTGCCAGTTTGCTCCCTGCGAGTAGCAAAATGGAAAAACAAACAATTTGGATGGAGTTAGAGGCGGGGAGCAAACTGGCAAAAAAAAAAAAAAAAAAAACCGAAACATCAGGGAGTAAAATGGCTATTATTAAATGTTTGGAGCAAAACCGTTAAAGTGACCAAAACACAGGAAACAAAACGGAAGTTTACTCTTTTTTATATTTTTATCCTTTACCTTTCGGCACTTACACTTACAAACCCTTAATTTTCTAAAGACTTTGTAACGAGTTTACTTGTTTATTTTTATGTAAGTGCCGTTATAAATTCAAGTTCATTTACGTTTCGATTTATTTTTTCCCGGAAAAATGAGTTGATTCAAATATAATATGTTCTTATGCTTATTATTATGCACATTTTCAGTCAGTTTACGTTTCGCCGTAAATTTTCTTCGGAAATATGTTGGGTCAAATATAATAAGTTTTCGTGTTTATTTTTATGCACGTTTTCAGTTGGTTTACCTTTTGGCGTAAATTACAATTAGCAAGTTGTGTGAATAGTGCTTTCATCATATTGGCTTTTTTTTTCTTTCTTGAGTTTTTGTTTTGGACTTTATTATTTTTATTTTTTACTTTTCCTAATGTTTAATGTTTTTGTTTTACATTCCTTTTTCATTAAAGTTATATTTAAGATGACATTTACGTTGTCATTTGCAAATAATTTAAAATCATCCGGCCTGTCCGATTTAAACTTATTTATAGGGTTTTTGGTTGATGTAAAACATGTGTCGATATTCTTTTAAGCGTATTTCCTTTGGTTGCTATACTGAACCAAAATAGATATCAACTGAACCCCGCAGCGTAGCACAGATAATCTTACTAGTTGGTTACAAAAGTGTGAAACTTAACTTTGACCTCATATTCAAAGGTAAAGTTTAGAAGGTGATTGCTAAATTTGAAAATTTAGACGCAAGAATGAACACAAGAACAAAGTTTAGGGACCCGTATGTACAAACTTTCCATTTCATTCCATTAAAAGAAGTTCCCACTAACAAAAATCTTTCGTATGTCTTTTGTTTGGCTTGCTTTTTCTTTCGTATGTTTTGTTTGGCTTGCTTTTTCTTTCGAATGTCTTTTGTTTGGCTGGCTTTTATGGGTCTACAACTTCAGTGAATCATAATCTGTTGGATCTTATTATCCACGTCATCATTAATCTACTTCAAACACGTTTTTATGCTAATATTTACATACTAAAATTTGTACAACTTTTAAGATATATATGATAGCTTAAAATTCGTATATTACATGAGTTGAATAAATGTTTAAAAAAATATATTTTGCAATACAGATATATTATAAATTGTAATGTGTATGTTTATAAAAAGTATTATATAAATCTAGGATCGGAATTTAAAATTTTATATTGCTAAAACACTTATACATATTTAATAGTTTAATAGGTTATAATAAGTGCATTATACAACTATTAAATATTTGTAAATCAATAATTGACGTGAATAATATTTTTAGTTACAAATTAAATCTTAAAGTATTATAATCTTTAAAAAAAATAAGGTTACCAATGCCAAAACTTATAATATCATGTCTTTTAAATCACTATTACCTAAACGTACAAGTATAAGTGTTTATCTGTAAATTAAAAACACAAATAAAATTCATGTCACAATAAAATAAATAAGCCTACGGATTTAAAATATAAATGAAGTTTACTAAGTTATTTTTTAAACAACATTTATTAAGTGTAATTACCTATAATCCCTTCCAAAAAAAAAAAAGAAGGCGTGAGAATTGGTGTACTTAAGCATAGAAATATTAGAGAGTTTAAATGAGAAGAAAAAAAATTGTAAGAATAGAAAATGTAACTTGAGCGAATATGAATGCTATATTTTATTGTTGTATCAAGGTTATTCTAATGGTGTATGGGTAATTTCAGTAAATTGATTACTTTATTGCTATCTATAGTTTAGCTAAATAAATTAAACAAATTGTAGGATACTTTCCATTAAATTTTCTTGAGAAATAATAGATGATTAATGTTAGTTTTGATATGTGAAAGATAAGTTTGATACATGTATAATAAATTTTCATATGTATATGTATAGGATAAACTTAAATATGTGTAGTACGATTAGTTTTAACAAATTTTCTAGAGAGATGACTTGTGTTTTTTTGTGAACGGCAAGGAACAGCGTGTCATCCACCGTGACATCGGGCGTTGTGGTCAAGGTCGACTACTCGACCGTCGCCAGCCTCTTGGCTCTCACAGATGCGCGGAAACCCAACCTCCACTCGCCCGAAGGCACGACAGTGGAATAATCGGTAAAATCTCGCCTCCCATCCAAGATGAACCGACGCCACCGTATTTTCCCTTCTCCTGGATGCCGCAGAAAATAATGGGGAGAGTGAGAGTCGAACATGGGTCACAAGGAACACCAAGTCTTTCCCCAACCACTCTACCACTACCTCATTGGCAGAGATGACTAGTGTTTGTTTCGATATATGTAGGATGAATTCCGATCTGTAGGATAATTTCGTAATCTGTAGCATAAAATGGATCTGACTAATTAATTAGAGAGAACAAATGATGGTTACATTATCTAAGGAATAATTAATGGTTACACCAAGATTATCAGGTTAATCCGTACATGTTAATCATACGAGTTTACTTTAATTACGTGCATCTAGACTTAATCATTGTTAATTGCTTCTTAAAAAGTTTAGCAAAGCTCTTTTCCAATACATAGGTTTGCATATGTTAATCATTTGATATTATCATATCATGTAACGATTTATACATTCAAAATGAACGTCGGTGATTATACGAGTTATTTTTAACAACTAGAATTGTTCCAATATGCTTAGAACATTTAATTAATGCCATTACTATGTGTTTTGGTGTGAAAAATATATAAAAACCCTAAATGGATGCTTTGATATGATATTTTCCAGGTTTCTCGCGTTATTGTTAATTTATCATTAATTTTAACATCATTACACCTTAATTTTCATTTAACTCTGTTTGATTACCAAGTTAACAATCTCTAGTAATCCCTAAAACCTAATTAGTGGCCTAATACTATCAACTATCCAATTACAAACCAACTAGAAACCTAACAAGTGTTTAGTGAACATAATCATGTCATAAAGTAGCAACCACTACCAACCCGCCCTGCTCCCTCATTTCCGGCCGAACCCATATTGTAACGCTCCGTTTTTTTGTTTTTAATTTTCATTTTCTTTGTAACCGTATTTCCATTTCAATCTTGTAATCTCGAGACTTGATCGTAATGGAAAAATCTTGTTTATTTTCAATCTTGTTTAATCATGTTTACACTTTACACAATATATATTCAATCCTCCAATACATATAATTTTGTACAAAACCGACACACATTTATGTTTATTCGATGTCCGGGATTCATCAATCATGCAACATACATGTGGCATGCTTAAACACCACCCATTAAACCCTAATTTATGCTTAATACATAATGTTATTGCATAATATAATCAGTCTATCAAACAAAAGGGACTAAAAGTGAAAATTGGTTGCTGACCAAGGCTTGCGGACCGCAAGACCATGTTCTTCCGGTCCGTAAGGAGTGTGGCGGGCAGACAGCTTTGCCAGCTCGTGAGACTAGCCATTATTTCACCTTTTCAACCACTTAACTCTCAACTAACACTCTTAATGACCCAATCCTACCTTATAAATAGGTCTCGTCCACACTCTCATAACCCCTTTACACACTCTCTAATCTCTCCAAAAACTCCCAAATCTCTCAAGAAATTTCAAGTTTTGGGCAAAAACTTTCTAGTGCTCAAGTGAGTGTTCCACTCACTTTCTTCTTCATTTGTTCATGTTTTTCTCATCCAATCCATTTAGATAACCTCTAGGCATGTGTCCACAAGTTTACCATTGTAAACTAAGATGGAACATCACCATATTTGAAGTCCAAAGTAGGATATATTTTCTGTTTTTAACAACTTTGTAAGACCCTAACACGTTTTGATCGAAAAGTCGCAGCGGAAATACGTGCCATAAAATTTCTTTCTTAAAACGTTCCTTTATACTTGAAAATCATTTAAAAACATCTTTATGTAAGGAACTACATTGTTTATTTTTCATTAACGTATCGATAATAACATACTAATACAGATTACATGACCACCCATTCCATACAATCCATGTCTCTATCACTCGATCTTCAATCACTAGCCTTCCATCATGTTGATCCCTGATTCTGTACCACCTGCACCCACCACATACATTCGTAACATTAGCATACATTATATATATATATATAAACAAGATTCATAATCATGGAGTCTCGTTACGTGCTATCCTCATATACTTTCCATTTCGTTATCTTTCTAATTTAAGCATTTCATCTAGGTGTCTAATCCTTGGTGAGACTTCAATAATGCACCTGCATTACATTTCACTCGCAAGGCACACTATTAGTAACGTAAATACCCAACGTATTGAAACCATGTATACATACATACATACATGCACCATTCTATATGGGCGATAATTCCTAATTCGTGCATACGTACATTCACACGTATATTCAGACGTATATTCACACGTATATTCATACATACATACATACATACATACATACATACATACATACATACATACATACATACATACATACATACATACATGCCTACATACAAGCTCTTGCATACTATTTACAATCTCATATGATTATACTAACTTATATCCCAATAAAAAAACATTCATATAAATAAGTCTCATACGTATTGACCTACGTACGTATTCATTTCTAAACATGCTTACCTGTGGATTCCATTACTGACATGGAGGTAAATCCATACCAATACTTGTACGTGCCTTTAGACTTATTTCATTCCCTCTTAAACTTACGTACGCGCTCATCGTATCTCATAAACACTCTACAATGAGTTTGGAATACATTTCGGGACTTTTTAAAGGTTTACGGGATAAGTTACGAAAGGCACGGAACTAATGATGGGTCAAAAATTACATTTTCAGCGAATTTGCACACCAAAGGGCATCCACGAAAAACCAACATCAGAACATGGTGTCGGCGACGCCCCCTCTGTCCCTCGTTTTTCTGCTGTTTCGTTTCGTCGTCCGTTAACGCTAAAACTTGCGTAACTTTTAAACCGTTTACCCGTTTAACCTCCCGTTTCTTTCCACATGTTCGTAATTTGATTTTCTATCATGTGAAATTGAAATCAAACATCCGGATTAAGGAAATTCTTAACTTATGAGTTTCCAGCTTAATATTCTTTTACGGATTATTCGACCCATTCATGTTTTCATCAAACAACACATTTGTTTTAACCCAAGACTTACATGAGCATTATAACTATAAAAGTTTTACATTATCCAGAGTTTCGTACTTGGGGTTTATGCACCCGATACCCGGTATGCGTTCAACTCATTCATCCCATTCAATTATACGTGATTGAACTTTGTAGTATAATTTCCATAAGTGAAATTGTTTATCCATTTAATCATAACTCACAACCGAGCCCTTTGACTATTAACCCACGTCTCCGTTTCTCGGTTAGCGTGCTTATACGCAATTCTACCCATTACCCAATTATAATACCGTAATCATTACTTATGCAATCATTCTGGTATAGCAATAAGACCTCATTTTGACCCGTTCGGTCTACTAGCAAAAATCATCGATTTCGTACAACCAAACCTTATTTGACTTTGATTATCATGCTTAAATTAAATAACTGGTACATAACTTTACTTAAAAAATTAAGAAGTGATTCCGGAAATCACTTACCTTATGCATCTGTGTTTGTATCCGCTTCCTTGCCTCCTCTTGACCCGTTAGCCTTTCGTGCTTGAGTCCATCTCGACATGATCCCTATACTTTCATGTCATCGAAATAACATTCTTTTTAGCATACACAATTGTACATGTTAACCCACATTTGACTGTCATTAGTCAATTCATTCACTAACATGCATAGCTCAATTCACCGAAAATAAGCTGTTTTGGGACGTATGTTTACTGTACTTACGAGCGTGCAAAAATTGTGATTTTTTATGTGATGTGCCCCTCGGAGGGGTTATCCTTGTGTTAAACTTTTAGAATCTAACTCTCTACCAAAAATTTATAAAAAAATCATTTACTAAGCAGCAATCAGATTCGCCACTTTCTGACTCCAGCCCACGAAAAAATTCATTTAAAAATCCTCGATTATCCGATTGACATAATTCCAGTTGGAGATTTTCTTAACCTCCTGAAGCTATCTACAGTAAAAATTTGAGATCATAACTCAATTCATAAATTGAGTTATGCCATTCGTAATTGGCTGCAAATTCTGCCAGAAAACGCAGCCTAAACCTTCGATACTGAAAATTCATAAAACGTTCATTTTTCGTCGAAAAAATGCAATTCCAGTTGGGTTTGAAAGATTTTTCCTGGAAGTTCATCACAAACTCAATAAACATTAGTTTCTTACAAGTTTTGGCCCGATTACAGCCGATTAAATTCGGCTATAACATTCTGGACAAATTTAGTTTCATCAAATCTTTTCAAATAATCTCACATTCTAACTTCACCTAGACATTTCATCAAACACTTGGAGTGCATACAACATACTAAGCATAATGTACAACCCATTCTAGCCTTAAAGTCCCACTTCTTGCATTCATCTTATCAACACAACTATAATCAAATAAATTTCATACTATACTTTAAACTAATTAATATATATGCATCACACACCACATAATACATCACATTTGCACTAGGATTAGGCATGGGTGACACATTCATGTCACCATCTTCATCATCTCAAATGGGTTTCACTTCAAAACATGAAATTACTCAAAATCATATACAACAGAAGTTCTATTTGGTGATTCTAATACACAATCATGCTTAATGTCATATCAATTCACGAATTGATCATAACCCACTTCATATAAATTCACCAAATTGAATTCTAAGACATACCTCATAATCCCCTTATGTAGGTGATCATTAATTCATGTTCCTTAATAGGTTTGAGCTTCGATTCACCCTTCAATTTGATGGTTCTTGGATGAACTAGGGTTTGGCTCCATGTGTTTCTCCTGAACGTTCCACACACACACACACACACTATGTGTGTGTTGTGTTAATCTTTTGTTTATAAACATGAGTTTCCATTTTCTACAACTTTGGTCCCTCAAGTTTGTTACTTGCTCACAATAGTCACCTAATTCATCCCCTTGCTTATTTTACTACGCATTTAAATAGGTTTAATAACCTAGTTATTACATTTCATTTTATTAAAAATGGAGACATACTAGCAAATTTAATAATTCGAGTTTTGGGGCGTTACAAACTTTCAAAACAATGTTCATACTTACTTGTTTCTTAGATTTCTATGCACCAAACCAAGTTACCAACAAATCCATTGTTGGGAGACTTGAGTTGAGGTATGAAATCAGAAACTTAGAGGTTCATAACCTCAATTGCTTGTTGTCCCAAAGGTCCCAAGTGACCTAGAAAGTGTTGAAATCATCCAAGTCCTCAACCTTCAATGTTGTGAGACTCGTGTTTTGGTAAGGTGTGAAGAATGGAAGCTTGGGCTTCCAACTATGATTCCTCCTCCTCACTTGCATACTTAGTTATTTTGTCATTATAAGTCACCAAGTAACTTCCAAGTAACAATGTGGATCAACTACACCAAGTCTCCAAACAATTGCCATGTTTGGAATGCACTTGTCTTATTTGAACTCACTTGGTTACTTGGTGAATTAGATGAGTTATTTACGTTAACCTTAACACTCATGACCATCTGAAATCACCCTAGTGGTGGTTTTGTGTTTTGGTAAAATAATAAGAGGTTAAATGGATGGAATTCATCCTACCTACATACATGACTAACTATAGTAACATATATATGTAAAATACGTACAAAACCGAACCCTAACTTTAACCAAATCATGGTTCAAAGTTTTGAGTTATAGTACCCATGAAAACACACTAAAACCTAGTGTCCAAATGAGTGTCTAGACAAGATGCATTTTTATACAATATCATACTTTATTGTTATAATTCTTAATTCCCGAATCTAACTCATAATCAAACTCCATTGGCTCACACACCTTTGTTTCCCATTGTAGGGTAACTTTGGTGTTTCAACCATCCCATTCATATCAACTCACGTTTGGGAACTTTTTACGCTTTAATGCACTTTTGGGTGTAACATGTACAATCTATCAAAATTCACAATGCACACAACCAGTCATATTCAATCACTCAATCCACCAAACGTGTTATTTGTTATACTTAGGATTGATTCCATGCTAGAAAACATTTATGCACTCTATTTATCATTAGCTTAGCTAGCCCACCTTAACAATTATAGTGCTACAGGAGTAGCACACCGCTCATTTATTAGGTATTTGTTAAGTATTCAATCAACTTTTACGGTCTCGTTCACTTCGGTAACGAGGGTTCGCACAATATTCAGTGGACACAAGGGTTTGACCTATAGTTATGCATGCTAGCTTCAACTTAGTATACATTTTGCCATGTTGGATTTGAGACTTTTTATGATATGCTATGTAAACCAAGCCTGTATGATCACCGACCATTATGTGTTGACAATTTGTTTTAATACATGTTGCAGGAAATTAGCTTTGATTATTTGAAGAAATTGGATAGGGTGAACTAGATACGCTCCCAAACTTTCATGTTATGTATCTCTTTTGTTTCATTATGTTCAAGTTGCCATTGGTAACTTGCCAAAATTGTTGTATTTTTCCCTTCAAGACTATGTACTTCCATTTAGAATGAAATAAAATATTGTTATTTAAATTATTATCATGTTTAGAAAGTTATAAAGTCTCGACCAATCTATTTAGTCCCACGTCGATATTTCCGACATCGGTTGGGGTGTGACACATACATTCCCGTGTGACTTTAGCTTCCATATCTATCTAAACACCATACCTTCCTTATTTGATTGTTTTGAATCGTGATGATTATGTTGGTTTAAAACTATTTTGCAAGACTACATTTCTTCACATTTCAAAAAGCACTTTTCAAAACACTCTCTCGTTGTTACACCCCAACCTGTAGCGGAATTGGTGATCAGGGCATGATCATTCTTCACGGCTCATGAAAACTATTAAAGTTTAAATATTTATTCCATACCATAAATTAAAATGTCGCATAAACTCATATAATTAAAATAATCCATACAATGATTTCAATAAAACATAAAACATTAAATGATATCCCATTTATTCGACTAAGGCATTTCCTACGTGTCTTTATCCTCGTCTCGTCAAACCATATTTCCTGCATCATGTGTAAAAGTAGTTTTTGGGTCAACATAAGTTGGTGAGTAAATATAATGTTTAAATAAAAATAGTTTTGTTTATTTATTTAAAAGAGTTAACATGCAATTCAATGGTAAATAAGTGATCAACAACACCAATACTAAACAAACGAAACAATGCGAAAATGTGGTAATGTGAGCAATGCGGGACTCAAGCTCACCGACAAGTGAATCTAAATGCTGTGGCGATACTATGCTACAACCCATGGTAATGGAGAACCTAGTTAGCATATGGATCTATGTACGTGATGATTAGCGATACAAAACAATAAAAGGGTTAGTCAAATAAACAACAACTACCACATAATTACACATTGAGTTTTGCATGTATTTGATAAAAGAAATAACTTGAACTAAACAGAATAATGCTACAGATGATACATAACACACCCCAAAACATTTAAATTGTAAAAAAAGAGAATTAGAAATATTTATTCACGGGTTGCGTATTTGCTATTCCTTGGAACAAGAGCACGATGAAAGAGAAAACTCCAAATGACAAGATTACCCTCAAACATGAAATAAAATGCTAAACAACCATCAAAAGTATACAAAATTAAATCCTACGATTTAGGGACTTTTGTATGAAAAATATATTTATTAATTTCGACGCCAATTAGTTATTTAGTTAATTCTATTATTCGCAAGGTATGTCTTGTTTCACTATGGTTTCCTAGATCCCGAAAGATTCGGATGAGATCAATGATCATCACCTTTTGGAAGGTTATGAGTTTTCCCGACAATATACCTTGGCAAATATTTTTAAGAAAATAATTAAAGTGAGATAATTATTAATTCCAATATTAATTTTATCTTTTTATTACAAATTACGAATGAGTCAAGAGACATGATGTTTATTATAAAATTCCATAACTTATATTGTCTGGGAAAATCATATTAATATTTATAAACCCTATTTTAATGATTTAATATATTTCTATATTATTTTCTAATGAATAAAACATGATTATTTGTGTAATAAATCTTAACATGATTAAAATTACCAAAAATTAACAGATCTATCTACACATAATTATGAATAGTAAACCATCATCAATTTCAACGAACCATTAACTAGAATTCAAAAGCCCCAAAATTCTAATACTCAAGAACACTAAAAATACAAGAAATCCAATTCGGATTGTGGATGCCCTCTATCACATAAATTGATAGAGGGTTTTGCAGAGCATGAAAAATAAATGAGAATGGACACAAGAACTACCTTGTTTGATGAAGAATTGAAAGAGATATGAAGAGATAAAGTTCCAGGCCCTAGAATGAGTTATTACTTGAATCCACAACTTGGAGAGAGGTTTGCATGAATTGAAGACTAGGGTTTACGTTTTAGAGGTGGAGAAATCGTTTAAGAGTGGCTAGTGTAGGACCGGTTTGATGTGTGAATCACTTGATTAGACTTGGTAGAATCACGTATGAATATCTACGATCTTGATAAAAGTACGGAATCCAATTAACAAGATAGTGAACACGAGGATTTCATAATATATCTTTCTGATTAAATTCGGCAGCAATTCATTATAGTTTAACTCCTTGATCGATGTCGTAAGGTCGGTCAAAAATATAGTTAAAAGTGTCATATTCACCTTCTACTAGTAAAGGGCAAGTAGGGTATCGAATCCATGGGGAATCAGTGGACAGTGTAAAAACTCGTTGCTTGTGATGATTATCTAATGTAAAACTAATTGCTTTTTGCAAATTATGAGATTGATTATGGAAAACAAACTTAATTAATGTGGTTGTAAACAATAATGAGAAAATGGACCAATCTCCAGGTTTTCAGGTTATGCAGAAAACCGGGTTTCTTAATTACTACCAGTTGGAAATCACATAGACATGATTTGATAAAACTTGTTTTGATAAATAACTAACAAATAATATATTTGATTGCAATGATCCACGATCGAAACCGAAAGATTGATGCAATTGAATAGTAATCCAGTTAATTACCAATTCTAGATTTCATAAACATAGATAAATTCAATGATTAAAGGTTTAATAGCAATGACAACTTAGAATTTAATCCCAATTGTTGATGACAAAACCAAATAATTGATGAACTTAAATGTTTACGATAATCAAACAACTGTTTAATCGAAAACAAGTAGCAATAAGAAAGGCTAATGGAATGATTAACCAAATTCTAATCCAAAAAGTCATAAATGTAAGCAAACCTAATGTTTCAAACACAAATCCTAGTCCCGGAGACGATCATGGGAGATTTAGCCGCTCATGACACACGAACAATCTTCAAAGACTTGAGAAAATGATGGTTGCGTGATGATTCGGTAAGTGAATTCGGAATATGATGATGTCGATGAGTGGTAAGAGCCAAAAGTGTTCTCCTTTGCTGCCAAAATTCGGAGCATCAAGAAGTATTTTCTGAATTTGGGTTTAATACCCTTTTAAACCCCCCTAAAACTCAACAACGCGCGCCCATGTAATACACGCTGTAAGTTATGGCCTAAGTACCATAACTTACGGCCAGCAACTTATTGAAATCTCCTGTCAGCCGTAAATGGGGGTCCTCCTATTTGAGCTTGCGGTAGCCAACTTCTGTTAACACTCTCTTCATTTTTCTTGAAACCGTAAGTTACAGGCAGAATACCGTAACCTACGACACGTTTATCAAACCAACTACAACATATATAACTTTCATATAGTGACACTTTCACCCCCTGGACTTCTTTCTTTCATGTTCCTCTCATATCTAAGGCACTTTATCATCCAATTATTTACCGAATGCCCCTTGAACTTCGTTGCTTCACATTCTTTACGTATCCAAACTATCAATTCAACCCGAAACACATCCGAACACTTCTGTTTGCTACCTTCGCCAACATCAGACATTTCACTTCAACTCTAAACATGTTAACTTCCTTGATTTAAGCAATTCACCTGCACAAACCACAATTACTCGTAGTTATCTCATTCGACGCATATAATCACTTAAAACCGAACAAAACACACAAAATAGACACTTTAAAGCTCGGGTTTTACCCTATTCATCACATCCCCACACTTACCTTTGATTGTCCTTAAGCAAACCAATAGGACACTACTCATCAAATTAACAAGACCTCTAAATCCCTTAACCAATGCAACAATCTAAGTTCCCAAGTCATAGTTGTCCCATAGACTAACACAATCGAGATTGACAGTCTGACAAGCAATTGGTGCAATTTCTAAAACTCAAGTCTTGTCTATTCAAAACTAACATGCTTATAATTCTAACATATGCTACACGCCCCTCACAATAAACTCTCCTTTCGGTTTAAAATCTGAACTAGCGTATAATGTGCTAGTATGTATAACACTCAAAACCAAACATGAAATTCTGCAATCATAGGCTTATATAACAATCACACCTTGTAACAACTCTCATTAAAAGTCCTATTTATTTTATTATTTTATCCAATAGGAAACCCTAATTGAGACACCCAAGTGATTCTGCGCAAACCCTAAAATTTTCAGAACAATTGGAATCAGGATCAGGGCCCCTAAAACTCAGGGGGGGGGGTATTTCCTAGTCACGATTATCTAAATAAAACGTTGTCAAAATTTCAATTTCGAATTCTGTCAAGTCAGCAGGCCTAGTCCCACACGTGGCAACACTATGAGCATGAGGTGTCCCTTACGGACCGTAAGGGTTAAGTCTTACGGTCCGTAAGCAATGTGAAATTTCGACTAAAAATAGCAGACATTGGCACTTGAAATTATGCGTATGTTCGACGAAGAAATTCGTTCTAGGCACCGAGTTACGTTCTGTTTATCACAATTAACACACACGGATCACTAATCGACGCCGCAATCAGGGTAATAACTCGATCGCTGATACGATTCAATGTCCGATTGATTAAACTATCCAATGGATGTTTAAGTGCTGCCCACATTAGGGTTTATGCTTTGTCATTTGTCGTTAAATCGATGGATGTTTAAGTATCGCACTTTGTCATTCGTTGTGAAGGTCTTAATCTCGTGAGTTATCGTAAATGCTGTATTAAGTTACTAACCGAATTGTGTGCCTATTATTAATTTAGGTTAAAAGGCTAATCAGTAGGCTAGGCTCTGCTCAAATTAAATCTGCAATGTGAGTCATTCTCTTTTTATCAAATTACTTTCAAAATCATGTTTATTTTCAAGGTTATAATTACAGGGATTAAGTCTTTGTAATCACCATATTACAGCCGGTATGTGGGGTTTTGTATACATTACTTGATAATCTTCACCATTGGACAACGAGTTAGCCAATGGGTGATATGACCATAGTCACAGAAACGAGTCGAGTGACAAATACCGAGGGTAGTTGGTTGATATCTGAAAAATGATTCACTCAGTATTTCCCGCTGACAAAACCTTTTTCAAACATGTTTTAGGTGATCTGTTGTGATCCAGGAAAAGTGCCGCGAAGCACTATCAGCTTAAGGAAGTGGCTCAGTATAAAATAAAGAAACATGTTTTGTAAAATAAAAGATTTCTTAGTGAAATCTCAAGATTGTAAATTACCGGGTTGTATCCTGAGTTGTGAAATAAAATAATCGGGAAATATTTCAGTTTTAAAAAGATCCTAAAGAAACTTCCGCTGTTAATTAAATACCACGGGATTTCTGTCACGCGGCTTCCGAAACGGGTCAAACCGGGTCGGGGGCCGTGACAGAAAAAGGTGGTATCAGAGCCACTGATTTAAGCCAATTAAGTATTGAGAAAATACTTATTTTTTTTTCTATTTTGTGATTATGTGTTTTATTATCTGATTAATTGTGTACAGTATGGGCAGATCTTTATATGCTAGCCACTGTCGCAGTAAATACAAATCTTTAAAATAATCTGACTCAAAGTTTTAGCACCTTTATTATCTACAGTCTAGAAACCTTATTCAGTAAATAAATAAGTAAACCTTAGTGTGTTTTAATTTTCAGTTGTCTTGGTAGTTAACCAGTATGAAATAATATTTAAAAAGGTTTGTTATAAAATTTTGACTTAATAAAGTTTGATTGTTTTGCATATTTAAACAGCATGAGTAACTTGTCTGACACCCTTCAGAATTTAAAATCTTTATCCAGTAAGAATAGAGGTTTCCAGAGATTTCAATAGATATATACCAGACATAGAAGAACCTATAGAATTCAACGCTTCACCTCTCGAGAAACCCAAGCCTAAGAAAATAGAAATTGAGGAAAGCTCTAGGCAAATTGAGGGGTTACCATCTCAGGAAGAGCTAGATTTTATATTGGCAAATACTATTAAGCCTGTTAATGAAAATGTTTTTATTCACTCTCTTGAAAAACAACTACCAATGAACTTAGAACCAGCTATTCCAAAACGTTCAATCCACTCGCAAATAGACGAATGGTTGACTAATGAAATACAATTACAAAACTATCCCTATAAGCTTTTTCCTCAGTTCAATCCAGAACCTTTACCAAATCCATCAATAAGTAACGAGAATATGGCTGAACTCCGCCATTTTGACAAAGAACTAATGGATGCTGGGAATAGGATCCAAGAGATTTTAGGACAGATCTCCTGGAAATACGATGAGAGGGAACGCCGTTACTAGAATATCATCTGACAAAGGATAGGGGGTTTATGGAACTGTGATTGTGTAATAGTAATAGTAGAAATTAGTCTGTAAAATAACTACGATTAAAACTTTGTAAAATAATAGTGTGTATTGATGCATACTATTAAATATAAATGGAAATCGAGAAATTGATAGTTTTGGCTATATGTGTATTGTGAAATTGTATGATGATTTTGTGGGTAATTGTTATTTATTTGATACTAATAAATTATATATATTAATTATTAGATGGAAAACGCTAATAATGAACCAGTTAACGAAGTTAATCAATCTGAGCAACAACCGGGGGATCAATATATGACTAGGCAGGATATAGAAAATATCGTTGCTCAAGGGATAGCCAACGCTATTCCAGAAATAGTTGCTCAAGGGATAGCCAACGCTATTCCATCAATCGTTGCTGCTGTTAAAAATCCAATAGAACCGCAACAAATCGTTCCTAGCAAACGTATTTCTGAAGATAACTTCAGTAATAGTATAAACGGAGGCAGTAATCATGTTAATCATGATAATGAACCACGACAAGTTCCGCTCCCTAAGAAAATGAAAGCTGCAACGCTTGGTTGCACTTATAAAGAATTCCTTGCTTGTAAACCCACGGAGTTTGCAGGCAATGAAGGAGCAACTACGGCACTGCGTTGGTTAGAGAAAACCGAGGCAGTAATTGCCATAAGTAAATGTGCTCAGGATGATCAGGTCATGTACGTGTCAAACCTTTTCAAAGAAGGGGCGCTAGAATGGTGGAACACGGTGCTACAGGCTAAAGGAAGAAATAGGGCTTATGCCATGAAATAGGAAGAATTTAAGAGTTTTGTAGAAAGAAAATTCTGTCCCGAATATGAAAAAGATCAAATGGCAAATAAGTTTTTAAACCATAGAATGATGAGTGTAGATTATCGCGGTTATACTTCGACATTCTTTGAATATGCTAGAGTGGTACCAACACTGGCTTCGCCAGAACCGGTACTCATTTCTCGTTATATTTGGGGATTAATTAGTGAAATCCGTAACATCGTTAAAGCTGCGAGACCTCGTACAATTGACGATGTTGTGGAATTAGCTAACACCCTAACTGACGAATTGGTACGCACGCAAGATGAAAACAGGAAGAAGGAATTGGCTCAGAAAATTACCCAAGGATTTCGTACGGGTAATAATAGCACTTCAAGAGAAGAGGAACGGGAAAATCCTCAATTCTGCCATTCTGCAAGAATTGCAAAAGAAAACATTATGGAAGATGTAATGTAACCTGCAATTTTTGCAAAATGGTAGGACATCGTGAAGAAGACTGCAGAAAGAAAACAACGATCTGCTATAACTGTGGAGAAAAGGGACATTTTAGACCAGAATGTCCTAAATTGGTCAAACCTGCAGACAACAAAGCCAAGACAGCCGATGGAGCTACTAAGAAGAATGTTCGAGCCTTTCAGTTAACTACTCAGGAAGCCGAGATGATTCCTGATGTAATAGCCGGTACGTTCTTAGTTCACAACATTTACGCAAAAGTATTATTTGACTCTGGTGCAAACCAAAGTTTTATAAATACTTCATTCTGCCAAGCTCTTAATATACCCTTAACCAATATTAGGTAGATTTTTACAGTCGAAACGGCTGATGGGAATTCGGTTAAAATAGATAAGGTTTTGCAAAATGTAGAAATAGGACTTGTAGGTCATAAATTTTATGCAAACCTGTTACCTATGAAATTAGCCGAATTCGATGTTGTTTTAGGAATGGATTGGTTAGTAGCCAACCATGCTCGAATTCTCTGTGATAAGAACTCTATAGAAATTCAGGCACCCACCGGAGAAGTAATTATGGTTACAGGAGATAAACCACGTAAGCCCATGAAGTTCATATCAGTAATGAAAGTTGCTAGTTTTGAACGAAAGCAAGGAATAGTGTATATGATTTCGGTAATCATTAGCACTAAGAATAAAGAACTTAAGGAAATACCGGTAGTCTCAGAATATCCAGATATATTCCCAGAAGAATTACCAGGATTACCACCCGATAGGGAAGTAGAATTTAGGATTCATCTAATTCCAGGAACTATACCGATAGCTAAGGCACCTTATCGGTTAGCTCCAACAGAAATGTTAGAACTTAAAAAGCAAATAGATGAATTACTAAGTAAAGGTTTCATACAACCTAGTTCATCCCCTTGGGGAGCACCTGTGTTGTTTGTTAAGAAAAAAGATGGTTCAATGAGAATGTGTATCGATTATAGAGAATTAAATAAAGTTACTATTAAGAATCGATACCCATTACCTAGGATTGATGATCTTTTCGATCAACTTCAAGGAGCTAGATATTTTTCTAAGATCGACTTACGTTCTGGATATCATCAATTGAAGGTACAAGAAGAAGACATACCTAAGACTGCTTTCAGAACTAGGTATGGTCATTACGAGTTTACAGTCATGCCCTTCGGGTTAACAAATGAACCTGCAGCATTCATGGACATGATGAATAGGATTTGTAAACCGTATTTGGATAAATTTGTAATTGTCTTCATAGATGATATACTTATTTATTCAAAAAGTCAGGACGGACATTGTTAGCATTTGCATGCACTCTTAACTTTGTTAAGAAAAGAAAAATTGTATGCCAAATTCTTAAAGTGTGAATTTTGGTTGCAAGAAGTACAATTCTTAGGACACATGGTGAATCATGAAGGTATTCATGTAGATCCTGCTAAGATAGAGGCGATTACCAATTGGAAGGTTCCACAAACTGCAATGGAAATTAGAAGTTTTATAGGTTTAGCTGGCTACTATAGACGGTTTATTAAGGATTTTTCCAAGATAGCTGTACCGTTAACTAAGCTAACTTGTAAAGCCGTTAAGTTTGAATGGGGACCTAAACAAGAAGAAGCCTTTAGAATGTTAAAGCAGAAATTAACCAATGCTCCAATCTTAGCCTTACCAGAAGGAACTGAAGATTTTGAAGTATATTGTGATGCTTCAAAACTAGGATTTGGATGTGTGCTTATGCAACGCAAGAAGGTAATTGCGTATGCTTCAAGACAGTTGAAAAAGCACGAAGAGAACTATACGACTCATGACTTAGAATTAGGAGCCGTAATTTTTGCCCTGAAAATCTGGAGACATTATCTGTACGGAAGTAAGTTTACTATCTATACAGATCATAAAAGTCTAAGATATATATTCGGGCAAAAAGAGTTAAACATGAGGTAAAGGAGATGGATGGAAATCTTAAGTGATTACGACTGTGATATTCAGTATCACGAAGGAAAGGCAAATGTAGTTGCAGATGCCTTAAGTCGTAAGTATCATGAAAAACAACGACGAGTTCGTGCTCTCAGATTAAATCTACAATTAGATTTAATGGAACAAATAAAGAATGTTCAGGAAACAACAATCCAAGATGATGATGAAGGAATGAAGGGACGAATAAAAGAATTAGAGGAAGGAGCTGATGGAATTTGGAGATTCCACAAAAGTAGAATATGGATACCTAAGCAGGGAGAATTAAGAAATAAGATTTTAGAAGAAGCCCATAAGTCAAGATATACAATTCATCCAGGAAACAATAAGATGTACCAAGATTTAAGAAATAGCTTTTGGTGGATAGGAATGAAAAAGGATATAGCTAGATATGTTTCTAAGTGTCTTACTTGTTCACAAGTTAAGGCAGAACATCAGAAACCTTCAGGTCTACTACAACAATTAGAGATGCCTGTATGGAAATGGGAACTCATAACAATGGATTTTGTTACTAAGTTTCCCAAAACCAGAAATGGTAATGATGCGATTTGGGTAATTGTGGATCGATTAACCAAATCAGCTCACTTCCTACCAAAGAAAGAAACCTTTAGCATGGAAAGATTGGCAAAGTTGTATGTAGATAAAATCGTATCTCTACATGGAGTTCCTGTGATCCAACGTATAGGACCAGTTGCTTATCGTTTACAACTACCAGAAGAGTTAGCTGGAGTACATGATGTATTTCATGTATCCAATCTCAAGAAATGTCTATCAGACGAATCTTTGGTAGTACCTCTCCAAGATATAGAGGTAAACGAAAAGTTAAAATTTGTTGAGAAACCTCTTCAGATAGAAGATAGAAAAGTGAAGTTTCTCAAGCACAAGCGACTAGTTCTAGTTAAAGTCAAGTGGGATTCAAAGAGAGGACCCGAATACACTTGGGAACTGGAATCAGAAATGAAGCGAAAGTATCCTCAATTATTCCAGTAAATCTCGAGGACGAGATTTTTATTAAGGTGGGGAGAATGTAACAACTCTCATTAAAAGTCCTATTTATTTTATTATTTTATCCAATAGGAAACCCTAATTGAGACACCCAAGTGATTCTGCGCAAACCCTAAAATTTTCAGAACAATTGGAATCAGGATCAGGGCCCCTAAAACTCAGGGGGGGTATTTCCTAGTCACGATTATCTAAATAAAACGTTGTCAAAATTTCAGTTTCGAATTCTGTCAAGTCAGCAGGCCTAGTCCCACATGTGGCAACACTATGAGCATGAGGTGTCCCTTACGGACCGTAAGGGTTAAGTCTTACGGTCTGTAAGCAATGTGAAATTTCAACTATAAATAGCAGACATTGGCACTTGAAATTATGCGTATGTTCGACGAAGAAATTCATTCTAGGCACCGAGTTACGTTCTGTTTACCACAATTAACACACACGGATCACTAATCGACGCCGCAATCAGGGTAATAACTCGATCGCTGATACGATTCAATGTCCGATTGATTAAACTATCCAATGGATGTTTAAGTGCTGCCCACATTAGGGTTTATGCTTTGTCATTTGTCGTTAAATCGATGGATGTTTAAGTATCGCACTTTGTCATTCGTTGTGAAGGTCTTAATCTCGTGAGTTATCGTAAATGCTGTATTAAGTTACTAACCGAATTGTGTGCCTATTATTAATTTAGGTTAAAAGGCTAATCAGTAGGCTAGGCTCTGCTCAAATTAAATCTGCAATGTGAGTCATTCTCTTTTTATCAAATTACTTTCAAAATCATGTTTATTTTCAAGGTTATAATTACAGGGATTAAGTCTTTGTAATCACCATATTACAGCCGGTATGTGGGGTTTTGCATACATTACTTGATAATCTTCACCATTGGACAACGAGTTAGCCAATGGGTGATATGACCATAGTCACAGAAACGAGTCGAGTGACAAATACCGAGGGTAGTTGGTTGATATCTGAAACATTGTAATTGCTCTTAATACTGTAAATTATAACAAACGAGTCGTTTTCATAAATAGAATGATTCACTCAGTATTTCCCGTTGACAAAACCTTTTCCAAACATGTTTCAGGTGATCTGTTGTGATCCAGGAAAAGTGCCGCGAAGCACTATCAGCTTAAGGAAGTGGCTCAGTATAAAATAAAGAAACATGTTTTGTAAAATAAAAGATTTCTTAGTGAAATCTCAAGATTGTAAATTACCGGGTTGTATCCTGAGTTGTGAAATAAAATAATCGGGAAATATTTCAGTTTTAAAAAGATCCTAAAGAAACTTCCGCTGTTAATTAAATACCACGGGATTTCTGTCCCGCGGCTTCCGAAACGGGTCAAAACGGGTCGGGGGCTGTGACACACTACCACTGTATCATGTAACACAACACATATCAAAAGGACTCTCGGTTTTGGGCTTAGGCTAAGGGTAAGAGATTTTGGCTTTTATTTATATGTTTTTATGTGGCGAACAAACGACGATCAAACCGTGACAACTTTATTTGCAAGCATAACGACTAACACTTTTGGGTTAGTTTCTACCAAAAAACATAAACAATATTCACAAAACTTTCTTTTTGCTCCTTTTCTTTTTCTATTTATTTTTTTCCTTTTTCTTTCTTTTATACATAACTTGTCGTTCACGGTCGGTGTCACAACATTTCACATTGGGTGGACAAACGAAAGGTAAATAGGTTCAACAGGGCTACTAAGGATGATGACTAGGTAAACATAAAACAAACAAACAGGTGTACGGGATACCCTATGCCTTTATCATTTATGTGCACATGTCAAACAACAATCTCAGCATGTATCAAACCATACAAGTTCTAACACAGAATAACATGTGGCCTGCTCTCAACAAATGAATTCATAATGTAAATCATTCTATCAGTTCTACAGGCTCAAAATTCTCACCAAGAAAGGGTAAAAGGGTTACCGACATGTAGCATCTGCAATCTAAAGCATGTTACCCCTAAATAGACATCTCCTTTCAATTCTTTTCTCTAAAAACACCTGTCAGACCTACTCTCATGAAACTTAAAGGAACGACCATTACAAGGGACTATGTTAGTTTACTACCGGCAAGGAACCCATTAGAAATTGAAACTTTAGGTTTTCGAATCCATTTAGCTTACTTAAGGCGATGAAATTCTTTAAAATTTTCATTTTTTTAGTTTTCATCGTTTTCAATCACTTTCAACCTCTTCAAGCCTTTATCCCAAACTTTCCCTTCCTGGGTTTCCACATCCCCACAAGTGGGCGCCATTGTTCCCAATGCATTCCCTAACACAATATAGTTTAACACCACCAAATACGTTAAAACACACCAAAACAAAGAAAAATAAAATTGTTTTAAACAGAGTACAGAACGAAGCACATGGACCTGATCGATGAAGCGGATCAGCGAGTGCTCACTGGTATGATAGACCCGGTGGTCCACCATAATAACCTCCCAAGGTATCATAGAATGAGCTCATGTCGAAAATATCCGCCAAGCCTCCACCTCTGGCCGGATTTTGCTGCTGTTGCGATGACGACTGTGGCTCCTGTTGATGCTGCCGTTGAGACAGATACTCGTACGGTGACAGGTGATACGGGTATGAACTCTAAAAGTGTGGCTCAGAGTATTATCTCGGCAACCACATAGAGTCGTGCACTTGAGGCGTAGGATGTCGCACCATACCGGGCTGAAATGGCGACTGTTGACTGTAATCCACAAAAGGTGGATTTTGCACAAAAGGCACCCCATATAATAATCGTTGTGCCACCTCAATTGGTTTTCATCATAATCCCACATGTTCAAATTCATTTCATTACTTATGTGCATCGCCCGGTTATGTGCCATTAATTCCCTATGCTGACGCTCTCGTTCTGCGTCCTGCCTCGAGCCTTGGTCGTATATTGACTTTTGGAACGTCCCCCATGTAGCATATTCGGGTGGACGCATACTCTCCACCCGTGCTTACATATCATCGTTGAAAACACCCCACGAATATGTCGACTGCCTCGGCTCTTCCACCTGTCGACTCGACCCTTCACTATCTCGGCTTCTCTTTTTCGTCGCATCAACTCCTTATCACTGGAGTCCTGATCATCCATCTCGCCATGTTGAGGTTTTTGTTTCCCCCACTGCAACACCTACACTTTCCCCTTATCTCCATATTTGATTTTATGCCACAACTTGGTTTTCTTATAGTTGATTCGCTCATTTTTGCACATATCCTCAACTGAAACATAGTAAGCGGCTTATTGTAGGAATACTCCTCCAGTCGGAGCACCCCCTATTTTTCCAACAATGCACTCAACAATCTTGCATGATGAACCAACTTCTTGAGTTTCATATTCCTGCTTTGCCAAACATGCATCATAACCATCTGCCGGAATGAGAGATGCAATTCACCAGTCATGATTGCATACAGAACTAAGAGCTCCCAACTCCTTACCGATTTTTATCCCCCGTTCAAGGAGCCAAGTTCGTGATCACAAAACTCAGTAGTACCCTTACTAATGGCTTCAGATTCTCCCTCTTCATTGCAGTCCCTTTTTCCACGATAAATAATTCAGAAATCAAAGCGTTTTCTGCCTTCACATTCTTCGGCGTACTAAAATAATTATCTTCTTTCACATACTTGTAGAACCCGTTTGGCTTTGAATCAAACTTGGCTAGTTGCCTCAAGGTGGTTAGGGACAATGTAGCCATCTTACCATTTACTACTCCTGAAAGACTCACCGTCTTGGGTGGATTGTTTCCATCGTGCTTCTTCAAGGTACTTAGCCATTTCATGATGCTCTTAACATAAATCTCCCCCTTCGCATTGCCCTTGAAGTCAACTATCGCTTCCCAGCCGAGCGCATTAAACTTCTCATGAAACCCCAACGCTTTAAAATCAGAAAGGTAGACAGTTTTCTTGAAACACATTGTAAGTCCCGAAACCGAGATCATAATGATATCGCACAACTTGTAAGGTGGCGGAAACACACAAACAAGTTGTAAAGAAATAAAAGAGATGAAAGAAGGATTCTTGTATTCAAAAGCTTCAATCTTGCATACAATCAACTATTGTCTAATACAAGATTTGCACAAGTCATCAACCATGCACCTATGACATAACATTTTATTTATAGTAACTGGCTAGGGAGGAGGCTCCCTAACCCTAGGCCCAACTTACCCAAAAAGCCCAAATTACATCATTAACCCAAAATTCCTTGTAATCCACTCAGCTACTTATCTATAAACCTTCAAGGGCCTAACAATCTCCCCCTAGGTTTACTGGATTAGTATCTGAATCAGACCTCAGGACCACCTTCATCTTGATATGGAGCAAACAAGTGATGGTTTAGTATATTGGTAGCAGCGCTTGTCCAGGCCTTCGCACATTCTTCATACTTCTCGTTGGTCTGGATTTGGTGATTTGTAAGAACCATGATATCTTCTTCATGAAAACTCATCAGATCATATGAATTTGGGATCCTGATGGATTGCTCTTCAGTGACAATGGCAACTTCGGCCATTTTAGGATCATAGGCCCAGAACTTGAAGTTTCTCAGAATTCCTCTTTCAAACTTCTTTGCGATAGGAATGATCTTCTCTTTGTCGGTAGCTGGCCAAATTACTGATTTGACGGTGATCTTGGTGTGAGGGTCACGAGCATAATCTAGAATAATAGCACTAGAATAATTCCTCTTTCAAACTTCTTTGCAATAGGAATGATCTTCTCTTTCAAACATTTTCAGCATTTTCAACATTGTCATTTTAATCACAAGCATAATCTAGAATAATAGCACCAGATTCATCAGTCTTAGTGGGAACACCCCAAGTTGTAGCAATCCTCAATAAAACCGACACCCTCATAATATTTCCGACACCCTAGTATATTTTAAATTGTCCCAATATGTCTTTAAATACACCCCATATGTGAAAACCGAGCCCGAAATACAGTATAGCATTAAAAATAAAATAAAAAATCTGATTTTTAAGTTTAGGCGGGCTGCGTAAAGGATCCTTAACCCTTACGCGGGTCGCGTCAACTTATTGAGCAGGCGGGCTCCGGTGAGGACACGTGTGTGTGCGCGTGTTGGACCTACCCCATGACCCGGACACCCTATGCCCTACCCGGGCTAGTACGCGGGCCGCGTGAGAACAAGAATCAGGCACTATATAAAGGAGGCCTCTGGCTTCAACTCAATTCGTTCATTTCACTTTCTGTATCTCGAATTCTCACATTATAGGCATAATTTCCAAGTATAATACCACCTAATTAGAGAGGTTCTGCCCCGTTGTAAGTACTATAACCCCAGTTTCGTATTAGATACGCTGCCCGATTGATTTAGGGTTCCGTAACAACTGTCGTGGTTCTGCCCGACGTAGTTGTTGGAATGCCGTCTCGGGGAGGGTATCATTAATATTTTCAAAGGGTTATTATACTAATCTATATACATTTGTGTAAATTATAGATTAATCCTAGGAACCCCTTACGTGAAGTCTAAGTTAGCAATGTGAGTTTATCCTCTTTTTGTTAACCTTTTTGGTAATGTTTTACAAAATCTTAAATGTTTTACAATATGATTAAGCGGTGATTGAGTCTTTGTAGTTCTTCAATTACTGCCGGTATGTTGGGGTTTTGTATACAAAATTTACTACACTGTGAGTAGTAAATCGGGACGACAACACGTTACCATTGGACAACTAGTTAGCCAATGTGTAATATGACCCACCAGTCAGGATTAACAATACTGAATGAGTAATTGTGTAAAAATAAACAATGTGATCGCTCTCAATATTGTTTTAATTGATAAAATGTTTCTTGATTAAACTGGGATTCACTCACCAGTATTTTCCACTGACAAATGTTTTTAAAACGCGTTTCAGGTAACACAATGTGACAGCCAATTAGTAAAAAGCCAGCTGGAGAGCACTGAAGGCTTGGGAAAAATGTGGCTATAAAAGTTACCTAAAAGACGATGTTTTAAATTCAATAAAATAGGGTTTATCCCTATAAATGTATTGTAATAAGAAACTTGGGTTTTACCCATGTGATTATTAATATTAAATGTGGTGGTTTTACTCTGATAAACATTTCCTAACTACGGTCCTGATGTAATTTCCGCTGCCAAATTAATCAACTGATACCACCAAAATTCTGAGTTCGCGTCCGCCCATTCCCGGGACAGATAAGGGATCGGGGGTTGCGACAGAAGGTGGTATCCGAGCCTAGCCACTGGTCTAAGCCAAAGAAGTGTTCTGCTGACACTTAAAATCTAAATTTTGTGTTAGGAAATAATTTATGTGATTATGTGTTTTGTGTTATTTGACTATTTGTTAGTTTACAGTATGAGTGATCAAGGACCCTCAGACATGTGTCGTCAGTTGTCTGATTCACCTAGGAGTGAAGGTACCTCTTCACAGCCTGCCCTTTCTGGGTATTCTGCTGATCAGGAAGAAGGGATGTTTGCCTTTAAAGCTCAGTTGGAGGAGCCATTCCCTCATAAGAAAAGAGGATGGTTCAGTAAGGAAGCATTTGCACGTAGGAAAAGAATGCGAAAGTTGCAACAACAAAGAGTTCTAGCAGCTGCTAAGCGAAAGACAGATGCCCATACACAGGATATGCTTAATAGAAGCCTAGCCAATTTCCATATCCTAGCTACAACTGCTGCTGACCCAAGTCTGGAACAACTAGTAGCCCCACAACCCTTACCTTTGATTCCCACTCAACCGATGGAGGTAGAAATGCATGATTTTAACCCTGAGGAGATACCTAGGATACCAGCCCCTAATCCACTAGATCCAAATTATGATCCCTGGTTTGATGATCTTAGGGATTATGTGCCACGCTATTACTTAAACGAAGAAACCTTGCCGAACTTAGCAGCATATCCAGGTTTGGACCCACTAGATCCCTATTTTGACAACGATGAATACATTAGGGAGATTTTGGAGAATCCATACCCTCAGGAGAATCCAGTACCTCAGTACCCAGAGCCAATACCAGTACCTGCACCCCCAATGAGTGCAGAGAATTTGCAAGAACTCCGAAATTTAGGAGAAGAAATCATAGAAAGTAGCGAGAGGATGAGGTATGTAGGAGAGCAACTCTTATGGAAATACGATGAGCGCCAGATGGATTTCGGGGGAAATCCATATCCATGAAAGAGATGGTGAAGTTGGTAACAATAATAATAATAAATAAAATATGTGTAATAATAATAAATCTATCGTAGTATAGACCACTCTGTGGTTAACGAAGCATAGTAGTATTGTAATTTTTAATTTCTGTTTTAGTGTGTATTTGACGCATACTATATCAAAAAGAGTAAAGTCGCAATGTACGACGTTTTTGACCAATATGTGTATTATGTGGTTGTTACCTAAACTATTTAATTATTCTATTAATGATTGGTAAATGTTTAAAATTCAGATGGCCGACGAAGGAAATCAAGGAAATCTTAACAATGATAACCAGAGTAACATTAACGTGGTTAATGAGAATCCAAGCATCAATAACAATGGAAACCAAATGGATAATAGTGCCGTTCAACATATAGTGGCACAAGGAATCATAGATGCAATGCCATTTATTATTCAAACGATTTAAGAAGCAAATAATAAAAGTAAGCATAGCAGTAAGTGACCAATCGAACCCGAAAACAGTGTAAACAATGGACCTATACTTCAATTGCCCATTCCCAAAAGGAGAACCGTGTGTTACGGCTGTTCTTATAAAGAATTCTGGTCTTGTAAACCAATGGAATTCTCAGGCAATGAAGTGGCCATTGCAACCCTACGCTGGATAGAGAAAACTGAGGCAGTCTTAAGAATAAGCAAGTGTGCCGAAGAAGATAAGATATTGTTTGCTTCTAATCTGTTTAAAAATTCAGCACTAGAATGGTGGAACACTATCCTCCAATCAAGAGGAAGTGATAGAACTTACAATATGGAATGGGAGGAATTTAAGGACAAGGTAGAAAGAAAATTCTGCCCACCCAATGAGAAGGAACAAATAGCAAACAAATTCCTAAACCTTAGGATGACTGGTGTAGATAGTAAGGGATACACTAAATTATTCTTTGAATATGCTAGAATAGTGCCAACTCTTGCTTCACCTGAACCAGTATTGATCTCCCGTTATATCTGGGGATTAATTGGGGAGATTAGACACGTAGGCAGCTAGACCTCAAACAATAAAAGAAACTGTAGAACTAGCAAATACCTTGACAGATGAATTAGTCCGTACCCGAGAAGAAGATCAAAGGAGGAACCTAACCCAGAAGCTCACACAAGAATTTCGTTCTGGAAATTTTAATCGTGGAAAAAATATAGGTTCTACCTCTACACCTTACTGTAAGAATTGCAAAAGAAAGCATTCAGGAAGATGCTCCATATACTGTAACTTTTGCAAAATATCAGGACACAAGGAAGAAGACTGCAGGAAGAAAGCAAACAACAGGATATGTTACAACTGCAGAGAACAAGGTCATATCAAGCCTAATTGCCCAAAATTAGCTCTAGCTACAAACAACAAGAATACTAAAAATGCTAGAGCATTTGTTTTGACTGCAGATGAAGCCAAGATGATTCCATATGTCATAACTGGTACGTTTTTAGTTAATGATGTCTTTGCTAAAGTATTATTTGACTCTGGTGCAAACCAAAGTTTTATTTATACATCATTTTGCAAATTTCTAAATCAGTCATTAACTAAACTACCACAAGAATGCTTAGTAGAGACAGCTAATGGAGAAACTGTTAGGATTTCTGAAATCTTGCAGGGAGCAAGCATAGAAATTTTAAATCAAAAATTTATGGCAAACCTTTATCCCATGAATCTGGCAGGATTTGATATTGTTTTAGGAATGGATTGGTTAATAGCCAATAAAGCCAGTATTTTATGTGATCAAAAGTCAATACAAGTAAATTCACCAAAAGGTAAAACGATCACAATTAAAGGAGATAAATCATCTAGATCTACAAAATTCATCTCTGTGATGAAAACTGCAAGTTATATACGAAAAGGATCATTAGTGTATTTGATTTCTATAATCACTAACACTAAAGGAAAGGATTTAAAAGATATTCCAGTAGTATCTCAGTTTTCAGATGTATTTCCAGAAGAATTGCCAGGGTAACCTCCAGATAGAGAAGTTGAATTCAGAATCCATTTAATACCAGGAACAACACCGATTGCCAAAGCACCTTACCGTTTGGCACCCGCAGAAATGCAAGAATTAAAGAAACAATTAGGCGAATTGCTGGAGAAAGGATTTATACAACCAAGTTCGTCGCCATGGGGAGCGCCGATACTGTTTGTTAAAAAGAAGGACAGATCAATACGTATGTGCATTGACTACCGTGAATTAAACAAGGTCACGATTAAGAATCGGTACCCATTACCAAGAATCGATGATATGTTCGATCAACTGCAAGGAGCTCGATTTTTCTCTAAAATCGATTTAAGGTCAGGATATCATCAATTAAAGGTACAGGAAGAGGACATTCCTAAGACCGCATTCAGAACAAGGTATGACCATTATGAATTTACTGTCATGCCATTTGGTTTAACCAATGCCCCAGCTGCATTTATGGACATGATGAACCGAATATGTAAGCCATATTAGGATAAATTCATAATTGTTTTTATAGATGATATTCTCATTTACTCTAAGAATAAAGAGGATCATGCAAAGCATTTGCACGCACTTTTAAATTTATTAAGAAAAGAAAAGCCTTATGCTAAATTTTCCTAGTGCGAGTTTTGGTTAGAACAGGTACAATTTCTTGGACACCTAGTCAATCATGAAGGAATTCATGTGGATCCCACAAAAATCAAGGCAATTACTAAATGGAAAACCCCTGAAGTTTCTTAGGATTGGCCGGCTATTATAGAAGATTTATTCAAGATTTTTCTAGAATAGCCATTCCTTTAACTAAGCTAACCTGTAAATCTGTTAAGTTTGAATGGGGATTAAAACAAGAAGAAGCCTTTAGAATCCTTAAGCAAAGATTAACCCATACACCCATATTAGCGTTGCCAGAAGGAAATGAAGACTTTGTAGTCTATTGTGACGCTTCCAAATTAGGATATGGATGTGTATTGATGCAACGCCAAAAGGTTATAGCTTACGCATCTAGACAACTTAAGAATCATGAAGAGAATTATTCAACCCATGATCTAGAATTAGGAGCTATAATTTTTGCTCTTAAGGTTTGGAGACATTACCTTTACGGTAGTAAGTTTATCATATTCACCGATCATAAGAGTTTAAGGTATGTTTTCAAGCAGAAGGAGTTGAATATGAGACGGAGACGTTGGATGGAGATGCTTAGTGATTATGATTATAATATGTATCATGAAGGAAAAGCAAATGTAGTGGCAAATGCTTTAAGCCGAAAGTATCATGAAAAGCCAAAAAGGGTACGTTCTCTTAAATTAAATCTACAAGTAGATTTAAATGAGCAAATTAGATTAGCACAAGAATCAGTAATCAAGGATGATACTGAAAAATTAAAAGGTATGCTAAAAGAATTAGAACAAGGAACAGATGGAATTTGGAGATTCCATGAAAAGAGAATGTGGATACCTAAATTAGGAAACCTACGTCATCGTATATTAGAAGAAACCCATAAATCTAAATATACGATGCATACAGGAAATGATAAGATGTATCAAGATTTAAAAAGAATTTCTGGTGGATAGGAATGAAAAAGGACATAGCAGCCTATGTTTCTAAATGTTTAACCTGTTCTCAAGTCAAAGCTGAACACCAGAAACCCTCAGGATTTCTACAACAATTAGAAATACAGTGTGGAAATGGGAATTGATAACAATGGATTTTGTTACTAAATTACCCAAAACAAAGAAAGGAAATGATACCATCTGGGTAATTGTAGATAGGCTAACCAAGTCAGCTCATTTCCTATCAATGAAGGAAACTTTTAGTATGGAACACTTAGCTAAGTTGTATGTAAATGAAATTGTTTCTTTACATGGAATTCCTTTATCAATTGTTTCTGATAGGGATAGTCGATTTATCTCTCATTTTTTATCAAGTTTCCAAAAGGCAATGGGAACCAAGTTAAATCTAAGCACGGCTTATCACCCTCAAACGGATGGACAAAGTGAAAGGATGATTCAGACAATGGAGGATATGCTTAGAGCTTGTGTAATTGATTTCGGAGGTAATTGGGATGATCACTTACCTTTAATAGAATTTTCTTATAATAATAGTTATCACACAAGTATCAATGATGCACCATTCGAAGAACTTTATGGACGAAAGTGCCGAACCCCAGTCTGTTGGGCAGAAATTGGGGAAAAGCAACTATCTGGACATGAGATAGTGCAAGAAACGACTGACAAGATTATTCAAATCAAAGAACGACTGAAAACAGCACGTGATCGACAGAAGAGCTATGCTGATAACCGACGCAAACCATTGGAATTCCAAGTAGGAGATAAAGTATTATTAAAGGTCTCTCCTTGGAAAGGAGTGGTAAGATTCATAAAACGGGGAAAGCTAAGTCCCAGGTATGTCGGACCTTTTGAGATTATTAAAAGAATAGGACCTGTAGCCTATCAGCTACAACTGCCAGAGGAAATGGCAGGAATACATGATGTATTTCATGTATCTAATCTCAAAAAGTGTTTAGCTGATGAATCACTGATAGTACCTCATAAGGATATAGAGGTAAATGAACAACTTAAGTTTGTAGAAAGGCCTCTACAAATTGAAGACAGGAAAGTCAAGAATCTCAAGCACAAGTGATTAGTTCTGGTCAAAGTGAAGTGGGACTCCAAAAGAGGACCTGAGTACACATGGGAGCTTGAATCTGAAATGCAAAGGAAATATCCGCACTTGTTCCAGTAGATCTCGAGGACGAGCTCTAAAACAAGGTGGGGAGAATGTAACAATCCTCAATAAAACCGACACCCTCATAATATTTCCGACACCCTAGTATATTTTAAATTGTCCCAATATGTCTTTAAATACACCCCATATGTGAAAACCGAGCCCGAAATACAGTATAGCATTAAAAATAAAATAAAAAAATCTGATTTTTAAGTTTAGGCGGGCCGCGTAAAGGATCCTTAACCCTTACGCGGGCCGCGTCAACTTATTGAGGAGGGGGGCTCCGGTGAGGACACGTGTGTGTGCGCGTGTTAGACCTACCCCATGACCCGGACCCCCTATGCCCTACCCGGGCTAGTACGCGGGACGCGTAAGCCCCTGCGTACATCTACGCGGGCCGCGTGAGAACGAGAATCAGGCACTATATAAAGGTGGCCTCAGGCTTCAACTCAATTCGTTCATTTCACTTTCTGTATCTCGAATTCTCACATTATAGGCATAATTTCCAAGTATAATACCCCTTAATTAGCAAGGTTCTGCCCCGTTGTAAGTACTATAACCCCAGTTTCATATTAGATACGCTGCTCGATTGATTTAGGGTTCCGTAACAACTGTCGTGGTTCTGCCCGACGTAGTTGTTGGAATGCCGTCTCGGGGAGGGTATCATTAATATTTTCAAAGGGTTATTATACTAATCTATATACATTTGTCTAAATTATAGATTAATCCTAGGAAACCCTTACGCGAAGTCTAAGTTAGCAATGTGAGTTTATCCTCTTTTTGTTAACCTTTTTGGTAATGTTTTACAAAATCTTGAATGTTTTACAATATGATTAAGCGGTGGTTGAGCCTTTGTAGTTCTTCAATTACTGCCGGTATGTTGGGGTTTTGTATACAAAATTTACTACACTGTGAGTAGTAAGTCGGGACGACAACACGTTACCATTGGGCAACGAGTTAGCTAATGTGTAATATGACCCACCAGTCAGGATTGACAATACTGAATGAGTAATTGTGTAGAAATAAACGATGTGATCGCTCTCAATACTGTTTTAATTGATAAAATGTTTCTTGATTAAACTGGGATTCACTCACCAGTATTTTCCACTGACAAATGATTTTAAAACGCGTTTCAGGTAACATAATGTGACAGCCAATTAGTAAAAAGCCAGCTGGAGAGCACTGAAGGCTTGGGAAAAATGTGGCTATAAAAGTTACCTAAAAGACGATGTTTTAAATTCAATAAAACAAGGTTTATCCCTATAAACGTATTGTAATAAGAAACTTGGGTTTTACCCATGTGATTATTAATATTAAATGTGGTGGTTTTACTCTGATAAACATTTCCTAACTACGGTCCTGGTGTAATTTCCGCTGCCAAATTAATCAACTAATACCACCAAAATTCTGAGTTCGCATCTGCCCGTTCCCGGGACAGATAAGGGATCAGGGGTTGCAACACAAGTCTCAGCAAACCAAGAAAAACACAATTCCAAGCATAAAGGTCATTTTTATCAGAAATAACATTATCAGCAACATGTTGTTGTGATTCATCATCCTCCTTAGACTTCTCTTCAGTTCTTACTGACTCTGCACACGAACTAGAAAAGTTAGTATTTCAACAGAATTAGAATTTGGTGAACTTTCCTTCATCTCCTCCACGGGTGTGTTAACTGGTCCCGTTTTTGTTTCAGTTTCAGCTTATGTATTTGTTACTGTTTAATTTACGTGATCGGACTTATCCGCTGATTCATTTTGAACACTTTCATTTTTTACAAAGTTCATTGGTTTCTTGAAATCAGCTTGTTGATCATTTTAAAACTTTGATGGTTCATATGGAACATAATCACTAGGCTTCCATACATTATTTTGTCATAATTTTCCATTTCCTGCTTAGTGATAGGCAGTCTGGAATAATTATGATTATATGGTGGCGGAACCTGTGTGTATCCAAATCCCTTTCCCTTGTTTTCTTTATAAGCGAGTTGCACATTGTACAGATTACGAACTATGTCACTGGAAGTATCAAACTTTTTGATGTTTAACTCATTTTGTTTGTACTTTCCAGTGAGGAGCTCTACCTCAGCCTTCACAGAGTCACATTTAAGAGTTTTGACTGTGAGTCTATGTTTGTAGTCGTGAACCCAACATTGCTGTTGGTTCACATCTCTGTGAAGTTGAGCTATGTCCTTTTTAAGTGCCTCAATCTTTTCATAGAGAATTTTATTATTCTCTCGAAGACTGATGTACTTTCCCATCACAGTGTTGTAATCAGTGATTAATGCTGAGTTTTGAGATCTCTGCAAAGCAACTTTCTTCCTACAATGTTCAGTACATAAAAGAGAATTTACCATCTCGGAGAGTGATTTTGGTACCTCGGTCATCGCCATCAAGCACTGATGAACCCTTTCCACAGCAGCAATTTCAGACAGCTTCATTGATTCCACTTGAGCAACTGCATCAGCCCAATTGAATCCATTTTGCTCCTGTGCGATCAAGGCCTTTCCAGCTCCAGTGTTTCCCTATCCAGTCGAAGTCGAAGTCTCAGCAGGTGTAACAGGAACCATAGACCTTTCCTTGTTCCTTGCTGCTGCCGCCTGAGTAGCTTCATATCCTGCAGGAACCTTCTTGCAATCCCTAGCAAAATGTCCCGGTTCATAGCACCTGTAGCACCTCAGCCTGTCTCTCAGCACTCCAAGACGAGCATTCATAGGACGACACTCATATATCTTAGCAAACTTATCTGCCTTAAATGCTGACATAGCCATATTCCAAGCCACATCCAATTCATCCAAGTCTTCTTCCACAACTTGATTCACATCTGGCTTATCTCACCTGAGGGTATGAGATCTCCAGCTAAGAAAGCATTAAAACTGGAGATCATAGAGGCTGCAAGAGCAAGTTTTTCTTCATTTTGTTTGGTCAAGAAAGCCATGTGGTCCACTGAAGATGATGATGGGATGTTCTGAGGAGCAGACTGCGTGATCGAACCAAAAGCAACATTAGCATGTTGTGGTTGAGGCTGAGATTACGGTTGCACATTGGTGGCATTGACAGCAGGTGCTTGAGAGGTAGGAAGAGACATTCCATACATGTAGTTGGATTTTGGTGCAGCAACGGGACTGAAAAAAATGTTCAGGTTGTGATTCATAACTCCATGAACAGGGCTGAAAACCAGATTTGGATGAGCTTGAGACATCAATCCCGCGTTGTTGGAGCTATTCATTCCAGCAACCATCAGTGAGTTCTTGTGATTCATTTCTCTCTGCTGATTGTCGATCTCACAAGACTTGATAGTAGCAATCAATTCCGTAAGTGTCATTTCATTCAGATCCTTGGTACGCTTGATCATAGAAACCTCGGCATCCCATCCTTTAGGCAGAGAGTTAAGCTGTTGACGATTCATTCCACTGTTTGAGATGTTGATTCCAGCACTCACCATTTATGACACAAGTTTGACAAACCTCCTAATCTGATTCTCAACAGTTTCCCCATAGATGTGGTTAAACGAACTGAACTGTTGGTTCATCATGTTGATTCTGCTAGCTTTCATGTCAGCATTTCCTTCAAATAAATGTGTCAGTTGATCCCAAATTTCCTTTGCACTTTTGCAGTTTCGAACTCCAATTGAAATGTCTGGACCAAGAGCCATTGAGAGAGTTCCATAAGCAGCTTCATCTTCAGCAACGACCTTCTTGTATTCCTCAGTGTAAATGCATTCAGGTTTCGGAATCTAGGTTTGAGGGTCATCTTCAGTAGCGTACATGATAGTGCGTGGTCCATTCTTGATGCTTCTCCAAACATGAGGCTCTTTTGCCTTACAGTATTGCTCAAACCGAAACTTCCACTCATAGTAGTAGTCTCCGTACAAAAACCTTGGAACATTGGTAGACGTACCGATAACTTGGTCAAGTTCTTGATGGAAAGCCAAAGACTGAGTCTGAATGGCAGCAAGGGTGGCATTAGCAAGATCAGCTGCGGTCACAACGCCGTTCATAATATCGGTTGGGTTCAACATTATGTTTGTTAGGTCTGAACAGTGATCCGAAATGGTTCGTCTGAGATGAATACTGATCCGAAATGACGGGGTCCGAAATGAACAGTAGTCCGAGATGGGTTCTATCCGAGATGAAACACAAGGAAATCTTCAAACACAAGTGATCCGAGATGGTTAAACACAATCTGGAATCTGATAACTCTATCCGTGATCTGATGATGATGGTCTGTGATCTGATGATGATAGTCCGAGATGTGTTGATGATTATCCAAGATGCCTTGATGATGATTCGAGATGGCTTGTTGATGATCCGAGATCAGGCAATCTTCAAGTCCGAGATGGGTAATGATGGTCCGAAATGATCCGGAATGCAATGAAGATAATCCGAGATGGGATGAAGACAGTCCGAAATGCACAGAAAAAGTCCAGAAATCTCCAGAAACCGGAACAGTAGCTCAAAAACGGAACAGTAGCAGTAACCAGCAACGCGATATCAGATCCGAGCTTGGAAATCAGGTTCGTAAGGCTCTGATACCAATTGTAAGTCCCGAAACTGAGATCACAATGATATCGCACAACTTGTAAGGTAACGGAAACACACAAACAAGTTGTAAAGAAACAAAAGAGATCAAAGAAGGATTCTTGTATTCAAAATCTTCAATCTTGCATACAATCAACCGTTGTCTAATAAAAGATTTGCACAAGTCACCAACCATGCACCTATGACATAACATTCTATTTATAGTAAGTGGCTAGGGAGGAGGCTCCCTAACCCTAGGCCCAACTTACCCAAAAAGCCCAAGTTACATCATTAACCCAAAATTCCTTCTAATCCACTAAGCTACTTATCCATAAACCTTCAAGGGCCTAACACACATGTTGTCCTTGATTGAATGGCTATCCCGCATCTTTTCGTGGAACAATTCTGCTTGATATGCCTCTTTTTGTTTATGAAGAGGTCCTTTATCCCATGTTGCCCTATACGGAATATCACCATGGTGGCATATCACGTATCGACATGCCTGTGGTTCATTGTTTCTTTGCTTTAGATGGGGCGGACGAAGCTTCTAATGCTGGCTCCTTCCCTTGTCTCCTGTCCTTAGCCATTCTGCATTCAAAACTAACAAACAAACAATGCAAGTCAGTTTCACAATATGGAACGTAAACAAGTGTGTAAAATAACACCTTCCCCACACTTGTTTACAACTATGGTCAATGGTTCCTTTCTACATTCAAACCTCAACGATTTCTCATTAATTGTGGAAACAAAATTTTTAAACTTTCAACATGTTCCACAAGCTAATTCAACCAAATTTAGTAGCAATAAACCTCCCCCATTCTCATGTATTATCAGCAAAGTTCAATTTTTATTGACTACTCATGAACAACCTCACATAACATAGCCACATTCTTAGTTTCAAGCATAAACTTTCATAACCTAGTAGGGCCGGCAATTTTAGACACGTACACGAATACACAACACGAACCTACACGAAGTTAACAGGTATTGTGTATGGCCATAACAGGTAACAGGTACTAAACATGTAGACATGAAAATACCTGTTAATTTTCGTGTCTAAACAGGTAAAATACATGTTTACCTGTTTAGTACCTGTTAATAGATGTTTTTAATATAATAAAAAATATAATTTAGTGTGACCATGTGATTTGAAAACCTGATTTTATCACTTATCTTTCTAGTTATCCTAACCCTTCACATTCCCATTCAAATAAACTTTACATTATTTTGAGTGGATGTTACGAATTATTTAAACCTTTTGTGATTTGTCATTTATGGATTTTGTTTCAAACTTGTTACGGATTATGCGTTTATGCAAATTTTAAGCCTATTGTGAACTTTTGGCAACTTTTGTGTCACTAAACAGGTTCCTAGATATGTAATTATTGAAACATTCGTAAACATGTAGGTAATTATCGTGTATACCTGTTGAAAAATATTTCGTGTTCGTGTATGGAAAACTGGACACGAAATCTTATCGTGTCTTGTTCGTGTATGAGATTTCATGTATCGTGTATTATCGTGTTTGTGTATTATTGTATACAAGTATACACGATATACCAGCCCTATAACTAGCATGCCTCACATATATCATAACTCACCTTCAAGAATCACGCAAAATATTACTTAAAAACGTACCTTTGATGTTTATATGTGATGGATTCAGCTTTGATTTCAATAAATTGCACTCCAAAGTGAAAATCCCCAAATTTAAAAATTAGGGTTTGTCACACTATGCCCTGATTTCTCACATTTGGATGCAAATTGGACAAAACGGATGCTAGGGTTTTGTTCTCCTCGAAAAAACACTCAGGTTAGGCTTTTGAACGGATGGATTTAGTGGAGAAACAAGAAAGTTAGGATGGGAGATGGTTATGAGTTTGGAGAGCTTAAGAGGAAGAAGAAGATGATGTCAGAAGAATTTGTGGAGAAAAGAAAATAAGTTCTGACCTAATTGTGTTTTGTGAGTGACATATGGGTCGGATCCAAACATTTTGTGTTTAAAAGTTGTTTTCGGAGCGATAATACCCGACCCACGACTGACGCGCGCTAACTCTCAGGTGACCGTAACCTACGATCGCCCAAACGTAAGTTACGGTTGGGACTCGCTGTTGGAGGTGTCAAATAGAACCGTACCCTACGGTATTAAGACTGTAAGTTACGGTATATACATGCTGTCAACTCAGAACCTCTGGATCGTAAGTCACGGTCACCACTCCGTAACTTACGGTTTGTTTAAACAAATATTTTTTTATATGGTTTTAAATGGTTTGCAATAGATTTCTTCGATTCTTACGCCGAATAATTTTCATTTGTTGGTTTACTCGTCCGCTCCACCCCCCTAAAAAATGTGTCATCCGCGACACACAATTTAATCCAAACAACATACCTGGGCGGTTCCAACTTCCCCACACTTGGGTAATTGTATCCGTGGAGAACGAAACCAAGTTAGAATCTGCAACAATCACATGCAAAACCAAACCAACCGAAACAAACAAATGTACACTAATCTACATCCTCGTGCGGCCCCCTGAAAACGCTAAGTTTAATAGTCTTCAGCCGGACTTCATACCCGAACGTAGTTATTCCGTGTCATGTGATATAGTTGTCAAATCTCTAGTTTGTTAAACAATACTTTTGGTTGATGTAAACTTTTAAAAAGGCTGTTTTGAAGTTGTAAACTCTTAACATTTGGTATCGAATTATGTTTTAATCATATAGATGTTTGATTAATCGAATGCTTGAAAACCTTTCGTGTCGCGTCTCCTGTTTTCGTTTTGACAAAGTGTGGCAATCAACTTTAAGATGAGAGCAACTCAGTTGGATTTGGTTGACACAACAACCTTTTTTCACCTATTAAAAAAACTAGCGGTAAGACCCGTGTGCAAACATGGGTGGTTTCTTAGAAAACCATGCATAACACATATTAATAGAACATATAGATACATGTATAGATATTGTACCAAAACTTATTATCTATTATCTATTATAGATAATAGATAATAGACAACTATAAACATGCATCATCAGTTAATATATAAGATACATATGAGTATTTCCATTGTCCTATCCAAAAAAAAGGAGTACCCACCCATTGACAATGAAACCTGTTTGTAGACATAACTACATATAGAACATGTCTAAGAAGCAAAATTAGTACCACCGACGAACCAAATGTACAACCATAAACAATCATGACATGAAACGTTGTCTATAAATCTTCAATCAACGCAACACAAACTAAGAGGACTTTATCTTTATCACGAAATGCACAACTTTTGTTAACTTCAGCAATTGAGTAGACTTGTGAAATTCTAACGAAAGTTCATCACCAAAAGCAATATTGCAAGATCTCAGATAAGAAGACCATCCAACAATAGCGTAGTTGAATCCAGTATTGGTTTTTTGAGATGTTGTAAACAGTTCCTGTACTTCACATTTGAGATTCAGGATATTGACAGGCTTAGGATTATCAGTATGCAGATCCAACGTAGAAGATACATCTGATGGCAGATGCTAAAAAACAGAAAATTGAATAATGAATTTTATAAAATATTGATATATAACTGAAATTGTTGAAATAACGAAACAAAGTAACGACTGCAAAAACTTACAAGCATGTCATCAGCATGTGTGGTGAAGTGTAAGACTGGTTCTGAAGTGGATGATACTAAACGAACCTTTTGAACTTTACACGATCTATCAACAGCTTGGTTATCCTCTACAATTGTCTTGCCACGAAGATTGTGCATCTTTTCAGCCTAAGTAAATTAATTTAGACTATAACAACTCTAAATTCTTGAAATTTTGTAACTTTCTTTATCAACACAAACTATCTTCTCAACTCAGCTTTGAAGTTTAAGACTCAATCATATAGAAGAATATCAATATATTGAGACAATAATAAAATGGACAGTACCAATAAACACTTACATTAGATACAACACTTGAGGAGGCAGGAATGTCATGAACAGAAAATCTTTAGACTGAAGTTGAGGATCGTTAACATCATCAGCTATTTTTACAGAATGATCTTCAGGCTACAACAAAATTTTAAAAAACCTTGTTATACTTATTATACAATAAAATATATCCATAGGAAATTATAAACTTACAACATTTTTAACATCTGACTCATAAACCAGACGAGCAACCTTTGAATCAAATAGCCCATCATCAGCAGACTATATTTATATGAATGATCATATATAAGAAACCATATTTTAAATCATAATAATAAGTAAATATTACATGTGTATATATACATTAAAAATATCCTCAAAACTCGTAAACTACTTAGAATTACCAACCGTAGCTCCAGTCTCATCATCATCTAAAGCAACTTCCCCGGAATCCAGAACTTGTTTGTGTTTAGCCTATAATATGGGATTTCAAAATTTATTAGCATAATATAATAAAAGTTACTTATCACCGTCATGTTATCAAACAATGTATTTTATCATCAAAATTTTATACCGCAGCCAATAAGTCAAACCCATCATCTCCATAAACTGAATTATCTAAAACAACAACATCAACTTTCTTGAAAGAAACCTTAGTTCCAGTCTTGGGATGGAAAACGGAAAGCTCAAACGTTTTAGATGCAATCATGGTGAAAACCAACCAAGATTCAACTGCTATCGGAAATTCTTCAATCAATTTTAACCATCCATCAGTAAATCCGCATCCATCAGTCCATCCTTTCATCATCACATTCCAAAACCTTTCGCCAACATAGATAGTTGCCATCCCAAACTCGTAATTTTTACCATAGAATTCTTTCCAAAATTTGTCAGCAATTAGCTATAGAAGAAGTAAAGAAACAATTAGTGCATACTTACAAATTTGATATGAACTAATGATCAACAGAAGTTACAACGGGTTAGTCAACAAAAGTTAAAATGAGAATTAATCAACAGAGTTAGTCAACAGGAGTTAAAGTATTTACACACAACCTAACCATTGTTGGCTATCAACTATTACATACTTCCGTTGCTATCCAACAGAAGTTTCGTAACAACTGTCATCCATTATGTCCAGCAGAGGTTGCAACGTGGACAAATGTTAAATATTAGATGTTAGTCAACCGAGGTTAAAAGAGTTAGTCCACATAAGTTAAAAAGGTTAGTCAACAGAAGTTGATTTTATAAGGAAACAAATGTTAAAAGGGCAAACAGATGTTAGCAAGTTGTTGAGCTAGCAAAAAATGTTTACAGTAAGTGACAAAATAATATATTATTACTTACAGTCATGCCAAGTTCATGTCTAATATTTGCTGAAATGTAAGAGTTCTCGTAGATATTTTCTTTAAAACATAAGACATCGAATGACAAAGTTCCAATAGCTTTTACCAATACAGCATCTTTGGTTTTCAAACAACAATCTCTAACCAACTTTGTCCATCCATCTGTAAATATACAATGATCATCTCTCTTCCTTACTCGTACTAACCATGATTTGTCACCATCAAGTAGTTCTACAATTTGACCGTACGGGACCTCCTTGCCCCACAACAGACTCTCAAAATCAAGTGGTATATTCTGCGACAGTAGTTAACAAACATCTTACATCAAAAATTAATGTACAATCCTAATAGTAGCAAGAAAGTTAAAAAACATACCAAAAATATAAAATCATCTTCATTAAGGAATTTTAAAAAGGGTGGTGTTTGATTGAATGGATTCATATCTACAATAAAGAATTTAAACTTACAAGTTATACAGACGAACAGCATCCAAGAAAAGTCATAGACAAACACATCATAAAATAAACATCACTAACATCCCTTAAACTAAATCAGCACTTAAAAAACAAAAGTACCAAATATTAACCGGACTATTTGTATAATCACACAATTAAGGTATTACAAAAACAAAGCACAAAACGAAAATCATCACCTCTCACAACAGTTAAGCAAATCAACATCAACCAAAAAATATATGGTTGATTTATCAATCGTAATGTAGAAGACAACATCAAGAAGATGCATGCACAAATTGTGACAGAGAATGCTATCGGTAACTTCATTTAAGTTAATGCAATACTTAATCGATAAAAGTACACCAGATTACAGCAACTATTATTTGCTTCAACAAAGAATATGAAACGCCATTTATAGGAAATACATACTCATAACATCAAACAATGATTAATCTAACATTTATAATACAAACAATAAATTCAAAGAAACAATAATTGGTAGTGTGTAATCTATATTATGCAATAGAAACTTTCTGATTTTGATAAGAAAGTTATGTGAGAAAACTTCCGAATATGTTTTCTGGAGCTTATGTTCAATAATGGAGATGAACAGTATATTAATTGGAGTTAATACAGATGTTACATTTACACTGGTTGGTTGGAATTAAGTTTTGTAAAATTTATACTTTACCCCCTTTTTCTTTAAAATAATGTAATTTTAGCACGGCATCAACCACTGCTTCAATATAAATTTAATATTAAATAACAAAAATTATGTATTATTTCATGTATTTACATAATTAAAAATAGTTTTTAAATCCCGGTATTAAAGATTATTATAAGTCAAATAAATAAACAATTACAACTTAATAGATAAGTATCTTACTTTCAACAATCCCAATACAATCTTCTCTCTTCTTCTCTGGCGAAAAAGCTCTACAGTTTCTTCTTCTTCAGACTTGACGATCAGAAGTTTAAAGTTTTAGATCATGTATTTTTTTTATTCTCTTGTGTATTTTACAGTTATGTTTTGACATGTTCCTTTCTGTTTCTTCATTTCAAATTATATGGACATCAAAATCATAAACTGCTGATGTTAAAATAGATAAACTTATATGAACTTGTTTTTTTTGTTTTATAATAAGATTTATATCAACTTATTTAGTTACATTTTGATTCATTCCATCTAAATAAGAATCTGAAATAATATTGTTTCATAAATATTTGGTTGTATATTTTACGAATGGTTTTAGAATTATTGCATGAACTGCCATGTAGTATTGATATATTTCTTCTATCATTCTTAATTTTGATAAAATATTTTGCAACCAGTTTATAGTACTCATATGTCTGATTTGTAAGTGAATATAGCGCTGGCTGCTGAAAAAATTGAAGTTTGAAGTTGACATAAACATGGATATTTGAAAAGTTTAATGTCAAATAATACTTTTTTATTATACAACAATATAAATTTCATCTTACACGGTGTTAGACTCATATTGTTGGTTGTAGGGACCATATCGAAGTACACAACATATAACTTTGGTCCTACAGGGTATTGGATATTTTTTATACCTTAAATAAAATGCTTTTTAGATACAATTGATTTTATGTTTTAGTATTTAATTATTATTGTATTTTTTTACTTTCAGATGGAGTTTATGATAATTATCAATGTCTCTGAATTGACAGACCTAAGTGAGGGATTGGTAAGCTATATTCTTCGAACAAATTAACTCAAATCACAATTGTATACTAAAAACTGTATTTATAAAATTAAAGATATATTAAATGTTGTGTATTTTATATACATAGGTACTTCCAAGGATAATGAGTAACCAATTACCAAGAAAGTGTGAAGTAATAAAGTTGGTTGAATATATGGGATTTAAGTATAAGATTGCAGTACAGAGCATCGGTCATAAAAGTAAGAGGATAAACGGGCCAGAATGGACTCGGTTTGTTGAAACTTATAGAAATAAGAATATAGACAAGCTGTGTTTAAAAAAATTGAAAGAAGTAAAATTTGAGATAAATGTTTTGAACAATGATGGATCAGAGATTAGAATGGATGCCTCGAACAAAGATTATGCTCATGGTTGCTTGATACAGGCTGAAGAAGAAACATACTGCAAGCAGGTTAAAAATTGCTACCTTGTTTTTATATATTGCCAGACTATCTTTTGGGCTGTTAGAAAAACTTCTAATTTATATTTTGTATCCTATATAAAGTCTAATATGACATTTATGAAACGTATGAAAATTATAACATTTATCATACGATTTGTTGAAGCTGTTGTCAGAGAGTAGATTAAAAATTGATAACTTGGTTGCAAAAGTACATGGACCAAAGAAGAGTAGTAAAGTTGATGTGTATTATGTTTTCTCTCCTAAAAATGAAAAGGGATTGGTTGCTGGTTTTATGGGATCAGGATGGACAACTTTTTGCTTTGAAAATGACATTAAGGAAAGCTGCCAACTGTTGTTTCAATGGATAGGAAGTACTCTTGAAGACCACTTTAACTTCACTGTCAAGATTTTTAACAAAGATGGGATTGGATTTCACGGGGAGACTAAACATCACTGTAGCCGTAGCAATCACCAACACCGCAAAAAGCGTCCACATTATAAGAAACAGTTTGAATACCATGTTATAGAGACACACAGCTTGGTATTTACATATCTACTTTTAATATGGTTGATTTTACTTATAATGTTGGATCTATCTGTTATTACTTAAAGTATATGTTGTTTTGAATGAATAACTAAAGAAAGAATTTTCTTTTACAGGTAATACCGAGGAAGTTTGTTCGAGAACACCAGCTAAATGACTACCATAGAGCTGTGTTGTCATTTGGTCATGTGAAGTTTTGGGTATAGCTGCTTGTAAGGAGAGATCCTAGAAGACCTGATGACAACACCCATCTAGTGATGTATTCAAGCTGGCTGCGTATCATGGATGAAACGGGAATATCTATGGGCAAAAAGCTGAGGTTTGAGATAGTCGAAGAAAAAGGTGTACCAGGAGATAAAGTACACTTTGAAGTTTGTTGACATAGTCTCTGAACATTTTTTCAGCATTTAATGATTTATGTTTTTGTTGATATGTTTGATTGACAAATTTCTTCTTCCAAAACTAACTTAAGCATGAAGTTATGTAGTGTTAGTATATAAAGTTATATACTTTCAAAACTTTGTGGATTTACCTTTTTATATTTTACATCTAAGCATTACTATATTTTGCATCTAAACATTACTATTTTGCATCACATTTCCTGGTCGCTCAAGGAAAAGAAATACAAGACTTAAAATTAACAAAATAGTATACAACCTGTAATTACAAATAACAGTGTTTTAAACATCTGCTCCTACCAAAGGGACAAACTCAACATCTGTTTCGCTAAAATTTGCAAACCAAAAGGTCTGTTGAAGACAAACACTGTTGAAGCAGAGTCTTTTAAACCAAACAACCTCAGCTGATGAACCAAACAACCTCTGCTGATGAACCAAAAGGTCTGCTGAATCAAAGGTCTCCCAAAGAGAACCTCTGCTGATGAAGCCAAATGTATGATGAATCTAAGTTCTGCTATGGACCAACAGATATTGCAATTCAACAGAAGATCTTTAATATAAGATCTTTAACAGATGATGATCAACAGCTCATAAGGTTTGTTGAAGCAAAGTCTATCAACAAATGCTAATGTAACTCAGATCCTAACAGTTCTTAGGAGTTAACAGATGTTAGCACGCTATAATAGTGCTTAGCCTCTAACAGATGTTAATGTATCTCAGACCCTAACAGTTTTCCCACTATCCAATTGATTAAATTTTCATTCATTCACTGACAATAATATACAACCCTACTACTTGTGTAATACATGAATATCACCAAAAATGTATATAATGTATAATAACAATATTATATAACAAACAAAAGGTTAAATTTACTTGATATTCAAAGCGTAGACATTACATACCAAATACATCAGTTTAGATGCTTCAGATTGTAACCCTTACATACCAAACTTTTAACCACAGTTTTGTTAAAACAACAGTTAACAGACATAAATAAAAACCACAAGGAGTCTTCAAAGATAAGTGGTTTCTACTTATCTCTCATAAGAAATGTTTTTTCATAAGCATCTAATTGTTAACCTTAGACAGCTTCTTCCGGGTTCTTCTCACATTAGTGGATAACTCACCAACATTGACAACATCAACATCAACATCTTGAGCTGTTCGCTTTCCATTGGGACTTGATCCAGAATCCTTTTCAACTTCAACGGCTGAAGAGTCGGCCGTAACAGAGACAACACCCTTGCAACAGATCACAAAACAACTATTGATCTCATTTAATAAAATAATGTACTCTTTTTAAATATATTAAACATACTTTCAAAAATAAATACTCACCCTTGAAGTTCGTTCAGCAGACACCTGGGAAGATTCTGAAAGGTTAACATCTTTAACTTCAGCTACCTCTTGAGTAACCTAAAGGATCATAATATCTGATATTATATAAAAAAGTGCAGATCCAGTCTTTGAACCTCAAAAGAAAAATAAATAGATTGAAAAAGTGATTCTATATGCTACCTCATCAGTATTTTCATCACCATTGCCATCTCCACCGACCAACTCAGCAATTATTACTGGATCATCACATGTTTTTTGCACGATATAAACACGATAGTCATTTTTAAGATTGAATTATGAAACATCAATCTTAAAAGCGACCTTCTTATCAACCAATCGAAATATCTCATGAGGGAAACATTTAGTATCATTCGCCTTCACCTGCCTCTCTCTTATGTCACTCGTCGCTAATCCAAGAAGCTTCTGAACATCTCTATCAAACATAATAAAAGAAACACTACCACTCTCATCCTGCACCCGGACTTGCACCTTGAACCTGAAACAAATGACTAACTGACCTCCAAAATTATATTCAAATATCAGTCTTAAACTGTTATTTATATAAATAAAATGTTAAATAATCATCATTGCTTACTTTGTGGTGATGGATGTACATTCACTACGACATTTGGGACAAACCAAAGAAGTCGCAGGCAATTGAACAATATCATCCGAAACATTTTCAACATTCTGTAAGTATTCACTTTTAGCCATCACCTTCTTGAAACACTTACGACAGGCAGGATAAAACCAATCATACTCTTCTTGCACAATCTTAATTGTCGCAACCACAACACAAGACATTTTCTGTAAAAACAATATATCAACTTGTAATCTATAGTTTGACAAACATGCAGGTGATAAACCAAACAAATAACCAAACTATATAAAAAGATGTGAAACCTTTTCTATCTCACTAATCTCATCAACATGTTTCCTCACATCATCTGTTACAAATTCTTTATGCAATGGAAAAACGCTATGAGACGATAGTATTGTTTGAGAAGTAGAACCACTCCCTTGTCCAAACTTCAGTATAAGACTTTTGAATACCACAAATGATTAGAATTAGTATACAAATAACATGAAACCAAGTATTTGACTTGAACATCTATATACAATAGAAATTATGTTGACAAATTGCCTCCTCCTTAGCTGATTAACTTCATCAATTTCTTCATTCAGAAACATTCGTGTTGCAAAATTATCACTTTGAACTGTATATTCACCTACATGCAAAAGTATATAGATATTTAGTCAACCTGTCTTTATATTGCCAGAAATAAAAAGTATAGTTATGATTTGCAGAAAGTAACAAAAATTACCTTTCCATTCCTTACACTTTCCGTGTTGTATAACAGCCATCACATGCTCATGAGCTGGGATTTTAGAGATGAACTCCTTAAACTGCAGAGCATAATCATTCCACACAGTTTACCGCAAAACCTTACCCCTACATGAAAACAATATTCGTATGACGATATACTAAAGACTAATTTATGACCATTTTTTTTACAATCTCTAATATCATAACTAAATTGAATGAATAACAACACAAAATCAAAGCAAATTTATAACATTTATTAAAGTAGTAAAAGAGCCATAAATTAACTAACATATTCACTAAGAATAAATTGTTGATCTCATTTATTACCATGATTCAACATTAGATACAAAAACTATAGATCTCATTTATTACCATTACCATGATTCCACATTAAATACCAACATTCTTCAACTTATTTATTAACATCATTAAATTCAAACAATGATCTGTACATGACTGCACATGTAAACAGCAACTTACTCCAAGTCTTGAATATCGAAATTGATCTTCTTAGTCTCTTTTGGAGGTCGACCAAAGAATTCAAGATCTCCACAACAAACCACAGATCCAGCAACATCTATATGATCACATTATACAACAGTATAAGTTACAGTTTCTAATTTTATACAGAAAAGACATGATTACAAAAATATACACTACCAACACTTAAAGAGTTTAACGCCTCTCCTTGAAGAATATCTTGATAAGCTCTGAAGTTGAAACAATACTCAACACATTGCCAATCTCTCACAGGTGTAACAGTTGTACATCTATAAAAATTGATTTTATAATCATGTACTACAACTTTATATAAATCTTTATTCTCACCAACACCAAATTTTGACAGAATCACAACATCTTCTTGAAGTTGTCCATAAAAAACAGGTATCAGATGACTCTTAATACCTGCTTGAATCTTAGCACCCTGAAGAACATTTAAAGAAAGTATCTTTTTAGCATACACCACTACATTCTCTGATAGAACGGAAAAGCAGAAATACAAATTACCTTTTCATCAATGAAGATGAGATCCATTTTGTAACTTTGATTCCATTTTCGAATAATTCTCGCTTTCATGTTCCATATATCTTTCCCAGGATTCAATTCGTTAATAAAACTAAGATTGTTACTGTCAACTGATATTGACATGCTTCTAATTCGGAATTCGGATTGTGATCAAATTTCAAAATCAGAGAAGACGAAAGTGTGATTAAATATGAAGAGGGAAATGAGAAGAAAAGCCTTATATAAGAAGATGATTGACAGGAGTTTGTGAGTGACATGCATTAATTGCAAATTATTTATTCCCATGCATTTTTTAATTTGAATTTACCGGTAATTAACCTTAAACATCTTCTGATCAAAAAGCATTACATAAAACTACAACCTCTGCTGGGTATTAAAGTAAAGTCGAACATATATGGGCAGATATTTAGTCTGGCAGAGGTTTGAGTGAATTTTAAATAATTTTATATATTAAGACTTATGATGCAGTAATGACATAAGAAAAACATTGTTGGACAGCCTCTCTGGCTGCCATATCAGTTTTTCTTATGTCACTCAGATTTCTCCTTTTATAGAAAGGGAAAAGATCAAATAGGAAGTTTATTTTGGCTAGGAAGTGTAGGAAGCAATAGGATTAGGACATGTGGCAACACTTAAAATAAAGAAAAAGGGTATTTTAGTCAATCCAACCCTTTCTTCTTCCTTTTCAAAACCCAGTAACATCAAAACCCACCATTTTCAAAACCCACCATCTTCAACCATTTCTTCACTTTCTATCTCAATAATCACTACATTATAGTGCGATTTTCATCACCAATCAATGATTCAAACACCTGATCAACGTGTTCTTCAGCTTTTTTTGAAGAAAACCTAGTTTAATTTCATACAAAATCTCGTTTTTTCCGGTGATTTTGAAGATAATCACTCGATCCGTTCGATTCGAGCGCTGATAAGTGTTTCAATCATCCAAAAATCGTCAATTGTTGAAGAAATCACTTCGATCCATGTAGGAAATTCTTTAATTTCATTTTTACGATATGGGTTTTTGATTTAGTCATTGCGTTTTACGATCTTGGCGGAGGTCCGGGGGCAGCGCCCCTGGCTGGGGTTGAGCTACCAGGTTAGCTCGGAAATTTTTTTTTTCGATTAAATTGTTGTAATAAAAATGCATCAGAAAAATTAATTTTCTGTAAATTGCATCTGGAAACTGCATTCGTAAACTGCATTGGTTCAGACAGTTCACAGCACAGACAATTCACAGCACAGTTCTGTATTGGCCATTGCGTTTTAGAAAAACACATTCTTGAAGTGTTTTTGGTGCATTGCGTTTTAGGTAAAACACCTTTTTAGGTGTTTTCAGTCCATTGCATTTTACAGAGAACACTTTCTTTTGTTTTTTTAGGCAATTGCGTTTTAGAATGAGTCATTTTTAAGTATTTTCTGGCCATTGCGTTTTACAAATAAGACATTTCTTTGTGTTTTTTGTGCATTGCGTTTTAGGTAAAACAATTTTTTATGTGTTTTCAGTCAATTGCGTTTTAGAAAACAGACATTTTAAGTGTTTTCTGGCCATTGCGTTTTACAAATAAGACATTTGTTTGTGTTTTTGGTGCATTGCGTTTTAGGTAAAACACATTTTTATGTGTTTTTAGTCCATTGTGTTTTAGAAAGTACATTTTCTTTTAAGTTTTTAGGCTATTGCGTTTTAGAAATAAGACATTTCTTTGTGTTTTCTGGCCATTGCGTTTTACAAATAAGTCATTTATTTGTGTTTTTTGTGCATTGCGTTTTAGAAAAATGTCATTTTTTAGGTTTTTTTTTTCATTGCGTTTTACGTAACTGGGGGTTTTTCTATTGCGTTTTACGCAACTGAGTTTTAATTTTTTTTTTTAAAATATAGCAATAGTATACTCGTTTTAAAGATAAAAAAACGCTCATTTTTTTGTGCAATTTTTATAAAAAAAATAATGTCGTATGAAAGAGTTATTAACGTTTAAAAAATGGGGGGGGGGGAATTGGAGGAGAGAGAAACTATTGGCTTGGATTGACTAGAATGCCCCTAAACAAACCCACGCGCCTCTTTTCTTCCTTTCAATTTCCCCGATTTAATCCTAGCCCTTGATTAACTAAATGGATGGTCAAGATCACTTCCTAGCCTTCCTAGCCAAATAAACTTCCTATTGTATCTCCACCCTTTATAGAAAATATAGATTATGAAACTAGAAAAAAATCACTAGTCTAGCTATTTTTAGAGTATGTTATACTTGTATAATCTTGTAAGAAAAATTTCACACATTTATGAGATAGCTAATTTTATAGTCAAGCATATACTTTTACTCCCGTACATTTTCTAGTCGAATACAAGTGCATGATACTGAGTTACACAAGTAGACAAAACATGTACTCGAATACAAAAGTAGAATCTCAAAACTAGTTTTCTTTTTTTGAACGACGACTATATATTAATATAGCGACAAGCAAGAAGCTGAAAAACAAAGTTTCAAAACAAATGGTCATACAAAAATATTGAAATCTAACCAGCTATTCGAATCCATCGTGGCACCTGAAGCTCTGCTCTTGACCCAAATAAAAGTCTCCTTAATAATTTCAACTATTTTCTGCACCGGCACCATATTTCCGTTGAAGTCTTTTTTGTTACGGGTAAACCAAAGTCTCCATAAGCATCCTAGAGTCATCAGATGTGACAGGTGGGAGATGTCACTAAAGGCTTCAGTTAACAGTGTATATGGGGCAGTTTCGCTGGAATAATTGGGCGCCAAGGAAAGTAAATTATTTTGTTTGGAGAGCGGATATGGGAAATGTGGCGTCGAAAGAAGCTTTAATGATTCGTGGCCGGTCGATTCCTAATGTTTTTGCAGTAGATGTGGTATTCAAATAGAGTCATGTGATCATATTTTTGCTACTTGCTTATGGGCAAGGAGTGTGTGGTGGGCCATCTTTAGGGGATTAAAATTCTTACATGGTGTGATTCTACTTCAGTAAGTCTAAGTCAAATTTTGGAGTATGTTGAAAACTAGTTTGTGCATCATTTGTTATGAGCAGACCGAAATATATTTATAGGACTATGCGAATACATTACACAAGTATATAAATCTGATTCGTCTATCATATATCATAGGCAAACAAGAATGCATCTTTATCGGTACTAGTCTATAAAAGGTAAACAATGAAATCTCATTCACTTATCACAATAAAGGTAAAAACATATTCAAACACATATGCATATATACATAAATCTAGAACATGTGTAGTGGAAGACACAAATGATGCCTATACCTTTGGTCGTTTTACGTCATGTACCAGTCCAGTCAGCAATGGAGCATTATGGGACGTTTTGTAAAATTGGTGTAGTTGGGATGTGGGCATTATGAGTCATTATGTTAAAAGAGGTGTAATATAATTAAATAAAAAAAAGTATTGGCCAAACAAAAAGAACAAAAAGAAGAATAGGTGTCATTGGCCAAACAATTGAACATGGGGTGTGGAAAAAAGAAAGTTTTGGACATTTTTCTGAATAAAAGGACCAGGGGGCGGGTGTAGGACGTGGGGGCGTCTTTTTTTTTTTTTTGGAAAAAGACGCCCAAAAATCCCCCACTACAGGTTATCTTATATCATTTATTTTCTATGCATGTTTTTAGTGCTATTATCACACGTAAAGGCTACATCATCATAACGAAATCTTTTCCTAGTGAGTGGGGACGTGGTCATGGGCCAAATGGGTCATTTGTATATTTTGTTTCTTAAACATAAGGCCGGATTTGTGCCAACATAGAAAATAAAAAAGGACCAAGGGGCAAGTGAACAAAACACCTTTTTTTCTTTCAAGATTCCATGGTCCCTCTATATATATTATCATAGTCATCATTATTTTAAGTTAATTTGTTGTTATTAAAGTAAAATGGATTTTATTATCTAATTAGTGGATTAGATGAATCTTGAATGGGTCTCCATTGGATGATCTCACTAACATACCAACTCCATTTTAGTTCTAATAACCGTCCTTACCTTTGGACCTACTCCATCTTCATAATGCAAACATTTATCCCCATGTATATTAATTTAAGAATACAGAAATTGTATAAGGATGAGAAAATATGGATGGAAATGTTTCATATTCTTGACAAATAAAATATAAGAGTAAACTGCCATGTTCTGCGGTGAGCACCGGTACTCTGATCGGAAAAGTTGAAATTGCTATCAATGTTATTATCATCTCATATGAAAATTGTTGAATTGAATGTTGGAGATGGTGGAAATCGATCAGCATCTAGAATTCTCTGTTTCAATTGTTAGGTTTGATTGTATGATTTTTTTTTTTTACTATCGGATTCGTCTTGGCAAGAATGCAGATCGTCGGAGATGATTTTTGGGTTTGAGAAGATGAACTGAGAATAGGGGTTGAAGATGATGAAGTAATTGTCTGGTAATATAAGGGGTTTTTATATTATGTGGTTTTTTTAATAATTGAATTACATTAATGAAAATTAAATGCCCAAACTACCCCTTCAGATAAGGACAAAAAAGGGTCATTAAAACAGTCAAAATTCGGAGATTTTGAGTTTTGGACTAAAATGGCAACAAAATGCAAACCACAGGGACCCAGATGTAATAAGTTTCCGGCAACCGGAGCACCGATTCACAACTTTCACCGTCGTCTTCTGTTTAATTTCATTCTCCTCCACCACAACCGTCCGATCTACAACCAGATCAACCGATTCATCACGAAACGTTGACGTTGACCTCGCCGGAGACCTCGCCGATCCAGATCTACGTTGAGACGACGTCGTTGAGCTAGCGTTGAAGCAGTTCTGACACATGTTATTCGTGGCGGGGCTGGCAACAACACCACAGTTGTTGACGCATAGAGTTAACGTTTCAGGTACGTTTTTTAATATTGTTTCTTCTTTTTCTATTCTCTGCGCCATCGGTTTTCAACAATATTAACGGGATTTGATAACGGAGTTATAAGGTGCTTGAGAAATGAAATGAAATTGAAGTGAAATTAGGGTTGGGGAAAATGGTTGGGGGTGGAGGTTTATTAAGGGAAAGGATAGTATTAATAATTGAATTACATTAATGAAAATTAAATACCCAAACTACCCCTTCAGATAAGGACAAAAAAGGCTCATTAAAACAGTCAAAATTCAGAGATTTTAAGTTTTGGACTAAAATGGCAACAAAATGCAAACCACCCAAAATGCAAACCACAGGGACCCAGATGTAATAAGTTTGAGATTTGGACTAAAATGGCAAAAGTGCCCAAACCACAGGGACCAAAATGACAGTTTACTCAAAATATAATGATGAGTGATATTTTTCACTAACAAATAACAATTCAATCATATAACTTTCCCTCTAATGTGTTTGTGTAACATATAAACACGTAAGCAAGCATATGTAAAGGAGAGTGATCGATTGGCATGTAACTTGAATTAATTGTTGATACACTGATGTATTGTTAGTTTTCATGTTAATAAATAATAATTGGGATTTTAATGGCATGAATTTTTCAAGTGACCAATCAAATCATCCCAAACGAAACTTCACATGTCAAATCATTTTAGGCTAGTAGGTGTCCCTCCCCTTTTTTTGTTAATTAATAATCAATATATATAAAGGTAAAATTAAGTTTTTTTTTTTTTTTTTTGAAAGGTGAACTTCTTAATGGTGACCATTGTCACATCCGCAAATCGCGGACCCTCGCCAAGAACGTGGGCCCAGATAGCAAGGCCAGCGCTGGGTTAACCAGTCTTGGGTCGAAGGCTTTCCCCCGGAAACCGTACTGCCTCTACACGAGTTGCCTCGCTAGAGTAACAGCCGGATGAAAACCGGAGTGACGCTCAGGATCAAACCCTCCTCGGTAGGTTTTTCACCATCATTGCGCACGGATGTCCTACCCCCTTTCGCCACAAGCGGGAGTCGAACCGGTGACCTCTAGGAGGACAAACCGGCCCCCAACCACTGGGCTATGAAGGAAGGACAAAGGTAAAATTAAGTTAAATGCTAAAATTAATAATATAGCTTGCACTACATTAAAGAAAAAAAAACCTAAACTTAAAAAACTTAACTTAGAAAAATATAAGATTTCTTAAAATTAAATATTTTTCAAATGTTGGAGAGTATTTCTATAAGAAATTGAGAGGGTTTGGATGGGTTGGTGTAAAAAATGATTATGAAATAATGTATATATAGTATTATAATTTAATTATAATTTTATAAAAACTAGTTGTTTGTTTGTAACGGCTTTATTTTTGAAATGGGCTCGTCACCATCGTTGGTGAGGCGCCAAAAGAGACGCGACGGGCTGGGGGCGGTGGTTCTGGTCCACGATGGGCCAAGTCGACCAAGGATGCACCCCACACCCACCAGCCTAGCCTTATGCGATATAACAATCTTGATACAGGTAACAGTAGAGAGGGTTGAAATATCTTTCCTAACCAGGGATGGTTTATTGGATTCAGTTGCTTTTTATACATAATAATAATAATAAATTAATAATAATAATAATAATAATAATAATAATTTTCTTTAAGATCTAGTAATGCTATTTTAGTTTTTTTTAACAACAAATTTAGATAACTGACGGATCACTGTAGTATCATTGTACCACCAGCCCGATTATATCCATCTTGACTAGTCAATAATGCATATGCACCAATTCAGTAGGAAACCCAATAAATTTGAAAAAATTCTTTGGAAATCGAACTCAGGATCTAATGGTTCCTAAGCCTTATCTCATTCCCAAGATACCACTAAACTATAATGTCATGAATAATAATGCTATTTTAGTTATTTAACCATTTCTCACTATGATTATTATAATTTGTTGTTGGATTGCTTAATTAATTGGGTTGAGTTGGGTTTTTTTTTTATAAATAGTTTATATTGTGAAGATCTAGTAATGGCATTTTAGTTCTTTAATTTTTCCTTCACATAAACTTTTTATTCTAATTTTTCTTTCACTTAAACTTTTTATTCTAGTTTTTTGAATTATTTTAATACATTGTTTTTTATAATTATTTTAATCGATTGTTTTTTTATAATGAGTTTACCTTTTTTTAATAATACTGGCTTGATGATAAATTTCCTCTAGGTGTTGATTTTCTTACTTTTATTAATTGTTATAATTAAGAAATTCAAACTATTTATTTAAAGAAAAGTTATCTTTATAAACTAAACGTTTTCATTTTTTTTGAGTAAATTGTCATTTTAGTCTCTGAGATTTGATCAAAATTGGCACTTTAGTCCAAATAGTTTTGTTTTCTGTCATTTTAGTCCCTAACTTTTGATCAAAATCCACCTAAGTTAACTAAATTTTTTTGAACGGAGTTAGTGGGTTGGAGGATAATGACAAAAAAGACAAAAGTCAGGGACTAAATGACAGAAAACAAAACTATTTTGACTAAAATAACAAGAAAAAAACTATTTAGACTAAACTGGTAATTTTTGTCAAACCTCATAGAATAAAATAACAATTTACTTCATTTTTTGTACCATTTCTTACTTAATTTTGTAATAAAATTAATGGGTGTTGCTAAATGTACCCTCTTTTATGCTAAACGCACCCCCTCCTTTAACTTTCACATTAATACAATTCAAACACTTTTGTTTTGTTTTGTTTTTTTTGTCATTTAGTTATCTTTAATTATTATTACTAGCATTTGCTTTTAAAACATTATTTTATTTTAAAAGATTTTTTTGTTATTTGAAAAAAAAAATCATTTTCATATGTTTTAAACTTAGGCGAGTCATTTTAATTTTGAAGTGTGATTTATTTTTTTCGTTCATAACGGCTTGAAGTTTGTGTTCGAATTTAGTTTGTATAAACAATAATACACAAAAATTTAAATGAAGGTTTAAAGCCAACCAACTTAATATAGTTTTCGAGTTAAAAGAAGATAAATGTATTTGAGAATCACCCCTTTAATTTGTAGATAATGATTTTTAGTCAATAACATACCTTCACAATAATTAAATTTCAACTTATGTCGATTATTGATTATTGATTGATATTACATGTTTTGATCAAAACATTTTACTACCTAATGTGCTAGTTAACGTTTTATTTTCTTTTTGCATTTTATTACATGTAATAAATAAAAGTTGTTAATTATGTTATAATACAGTTTAATATAATAATAACTAGGATTGCGACCCGCCGCAATGCGGCAGAGATTCTTTAGTTATAACAAAGTGGATCTAGGACTCGCACGTTATGTTAAACCTGTCAAACGGGGAAAAAATAGACGATGTAAAAACGTTCACCCACACACGCACGTTGCGTCGTGTTAACTCGCAAAATTTAGAACGAAACGTAAAAACGTTAAACCAAAGATGCACGTTGCAATGTGTTAAGTCACAAAATTTAGAACCAAGCATAAAGCGAAAAATTTGCGGAAAATGAAAACTATAAAAGGCCAAAGTTGAAAGTAAAAAAAGTTTTGAGGATATATTGCAAAACATAAAAAAATTTGGGTTAAAAGTAAAAAAATAAATAGTTTTGGGTTAAAAGTAATTTATGACATGTTTTTTGGTGAAAAGTAAAAAAATCAGTTTTTTTGGAAAACCCCCAATGCCAACGTTACGACAACCATATGCATAACCATTTTTTCTTTAGAAAACCCTCAAAGCACACCCCATGTTGTGGCGGGGCGTAAAACGGTGTCAAATAGTACTAATGTCACACAACCGTCATCGATCACCAACACTGACTCGATCTAGGATATGCGTGTTGCGACGAACCTTTCAAACGTGGAAAAATAGAGGTAAAAACGTTGAACCACACATGCACGTTGCGTCGTATTAACTCTAAAAATTTAGAACTATACGTAAAACGAAAATTTGCGAAAGTTGAAAACTATAAGTGAAAAAAGTTGTGAAGTTAAATTGCAAATAATGAAAAGTTTTGGGTTAAAGTTATAAAACCAAACTATGTAGGGTTAAAATTGTAAAAGATATAAACCTTTGGGTGAAAAGTAGAAAATCAACTTTTTTTTTTGGAAAACGACCAAAGCATAGGTTACAACTCATTATGCATATATATGTTGCTAATTTATATAGGTTTTAATACTAATAGAAATAGAAAGATGAGATAACTAAAATATGAAATAAATAAAAAAATATAAAATCAACTGTTTTTTAAAAAAAAGTTCTAAAACTTTTTTATTGTTTAAAAATATCTTTTTTTATTAATTTGTAGTGACGCTTTATAGAAAAATAAAAAAATACAAGTTAGTCTTCAAAAACAATATTTGAATTGTATAAAGGGGTGAAATTTGACAACTTTTAAATTGTATTTTTAGAAAGGGGGTGTGACTAGTAAAAAAGAGGGTGCATTTAGCCAACCCCAAAATGAATATATGGTTTCATGTAAATCTTGAAAACTCCCACCACCTAAAACAATTATGGAAACGTACTCGTCAAAGATTGATATGGAAAAATCCAAGATAAATCTTAACTACCAAAAATAGATTGGATTTCCTACCAAGCATTCTCAAAACGACGTCTTCAAGTTTGGATTTCACAACTACAATTGACCCACCAAAAATATAAATCACATAGATATACCAACTAAAATAGTAAACCAAATCAATGACCAGAGTTTCATCACATGAAAATCCATTTCAAGCCCTAGCACAAACAAGTAACGGTGTATCTATACTTTCATTTCCATAGGTGGATGATGTGCGTATCCTTTTATTGTCGAAAAAGTGGTCGTCAGTTGTGATTTCAAGTTCAGACTTACACACAATGTAATGGGGTGAGAGAGACGCATGTGTGTAATTGTTAACGACTCTTAATGTCCTTTTAGTCATTGCTTTTTAATTTTTTCTCCCCATTTGGCGTTATACTAGAAACGCCCCTCCCTCCCCATGTCTCTATAAGACCATCCGTAATGTTAATGCCCCTTAATGGCTATGTTCCACCACATCAGTACTGTAACGCCCCTTCAAGAATGTGTAATGGTTAATGGCCCTTAATACTCTTTCAATCATTACTTTCCAATTGCATATGTAATGTCAAAGCTACCCTGATCGGAATTCGTGTTCACTAAAGTTAAAGACACAATCAACGCTGATAGATTTTCCGTTAGCGACTTGGATGGTGAAAGATTTCGGTAGTTTAGAGCATGTACACTTAAGCAATGGTTCAAAACTCTCGGATACAAAAATTCTAACAGCACCAGTATCAAAAAGTAAAGAAGCATAAATTCCATTTACGAGAAATGTACTGTTTACCACATCGTTGTCATTTTGAGCTTCAGCCACGTTGATGTTGAGGACGCGACCATGAGGCGTTTGCACTTGGCCTTGGTTGTCTTGGGGACATTGGGGGCTAAGGTGATTAGGATCACCGCACCTATAGCAAGGACGACCATTTGTGTTAGCCAGAGGTCGTTAGTTTTGGGCTTGGGATTGAGTGCTTCTAACACATAGTTTAGCACATTTTTAGGGTTTTAAGGTGCATGCAAGTATAAGAATGGTAATAACATGTATAAATAACATTTTAGAGAAATTATAATCTTGTTGTATGGCTCGGTTTTGTATAAAACACGTATTTTGTGTTTGTTTATGTATTATGCAAGTATGATTACGCAAAAATGATACAAAATATAATTTCCATTATGATCAAGTCTCGAATTACAAAGTATTGAAATTGAAATATGAATTACAATAAAACAAAAAAAATAATGAAAATTATGGAATGTTACAAATTGGGTTGTAATCCATATGCAACTTCAGTGAAACCCCGCGAGAGCCAAGCCGGAAAAGATATTCGTTTCAAAGGGAAACTTTAGGGTATGTAGCTTTGTTGTTACGTTGTTTTTACTTATAAATCTATTGTTGTTGGTAAAAAGAAATGTTAAAAGAGTTGGTTTAAAGAATTTTGGATTTAATAAAAGACAAAGTGTTTTCAAATGAACCGTGTTGAGGTATGTAAAACCGAAGTATAAATGACTGGCGAGGTCATAAAAGTGGATGTGTTGCCCAACAAAAATAAACATGGTCAAGGACTGTTGAGAAAATGACTAAAAGGTGTAAATTGTCGCTTGTGGACAATGAGAACCACGAAGGCGAACCAAATGGGTCGTTTATGGTCTATAAGGCCATAAATTTGATAACGGACAAGTAAAACCAAGGTATAAATGACTCAAGGGGTCATAGAAGTCGAGGTTTTGTCCAAGTTACCAATCATGATCTTTGATCATGGTTGGAAAAAGATAAGAAATTTTGTTGAAAGAATGCGGATGAATTGAGCTAAAGAGCTCAAATCTCATAACGGGTCAATTTGGATAAAACCCAAACTGAAAGATGATATGGAATGTGTAAGGCTTTTCCCAAAGTATCCAATCATAATCAAGGATGTGGTTGGTGAAAAAATGGGAAAACCATGTTAAGATAATAAGAAGTAAGAATGGCGATGTTAAATTATCACCTAACAGGTCGGTTTAGGTTATAAATATCAAACCGAAAGGATGAAACGAGAACTCGAAGAATATGGGTCCGGGTAGTGTATTCGGGCTTATAGTTATAAGGGAAAACTTTATGAAGCGAAAAAAATGAATCTGGGTCATTCCCGGATGGGTAAAGGTGAAAATTCAGTAAAAATGTGGCTGGGGTGCTTTTGGGAAACAGGTCTCCCAGAGACACACGTGGGGACAACAGTGCTCCCTCGCGTGTTGCTAGGGAACCTAGTTTTTAGAAAAAAAATGTTTTTGTGTTTGTTTTTTACAATCTCATTCAAATAACTTAATTACTAATCGTTTGAATGAAATCTTATGATATGCAACACCTAAGTTTACGCACCGAATGAAGATCAAGTCACGCCAAGAACCAGACACTTCCCGAATGCTTGTTGCCTTCCGATTTTTTTATGTTTCCTTAAGATATTGAAATGGAAATTGTATTTTGTTTGAAACCATTCGCCACTTTATGATAACTTTGTTTTTTTTGTAAACAATGAAATGTAAGTTTAATTATTTCGTCAAAGCTAACATATATATATATATGTGTGTGTGTGTGTGTGTGTGTGTGTATGTATATGAGACAGGTCTTACAATTATGAGCATAAGCAATTCCTTGCAATTCAAATAGTTTTCGGTTATATCTGAGTTGATTTGGTACTTAATCGCTTTGTATTGTGTTTGTTAGCGTGTGTCCATTGCGTCTAGTTTTCCTTTCACTACGTGATTATAGGCCACTAATGGGGATATAATATGTTCTAGCACTTTAACATAAGTAAGATTGTTGATTTTTAATTGGCAACGTTTAGGATGTCTGGGATGTGTGTATCGTTCTAAAGTTCTAAGTACTTGCATTATTAGTCATCCTTTTCAAAGTTTAGTCTCATTCAAGACAATGGCATAGGTAAATTCAATTGAAGAAGTTAGTACATAAGTCAAGAGGATTCAATACCTAGGTAATAGTTTTCTATGCTGATCAAAAGGTAAAGAAAGAGAAATTTTGAATCAAAGATTAGTAAATCGAGTGTTTGATCTAAAATAGGGCTTAAATACCACATGTTGGATCAACTGTACTTGACTTTCATTTATTACAAGTGTGTTTTGAAAATTGCAATGAAAGTGTTAAACACGATCAAACTCTATAACAATCAAGAACAACAAATTCAAAAAGTGATAAACTTTGATTGATTAATCAAAACAATTATGAGTTTTAGAATTTCTTTACGACATTCGTATAACTAAATATCCATAAATATCCAAGATATATTACATTTGTATAAATAGTTAGAAGGTTGAGTTTTAAAAACATATAAATAAAATATTTATCATTATCTTTATCTTGTTCTTCTTTCGTATAACCCTTTCATGGTAGGAATTTGAATTCTTTGAAGCAACTCTTAATCGGTAACAACCAACGATAGTATCACATCTTTGGTAGGAAGTTGCCTTAAGAAAGAGGGGGTGCCAACTTAACCAAGGATGGTAATGGCCGTCACCTAGGGATGTGTGGTGAGTGGGTTTTTTCTTTAAATCTCAACCAATAAAAGGAAAGTGAGTAATTGAAAGGAATGGTGCCAGTGATTTTATGGTATTAGAGTAGCTGAGGGTAGAAATGAGGTGAAAGTGCATCATTGGTGGATTCTAGGGTAGAGGAAAGGAGCGTCCCCCATCCCTACTTGTAAGTTTTGTACATAAGTCCTTATATTGACCTCAACAACTTCCTTTAAGATACAAATTAACACTTACAAAACCTGTATATGATGGATGTGAACCTCTTTTGTCACACCCCAACCGATGGCGGAAACATCGGGGCATGGCACTGAGCGAAACAGATTGTCCAGAAGTTTCCATAATGATTATCATTACCAATCAATTTAAAATAACATGTCCCATACCATGTCTCAAAAGGTAAACAAATTATTACAGACAAAATCTAGGCAGATAGTTCTATTCCGACAACTCAGATTTAAATAGAGCAATTGTTTATCTGCTTCTAGAGACCCTTGATTTAATTTGTACAGACAACTATTTGTTGGCCTCTAGAGCCTTATTCTAGCCTCGATTTCCTAGCAGATGTGCATCCTAATTACCTGTCACATACGTTAAAATAAAGTCAATACATATAATGTAAATGTGAGTATACAAGTTTGATAATAGCATATAGAGTTCGAATTTCATTTACGCATAACCAGCACGTACACATAGAGAAATGAAGCACGTTAGTTATCGACATAGATCCATCGATACCAGTGACTGCGGGTTGACTGCCTGAGGCAGTTCACAATACATGATTGCCACCGTAATCCATGCAAGTAATTGTCCTTAACAACCCCTGCGAACAGGTGCTGAGTCCAAACTATAGTACTATCGTTGCTAAGGCAGGTAGACAACATTCCATGTGTAAACATAACAAACAAGCATTCATAAGCCACGCATAACATGCATTAACGGTTAGCGTTCAAATAGTATTGAGTAGTGTGTTTATTGTGGTTTGAATATTCGTAACGTATGTAACACCCAAAGGTGAGTAAAGCAAAAAGGGATCGAGTATACTCACAGCGATTGATGGATTGAAGGGAGCGCTTAGAGCGGAATTAGCCTGATTAGAACGATAACATAACGATAAGTGACACGTAAAACGATGCAAAGTGTAAGTGGCTCGGACAGTGGCTCGGTCGGATTGGTGATCCGATCGGACAGTCCAGTCGTGCGGATTGACAATCCGTTCGGATGGTCATCCGGTCGGACAGGTGGTCCGGTCGGATGACTATTCGAGTGGATTGTTTCTTTTTTTGATGTTTTTGTGTATGATGGCTTGTCCTTTGAAGTTTTTGTTGTAGCATTTTGAAAACATTAAAGTATCTCTACCTTTTAAGTCGGTCGATCGGTCGGTCAGTCGTGCGGACGAAAATCCGCTCGGACGACTTATCCGGTCGGACGACGACTCAAGTGGCAAGGTTACTTAATGAGAACAAATCCATGGCAGGTTGTCACTCGGTCGGACAGGTAATCCGGTCGGGTGGCATCCTTAGTACATTGAACATGTTGAAAATTGTTCGAGTGTTTAAGTCCAAGTATCTCATGATCCGAAGAGTAATCCGGTCGGATTTGTAGTCCGATCGGATATCAATTCATTCAATACTCAAACTTCAGATAAAGTTGATTAAGTGTGGGACCCTAGGTGTAATCCGTTTGGATGACCGAGTCGTTCGGGTGGCTTATCCGTTCGGACGGTAGTCCGGTCGGATAGCACTCCACGCTGGTCGTTCCATTCGTCTTTTACTTGGCCGTTTTGATTGTTTGTTGCCTTTATCGAGATGTTTTAACAACGTGTTAACCAACGGAACCCCATCCTAACCCAGGTGACCCGATCAAACAGGAATCACCCTAGTTCGACCAGTTAACCGGTTCATGACAGTTGTTCTTGGTTAACCCGAAATCGGTGGTCTCATGAGTAGAATCCAGATCTTGAACTAGTACAACACCGCGAGTGAGTAGAAGACTAGAACAAGGTCCGAATCTATCGGTTTTGAGTGCATTGAGTGTAAAAGAGTTGAAAGAAAGTTAGAAACCATCTTTCAATCCTTTTTCACTATGTTTATGTTTAGATCTATGCAAGATCTTTGTGTATTTGTGTGGAAATCGATTAGTTCTAAGTTGTTCTTGGTGGATTGAGGCCAAAACATGAAGTTCTTCAAGCACACATGATGAGGTCATCCTAAAACACCTCAAATCTTGTGATTTCATGGTTAAAAGTTAAGATTCAAAAGATAGAAAGGTGTAGAAGTGCGTGTAGATTAAGAAAGTACAAGGTTTAGGACGAGATCTTACCAGAATTGAGAGAAATCGAAGAAAAGGTGAGGAGAGCGTGCTGTTCGGACAGAGAGTTTCCAAAAGTAGAAAGAATGAAAGTGACATGGGTATTTATAGAGTTACCCAAAGAGGAAATGTGAGCCGGTCGGATGACATCTCGCCCGGATGACCTATCCGGTCGGATTGTCATCTCGGTCGGATGACACATGGCACCGGATCAAGTGGCAGCCCGGTCGGATTGGCAATCCGGCCGGATGGCACTTGGTTCAGATGTTTGGCGCGACGATTTTTGAGGTTTCGATTACGATTTCGATCGATGCGAATGCGATAGAGTTTCCTATTCAAATTACTTTTAATCCCAACCATTCATATCTAGCACTGTCTCTTCTCCACTAATTATCATAGTTCGATTACGATTGAGTTCGATTGCGTTTGATTGCGTTTCGATTGCGTTTCGAGTTCGATTGCGTTTCGATTGATTCCCCCATATACATAAATTAAACATGCACAAGTAACACATAAGGCACACACACGTATAACAATAACCAAAATGCGTAGTTCGAGTTGCGACTCGATTCGATGTCGATTGATTAGCATAGTTTGATTATCATTTAGTTAGCTTTATCGCATTGTTACTTCCTATAGTTCACAGTCGTAAGTCGATTAAATAGCAATTAATACACGTCGATTACTGTAATTATTGACACTTACTCCACATAATACAACTAAAATAAACATTTAAAAGAAACTCACTACTAGTCAAGTCGCGCGAAATCGGTCGTTGACTTTGACCTTGACTTTGACTTCAGAAACACGGGGTGTTACATCCTTAATGATGATTTCCTACAAATTTTAGTGTGCTCTTGATATCCTTTATTGACTATATAGAATAAGGACAGACACCCACTCTTAGTCGTTCTATCTTCTTTTTCTTAAGGTCCACCCAAATAACCCCACTCTGTGCAAGAAAATAAAGTTATTGCACCGACCCTTTTAACAACTCAACTTTTTTCATTTCAACTTTTGCAAACAATCCAAGTGTTTACTTTATTTTAGTTCTTATATCCTATTCATTACTTGGAATCTCACCCATTTACTCAATACAACGAAATAAGATATATTTAAATTTTTATGATAATTTTCTTCACAATAAAATAAGTTAAGGTAAAGTATTTTGGAAATTTGGTGAATGGATATTTAATATATTTATAATTAAATGAAATTATAAATATTAATTAGAATCTTCATATGATGAATAAAAGAGAAACTCTTAAATAGAACTTCTTGATGATATTTAATTAGTTTTATTAGAGTTTTTAAGTCTCTAATTAAGTGAAATCTTTCATTAATCCTTAACTCTTGTACAATTAGTAGGCTATATGCTTCTTTTTGTTATAAGAAAATATTGTATTACTTGATACATGAAGAATACTAGAAGAAGGATGAACACTTGTAGACCAACTAGAGAGAGGAGTACTCTCTACTTGTTTTTCACGACCATTACATCCTTATTTTTTCCATAAGTTCAAACACTACAATTATCCGGTTAACCTCGAGCACGTGGGCCATCTTCGGCAGTACATACTGCTTCGGCTGTTGTACCCTGGGAAACAGTCGCGTCGTCTTTAGTAGAGGCGTGAAATCTGTTTTAAGGGAAGTGTGTTGAACACGTGCCTCAACCAAAATCCTCAACGTTTTAGTGTGCTCTTTGTTGTAGTCAATAAGCATTTTTCAAAAATCAAGATGATGAATACTCGAGTCTAGGATGCTAAAAAATGCGCATGAAGGACCCACCAGAGATGCGACTTGAATCAAGATTGGTATATAAAATTATATTTTATATTCTTTTTATTTAGTTATTGCAACCAGTGTTGTACTATGATATTTCCTACGAAGAACGAAAGTCTCGTTGTTATATATTTTGTAATTATATTTTATAAAAAGTGAACCTAGTTCCTACAAACGTAAAACAGATTTCATGAGATTGTTGCTACAATCTTAAATCCTTATTTATAAGTATTTTGGGTTCATGAAAAGATTTATAATAAAAAATATATATATTTTTTAGAGATTATAATCTTATAAATATTTTTTTGGGAAATATGTATGTAGTACAACTTGTTGTGTTTGGTTTTATTGAGATTGCGATACAATCTTAAATTCTATACCGTTGTACAAAACAAATAGTTTTGGGTCAAACGTTTAGTATTGAAACGATTTTGGGAATCGTTAGTTTTTCTAACTTTTGTGTTAGATCGGGTTTATTAGTGTAAACCATATGTTTTTTGTATACGTTAAATTCTCTAACATGTGTGTAGACCGGAATTATTGGTGTAAACCATACGTTTTTTGTAAACGTTTATTCTCTTAACTAGAGTCTTTTATGTCTTTAAATATGAGTTTTATGTTATTTTATTAGAGTTTTATGTCTCCAATTAAGTCTCTATTTAAAGTAGACTCTTCATATACTCATGGATTGATATGAACAAATAAGTCTTATAAATGATTTTTGTAATCATTTGTCTTCTAACATGTGTGTTAGAAACGTTCATGAAAAGTGTTAGTTTGAAAGCAATTTTTTAATTGTTTAGTTTCTAACGTGTGTATTAGAAATGACTTATTTATTTGAACCATATATGTGTTTTTAACAAGTCGAATTAACATTTTGTGGAAATGTTAATATTTCTAACGCGTGCGTTAGAATTTCTTTCCTTATAACATGACTGTTAAAAATGGTTAAAATACAAATGCTTTGAAATGTTTTATGTAAACATTTTAAATAAGTAATTTGTTGTAGCATTGATTATAATGCTTTGTATGGTTTAAAAATAAAAGGTCATACATTGAAGTTGATATTTGATTGGCTTCAAGAATTAAGTCACCATAAAGTGATGGTGTAGTTGTGTGGGATTTATCACCAACTTTAATTTGTGATTTCTAAATCCAATTGGTCATGTTTTGTATATATAAAATGACTTAAATTTTCTAACAAGTGTGTTAGAAAATGTGTATCACGAATACAAGGTTAGATATTGTTCATAATGAAAGGAAATGTTTTATGTAAACATTTAATTGCCTATGTGTGCATTAAAAATGATGAGAAATTGTTTATTTTATAAAATATATCTTTGGAAAACATTTTATGTAAACGTTCGATTCTATAATGTGCTCGTTATAACATTTTTTTCTAACATGCGTGTTAGAAAATGTTTAGTACATGTGTAGTAAGACTAAACGATATAAAACCATTTGATATTTTGGATTTTGATCTATGTTTTCATAACCCTAATTAATATTATTAATATTGTATACTGCAAAACTAAGAAACTGTTTTGAATGATTTTTATACAAAGTTTTGCATAACATTGATTATTCAAATGGTTCGCTAGTCTTGCTAGAAGTAGCATATGGTGAACAAAGTAAAAGTCTCGTGGATGTTATTTGGTGAAAAACAATTTGGTGTTGTTGTGAACAAATTTAATTGTTCAAGTTTACTACTTAAATGTAGTCTTTGTAACAACTTGGTGTTGTTTTGAGCATAACTGTCTAAGTTAAAAGTTTCAATGAAATGGGGAACTTGTACTTACAAGTGCATGAAGTCTTATTGAGGGAGTACCTCAAGACATGCAATGGGACGATATCGTTGAGAAGATTTCGGTCAGATTATAAAGTGTTGAAGATCAAATCACTTTGATAATTGATGTCTACATATCGTCTATGCTTCCGTTTAAATTTCAAGGTGTTCGACACTTATGATTTAATTTCCAATGTATTTTATTGTTTTGTGTTCAGTATCTTCGGATAACACATGCAATTTTTACAAAGAAATAAATCAGTAATGTTTGTGACGTATAAACTATTTTTTGTGGAAATAATTATAATGCCAATTATACATTGTTTAACAGAATATGGTTTTAAACGGATAGCACATGAAAATTCTTGGACATAAACAATTTAAGAGTTGTTGCATTAACTAAATCTCAAAGACGAGACATCAAATGTCTAACCACATCATGAGAGAATAATGAAAAAACATACCGAGTGTATTAAGATGAAATACACAAATGAGATTCATGTCGACATACTTAGTTAGAAGTCACTGAAAAATTCACAAGTTTGAATTCTAACATATGAAAGAAAAAGTACTATATGTTATTGTATACCTTTAATAAATCTTGCGAGATTTGTTCCAAATGTTCTATACGTAGATGCGTCTACCACTTGATTATTGTTAGAAATATATGAAGATTTTACCTTCATTTGGGAGAGCATCCTAAATATACATAAATAACAACCCTCCTTAAAATAATTTGGACACCCCTAAACGCTCCTAAAAACACCCCGAATACGAGAAACGAACCCGAATAACCTTTATTTCATTAAAAATCAAATAAAACAAATAAATATAGGGCCTCGCGGCCCGCGACAGAGGATGCTTAGGCTGTCGCGGGGCGCGAAGGCATGACACCAGTCGACTTCTCAGGCCGCCACGTGGCATGACAAGCGTCGAGACCTGCGATGACTCAGCAAACCCTACTACCGCCTTTATGGCCCTCGCGGGGTGCGAAGACCCTCTCCTCATCTTTCGCGGGGCGCGAGAGAATGGTCGATCAGACCTATAAATAGAAGGCATTGGCCTTCAGGCCAACTCGTTCATTTCTTTCGATTCTCTCTCAATTTCTGAAGTGTAGAAATAATATCCGGTCATAATACCCCCCTAATTAGCGAAGCTCTGCCTCGTTGTAAGTATTATAACCCCCGGTTACGTATTAGATACGCTGCCCGGTTGATCTAGTGCTCTGTAACGCCTGTCGAGGCTCTGCCCGACGTAATCGTTGGAGTTCTGTCTCGAGGAGGGTATAACTAATGTAAATATTGGGTTATTATACTAACGCGTGTGCATTTCTTAATTAATAGATTATAACCAGGAAGTCACAGGGAAAAACCTAAAATAGCAATGTGAGTAATCCTCTTTTTGTTAAACCTTTTTGTGAACTGTTTTTACAAAACCTCAATTGTTTTAACTTATATTTAACAATGATTGAGTATTTGTAATTCTACAATTATCATCGGTATGTTGGGGTTTTGTATACAAAATTTGTTACTACACTGTGAGTGGTAATATGACCACAAGTCGGGTTGACAGTACTGTGGTATTACAACCTTCCTGAATATTTTTCTGACGCCTTAATATATTTTAAAATACCTCTATGTGTCTCTAAATACACCCCGTACGTGAAAACCGAGCCCAAAATACATTATGCCATTAAAAATAAATAAAAAACAAGAAAAATGAAGTTTATGCGGGGTGCGTAAGCCTTCTCTTGAGCTTACGCGGGCCGCGACAGCTCTAGGGTCAGGAGAGCCCCGTTGTTGACACGTGTCACCTGCGTGTTGAACCTAGTCATGACCCGGATCACCTACGGCCTAAACCCCCTACGACGCGGGCCGCGTAGGCCTAAGTCTAACCTTACGCGGGCCGCGAGAAACTTGATTTTCAGCCCTATAAGTAGCAGGCATCGGATCTTCAGAAAACTCGCTCAATTCTTTTCTTTCTAAGCGAATTTCAGAGAGTAGGCATAATGTACGGGTATTATATCACCCTAATTAACGAAGTTCTGCCCCAATGTAAGTATTATAACCCCGGTTACGTATTAGATACGCTACCCGATCGATCTAGGGTTCCGTAACGGCTGTCAGGGTTCTGCCCGACGTAGTCGTTGGAATGCCGTCTCGGGGAGGATATTACTAATGTAAATAAAAGGGTTATTTTACTAACGCGTGTACATTGTGTAAATTAAAGATTCTCACCAGGAAACCCTTACAGAAAACCTAAGTCAGCAATGTGAGTAATCTCCTTTTTGTAAATTGTTTTTACAAAACCTTAAATGTTTTACAATGCTATTAAGCAGTGATTGAGTCTTTGTAGTTCTTCAATTACTGCCGGTATGTTGGGGTTTTGTATACAAAATGTGGAATACGTTACCATTGAACAACGAGTTAGCCAATGTGTAATATGACCCACCAGTCAGGATTGACAATACTGAATGAGTAATTGTGTAGAAATAAATGATGTGCGTAGTGCGTGGTAGGTTTTTAATGTATAATTTAAGCCCTTTTACACTTTTTAGCCAAGTTTTAAATTTATAAAACACGGTATTTACTAACACTAAACACACATATGGGCAAGTGCACCCATCATGAGCGTAGTATAGTGTTAGTAAGATACCGAGGTCGTCCAAGGATACAAGAGCTTTTAGTACCGGTTTATCCTCAACGTCTAATCAAATCAAAAGTTAGAAAAAAGGTTTTTAAACAAGAAAAATAAAACTAACTAAAATGCTGAAAAGTAAAATAAAATAAAAACAGATAGACAAGATGAATCACTTGGATCCGACTCGTGTGTAGTGTAACCTTTGATTATTTCCACACTTTTGCACTTTTTAAGAGATTATCTTAGTTATTGTAGTAGGCCCCCCTTTTGAAGGTGACGTTACCCTCAACCCAGTAGTTTGAGTCAGCAAGGATACAATCCTAAAGGGTCGGATTATTAAAAGATAATTAATTAAGTTATTAATGCATAATGTGGTAGGCCCCTTTTTTGAAGGTGACGTTACCCTCGGCTAAGTAGTCTGAGTCAGCAGGGATATAGTCCTAAGTAGCCGGGTTAAAGTATTAATAGTAGCTTACATATGAGGGGATCAAAGAGTTTGGACCCCCGCCATCCAATACCAGTGGGTATTGAAGGAGGTCCTACTAAATTTGACCCAGGTCCTTGCAGGATCTATACACTGAACAAGGCAAGACTCTTACCAAATCGTTCCCTTAACTCCCGACCAGGTAGCCAACATATGTCCATATAGACCGTGGAGATATGAATGATGAAAATCTTTTATTTTATATAAACAGTAAAATAATGCCAAGACACCACGGACAAACGATAAGGAAGAATCACCTTCAACATAAGAAACTAGTTATTAAAGTCATTAATACATAACCAAATAAAAAGTGCAAAAAGATTAAAAATAAAAAGTATTACACTAAACCCTTGTCTTCACCAAGTGATGTAAGAGACTTAGGCAAACATGGCCTTTGATTGTCAAGAACTCTTACGATCAATCTTGGATCCCAAGACTACTACACACACTTTATGAAGGATGATGGATGATGGTGGTGGATGTGGGTTGTGATGGTGGTGGAGGGTGGGTGTAGTGTGAGAGATGTGGTTTGCCAAGGGATGGTTTGCAAATGAGCCAAGCAGCCCTATTTATAGCCTGAACAGCAACTCGGGCACGGCCCCGTGTCCATTGGGCATGGCCCCGTGTCCATCTTCCTTCTTTTTCTTCATTAATTGCAGTTTGTCTGCATTAGTTGACCACGCCCCCGTGTCCGCTGGGCACGACCCCGTGTGCAGAAGCGTATTTGTACTATCAAGATTTTCTCAAATTCTGGGAATCTTAGAGTTGACCACGGCCCCGTGTCCGCTGGGCACGCCCCGGTGGTGGGTGATAGAAGCTTCTACAACTTTGTCTTTTCTGCAGACACTTGAGCACGCCCCCGTGCTCACTGAGCACGGGGCGTGTTCAGCCTTCTGTTTTCTTGTTTTACTTGGGAAGATGCTGTCGGGGGGTCAGGCATGCCACGTTTATCCCTTTTCTTGTATTTTTGTTAGATTTAGCTGTCTTTTTGCTTCTTTTGTTCATTTGAGCTCATTTAATCCTGAAAATACAAAAGGAAGACAAAAACACACTTTTTCCAACATTAGTACTAAAAAAGGGTTAGTTTTATGCCTCATTTGATGTAATTTATATGTTGTCTTTTGCACACATCAAATACCCCCACACTTGAATCTTTGCTTGTCCTCAAGCAAAACTCTTTATAATGTGGCTTAACACTTCCCAAATGGAATGGGTAGAAGAGAAGGTTTTTGGCTTGTCATAGAGTGTCGGGATTTCCAAGATTCTTTAGTAAGTTTTATTTTTATTTATTTACAATCCTATTCGTCATGATTTATTTAAAACATTTCATAAGATAAATTACTTATTAGGGCATAACATGCCTTTTTAAAATTCCATTTATATACAAGTTCGCATACCTCACAGGGGATCACTCAACACTCGGGCGAAGATGTATTTTTGTGAAACACTTGAGAGCGGGCATGGAATTTACTCCTACCATAGCTTGTCAATCAATCAATCCTCCTCCTTTTTAACTATACACCTTTGTAAATATCAAGAGGACTTTTTGGGGTGAAGGGTTAGGCTTGGGTTAAAGGTAGGTGGTTGGGTTGGTGGTTAGTAGAAAAAGACGAAAAGGTGTAAAAAGCGTCGGTTTTTGCAAAACATATTGTTTTTTGTGACTTTTTATTCTAATGAAGTATTATTCAAACAAGCCTTTTTGATGAGCTTTGTTTGTTTTTTGCAAACTTTATTTTTCTTTTCTTCTTTATCAAATTTTTTTTATTTTTTATATATTTTTTATTATTTTTTATTTTTAAAAATTTTTTAATTATTTTTTTTCAACATAAGAGAGTCACACAAAAACCGAGCTTTATTACTAAAATAAAGGTTTTAAAATGAAAAAGGGTTTTGACGGGTAAAAGGGTGTTTGTTTTGGGTTAAGAAATGAAAAGGTTTATGCTCAAAGGGGTTAACTAGGGGGGATTTTGGGTAGGTGGTAAAAAAAAAAAGAAAAATAATGGTGTATAAATAAAAAGGGTTAGTCCTAATGCCTCCATCATTTACTTACTCGGGTTTAAGTTGGTAAGGACCGGGAATGTATCGTCGTGGCAAGTTCTAGAGTCGTAAGAACCAAACGGCTATTCACACAAGAAACGGAAAATGAGCATTTAGTTTAAAGATGTGTATTTGTATGCTCAATAAAGGCTCAAAACTCACTTTTTTTGTGGGAATGAGTTTTTATGTGATCAAGTATATATAATCAAATTTTAACTAGGTTTGTCATGTCGTTTCATAATTTTCTTATTTTGGTTCTTTTTATCACGACGCTATCGGTTGTAAATTTGTAAAAATATTACCTTTTTAGAACTTGAAATTCCCAACTTAAACCTAGACAAGTAAGAAAAATAAAAGATTTTTGAAAACATTTGGGGTGTTTAGCGATTCCAATAGAGTTTTGTGTAAGGCTTGTAATTAGGACTTGTAAGATTCAAGGTTTTAGCATCCCCCCCACACTTAAATTACACATTGTCCTCAATGTGTCCAAAAAATAAGTTTTTAGGTTGATTGGACGTGTAAAAAGGTGTGAAAAAGCAAAATTTTATGTCACTGGGCGTCTGGACACGGCCCCGTGGCGTCCGGGCACGGCCCCGTGTTCAGATCGCCTGTAACAGAAAATAAATTAAAGAAACAGAAGCCTGGACACGGGGGCGTGTTGGGTGAGCACGGCCCGTGTCCACTTACCTGAACTGGGCAATTTTCTGCAGATGGTTGAGCACGGACCGTGTTGGGTGAGCACGGCCCCATGCTGAACTTGCTGTAATGAAGAAAAATTTGTCGGATGGCACTGTTTTTATGCATGGGGTGCTGGTGCAAGTTTCCCTTAGTATCCTTCACCATCCCGAGTGTGTTTTATTCCTGAAAATTAAAACTAAACTAGAAAAAATAAAAAAAATTAATCTAAACTAAACTAAGGATAGTTCCGCGGAATGCCTCCGTGGTGCGCCACGTTTATAAGGGTCCTTGGCTAGACCCAAAGCCTGGTCATATGTTACCCAAGTGGGATGTTTTGCATCCCATGTTGCACCGTCGGAGAGCATCATCCAAACTTGAGTCTATGACCTTCATGTAATTGACTGGGTCGTCGTCTTCTGCTCTATTCCCAACTCCAAACTTCATTTCCTTGTCCCCAATTCCTAGTGTCAATGTTCCATCTTTCATATCCACCACTGCTTGGGCCGTGGCTAGGAACGGTCTTCCTAAGATGAGTGGTACCTCGATATCCTCCTCCATGTCTAGTATGACAAAGTCGGCAGGAAAGACAAATTCGCCGACTTTGACCAATAGATTTTCAGCGACACCTTGTGGATATTTGATGGTCCTATCGGTGAGTCGTATGCTCATCTTCGTAGGGCTTGTTTTCCCTAGGCCGAGTCGGTTGAACATTGATGCGGGCATGAGGTTGATACTAGCCCCGAGGTCAGCTAATGCATTGCGAATGGGGGATTCCCCTATCGAGCAAGGAATGGTGAAGCTTCCAGGATCAATCTTCTTTTGTGGGAGTTTGTTGAGTAGCAGGGCGGAGCATTCTTCGCCTAAATTAACTAATTGCAATGATTCAGTTTTACTTTTATGAGTGAGGAAGTCCCTCATAAATTTTGCATATTTAGGCATTTGAGTTAGGACTTCGATAAATGGAATATTAACATGCAATTGTTTTAGCAAATTTTCGAACTTTGTGAATTGCTCATTAGTCTTTTGACGAATTAACCGACCGGGGTATGGAACCGGAGGATTCTTGGTGGGCTCTTGAATTGGTGTAGAAGCCGTCTCTTGTTGGGGTGTGGGTGGAGTTGTGGTTTGGTTAGATCGGCTCTTTTCAGTTGGAGGCAATGGAGCTTCCTCGGGACCTACGGTACGGTTTCTTAGTATGATGAGATGTACTTGCGCTTTTGGGTTGGTTTTGGTATTACTTGGTAACGCTCCTTGTGGTCTCTCGGCGAAATTTTGAGCTAGTTGATTTAATTGTTTTTCAATGTTTTGGATACTAGCTTATTGATTTCTAAAATTCGATTCCAATTGTTGAAATCGATCCGAGTTTTTCTTTTCGATGTCGGAGATGAGGCGAGATACGGTATCTTCAAGCCTTTCTCGTCCCCCTTATTGTTGAGAGAAATTTTGTGACTCGTTTCTTGGTTGTTGAAAGTTTGTTCGTTGGTTTAGATTTTGTTGGTTACTACTATTGCCGGGTTCTCTCCAACCAAGGTTAGGGTGGTTACGCCATCCTTGATTGTAGGTACCCGTTGGAGGACCTGACGGCCGAGGTCTATTATCAATGTAGTTACCGACTCTGTTTGATTATCCATTTATTTGATACAACTCCAATTTTCATGTGGTCCACTACACCCCTTGCAAGCCATAACCGAGACCGTTTTTGCCATTTCTAACTTTTTGATTTTTGAAGAGAGGGCCTCGATTTGGGCTTGCAAGGAACTACTTTCATCAACCTTATTGGCGCCCGGGGCAATGGATTTATTACCTCGGGGAGTGTGCCACTGAAAATTGGTTTGAGCAATTTCCTCAATTTGATTATAAATTTCATGTGGGCGACGATTACCTAAAAGTCCCCCAGAGCTAGAGTCAAGTGTTTGTCTTGTGTGTGGCAACAACCCATTGTAGAAAGTGGATACTTGTTGCCATACCGCAAGACCGTGATGAGGACACTTTCTTAGTAGCTCTTTGAACCTTTCCCAAGTTTCATATAAAGATTCCCCATCCTCTTGTGAATATGTATTAATTTCAGTCATTAATTTAGCCGTTTTAGCAGGAGGGAAATATTTATATAGAAACTTTTGGGCTAGTTCATCCCAGGTGTTTACCGAGCCAACTGGGAGGGTATTAAGCCAAGCCTTAGCCCGGTCTTTTAGTGAAAATGGAAACATTCAAAGGCGGATGTCGTCGTTTGATGCTCCATTGATCCGAAAAGTATCACATATTTCTAAGAAATTACTGATATGTAGATGGGGATCCTCGTCTGCAACCCATGGAAGGTTGCGGAGTTTTGAAGCATTTGTATCAAATGCGGCCGAAGTTCGAAGTTGTTGGCTTCGACATTCGGTGCATTGATAGCGGCGCCAAGATTACCCACGGTGGGTCGTAGGTAATCCACGTGGGTACGTTGATCCGCCATTGGAAGTGGGTCCCCTGACACTTTCTCTTGGTTTTTAGCTTTAAGTCTTTTTCTGAGAAAGCGTTCGGGTTCTTCTAGAGGTTCTTTTATGTCTCTACTAGAACTGGAGCTCATACACTACGTAGAAAGTTCAGATGTGGTGCCTGGGTTCCAAGTCCTGCTATAAAAACAGAAAAGAAAGTTGGTCAGAAGGTTCACCACGGCCCCGTGCTCAGGTGAACACAGCCCGTGGTCGGAGATGCAGTAATTGTTTTTCGGATCCCTGCTACTGGGGAGTTTGACACGGCCCCGTCCTACAGCGACACGGCCCCATGCTCAACTCACTGTAACTCGGAAAATAAAAACTTCCAGTAATAACACTGAGCACGGCCTCGTGTCCGACCGACACGGCCCGTGCTGAGCTGTGCAGAAACTGAAAATCTAAGAAAATCCTAAAAAAATAGAAAAAGAAGAAAAACGATTAGGCCGTTGATTCTTAACTTTCTTAAAATCCTTGTGTCCCCGGCAACGGCGCCAAAAACTTGATGTGCGTAGTGCGTGGTAGGTTTTTAATGTATAATTTAAGCCTTTTTACACTTTTTAGCCAAGTTTTAAATTTATAAAACACGACATTTACTAACACTAAACACACATATGGGCAAGTGCACCCATCGTGAGCGTAGTATAGTGTTGGTAAGATACCGAGGTCGTCTAAGGACACAAGAGCTTTTAGTACCGGTTTATCCTCAACGTCTAATCAAATCAAAAGTTAGAATAAAGGTTTTTAAACAAGAAAAATAAAACTAACTAAAATGCTGAAAAGTAAAATAAAATAAAAACAGATAGACAAGATGAATCACTTGGATCTGACTCGTGTGTAGTGTAACCGTTGATTATTTCCGCACTTTTGCACTTTTTAAGAGATTATCTTAGTTATTATAGTAGGCCCCTCTTTTGAAGGTGACGTTACCCTCAACCCAGTAGTTTGAGTCAGCAAGGTTACAATCCTAAAGGGTCGGATTATTGAAAGATAATTAATTAAGTTATTAATGCATAATGTGGTAGGCCCCTCTTTTGAAGGTGACGTTACCCTCGGCTAAGTAGTCTGAGTCAGCAGGGATATAGTCCTAAGTAGCCGGGTTAAAGTATTAATAGTAGCTTACATATGAGGGGATCAAAGAGTTTGGACCCCCGCCATCCAATACCAGTGGGTATTGAAGGAGGTCCTACTAAATTTGACCAAGGTTCTTGCAGGATTTATACACTGAACAAGGCAAGACTCTTACCAAACTGTTCCCTTAACCCCCGACCAGGTAGCCAACATATCTCCATATAGACCATGGAGATATGAATGGTGAAAATCTTTTATTTTATATAGACAGTAAAATAATGCCAAGACACAACGGACAAACGATAAGGAAGAATCACCTTCAACATAAGAAACTAGTTATTAAAGTCATAAATACATAACCAAATAAAAAGTGCGAAAAGATTAAAAATAAAAAGTATTACACTAAACACTTGTCTTCACCAAGTGATGTAAGAGACTTAGGTAAACATGGCCTTTGATTGTCAAGAACTCTTACGATCAATCTTGGATCCCAAGACTACTACACACACTTTATGAAGGATGATGGATGATGGTGGTGGATGTGGGTTGTGATGGTGGTGGAGGGTGGGTGTAGTGTGAGAGAGGTGGTTTGCCAAGGGATGGTTTGCAAATGAGCCAAGCACCCCTATTTATAGCCTGAACAGCAACTCGGGCACGACCCCGTGTCCATTGGGCACGGCCCCGTATCCATCTTCCTTCTTTTTCTTCATTAATTGCAGTTTGTCTGCATTAGTTGACCACACCCCCGTATCCGCTGGGCACGACCCCGTGTGCAGAAGCGCATCTGTACTATCAAGATTTTCTCAGATTCTGCGAATCTTAGAGTTAACCACGGCCCCGTGTCCGCTGGGCACGCCCCCGTGGTGGGTGATAGAAGCTTCTATAGCTTTGTCTTTTCTGCAGACACTTGGGAATGCTCTCGTGCTCACTGAGCACGGGGCGTGTTCAGCCTTCTGTTTTCTTGTTTTGCTTGTGAAGATGCTGTCGGGAGGTCGGGCATGCCACGTTTATCCCTTTTCTTGTATTTTTGTTAGATTTAGCTGTCTTTTTGCTTCTTTTGTTCATTTGAGCTCATTTAATCCTGAAAATACAAAAGGAAGACAAAAACACACTTTTTCCAACATTAGTACTAAAAAGGGTTAGTTTTATGCCTCATTTAATGTAATTTATATGTTGCATTTTGTACACATCATTAAACAATGTGATTGCTCTCAATACTGTTAAAGATAATATGTTTCTTGATTAAACTGGGATTCACTCACCAGTATTTCCCACTGACAAATGTTTTTAAAACGCGTTTCAGGTAACAAACTGTAAAAGCCAATTAGAAGAAAGCCAGTTGGAGAGCACTGACAGCTTGGAAAAATGTGGCTATAAAAGTTACCTAAAAGACGATGTTTTAAATTCAATAAAATAGGGTTTATCCAGATAAACATGTTGTAATAAGAAACTTGGGGTTTACCCATGTGTTTATTAAATATGGTGGTTTTACTCTGATAAATATTTCCTAACTACGGTCCTGATGAAATTTCCGCTGCCAAATTGAATAATGATAAACAAAAATTGATACCACCACAACTGGTCTCGCGGCCGTCCGTTCCCTGGACATATAGGGTGCGGGGATTGCGACAGAAGGTGGTATCAGAGCTAAGCGACTGATTCAGCCACAGAGGTGTTCTGCTGACATCAATATTTTATTCAACCTGTTAGGAAATTTATTATGGAAATACGTGCATATCTGTATTTATTTCTTATGTGTTATTTGACTATTTGTTGGTTTTCAGTATGAGTGATCAAGGACCCTCAGACGTGTATCGTCAATTGTCCGAGTCACCTAGGAGTGAAGGTACCTCTTCACAGCCTGCCCTCTCTGGGTATGCCGCTGATAATGAAGAATGAGTGTTTATCTTTAAGGCTCAGTCTGAAGAGTCATTCCCTCAGAAAAAGAGAGGATGGTTCAGTAAAGGAGCATTTGAGCGTAGGAAAAGAGCGCGAAAGTTGCAACAGCAGAGAATCCTAGCAGTCGCTAAGCGAGAGTCAGTTGCCCATACATAGGATATGCTTAATAGAAGCCTAGCTAATTTCCATATCATAGCAACAACTGCTGCTGACCCAAATCTGGAACAACTAGTAGCCCCACAACCCTTACCTTTATTCCCTACTCAGCCGATGGAGATAGAAGAAAACCCTGTAAATCAAATAGAAATGCATGATTTCAACCCTGAGGAGATACCTAGGATACCAGCCCCTAATCCCTTAGACCCGGACTATGATCCATGGTTCGATGATCATAGGGATTATGTATCGCGCTACCACTTAAATGACGAACCCATGCCAAACTTAGCAGCCTATCCAGGTCTGGACCCTCTAGATCCCTACTACCACGACAACGATGAATACATTAGGGAGATTTTAGAGAATCCTTACCCCCAGGAGAATCCCATGCCCCAGTACCCGGACCCAGTACCAGCACCTGCACCCCCAATGAGTGCAGATAATGTGCATGAGCTCCGAACTTTTGGAGAAGAGATCTTGGAGAGTAGTGAGAGGATGAGGCAGGTAGGAGATCGACTCGTCTGGAAGTACGACGAGCGCAACATGGATTACTGCATGAATCCCGACCAGTAATGTGATGGTGGAGTTGGTAATAATATATATATATATATGTGTGTGTGTGTGTGTAATAATAATAATAAATGTTGTAGTATAGACCACTTTGTGGTAGTGATGCATAGTAGTACTGTATTGCAATTTTTAAATTCCTAGTATTAGTGTGTATTTGACGCATACTATTATAAAAAGAGTAAAGTCGCAATGCTCAACGCTTTTGGTTAATATGTGTGTTGTGTGGTTGTTACTCAAATTATTAATTATTTTGTGATATTAATAATTGGTAAATGTTTAAACTCCAGATGGACGACGAAGTAAACCAGGAAAATCAGAATAAAGATAACCAGAGTAACATTAACTTGGTTAATGAGAATCCGAACAACAACAATAACGGAAACCAAGTGGATAACAGTGCCATGCAGCATATAGTGGCACAAGGGATAATAGATGCAATGCCATATAATCAAAACAGTTAGAGAAGCTGAAAATAAAAGTAAACATGATACTAAGCGACCCTCTGAACCTGAAAACAACATAAAAAATGGACCCGTACTTCAAGTTCCCATTCCCAAAAGAAGGAGAACCGTGTCTTACGGTTGTTCTTATAAAGAATTCTGGTCTTGTAAACCAGTGGAATTCTCGGGCAATGAAGGGGTCGTTGCATCTCTACACTGGATAGAAAAGACTGAGGCAGTCTTGAGAATAAGTAAATGTGCGAAAGAAGACAAGATAATGTTTGCTTCAAATCTGTTTAAGAATTTAGCACTAGAATGGTGGAACACTATCCTCCAATCAAGGGGAAGTGATAGGACTTACAATATGGGATGGGAAGAATTTAAAAATATGGTAGAAAGGAAATTCTACCCTCTTAATGAGAAAGAACAGATAGCAAACAAATTCCTAAACCTTAGGATGATTGGGGTAGATAGTAAGGGTTATACCACATTATTCTTTGAATATGCCCGAATAGTACCAACCCTTATTTCACCTGAACTAGTTTTAATCTCCCGTTACATCTGGGGATTAATTGGGGAGATTAGACATGTAGTCAAGGCAGCTAGACCTCAAACCATAGAAGAAACTGTAGAACTAGCCAACACCTTGACAGATGAATTAATCCGTACGCGAGAAGAGGATCAAAGGAGGAACCTAACCCAGAAGCTGACCAATGAATTTTGTTCTGAAAATTCTAACCGTGGGAGAAATGTAGGTTCTACCTCTGCACCCTATTGTAAGTATTGCAAAAGGAAGCATTCAGGAAGATGCTCCATCTACTGTAACTTTTGCAAAATATCTGGACACAAGGAGGAAGACTGCAGGAAAAAGCCTAACAACAGAATATGTTACAACTGCGGAGAAGAAGGTCATATCAAGCCTAACTGTCCAAAGTTAGCTCCAGCTGCAAACCCCAAGAACACTAAAAATGCTAGAGCATTTGTTCTAACTGCAGAAGAAGCAAAGATGATCCCGGATGTGATCACTGGTACGTTTTTAGTTAATGATGTTTTTGCTAAAGTATTATTTGACTCTGGTGTGAACCAAAGTTTTATTAATACTTCATTTTGCAAACTTCTTAATCAATCATTAACTAAACTTCCCTAAGAATGTCTAGTAGAGACAGCAAATGGGGAAACCATTAGGATTTCTGAAATCTTGCAGGGAGCAAGAATAGAAATTTTAAATCAAAAATTTATTGCAAATCTTTACCCCATGAATCTAGCAGGATTTGATGTTGTGCTAGGAATGGATTGGTTAATAGCCAATAAAGCCAGTATATTATGTGATCAAAAGTCAATTCAAGTAAATTCACCAAGGGGTGAAAAGATCACAATTAAAGGTGATAAGTTCTCTAAATCCACAAAATTCATCTCTGTAATGAAAACTGCAAGTTATATAAGGAAAGGATCATTAGTGTATTTGATTTCTATCATTACTAACACTAAAGGAAAAGAATTAAAGGATATTCCCGTAGTATCCCAGTTTTCAGATGTATTTCCAGAATAGCTACCAGGACATCCTCCAGATAGAGAAGTTGAATTCAGAATTCACTTAATACCAGGAACCGCACCAATTGCCAAAGCACCTTACCGATTGGTACCCGCAGAAATGCAGGAACTAAAGAAACAATTAGATGAATTATTAGAGAAAGGATTCATATAGCCAAGTTCATCACCCTGGGGAGCACCAATTCTATTCGTTAAAAAGAAGGACGGATCAATGCGTATGTGCATTGACTACCGTGAATTGAACAAAGTCACGATTAAGAATCGGTATCCATTACCAAGAATTGATGATCTGTTTGATCAATTGCAAGGAGCACGATTTTTCTCTAAAATCGATTTAAGGTCAGGATATCATCAACTAAAGGTACAGGAAGAGGACATTCCTAAGACCGCTTTCAGAATAAGGTATGACCATTATGAATTTACTGTCATGCCATTTGGTTTAACCAATGCCCCAGCTGCATTCATGGACATGATGAACCGAATATGTAAGCCATATTTTGATAAATTCATAATTGTCTTTATAGATGATATTCTTATTTATTCTAAAAACAAGGAAGATCATGCATCCTGTCTGCACGCACTTCTAAGTTTATTAAGAAAAGAAAAGCTTTATGCTAAGTTTTTGAAGTGTGAGTTTTGTTTAGAACAGCTACAATTTCTTGGACACCTAGTCAATCATGAAGGAATTCATGTAGATCCCACCAAAATTGAAGCGATAACCAAATGGAAAACCCCTGAGTCACAAACTGAGGTTAGAAGTTTCTTAGAGTTGGCCGATTATTATAGAAGATTTATTCAAGATTTTTCTAGAATAGCCATTCATTTAACTAAGTTAACTTGTAAATCCGTTAAGTTTGAATGGGGACCAAAACAAGAAGAAGCTTTTAGAATTCTTAAGCAAAAATTAACCCATGCACCCATACTAGCGTTACCAGAAGGAACTGAAGATTTTGTAATCTATTGTGACGCTTCTAAGATAGGCTATGGATGTGTGTTAATGCAACGTCAAAAGGTTATAGCTTATGCCTCTAGACAACTTAAGAATCATGAAGAGAATTATTCAACCCATGATCTAGAGTTAGGAGCTATAATTTTTGCCCTTAAAATCTAGAGACATTACCTTTATGGTAGTAAGTTTACCATATTCACCGACCATAAGAGTTTAAGATATGTTTTTGGGCAAAAGGAATTGAATATGAGACAAAGACGCTTGATGGAAATGCTTAGTGATTATGATTGTGATATCCAATATCATGCGGGAAAGGCAAATGTAGCTGCTGATGCTTTAAGTTGAAAGTACCATGAAAAGCCAAAAAGCGTACGTTCTCTTAAATTAAATCTGCAAATAGATTTAAATGATCAGATTAGAAAAGCACAAAAATTAGTAATCAAGGATGATACTGAAAAATTAAAAGGAATAATTAAAGAATTAGAACAAGGAACAGATGGAATTTGGAGATTCCATAAGAAAAGAATGTGGATACCTAAATTAGGAAATCTGCGTCACCGTATATTAGAAGAAGCTCATAAGTCTAAATATTCGATGCATCCTGGAAGTGATAAAATGTATCAGGATTTAAGGAAGAATTTTTGGTGGATAGGAATGAAAAAGGATATAGCAGCTTATGTTTCTAAGTGTTTAACCTGTTCACAAGTAAAAGTTGAACATCAGAAACCCTCAGGCTTATTGCAACAGTTAGAAATGCCTGTATGGAAATGGGAATTAATAACAATGGATTTTGTTACTAAATTACCCAAAACAAGGAAATGTAATGATACAATCTTGGTGATTGTCGACAGGCTAACCAAATCAGCTCATTTCCTACCAATGAAAGAAACTTTCGGTATGGAACAGTTAGCTAAATTATATGTAAATGAAATAGTTTCATTACATGGAATTCCTCTATCAATTGTTTCTGACAGAGATAGTCATTTTACCTCTCATTTTTGGACAAGTTTCCAAAAAGCAATGGGGACCAAGTTGAATCTAAGCACCACTTATCATCCACAAATGGACAAACAAAGCGAAAGAACAATTCAGACAATGGAAGACATGCTTAGAGCTTGTGTAATTGATTTCGGAGGTAATTGGGACGATCATTTACCATTGATAGAATTTTCTTATAATAACAGTTATCACACAAGTATCAATGCTGCACCATTCGAAGCACTTTATGGACGAAAGTGCCGAACGCCAGTTTGTTGGGCAGAAATTGGAGAAAAGAAACTATCTGGACCTGAGATAGTACAAGAAACAACAGACAAGATCATTCAAGTCAGGGAACGACTGAAAGCAGCACGTGATCGACAAAAGAATTATTGATAACCGACGAAAGCCATTGGAATTTCAAGTAGGAGATAAAGTGTTAGTGAAAGTCTCTCATTGGAAAGGAGTGGTAAGATTCATCAAAAGGGGAAAGCTAAGCCCCAGGTATGTTTGACCTTTTGAGATTATTAGAAGAATAGGACCAGTAGCCTATCAGCTACAACTGCCAGAGGAAATGGCAGGAATACATGATGTATTTCATGTATCTAATCTCAAGAAATGCTTAGCTGATGAATCGCTTGTAGTGTCTCTTAAGGATATAGAGGTAAATGAACAGTTAAAGTTTGTAGAAAGGCCTCTACAGATTGAAGACAAGAAAGTTAAGAATCTCAAGCATAAGAGACTAGTTCTAGTCAAAGTGAAGTGGGACTCCAAAAGAGGACCATAATACACATGGGAGCTTGAATCAGAAATGCAAAGGAAATATCCACACTTGTTCCAGTAGACCTCGAGGACGAGCACTAAAACAAGGTGGGGAGGATATAACAACCCTCCCGAATATTTTTCTGACGCCCTAATATATTTTAAAATACCCTTATATGTCTCTAAATACACCCCGTACGTGAAAACCGAGCCCAAAATACATTATGCCATTAAAAATAAATAAAAAACAAGAAAAATGAAGTTTACGCGGGGCGCATAAGCCTTCTCTTGAGCTTACGCGGGCCGTGACAGCTCTAGGGTCGGGCGAGCCCCGGTGTTGACACGTGTCACCTGCGTGTTGAACCTAGTCATGACCCGGATCACCTACGGCCTAAACCCCCTACGACACGGGCCGTGTAGGCCTAAGCCTAACCTTACGCGGGCCGCGAGAAACTTGATTTTCAGCCCTATAAGTAGCAGGCATCGGATCTTCAGAAAACTCGCTCAATTCTTTTCTTTCTAAGCGAATTTCTGAGAGTTGGCATAATATACGGGTATTATATCCCCCTAATTAACAAAGTTCTGCCCCAATGTAAGTATTATAACCCCGGTTACGTATTAGATACGCTGCCCGATTGATCTAGGGTTCCGTAACGGCTGTCAAGGTTCTGCCCGACGTAGTCGTTGGAATGTCGTCTAGGGGAGGGTTTTACGAATGTAAATAAAAGGGTTATTTTACTAACGTGTGTACATTGTGTAAATTATAGATTCTCACCAGGAAACCCTTACAGAAAACCTAAGTCAGCAATGTGAGTAATCTCCTTTTTGTAATTTTTTTTACAAAATCTTAAATGTTTTACAATGCTATTAAGCAGTGATTAAGTCTTTGTAGTTCTTTAATTACTGCCGGTATGTTGGGGTTTTGTATACAAAATGTGGAACACGTTACCATTGGACAACGAGTTAGCCAATGTGTAATATGACCCACCAGTCAGGATTGACAATACTGATTGAGTAATTGTGTAGAAATAAACAACGTGATTGCTCTCAATACTGTTAAAGATAAGATGTTTCTTGATTAAACTGGGATTCACTCACCAGTATTTCTCACTGAAAAATGTTTTTAAAACGCGTTTCAGGTAACAAAATGTAAAAGCCAATTAGAAGAAAGCCAGCTGGAGAGCACTGACGGCTTGAAAAAATGTGGCTATAAAATTTACCTAAAAGCCGATGTTTTAAATTCAATAAAATAGGGTTTATCCCTATAAACATGTTGTAATAAGAAACTTGGGTTTTACCCATATGTTTATTAAATATGGTGGTTTTACTCTGATAAATATTTCCTAACTACGGTCCTGATGAAATTTCCGCTGCCAAATTGAATAATGATAAACAAAAATTGATACCACCACAACTAGTCTCGCGGCCGCCCGTTCCCGGGACAGATAGGGGGCGGGGGTTGCGACACGTGGGTGGTAATTAAGGTAGAAAAATAAACAAATGTAATTGCGCAACCGCCCTCAATGCTGTAAAATGATAAAACCTCTTTTTATTAAACTGGGATTCATTCACCAGTATTTCTTGCTGATAAAATGTTTTAAACACGTGTTTCAGGTAACTTAGTGTGAAGCCATAAAAGCCAGCTGGAGAGCACTGAAGACTTAGAAAAGTGGCTATAAAAGTTAACTAGTTTAAAAGGAGAATTGTTTTCAATAATTAAGGTTTATCCCTATAAACATATTACAAATGAAAATCGGGTTTTGTCCCACTTGTTTATTATAAATGCATTATCAGAAAAACTTGGGTATTATCCCATTTATCTATTTTCAACATTTTGGTGTTTAAACTCTGATAAAAATATTTCCTAACTACGGTCCTGATGAAAATTTCCGCTGCTAAATTGATAAACACCGATACCATCTGCTCCGAGTCTCGCGGCTCCCGCTCTCGAGGAGGGGTCGGGGGCTGTGACAGAAGGTGGTATCAGAGCTAAGCCACTTGTTTAAGCCATTTAGGTGTTCTTCTAATACCTCAACCTTAAACAATTATGTTATGTTAGGAAATAAATACCTTATGCGTTATCCTGCGAACATAAAATCTCAATATGTCTATTATGAATTTATGTCATTAAATGAATTTTAAATTCCCAATATGTATTACCCCAATCTGTATTTTACAGTTATGGATATGTTTAAAACTATATATATATATATATACATATAGGGGAAGTTTCATTTGAGAAGAAATTTAATGTGAGAAGAAAGAGAAGAAAGGGCATAATAGTAAAACATTAAATAGTTTATAACTCCTCCCATTAGTTATGTTATCTCTCATTAATAAAGCAAAAAAAAAAAAAAATTATCCTACATATTTCAAAATTATTCTACATATATCTTACACTTACCGGAATTTACCTTACGCATATATAAAATTATCATACACATTTCACAATTTTGTCCTACACATACTGAAATTTATCCTACACATGTCAAAAATTGTCCTTCACCATAAATTATTTTATCTTAAAAAGAGTATAATTAAAAGTGAGTTACAAGTTTAATTAGTTAGCTAATTAACTACAATTATAAATTTACCCATATGCCATTTTCAATAACATTAAATAAACATATTAAATGAAGTAAATGAAGCATTTATATTGGTTTAAAACTTGTTATTTTTATTTTTACTAAGAAATTCTTCTCATTTGAACCCTCCACTATATATGGGGAAGGTTCAAATGAAAACCACTAGTTATTGTGAAACTCGAAAAATAATTAAAAAAGCCAAAAAAACATACCAATTTTTTTTTTTGCATATTAATTTTCGCAGGTTTTTTTATATAAAAAAAATTTTCAAATTTTTTTTTTTGTGTAGTGCACATGTGTATGTGTACTACAAATTTTGTTTTTTTTTTTTTTAAAAAAAAGTTTTTTTCATATATAAAAACTAGCGATTTTTATAAAAAAAAATTGAAAAAAAAAATTTGTGTGTTTTTTAGGCCTTTTTATTTAGTTTTCGAGTTTTCACAATAAAAGTAGTTTTCATTTGAACCATCCCCTATATATATATATATATATATATATATATATATATATATATATATATATATATAAGTGATATATTAATAATATTATGCCTTATCAAATTTTGTGAAATATTATATGTATCATATTCATATACTTATGTGAATATAATGCAATATAAATTTTATATAACATTATGATAATAGTATGATACTAATATTTAATATCTTAGTCAAAGATATTAATATAAGATAACACAATTCAGGTATGATAATTCGAGAATAGCATAATAAAAATATTAAGATAATATAATTTATATATTATATTTAAATGATTTTATGTCATTTAAATTCTCAGTATATGTAATCCCTATTTGTATTTTACAATATGATTATACTATAAATATATAAAGAAGATATATTCATAATATATTTATGTTAAAAATGGTAATAGGTATCATCCCCATATATTTATGTGAATACAATGTAATATAAATTATAATGATATTATGATATTAACATTAATATCTTAATCAAAAGATGTAAGATAGCACCCTTTAGGTATGATGTCACTGAAATATTATAATATTACTTGATGCAAGTAGTATGTTTTATGAATTATGATATAGCCCAAAATTTTACTTGACTTAAAATATCTATATATTTTATCAAAGTTTTGACAAAAGCAGTAATTATATTTATTTTGTTAAAATATAATATCTCGGCATACTTGTTATGGGCGATTTTCTGCTCATATATCCAGGCTAATATTCTAACTATGTTTCTTTTGTTGTGAACAGGATACCGGATCGGGATATTGGTAACATCCTAATGCGATATCCTGGTAGTAACTAATTAACTCACGTGCAGATTATTGTAACCAGTCTCTAACGGTCAGGTGGACTTCTTCTCCTCAAGACTCGGGCAAATCAGTTATATTATGGACGTTGAAGCCAGAAGACGTGGACTACAACGTTCACATATGGAATATTCGCTGAATCCCGGAATAATAGGATAGTTAGTGGGTTTCTTTTACTATAAATGGGATTGATAGGATCAGATTAGGGACACAATCTTTCGCATACTCTTTCTCTCTAGTTGCAAACACTCACAACACACTAACACTTGTATTCAAATTACATTGTAACACTTAGTTGATCCGCATCATATCCTGCACTGTATCCTGATATTTGGAGCAATAAGAAGAACAAGGCAGCTGCGATTGTCAGCTCCCGAGGTTTTGTTCCGGCGATCTAGATTGATCAAGGGCTTTCCTCGTACATCCTGTGTCACCCTTTACATTTCTGCTCATTGTTTGATCATAGATACAGCTCAATATCCTGAGCCGTATCCTGAAAACTGTTTTCGCAAACAACTTAATTAGTATATTTTCGATACACATTTTTAGCACACTAGCTCACTTAACTAATTTGATCACTAAATTGCTTCGGTAATTTTTGACCAAATAAATTTGGGGCCCATCGTGGGGCCAGTGGTGCTACTTCTACTAAAAGTTTTTGCAAAATCGTTACTTGGTTTTTTATTTTCAAAACTTTTTGCCACATTATTTTCAATGGCCTCGAGATCAAACATGAGCTCTTCCACCGTGTCTGCTACAACCTTTGCAACAATTGGTTCGGTGCTTCCACCACCTCCTCCGAGAATGCAAGCCTCTTCACAGGGAACTGAAATTCATGTGGCTCGGGATGTTATCCCCGCTCGCAATATCCAGGGATCTGGTCCTGTTTTGGCTTCTAATGAAGAAATTCTAAATTTGTTTGGTAGTGTACAGGAACAGTGTTAGGAAACTTTATTTGTAAGTATTGAAGAAAATCACAATCAACTGGATCTATGAAGAGATCACAGTCCTGAATATCACAAACAAGAACAAGAAGATCAGATGGGACAATTGAAATGCACATCATCTACTTCAAGGAATCACATGTTGATCAAGAGCAGAATTGGATTATCAGAGAAGGTCATTTCTGATGGATCTGATGATATTTCTGATGAAATATCATCAGTTTCTGACGATTCTGATCATCAGGATTTTTCTGATGATTTGTTCATCAGAATTTCTGATAAAGTGGTTTATCAGAATTCTAATGAAGTACCCCATTGTCTGAAATTGGCTCTATCCTGCCACAATTACCGATGCAAGTTGACATTATTGGATATCATGATGAAAAAGGCAACTTAAACGTTGGATTCAATGAATATGTCAATTGGCCACTTTTTGCAGGACTTATTGCATGAATAAACTATTGTTTATTCATGCACCCAGCCGTCTATAAATAGAAGGCTCAACCAGGAGAAGCAAAGTGAGTTTGAAGCTTATCATTCATACATACATCAAAACTCCATTGCCCTCTCACCCACAGAATTCAAGATTCATTTGTACTAGATAATAATCTTACAATCACCTTGTAAACCATTTTGTTTCAAAGTGATATAAACTTGATAATTCTGTAGGTCTTGTTTCTTGAAAGTCTGATTTTCATTTCCGCACATCTTTTTCACATCTACTGAAATCATTTGCCATATTACGTGAAAAGAAGTTGTTTTAAGGCCATACTGGGTCCAACAATTGGTATCAGAGCAGATTGAATAAACTATTTTCAAACGATCAATCGCTCATCTTCTTTTCTCTAAATATGGCCAGCTTTCAATCCTGGAATAATGCTTTTAACATTGGTTCTATGTCCAAACCTCCGACTCTGGTCAGAGAGGAATACCCCCAATGGAAAATCAGGATGGTCATGACCGAGCTCTGTTTCAATCCATCGAAATGTGTCCACATATACCAATGACTGTTATACCAGCTATTCCAGCAACTGACCAATCACCTGCTATCCCTGCCTCCCAAGCTCCCAAAAGTGAAATACTTTGGAGTGAGGAAGACAAGGAAAAGGTGGCTGGGGATGAAAGGGCAAAGTCACTTTTAATAATGGTCATCCCCAATGACATATTTTCACAAGTTGATGCATGTGCATCAGCCAAGGAAATATGGGATCAGTTGGAAAATCTTTGTGAAGGAGGAGAAAGGATAAGAAGAAACAAGAGAACAAACAATGTCTCATCTTATGAAAGGTTTAAAAGTTTGCCAAATGAAAGATTAAATGATACATATCAAAGATTTACAAAACTTTTAAACGAGCTAAAGAAATTTGGAATAACAAAGTCAAATGATGAAAGTAACATAAAATTTCTTGATGCCCTTCCTAGAGAATGGAGAAGTCTAACCATGACTTTATCATCAGCCTTAGAACTAGGAAACATGAGTCTTCATGACTTATACAGCATCTTGGTCCCCATAGAGGAATAAATATTTGAAGAAACCATTCAAAGAGGGGGATCTTTAGCTCTTATCTCAAACTTACAAATAACAATACCCACCAATGATCCACAACCATCAAGCAGCCAAAGTTTTGAAGTTTCTGATACTTCATCAGATTTTTCAGCTTTTGCTGAGGCAATAGCACTGCTCACCAAAACATTTGAGCAGAGGTTGAGGGGAGGTAGCCAGAGATACCAGAGGAGTGACAGAGGAAGGATGGATGGAAGATCTAAAGAAGAGGTTAGATCTAAGGATAAAGGGAAGGCTGAAGTTGTGTGTTACAAGTGCAAGCAGAGAGGTCATTATGCATTAGAATGCAAGACCAAAAAGCTGAAGGATGTTGCCTATTATGAGAAAAAGCTTGAAGAAGCAAAGAAGCAGCAACAAGTAAGCTTAATTGCTGGAACAGATACATGGGTATCTGATGATTCTTCTGATGATGAAGAAGAAGAATTGGCAAATTTCTGCCTCATGGCACTCTCTGAAGGTCTACCAGAAACTTCAGAACAAAAGGACCATCATGTGCAGCAGATCTGGTACTGCGACTCAGGAAGCTCCAAGCACATGACTGGGGATAGGAGCTTACTCAGCAACTTTGTTTCAAGGCTGGGTAGAATGGTAAATTTTGGAAATGGAGTGAAAGGGAGGATCATGGGATATGGATGCATAAGGTATGGATGTTTGACCATAGAGAAAGTAGCCTATGTTGAAGGCTTAAAGTATAACTTGCTGAGTTGTGGTCAATTCTGTGACAAAGGTTTTCAGGTAACCTTTTTACCAGAAAAATACTTATTAATAGGTATAGATGATAATAAAATCTATTTAAATGGGAAAAGAATACAAAAATCAATTTACTATTTTGACTTCAAAGAAGAAAGTGAACATCCAAAACTATGTTTATTTTCAAAAATCAACAAAGGTAGTAGTTGGTTACGGCACAAAAGGCTAGCCCACTTAAATTTCAAAAATCTAAGCAAACTAACAAGCATAGGTCTGGTAAAAGGATTACCTTTGATATCCTCAAAGAAGGATAAAATTTGTGAAGCATGTGAGATGGGTAAATCCAAGAGAAGCTCACATAAATCAATTTCTGAGTCTTCTATTTCACAAAATTTGGAACTTTTACACATGGATTTGTGTGGACCCATAAGTACAGAAAGTTTTTCTGGAAAGAAATACATACTAGTAAAAGTATATGACTTTTTCAGGTACACATGGGTAGAATTTTTGAGAAATAAAAGTGAAACTCCTGATTTGATCATTAATTTTATTAAGAAAATTGAAAATCTGTTAAAACTAACAGTAAGAAGGATCAGATCAGACAATGGAACAGAATTTAAGAATGCAAAAATTGAGAATTTCCTTGTAAATAAAGGAATTTCTCATGATTTTTCTGCTCTCAGAACACCCCAACAGAATGGGGTGGTTGAAAGAAGAAATAGGACCTTGGTGGAAGATGCCAGAACCATGCTTGCTTATGCTAAGTTTCCCACTCGCTTTTGGGCAGAAGCTATAGCAAATGCATGTTTTACCCAAAACAGATCCATAATCAACAAAAGGCACAACAAAACACCTTACAACATTATCAATGGAAGAATTCCAAGTATAAAATTTTTGCATACATTTGGTTGTAGATGTTTTGTTTTCAATGATTTTGAAAGCCTTGAAAAATTTAACAGAAAAGCAGAAAAAGGTATTTTTCTTGGTTACTCTTTGTCATCAAAAGCATATAGAATTTTTATTCTCAATACAAGGACAATCAGAGAAAGTCTGTATGTTTCATTTGATGACTCATCAGAAACAGAGGTTTCTGATGAATACATAAAAGAAATAAATTTTTCTGACAAGCAAGAAAAGTATGAACATCTTTTTGAAATGATAAATGAAGATTTCCTAGAACATGATAATTCTTTCAAAAACAAATCAAAAGATTCTTCATGTACTAACTTTGCAGAACAAAGGTGTAGTACATCAGAACCTGAGAATTCTGATATCTTACACACAATTGAAGCACCTGTTCAGGGAGAAACTTCAAATCCTTCAGAACCAACAACTTTTCACAACAAGTTAAGATGGATCAAAGGACATGTTCATTCTGACATCATTGGCAATCCTGCAGATGGGGTCAGAACAAGATCTGCAACTGCACATGAGTGTGCATTTTCTGGTTTTTAAGCAAAGTAGAACCCAAATCTGTCAAAGAAGCTCTAAGTGACCCAGAATGGATTCACGCCATGCAAGAAGTGCTTGATCAGCTTGAAAGGAGCAAGGTATGGGATCTGGTACCCAAGCCAAAAGACAAATCCGTCATTGGCTCAAAATGGGTATTCAGGAATAAATCTGATGAGAATGGCATAATCACAAGAAACAAAGCAAGGTTAGTGGTCAAGGGTTACTGTCAACAAGAAGGTATTGATTATGACAAAACTTTTGCACCAGTAGCTAGATTAGAATCTGTAAGAATTTTTCTTGCTTATGCTGCATCCAAGGATTTCAAAGTTTATCAAATGGATGTAAAATCAGCTTTTCTATATGGTAAAATTGAAGAAGAAGTTTATGTGCAGCAACCAGAAGGCTTTGTTGATCCAAAATTTCAAAATCATGTTTACAGATTAAACAAAGCCTTGTATGGGTTGAAGCAAGCTCCTAGAGCCTGGTATGAAACTTTGTCAAACTTCTTACTCAATTCTGGGTTTACCAAAGGTACTATTGACACCACTCTTTTTCTCAAAACACACAAAGGTCATACTTTGCTGGTCCAGATATTTGTTGATGACATTATATTTGGATCAACAAATGAAAAATTTTGTGACAAATTTCAAAAATTGATGACCAGCCACTTTGAAATGAGTATGATGGGTGAGTTAACCTTTTTCTTAGGGTTACAAGTAAAACAAAGAATTGATGGAATATTTTTGAGTCAATCAAAATATGTGAAAATAATTCTACAAAAATACTCACTTGAAAACTGCTCTGTTTCAAAAACTCCCATGGCAACAGGGAACAAGTTAGATTCTGATAAAGATGGAATAAGTGTTGATATTCAAACCTATAGAGGGATGATAGGATCACTGCTATATTTAACTGCAAGCAGACCAGATATCATGTTTACAACATGCTTTCTGGCCAGATATCAATGTGATCCCAAAGAATCCCATCTAAAAGCTGTAAAAAGGGGTTTCAAATATCTTAAAGGCACATCATAAATTGGTCTCTGGTATCCAAAGGATACAAACCTTGAATTAATTGCTTACACAGATGCAAATTATGTAGGGTGTAAAATTGACAGAAAAAGCACATCTGGTGCCTGTCAACTCTTGGGAGAAAAATTGGTATGTTGGTAAACAAAACTGTGTTGCCACATCAACAGCAGAATCAGAATATGTAGCAGCAACAAGTTGCTGTTCACAAGTGCTGTGGATGCAAACTCAACTGAAAGATTATGGAGTAACTCTGACAAGAATACCAATTCTATGTGACTCAAAGAGTGCTATTGCAATAACAGAAAATCATGTTCATCACTCAAGAACCAAACACATAGATGTTAGATATCACTTCATAAAAGATCATGTGGAGAAAGGTAACATTGAAATGTATTTTGTTCCAACTGAAAACCAAATTGCTGATATCTTTACAAAGCCTCTTGATGAAAAGAGACACAATTTTTTGATCAGCAAACTTGGCATGGTAAATTTAAATGAAGAAGATTTTTCAGAAAAGACAAGGACACAAATTGAAAACCAAATTGATGATCATCAAAGTTCTGATAATCAAAGAGCAAATCAACTTGTTTCTGACAAAACAATCCATCAATCTGATGGAACATCAGAAAATCTGACGGATCATCAATAAATGATGATTTATCAGAAAATCTGAAGGAATATCAGAATATCTGGTGAAATCACCAGAAATTCTGATATAAAATCAGAAACCAGGTTGAAACATCAGAATAATTTGTAAATCATCATAATATTCCATCTTCATAATTTGCATACCCCCCCCCCACACACAAATTGTATATATCTATATTTGAGTATATTTTGTTTTTGTATTTTTTTTCTTTCTTATTAAAAAAAACAAAAAGGGGGAAAAGTAACATGCATACTGATGAAATTCCATACAGCTGTGAAAATCAACCGTCTCAAAATTTTTCCAGATTATTGAATTTCATTTTTCTTCTGCAAATGCATGCAACGTCATTTTTTCATAAGGAACTTAAGTGACACGTAGGCACTAGAATCATTAGGAGCTATGAAAGTTTCCACCTAGTCATTAAATGCTTACTCACACACGGGGCTTAGTAGATTGTCACATTCACTGTTACATTCACTGCAACAGATATCATCTTAATTGAAGAGAAAAGGGTTGGCTGTTAATATCATTTATAAGGAACTATCACTTTCATCTATAAATATTAACAACCTGAAAAGAACTTACTTCACACCAAAATCATCTCTTCAAAAATCCCTTTGACAGAATTTTTCTTATCTTAAAATGGGTCGCCCAAAATTGATGAAAGCTACTCAATTCCCTCTCCCATTTCACAGACTTCATAATCTTAGATTAAGATCCAACTTGGGAGGACCTGCATGGGAGGCCTACAGGTTTGTGTACAATATGATCATGCGAAGTCCTTTGGGGTTTGCTGTATCATCACATGTCACCATTTATCCAGAACTTCTCCAAGAGTTCTGGTGGAACTCTCAAATCATTTTTAGTGGTACTTCCGTGTGGATTGAAAGTGATGTTATGGGGGTAAAGATTACCCTAAATGATGAAACAATCAGAAATGTCCTCAAACTGGGTAATGATCATGAAACCCAATTTCTGGATAAGGCAAATGTGCAACAGACCTTGACTGAAATGGGCTATCATACAAACAACTCGTCAAGGGCTGTTAGCAAATCTGGTTTTATACCACCTTTCTAGTTTTTGGTAACACAGCTAAGTGTCTGCTTCTCCAAGAAAATTGGACACTTCAACGAGCTGTCTCATAAGATGATGGAAGTGGTTCATGCTGTTGTACAGGAAAAACCTTACAACTATGCTAAGTTTCTCATGAGAGACCTAGAAGCAAACATCCACGACCGTCAACCCTTTCTGATCTACCCTCGATTCGTAACCAAGGTGATCACAAGTCAGCTGGACTTCGGAGGAGTGAGAAGCTGCTATCCAAGGGCCGAGCTGGTACTTCAAAAAACATTAGTGAAGCCACCCTGACGCCATCAACGAATCACACCGGTCGAATAACTAGTCTTTGGTTATATGTGAAGTGCATGTACAACGTGTTGGAGGAGGAGGAGGAGGAGGGGTAGTTGTTGTTTTTCTTTGCTGTGTGTTTTTTTATATATAACAAGTTTGCTTTAATTTCTTTTCATTAAAAAAATGATTTAATAGATCTAGGGGGAACTAACACAACATGTCTGATAAAAACAAGGAAAATCTGGTGAAACTCACATGAGATCTGACAGGATTTAGTGAAACTCAGAAAATATGATAAACAATCAGAGAATCTGGTATTTATTCAGAAAACTCATTATGTCACATGAATCTGATCATTCACCAGTAAATTTTCAAAGTAACCAGAAAATCTGACAACAAATCAGAAAATCAAATTTTTTATCAGAAAAATCTCTTGAAAGCCAGGAAGTTTGACAAACAGATGAGGCAACAGCAGGAAACTAATCAGATGCAGATGAGAGAGATACAACTCTTGAAATCTAGCTCAAGCATGCCTGCTGAAGATACTGCCACTCCCTTGCAACCCAGGGCTTTGAACTTCAGTTCTGCAGTTTATACTGAGGATAACCGGGGGAATATTGTGCCTAGCCATTCCCAGAATCATACTCCTAAGATACCCTCTTCAGTAAGAGTGTCAACTGTGAGAAGCTCAGGATATGCTTCAGGATATGGCCAGAATCCTCGGACTGGTAATGTATCTAATAATAATAATACTCTTGCTACTAATGGTGTTGGATCTTTGTAGGATGCAGGTATGACATCAGCATTTTCCAGGGAGCTTTAGAAACTGAAAGACATGATATCCAGTGTACCTGGGGTGGTCCGGCCAATTCAAGAAGTATCCCAGGACAGCCACAGGATATCACGGTTCGCGTATCCCATCTGTGATGCTGAAATCCCAAAAAGATTTCAGACCCCCAACATAAAACTCTATGACGGAACTACGGATCCTGAGGAGCATATTGCCCAGTATAGGGAAAGGATGGAAATCAACCCTATCCCCCCGGATCTGAAAGAAGCCTGCCTGTGCAAGGGTTTTGGTTCTACCTTAACAGGATCAGCCTTAAAATGGCTCTTAAATGTTCCTCCTCACTCAATTACATCGTTTGCTCATTTAGTGAATTTATTTAATAGTCAATTTTCTTGCAGTCGAAGTTTTGAGAAACTAACCAGTGATCTTTACAGGATAACTCAAGGACCTCAGGAATCCTTGAGGGATTATGTGAACAAGTTTAGTCGGGAATCCTTGGATATCCCACATCTTGATGTTGCAACAGCCGTGCAGGCTTTCAAGATGGGATTACAAAAAAGATTCTCAATTTTATCAGGATCTTGTAATGAATCCCTACAGGAATCTGGATGAAGCTCGTAACAGGGCTTTAAGATACATTCGGTTGGAGGATGACAAAAAGATGCAAGAGAGGATGAATTCGTCCACAACCTATGAGTCAACCAATAGGAAATCAGAATCCTCGTATAAACCATATCGCTCTAAGCCATATGGCAGAAATGACAACAAAAAAGTGAATGTTGTTGAAGACGAGGATCCTGAGGAGTATCCTGAGTTGTCTGAATATTGTTTTTCTGTTAATATACCTGAACTAATGTATGCTATGCAGGGTTTAGGAGACAAAGCAAGATGGCCCCGGAAAAATCAATAAAAAGCTGACTGGAAGGATAAGTCCAAATGGTGTGCCTTCCATGAGGATTTCGGACATGTTACTGAGGATTGCATCGCTTTGAGGAAAGAAATAAGCTATCTCTTGAGCAAGGGATATCTGAAGGACCTCTTGGGAAGAAAGAAGAATAAGGGTCAAGATCCTGAGCGAGAAGCATCAGCTCCTGCGGATGCAAAAATAATTAACTTTATTTCAGGAGGATCCGACATCTGCGGTACATCATATTCTGCGGCGAAAAGACACGCGAAGGAAGCCAAAGTAGAGAGGGGAGATAAGCCAACCAGGATGTCAACCCTCACGACTGACAAAGTGATCACGTTCGACAACGATGACAGGGATACTGTCCAGGATCCTCATCATGATGCTTTAGTAATAACGTTATATGTTGCTAAACATTTTGTACGCAGGATATTAGTGGATAATGGCAGCTCAGTCAACATAATTCAGCTGGAAACGTTGAAGAGGATGAATATATCCCCGATGGATATTACTTCGAAGTCCACTGTGCTCGTTGGTTTCTGTGGAGAAGCCAGGAATACTGATGTATTGAAAAATACATCTTTATTCGCGTCTAGGTTTGTTCGGTTTTAGTTAGTTTTAGTGTCGGTTTTAGGTAGAATGTATATACTTTTGATTGTCTTGTGTTTTCCAGGTTTTTGCAGCAAAAGGAACAGATACGAGATAAAATCTGGACAGGAGAAAGTTTGGCACGGAAATCGAGGAGCTCGGGAGTGGAACGGAGTGAAAAATGCAGTTCTGGAGGTTCCAGGCGGCCCGCATGTACTTATGTTAAACCTAAAGCGGGTCGCATTAACTTAAGTTAGGTTTCCGGAATCATAACTCGCGGGCGGCCCGCGTTAACTAACCTTTAAACTCCAAGCGGGCCGCGAGAGGTAGTAATATCATGAACAATCGTGTAACAGCATCGGATTTAGGGTTTTTGAGTTATAAAAACATGATTATCATCACAGCCGAGAGATAACACAACATATACGAACTTAGGGACGAAGTTAAGGTTCTGGCGTCGAGTTTAGAGGCTGATTAGAAGGTTTTGAAGGCTCGGGAAGCTAGGAATCATCGTGAAGCATTCGGGAGCACTCGGGATCGAAGAATACGGGTTTTATTATCTTGTTTCTTTGTGTTTCGTTTGTTTTTAATTGTTCTATGATGAATTCAGATTTGATTACATTGCTTGCTTTGTTTTTGATCATGTTTCTTGGCTAAACTTCATAAACTACCTAGGTTAATGACAATAGCTTAATAAAGTTTGGATCTTTATTTGATTTTTAGCGTGGTTATGGATATTCTTGTATTGTAAAAGCTTTGGGAATCTACCTTGGTGCATATGCGTGTTTGACAATTGTTTTATTATTGTTTATTGCTTCATATAACTCTTGGTGACGGTCTTTATCACATAATAGGGTTGTATTAGGGTTTCTTGATTTAGGTGACGGTCTTTATCACATAATAAATCATTAATCCTTTAGGGTGAAAATAGCTAAAGTAACCTTAGAAGTAATACTCGGTAATATTATAAAATCAAATGTGCTGCTAAACTCGTCGCGGAAAGGCTCGAGGTTATTGATAGGTCTAGGTTTGGTTATAAGTCCTTAACATCCCATAGCCTATTAAACCAAGATTAGAAACCATTGTCGCTTTAGACGTTCGCGCGGCAAAGTAGAGCGTCTTACATAAGCACTTTCAAGAAACTAGAGGACGGAAAAGAAATCTAGCAAACCGGTAAGCGTAACAGCCTAGGTAGTGCCACAAGAATCGCCTTGAGAGTGTTTGAGGGGCTTAGTGGTGTCTTAATAGGTTTAGTATCTTAAGATCCCGGTTCCACACCACAAAATCATCGAATAGAGATCCATTCTGAGTTAGCTTGCGTCTAGCCTAGGTAGTCTTCATCACCACTGGTCAAAGTCTTCGTGAGAGTTCGTGTCTAGTTCGTTTAGCTAGTTTAGTTAGTCGTTATTTGCATTCTTAGGATTTTTAGAAACCCCCCCCCCCAATCAACAAACATTTAGTTAAGTCGTGTCAGTTTGAGTCTAGATAGAGTCATTAGCGTAATCAGTAGAGTCTCTTGGGTTCGATACTCGGACTTCCTTAGGCTATACTACATTCGATCGGTACACTTGCCGGTTGTGTGTTTTAGGGTTTAGAGAGTCTTAGTTTTATAAATTTAAAGCTTAGAGAGTCTAGAATTAGGGTAAATTTAGTTAGTTTAGTTAACCCGTTTCGAGCACATCAAATACCGTCGGAGAGATAAAGTTGCACGTGTATGTTGAAGGGGTCAACTCAATGCATCGCTTTTGTGTCATGGACTCTTTATCCTGCTATAATATTATATTAGCTAGGCGTTGGATCCATGATATGAAAGCTGTTCCGTCAACCTACCATCAATGCATCAAGATCCCTACCCCTTGGGGAGTTGTCAAGGTGGAAAGTGATCAACAGGAAGCAAAGGAGTGTTATTCTTCTTCGATGAAATCCTCAACTAAGCCTAGTGCAGCATAGCAATTAAAGATGCGAGGCCAGGATATCATGGAGGCTTCAGAACAGGATGTGAAGAAAGTTATCCTGGATCAGGATGATTCGGATATCTTGGTGCTCGTAGGAACCAATATCCCTCAGGATATTGAAAACCAATTGACTAACTTTTTGAAATGCAGGATGTCAACATTCGCATGGAAACACGAGGATATGACAGGAATTTCCAAGGATATTATAACTCACAAGCTCAGAATTGATAGGTCTTTCAAGCCTGTCCAACAGAAACGAAGAAAATTTACTCCAGAACGGAACACTATCATTCAGGAGGAAGTTGAAAGATTATTAAAGAGCAAAATGATTAGGGAAGTGAAGTTTCCTAAATGGCTGGCAAATGTAGTTGTGGTGCAAAAGAAAAACGGGAAATGGAGAGTCTGTGTAGATTAGACAGAATTAAACAAAGCTTGTCTAAAAGTCCCATTCCCTCTACCTCATATCGATTCAATGGTGGATGCTACTGCTGGTCATGAGATGCTAACCTTCATGGATGCCTCCTCAGGATTCCAACAGATCCAAATGGAACCTTCGGATCAGGAGGATACTGCTTTCATGACACCAACAGGTATTTATTATTATACTGCTATGCCTTTTGGTTTGAAAAATGCAGGTGCAACATACCAGAGATTGGTGAACATGATGTTTAAAGACAAACTGGGGGACACCATGGAGGTGTACATTGATGACATGGTAGTAAAATCCAAGAAGGCCGAGGATCATCTCCAGGATATTAAGGGAGCATTTGATATCCTGGACCAGTACAACATGAAGTTAAATCCTGCTAAATGCCATTTTGGAGTAGGAGCAGGAAAGTTTCTATGATACATGGTGGCGAAAAGGGGGATAGAGGCAAGCCCGGAGCAGATTAAAGCTATCCTGGATATCAAATCACCTTCAAATATGAAAGATGTCCAACGATTAACAGGGCAACTTGCAGCATTAAACAGATTTATCTCAAGATCCTCGGAAAAATGCAAGGAATTTTATGATATCCTGAAGAAGAAGAAGAATAATAAGAAATTCGAATGGGGAGAGAAGCATGAGGGAGCCTTGCAGGATTTGAAGCAGTATCTTTCAACCGCACCTCTATTGATGAAGCCTGAGGATGGTGAACCACTATCCCTGTATCTTGCAGTATCAGGGAATGCAGTAAGTGTTGTTCTTGTAAAGGATCATGACGGTCAGCAGTATCATGTCTATTATGTTAGTAAAAGTTTATTAGATGCTGAAACTAGATATTCTCATTTAGAAAAATTGATATTAGCCCTAGTTATGGCATCAACAAAACTTAGACATTATTTTGAAACACATAAGATTCATGTTAAAACCAACTATCCTATAAAAAATGTGCTTAGGAAACCTGAGATGTCAGGTAGGATGGCTAAGTGGTCAGTGAAATTAAGTGCATATGATCTAGTATATGAACCTAGAAATGCCATAAAGTCTCAGGCTTTAGCTGACTTTGTGGCTGATTTCAGTAGTGATATTCAAAATGAAGTAGACCTAGAAGTGCAACAACTAGGAGAAAATATAGAATCTTGGACACTATATACTGATGGTGCATCTAATGTAAGAGGTGTAGGTTTGGTTATACTACTAAAATCGCCACAGGGGGACATATTACCCCAGGCTATTAGATGTGAGTTTCCTGCCACTAATAATGAAGCAGAATATGAAGCTTTAATTGCAGGATTAGAATTGGCTAAGAGCATGAATATCAAGGGTTTACAAGTATTTGTTGATTCCTTGTTAATTACTAATCATTTTAATGGGACCTATGCAGTTAAAGGTGAGAAGTTGATCGAGTATCTCAAAATTCTCAAAAAAATAGCAGGATATTTCGATATTTTTACACTTGAATAGGTACCAAGAGAGGATAATGCTGAAGCTGATGCCTTGGAAAATCTAGGATCATTAGTCAGAATACCAGAAGGGACCCGAATACCAATATTACATATCCTGTATCCTGTGACGGATCCTCAGGATAAGGAAGTAGTAAGTGTTCAGGATCCTGATGATGAGTATCCTGAGGAGGATCCTAAGTCCTGGACGGCTCCAATCCTGAGATATCTCAAGGAAGGACACATCCCTAAGGATGAAAATAAGGCCTTTAGAATGAAGGTATCACGACTCACTATTATAAATAATGTTTTGTATAAGAAATCTCTTGCAGGACCATATCTGAGGTGCTTGGAGGATCCCGAAACTAAAGAAGTGCTTCAGGATATACACGAAGGGGATTGTGGTAACCATACTGGGGGCAGATCATTATTCTCAAAGATATTGAGAACATGATACTATTGGCCGACTATGAGAAAAGATGTTGCAGAATATACTCGAAGATGTGATGCGTGTCAAAGACACAGTAATATATTACATCAACCTGCTGAGCCACTTTATCCTATCGCTTCCCCTTGGCCATTCATGAAGTGGGGAATGGATATAGTAGGAAAATTGCCAAAGGCTCTAGGAGGAAAGGTCTTCATGCTGGCAATGACTGATTATTTTTCTAAGTGGGTTGAAGCTGAAGCATTTGTTCAAGTTAGAGATCAAGAAGTAGTATCCTTCATAAAAAGGAATATCCTGACTAGGTTTGGAGTACCAGCTGAGATAATTTGTGACAATGGATCTCAGTTTATAAGTAAGAGGACTACTGACTTTTGCAAGAGTTGGGGAATCAAAATGATCACATCCACACCGGTACATCCTCAAGCAAATGGACAAGCAGTATCCTCAAACAAGATAATTGTCAACAATTTGATGAAAAGGCTTAGAGCTAAGAAGGGAAGATGGGAGAAGAATTACCCTTTGTTTTATGGGCTGATAGAACGACGGTGAAAAGTGCAACTGGCCAAACCCCATTTTCCTTGGTGTTTGGAGCAGAAGCGGTGATCCCAACAGAAATGGTGGTACCTACGGCAAGATCCAATCTCCGGGATCCTGAGAAGAATCCTGAAGCCCTATGCCAAGAATTGGATACTATTGATGAGATAAGAGATGCAGCAAAGCTAAGGATGGCGGCATATCAACAGAGGTGACCAAAGCATATAACAAGAATATAAGGGCTAGAAGGTTCCAGGTTGGAGATTGGGTATTGAGAAAGGCTTTTTAGAATACTACTAATCCTGCTGATGGAAAGTTGGCTCCGAAGTGGGAAGGACCCTATGAGATTGAATCAGAATCAGGAAAAGGAGCATATCGACTCAAGAATATGGAGGGGGATATGCTACCAAGAACCGGGAATGCTATACACCTAAAGTTTTATTTCAAGTGAGTTTAGAATTTAATTTCTAACTCATGATGGTATGAATTCTATCTCTTTTAATATGTTTGATATTGTTTATTCTTTTGAACCTAATACTGACTTAAGCATCGGAGGGGTGTTAGCCAGGCTAACACACGCCTTAGTTTACGATTGTTTTGCAGTATATGCTTCGGGGTATAGCTCCAGGATATACACTCAGGATACTTCAAAAGATTAGAGGATTGGCCCCCTCTCTCACGTTTAAGGGATCCTGATCCCTTCACTGGTTTAAAGGTATTCACCTTTCTCTCGAATTGGGTTTAAAAACCCCGCCTGGAGCGCAAGTTATCCAGGGATAGTTCAAGATAGCGGGACCAGTCCATGTAAAAGTGGCTGACAATTTTGTTATTGTTGGCTATATCCTGGATCCTAAAGGTATATGAGGATTGATCACCCTCTCTCACGGAAGGGTATTTTCATACTCTCTAAGGTTTAAAGGTTATCACCTTTCTAAGTCTTGGAGTTTATACACTCCCGCCTGTAGCGCATGAAAATTTGGGATTTTCCCCAGGATACTTATGGGTTTATCCCCAGGATACTAAGGATTTATCTCCAGTACATTTTAGGGTTTACCCCCTGTAACACAAGAATTGTTCAAACAGTTGGAACTGATGTTCAGAAAATTTCTAAGTGTTCAAAGACTTTATGCACAGGGAACATTCCTTCTGAGACGATTGTGTAAAGCTCAAAGGATCAAATTTGGACCTAGTGCACTAAGTATCTCGGACTGGGGACATCTTAGTGGAAAAAAATGCAAAAGGATTGAAGCTCGAAAATAGGGTTATACTCTATTCCTGGTATGATCTTTCCTTTGTAAACCTTATATAAGTCAGTTGGACTTTTGAAACTGTGTTTGACAAAGGCTTAAATATCCTGATTATGATATATTCTTAGGATGTGTTTTCGGAATATGTTTCAGGATATTTGGTTGGAATATTTGGGATATAATACTTGGGTTGAAAACTAACACTCTAGTCAAACAATTATTATCAAAACAAACTTTGTAAAATAAACTGTCCTTTTTTCTTTAAAAACTTTATCTGAATTGTTTGAATTTCGAAAAACCCTATTAGACGAAAGTCTTTGTAGGATATCGCCGAGTATACTGATCATGATATTTTCAAAGAATAATGGCACTAATTTTGGAGAGCTGAAATTTAAACTAAGCAACGCATAACAAAAAATTGAAAGGCAACAGCAAATAAGACAAAAGGAGGTTATCTTATTAACATGTCAAAAGTTATGCTTTTGGTTTCACCTCAAACCGAGGCCCATCCACCAAAAGAACTATTAGTTTCTTACCATATTTACACAACGGTTGAAGGTTTCATCTCAAACCGAGACCCATCCGCCTCCAACGGTTGTATTGTTCAAAATAGATTATACTAGTTGATGACCAAGGGCTTCATCCTGAAACCCAGGACCCATCCACCTTTGGTCATCATAGTGTTTTAGACAGGAAAAATAAATTGTTTAACAGACCACAACCATCAAATCTAAAAAAGTGGGCTCCGGCCTTGGCACATACATCAATCATCGCCCACTTCACTACCTCTAAGGGGCAGCTCCTTCTTCCATCATTACCAGTCAGCAGCATCCTTCTCAGCATTCCCTCCAGCATTCTTCCCAGCATCACCAGCAGCATCCCTCGGAGCATCAGTATCATCCACCTTCTCGGCCACCTCAGCAGGCTCCTCCGCAGTGAGCTTCACAGGGGGCTCCACAGGATTACCACCAAGATCTTTCAGCCTCATCTCCCAAGCCTTGATATTCCATGAAGGACATTCAAAGCCCATAGCCATAGCTTCATAATGTGACAACCCTCACCAAACCAGGTATCCGTACGAATTAATTAATATTTAATTAATTATTAATTACTGTGCTTGCTTACAGTTGTGATTAAACTGCTACTTTAATTCTGATACATACACATACATGCATCATACTTTATTGCTGTCACTCCATTATTTACACAGAACTATAGTGACAAACTTGATGCACAAAAGCACAGTAGCACAATGAATGGATAACCCAGTAAACATGCTGACACAGCCAGCATCAGACAGGCACTGTCTCTAAGGCCAGTATGAGCCGAGAATAGTTTACTACACTAGTAGGGAGTGTAGGGAGGTGAGGATTGTTAAACTGCGTCACTAGGTGATAGTTATAGTGACCGGATGTGCCTAAAACATGCTCTAATTACAAAATCCTGCACCTTAATACAAAATTCAGCATTTAAGCTAACTAGTAAAGTGCAAAAACATGGGAAAATAATACTAGACACTTTCCAAAGTGTCAGGAATTCATTTTGTCACTAAAACAAATATTAACGACACTTTAAATGCTTATTTAGCACTTTAACGGATCAGTATCCAACCGAACAACCGGACTTTACCCGGAACATAAAAATATTGTCAATGACACTGTTTTTCCTTTTCTGAGCTAGTTAGGGTCCCCGAATACCCTAACACCCGTTATAACACATGACACACTAGTAACTAATCTAATCACCTAACTAAATAGCTAAACACTAACTAAATGGTTGAAATCTAACCATATAAAACCCCCCTTCAACCGATCGGTTCCCCTAGGGAACACACACCATACCTTTATGATTATTTTATTTATCCATGTTCCATATCTAGATTACACATTGTCTAATGGATCTTAGTGAATTGTGGTTTATAAGAAGGCATGAGGGATAAGCATTACATTCACATCAACACTTCAAAAACTTGTTCTCTCTCCCTCTTGCCATTATTCTCGGCCGAACACAACCATCATCACCATCACTACCATCAAGCTTCTTCCAAGCCATCCATACATACTCAAAGGTGATAAGGATCATACAAGGAGGCTCGGTGTTCTCGGAAACGCAAGGACCTCTCTACATCGCTTTTATCCACCTAGTTTTCGCTTTGATTCTTCCCTAGCCTTGAGCTAGTAGTAAGTGATGCTAAACACTCTCTTGTTCATGTCCAAAGTGGTTAATAAGAAGTTTAACGGTTAAAATTCAAGAACATGCGAAAACAAAACTTAAAGTCTTGTAAGAATGATAAACATGGTGGTTAAAAAGAAACAAATGGTGTAAAACTTGTGAATCTTGTTTTGTTGTGATTATTTTATGTTCTTGGTTACTAGTAGTGGAACGGATCGTCATCTAACCATGCTAGATCATGCTCATGGAACATGAACTAGCAATATGTTAAGTGTAAAAGATACAAGATGACGAACCCTTTCATACATGAAAATGAACTTGTGTAAAAATAGTTTTTCTTGTAAAATGGAGTTTTAAACTAGTAGATCTAAAGGTCTACAAGTGGTATTTTCGAAGAACCAAGTAAAATATACAAGGTCTTACTTTGAAGCCGGATCTTTCATAAACTAAAGGTGTTTTTGTGAACAAACAAGTGTGTAAACACTTGTGTAACAAAAGGATTTAACAAAGAAATATTTCCGTAATATTTGACTAGAAGTTGTAAGGTTACATCTTCTTTAAAAATAAAGTTTTTCAGGAAACCGATTCATTTTTAAAGATAGAAAGATCTACTAAAAATGTTGAAAAGTTACTACATACTTTTACTCAACTTACAAGTTCATGTGTTTGCGATTTATGTTTATTTTGGCTAGTTTGACGATTGAACATTGAATATTGATGATTGGAAAATTGTTGAGTGAATTTTGAAAAGAAAATGATACGCTAGTAAGCGTGGCCACCTCCAGTTACAGAGGAAACTCTGGCGAAATTTTTCCAGAAAATAACACTTAGAATATTTTTGTGACAAGTGTTATGAATATATTTTTTACTTGTTTTCCAAACAAACTTCGCCATGATTTTATTACAAGGTAACCAAGTGTCGGAGGTGGAATTTTCGTAAGTAAAACTTGTTAAATATATATTTAGAATATATATTTCATAGTAAAACACTTGTGTGATTTTATGATTATTTTGTGAACTATATATTATTTTTAGGGTAAAAATAATATAACTGGAATACATTGTGAAAGCACGAATCCAAAATAATACCAACGCCTTCACAAATAAATATTTAAGTTACACCGGTATTATTATTACCACACGAACTTTAGATGTAACTTAAGTATTTTCGGAAAATACTCTTAAATGCGTATTTTGATAAAAAATATTATTTTGGGGAATTGTATAAAGTAAAATATAATATTTTTGGGAAAAATATGTATATTTTGGAGATAGAATATCTTAGAAAAAATATATTTTATTAAGTGAGACTTAATAATATATTTTTGGAATTATAAAAACGCACATGTATCGAAACCCCCATCCTTGGGAAGGAATATAATTATAAATAATTACGAAGTGTAATACGAAATAGTTGCCTAACTATTTCCCAACAACGTTAAACCTTAAGCCAAGGCACGGCCATCCGTCTAATAGAAGTTAGTACGTGTAGGTCGTCACGCAGCAGGTTGATTGGGAGGTACTATTTCGAGACGCACTTCAGTGAGCTCATGTCCCCTTTTCTCTTATCTGTTTTCAGTTTTTATACTTCGGGGGTGAAATACATGTTACTATGATTACGAATACTTTTTACATGGTATGGTTAGCGTAAGGAGGGTTACTACTCAGATCATGTGAGTGGGTAGGCGGGAACTGGAGGCCATTAATCCTCAGTGTAGGACCGAGGGTCTTTAGCAGTAGATCTATCTGGGTGTAGCGAGCCTAGCCCCAGGCCCAACAGTACGGACCTCGGGGTGACTTGGTACCCGACGCAAAAATCTACTAGGTTTGAGTCTTCCTACTGCACTTCACACATATCAATGGCCTTGCAAACCATTGGTGATCTCTTTATTTCCTTATTTGCTACATACCAGGGATTTTATACTTACCAAGGTTTTACATACTCACTTTCACATGAACTCGCTCAACTTTATGTTGACTTTTCAACTTACATGTATTTCAGGGAATTAGGGATCTGGCGAAGTATGCTACGTTTTCACGCTGCGTAAGAGTTATGAGGTCATCCACGTTTTGGGATTGTGACTTTTACCTGGACGAGTCGCAAGTCTTAAACGGTGTCTATTTTATGTTTATGGTTATGTCGTATGAACAATGTTTTTATTTTGATGGGTTGTAACTCGTTGCATGTGTCAATTTTAAACAATGTTGTGGTATTTTACTTTTAAAACTTGAATCAATGGATGATCTTCATGGTTTTATTTTCATATAGCTTTGTTGTGATTAAGTTATGGTATTAAGGAGTCACACCAGATAAGGCCACGCTTCCGTAAAGCCAGGGTGTGACAGCTTGGTATCAGAGCTTTGATCATAGTGAACTAGGATTCCTTCTCGAGTCTAGACTATGATCACTAGGGCTCTCACGAAAACATTTTTACATTGCATACACTATGTCCAGATCCAGGTCACAAAACAAACAAGAGTATGAGCACTATTTCAAAAAGTTATGGCTCAGTCTGAGAGGCTGAGGGAGTAGTCTAGTGGGACTAGGAGGCTCAGTCTGAGAGGCTGAGGGAGTAAGTCTAGTGGGACTAGGAGGATCAGTCTGAGAGGCTGAGGGAGTAGTCTAGTGGGACTAGGAGGCTCAGTCTGAGAGGCTGAGGGAGTAAGTCTAGTGGGACTAGGAGGATCAGTCTGAGAGACTGAGAGAGTAGACAAGTGGGACTAGGAAGTTCAGTCTGAAAGGCTAGGAAGGTAGTCTGAGAGACTAGGAGATTCAGTCTGAGAGGCTGGGAGGATAGACTAGTGGGACTAGGAGAATTACTTGATTGCTTATTGGGGACTAACATGTTTATTTGATTATATGATTGATTGTTTGTGCATATGTGTGTTTGTGTTACAGACGTCATGCCTTCATCAGGTACTGGGGAGTCGGACACTACAGATCCCATGGCCATAGTAACAGACGACATAGTTTCATCGGAGCACGAGGTGTACACTTCCGATACTACCAGCACATACGATGACGACTTTCAGCCCTTTGCACTGCCTGATGTCGTAGCAGAGCCTGCTGATGGCCATCTTGTTGGGGACTTACCGCTCGCGGTGATCCCTGCTCCTGTGCCCCTTGCCTCTTATCCCATTGTTGATATGCCCCTTGATATTGTTTCCGACGATGATGTCGATTTATTTGAGGAGGACCCACTTGAGGGCGAGGCCCATATTGCTGCCGGTGATATCCTACTTCTTGCTGTTGCTCCTGCGGAGGAGGCTCCCGTTCATTCACCTATTCCAGACTCCTTTGAGTCTGTGGCATCCGTACCTTCGCACACACAGGGAGTGCAGCACCACTTACACGACGCCGACTCGGACATGGCGTCATCCGCTGCACCTGCTCCTGCGCACAGCTTTGAGTTTTATCAGGATGATGATTCAGATCCTATTTTTCCACCTGGCTTTGATCCAGACCAGGACATTGAGTTCGTACACTTAGACCAGCACTTGGAGGATCCTGTAGCCCCTGTCGACCCTATGTTTGCTGATCCAGCTGATTTTGAGATGGAGTTTGTTGATCCGGAGCCGGTCGTGGCCCCTGAGCCAGTCGTTGCTCCTGACCCCGCATTTGAGCATGACCCTGTTCATGCCGATGCACTTGCTGTTGCTCCTTTGGTTGATGATATACCTGTCGATGATCATCCTGTTGTTGTTCCACAGTTGGTGGATGATCATGCTGTTGATGTTCATATTGATGCTCCACTGTTGTTAGAGGATCCCGTTGTCACACCAGCTCTCGCACCACCCGTTGCGGACCTACCTATTATCGCACCACATCCTGATCCTATGCCGGTGATGTTCGACCGTGCACCTTTTGCGACCCACATTGATCCACGATACGCTCACACCCACAATGGGTGGATAGATGGCGACGATGATTACCCACCTTTTGTGATACCAGTTACACCACCTGTAGCCCCCGTTTCAGCCCCTGTTTCAGCTCCCATTGATGTTCCCATGATTCCTCCACACACCACAGATACTCACCGTACAGATCTTCAGATCACCTATCTCCAGGACATTCCCCCACCACGTCCTGGGGAGGGTTCGTCATGTCATCCGTTTGGTCATACACCTTTTGTGTCAGTAGGAGGCCAGTTTGTGCCTCAGATTTCTCATCCCACTGTTGTTCCCAATGTTGCACCATTTACTGTGCCATCCTTCGCTCCATCCAGTGAGCCGTTTCTCTGGACTACGCCCCCCATTATGCCACCATCTGATCCATATCACCCATATCACATTGGGTCTTCCACGAAGGATATTCTCACGTCTTTTATGATACAGCAGGAGACGCTGACCCGTCGCGTGCAGGAGCTAGAGAGAGCTCAGCGACACCCGTGCCAGTGCCAGACCCCACCTGCCGTATCACACCCTCCTCGACCACTTTCACCGGATTCTGCCGCTCGTTTTTGGACTCCCGAGCAGCAGATAGCTTACTTATTGCGCTCTCATCGCGCTATGGAGGAGGACTGGCTTCATATGCGACGTTTACTCTTTTCTCTTTTTCCCCCTCTTCCACCGCCATCAGCTTAGGGCCATTTTGTACGACTCGGGTAGACTTTTGATGAGACGACCACGATTGTGCAGACTACACAGCTTTTGGAGAACGCATTTTTTATGATTGTGACTTTTGATGATATGTATATTTGTTGTTGTTGTCACTGACTAGATAGTTTGGACTAGGGCGATGTGGCCCTTAGTCACTGATGATGTACAATACAGTTATGTACTTGTAAACCTTACATTGTGGTCTTGATTTATGACAGCGCAATCGCAGTATTCTCATCATTTGTGATGTTTGATTGATTGTTTATGTTCTATAACATGAGATGTTATATGGTTGATTTATTTATAACATGAGATGTTATGTGTTGATATTGTTGAATACATACGTACACTTTACTTACTATGACCTAACCAACACGATCATCTTTTAGAAGATGCCACCGAAACGCGATCCGCGCATGCCTACCAACGAGGCAGAACTTCAAGGAATCATCGCTGCCGCCATAGCGCAGTATGCAGCCTCACAAGGAGGAACCAGCGGAAGCACTTCACAGAACAACGGCAACAACAATCCACCACATGGGTGAACTTACAAGCAGTTCCTAGACTGCAAGCCTGTGAACTTCGACGACACCGGAGGTGCTGTTGCTTTTGTACGATGGGCCGAAAAGACGGAGTCTGTTCTTCGAATGAGCAAGTGTGCTCCAGACCAACAAGTGACTTACATCTCAGGGCTATTCCTGGACGGAGCCCTATCCTGGTGGAACTTACAAGTGCAAACTCTTGGTAAAGCCGCTACTTACGCGTTGACCTGGGCTGAGTTAAAAGAGTTAATGCGAAAGAAGTATTGCTCTCGTGCTGAGATACAAAGGTTGGAGACTTAGTTCTGGCATTTAAGGATGGATGGTCCCAAGATTGCGGAGTACGTTCAGAGATTCCACGACCTGTCTCATGTGGTACCTTATATGGTTACACCGGAATTCAAGCGAATCGAGCGCTTTATCTGGGGTTTAGCTCCACAGATCATGAGTATGGTCACTACTTCCAAGCCTGCAACAATCACAAAGGCCATCGATCTGAGCGTGTCTCTTACTGAGGAGGCCATTCGCTTAAACAAGTTTTCGAACGTTGAACCAAAGAAGAAAGAGACTCACGTAGAGTCGTCTGGTGAGAATAAGAGGAAATTCTCGAACTTCAAGCAGGGAACTAGCAGTATTTGCAAGAAAGGAGAATCAAGCGCACCGGTCCAAGCTGCAACCGGTACTGGGAAGAAAGGGAAAGCATATATGGGTACACATCCCAAGTGTAACACCTGCCAGCGTCACCATTCTGGCCGGTGTGGGCAAAAAGTATGTGAATCTTGTGGAAAAGTTGGCCACCTGAAGGATAACTGCTGGGCTAGTGCAGGCCGGGGAGGCCAAGGAGGTTTTGGTAATCGGAACAATAATCGTGGTGGTAATGGAAATCGTCCACGAGGGAACAATGCAAATCAAGCTGGGGACGCGAACCGAAATTAAAACAACAATCAAGTGGGGAACGAATGAGGTAATGGTCAACGATTGGGTTGTTTTAACTACGGTGAAATTGGGCATTTTAAGAGGGACTGCCCAGGATTGAATCAAGCCTGCGGAAGAGTGTTTAACATTGAGGCGAGGGAAGCGCGCCAGGATCCCAATGTTGTTACTGGTACGTTCCCTATAAACCAACGCTTTGCATCCGTTTTGTTTGATACTGGTGCCGATTATAGCTTCGCGTCATTAGAATTTAAGAATATACTTGGGTTGATGCCTAGTAAGTTAGACGTTCCGTACTCCATCGAATTAGCAAATGGGAAACTAGTTGAGACCAGTGAAGTTGTCCGAGGATGTGTGATTGAACTAGGAGGGCACGAGTTTACGCTAGATTTACTACCTGTCGAGTTGGGAAGCTTTGATGTGGTAGTGGGAATGGATTGGTTGTCCAGCAACAAGGCTGAGATAGTTTGCCATGAGAAGACCATCCGCATCCCTGTGACGGATGAAGAAACAATCATAGTGCACGGGGAGAAGCATGATATGCCTCTAAGAATCATCAGCTGCCTGAAAGCTCGAAAGTGCCTACAGAAGGGATGTGTTGCATTCTTGGCACACATCGTGGATAAGAAAGCTGCTGAGCCAACGATCGAAAACATTCCAGTCGTCAGAGAATATCCGGAAGTCTTTCCAGAAGACTTGCCAGGATTACCGCCACAAAGGCAAGTTGAGTTCCACATTGATTTGGTTCCAGGCGCCGCGCCTGTGGCCAAGGCACCCTATAGACTTGCACCATCAGAGATGCAGGAGTTGTCGACAAAACTCCAGGAGTTATTGGACAAAGGATTCATCAGACCAAGCTTCTCACCTTGGGGAGCTCAAGTACTGTTCGTTAAAAAGAAGGACGGTAGTTTCCGTATGTGCATAGACTACCGTGAGCTTAATAAGTTGACCATCAAGAATAGGTATCCCCTGCCAAGAATCGATGATCTATTTGACCAGTTGCAAGGCTCAAGCTTTTATTCGAAGATCGATTTGCGATCTGGATACCATCAACTTAGGATACAGGAGGAAAGTATCCCGAAGACGGCCTTTAGGACTCGTTACGGACATTACGAGTTCCTAGTTATGCCGTTTGGGTTGACAAACGCGCCTGCAGTTTTCATGGACCTAATGAACCGAGTCTGCAAGCCGTACTTGGATAAGTTCGTGATTGTGTTTATTGACAATATTCTGATTTACTCGAAAACAAAGGACGAGCACGAACAACACTTAAGAGCTATTCTAGAGCTACTTAAGAAGGAGAAATTATACGCCAAGTTTTTGAAGTGTGAGTTCTGGCTGCGAGAGGTCCAGTTCCTTGGACATGTGGTAAATGGAAATGGAATCCATGTTGATCCCACAAAGATCGAGGCGATCAAGTGTTGGGAGACTCCAAAGACGCCAACCGAGATTCGACAGTTCTTGGGTTTGGTTGGTTATTATCGAAGATTCATTGAGGATTTTTCTAAACTCGCTCAACCGCTGACCGCGCTCACACAGAAGGATAAGAAGTTTGATTGGGGAATCAAACAGGAAGAAGCATTCCAATTACTGGAAGACAAGCTTTGCAATGCGCCGATTTTATCGCTACCCGAAGGAACCGATGATTTCGTGGTATACTGTGACGCCTCATGTCAAGGATTGGGTTACGTGTTGATGCAACGCCAGAAAGTTATAGCTTACGCGTCACGTCAGTTGAAAGTTTATGAAAGGAACTATACCACGCATGATTTGGAGCTAGGCGCAGTGGTATTTGCGTTGAAGATTTGGAGACATTATTTGTATGGTACGAAATGTACAATCTTTACGGATTATAAAAGTCTGCAGCACATATTCAACCAGAAAGAGCTTAATATGAGACAGAGACGTTGGGTCGAATTGTTGAACGACTACGACTGCGAGATCAAGTACCACCCAGGGAAAGCGAATGTGGTCGCAGATGCCCTGAGTCGAAAAGAAAGGATTAAGCCCATAAGGGTTAGGGCTTTGGAGATGATTATCCAGACAGATCTCTCTCTACGCATTCGTGCCGCGCAGAGAGAAGCTTTGAAAGAAAGGAATATTGAAGATGAGTATCTCCGTGGGATGGAGAAGCAATTAGTTCCAAACTAGGAAGGAACTTTATGCTTCATGAAAAGGATTTGGGTTCCTCTGTTTGGTGGATTAAGGAAGGTTATTTTTGATGAAGCCCACAGGTCGCGGTACTCTATTCATCCCGGGGCGGAAAAGATGTACCAAGATCTTAAGGATTATTATTGGTGGCCTAGGATGAAAGGCGACGTTGCTGTTTATGTTAGCAAATGTTTAACATGCGCCAGGGTGAAAGCTGAATACCAGAAGCCTTCAGGACTTCTGCAACAACCTGAGATTCCCAAGTGGAAATGGGAACAGATTTCAATGGAATTCATAACTAAGTTTCCAAAGACGCCCAGAGGTCATGACACTATTTGGGTAATAGTTGACCGCCTGACCAAGTCCGCACACTTCCTGCCAATCAAAGAGTAGGATAACACTAGTAAACTGGCAGAAATATACATGCGAGAGATTGTTGCACGTCATGGAGTGCCTCTCTCGATCATCTCTGATAGAGATGGACGTTTCATATCAAGGATTTGGCAATCCTTCCAAGAAGCTTTTGGCTCACAGTTAAATCTGAGCACTGCATTTCATCCGCAAACTGATGGCCAAAGTGAACGAACTATTCAAACATTGGAGGATATGCTGAGAGCATGTGTAATGAATCTTGGTGGTAGCTGGGATAATCATTTACCATTGGTCGAGTTTTCATACAACAATAGCTACCACACAAGCATTGGAGCCGCGCCATTTGAAGCTCTTTATGGACGCAAGTGTCGATCACCACTATGCTGGGCTGATGCAGGTGATAGGCAGCTTATTGGTCCCGAAATAGTCCAAGAGACGACAGACAAGATTGCGCAGATTCGAAAACGCATCGAGGCGGCTCGGGACAGGCAAAAAGCCTATGCAAATCCAAAGAGGAAACCTTTGGAATTTCAAGTTGGGGATATGGTTTTATTGAAGGTTTCACCCTGGAAGGGTGTGGCACGCTTCGGAAAGCGTGGGAAGTTGAATCCGCGTTACATTGGCCCGTTCAAGTACTGCAAAGGATTGGGCTTGTAGCCTACAAGTTGGACCTACCTGCTGAACTCAGTGGTGTTCACGATACGTTCCATGTATCAAATTTGAGAAAGAGTCCAACACAAGAAACAGTGATCATTCCTGCTGACGAAGTTCATATCGACGACACGCTCCACTTTACCGAAGAACCCGTCGAGGTTACGGATTGGAAAGTTAACAAAACTCGCAGGAGCAGTGTCAAACTCGTCAAAGTTCGATGGAATGCAAGACATGGACCTGAATTCACGTGGGAACGTGAGGATCGTATGAAAGAGAAATACCCCCATTTGTTTACTAAGACCCCTGCAACTAGAAGCAGAGCTTAAATTTCGGGACAAAATTTCTTTAACGGGGGGAGAATGTGACAACCCTCACCAAACCAGGTATCCGTACGAATTAATTAATATTTAATTAATTATTAATTACTGTGCTTGCTTACAGTTGTGATTAAACTGCTACTTGAATTTTGATACATACACATACATGCATCATACTTTATTGCTGTCACTCCATTATTTACACAGAACTATAGTGACAAACTTGATTCACAAAAGCACAGAAGCACAATGAACGGATAACCCAGTAAACATGCTGACACAGCCAGCATCAGACAGGCACTGTCTCTAAGGCCAGTATGAGCCGGGAATAGTTTACTACACTAGTAGGGAGTGTAGGGAGGTGAGAATTGTTAAACTGCGTCACTAGGTGATAGTTATAGTGACCGGATGTGCCTAAAACATGCTCTAATTACAAAATCCTGCACCTTAATACAAAATTCAGCATTTAAGCTAACTAGTAAAGTGCAAAAACATGGGAAAATAATACTAGACACTTTCCAAAGTGTCGGGAATTCATTGTGTCACTAAAACAAATATTAACGACACTTTAAATGCTTATTTAGCACTTTAACGGATCAGTATCCAACCGAACAACCGGACTTTACCCGGAACATAAAAATATTGTCAATGACACTGTTTTCCCTTTTCTGAGCTAGTTAGGGTCCCCGAATACCCTAACACCCGTTATAACACATGACACACTAGTAACTAATCTAATCACTTAACTAAATAACTAAACACTAACTAAATGGTTGAAATCTAACCATATAAAACCCCCCTTCAACCGATTGGTTCCCCTAGGGAACACACACCATACATTTATGATTATTTTATTTATCCATATTCCATATCTAGATTACACATTGTCTAATGGATCTTAGTGTATTGTGGTTTATAAGAAGGCATGAGGGATAAGCATTACATTCACATCAACACTTCAAAAACTTGTTCTCTCTCCCTCTTGCCATTATTCTCGGCCGAACACAACCATCATCACCATCACTACCATCAAGCTTCTTCCAAGCCATCCATACATACTCAAAGGTGATAAAGATCATACAAGGAGGCTCGGTGTTCTCGGAAACGCAAGGACCTCTCTACATCGCTTTTATCCACCTAGTTTTCGCTTTGATTCTTCCCTAGCCTTGAGCTAGTAGTAAGTGATGCTAAACACTCTCTTGTTCATGTCTAAAGTGGTTAATAAGAAGTTTAACGGTTAAAATTCAAGAACATGCAAAAACAAAACTTAAAGTCTTGTAAGAATGATAAACATGGTGGTTAAAAAGAAACAAATGGTGTAAAACTTGTGAATCTTGTTTTGTTGTGATTATTTTATGTTGTTGGTTACTAGTAGTGGAACGGATCGTCATCTAACCACGCTAGATCATGCTCATGGAACATGAACTAGCAATATGTTAAGTGTAGAAGATACAAGATGACGAACCCTTTCATACAAGAACATGAACTTGTGTAAAAATAGTTTTTCTTGTAAAATGGAGTTTTAAACTAGTAGATCTAAAGGTCTACAAGTGGTATTTTCGAAGAACCGAGTAAAATATACAAGGTCTTACTTTGAAGCCGGATCTTTCATAAACTAAAGGTGTTTTTGTGAACAAACAAGTGTGTAAACACTTGTGTAACAAAAGGATTTAACAAAGAAATATTTCCGTAATATTTGACTAGAAGTTGTAAGGTTACATCTTCTTTAAAAATAAAGTTTTTCAGAAAACCGATTCATTTTTAAAGATAGAAAGATCTACTAAAAATGTTGAAAAGTTACTACATACTTTTACTCAACTTACAAGTTCATGTGTTTGCGATTTATGTTTATTTTGGCTAGTTTGACGATTGAACATTGAATATTGATGATTGGAAAATTGTTGAGTGAATTTTGAAAAGAAAATGATACGCTAGTAAGCGTGGCCACCTCCAGTTACAGAGGAAACTCTGGCGAAATTTTTCCAGAAAATAACACTTAGAATATTTTTGTGACAAGTGTTATGAATATATTTTTGACTTGTTTTCCAAACAAACTTCGCAATGATTTTATTACAAGGTAACCAAGTGTCGGAGGTGGAATTTTCGTAAGTAAAACTTGTTAAATATATATTTAGAATATATATTTCATAGTAAAACACTTGTGTGATTTTATGATTATTTTGTGAACTATATATTATTTTTAGGGTAAAAATAATATAACTGGAATACACTGTGAAAGCACGACTCCAAAATAATACCAACGCCTTCACAAATAAATATTTAAGTTACACCGGTATTATTATTACCACACGAACTTTAGATGTAACTTAAGTATTTTCGGAAAATACTCTTAAATGCGTATTTTGATAAAAATATTATTTTGGGGAATTGTATAAAGTAAAATATAATATTTTTGGGAAAAATATGTATATTTTGGAGATAGAATATCTTAGAAAAAATATATTTTATTAAGTGAGACTTAATAATATATTTTTGGAATTATAAAAACGCACATGTATCGAAACCCCCATCCTTGGGAAGGAATATAATTATAAATAATTACGAAGTGTAATACGAAATAGTTGCCTAACTATTTCCCAACAACGTTAAACCTTAAGCCAAGGCACGGCCGTCCGTCTAATAGAAGTTAGTACGTGTAGGTCGTCACGCAGCAGGTTGATTGGGATGTACTATTTCGAGACGTACTTCAGTGAGTTCATGTCCCCCTTTTCTCTTAACTGTTTTCAGTTTTTATACTTCGGGGGTGAAATACATGTTACTATGATTATGAATACTTTTTACATGGTATGGTTAGCGTAAGGAGGGTTACTACTTAGATCATGTGAGTGGGTAGGCGGGAACTGGAGGCCATTAATCCTCAGTGTAGGACCAAGGGTCTTTAGCGGTAGATCTATCTGGGTGTAGCGAGCCCAGCCCCAGGCCCAACAGTACGGACCTCGGGGTGACTTGGTACCCGACACAAAAATCTGCTAGGTTTGAGTCTTCCTACTGCACTTCACACATATCAATGGCCTTGCAAACCATTGTTGATCTCTTTATTTCCTTATTTGCTACATACCAGGGATTTTATACTTACAAAGGTTTTACATACTCACTTTCACATGAACTCGCTCAACTTTATGTTGACTTTTCAACTTACATGTATTTCAGGGAATTAGGGATCTGGCGAAGTATGCTACGTTTTCACGCTGCGTAAGAGTTATGAGGTCATCCACGTTTAGGGATTGTGACTTTTACCTGGACGAGTCGCAAGTCTTAAACGGTGTCTATTTTATGTTTATTGTTATGTCGTATGAACAATGTTTTTATTTTGATGGGTTGTAACTCGTTGCATGTGTCAACTTTAAACAATGTTGTGGTATTTTACTTTTAAAACTTAAATCAATGGATGATCTTCATGGTTTTATTTTCATATAGCCTTGTTGTGATTAAGCTATGGTATTAAGAAGTCACACCAGATAAGCCCACGCTTCCGCAAAGCCAGGGTGTGACACATAAGCCATTTTCAGTCTGGCCTGGAGGAGGGAGATGACAACAGAATTCTTGAGGCTTTCCCGGTATGAAGCCATGTCCTGCACATGTTGAACTTGGGCAGCATCGGACTTGGATTGAGCCTCGTGGGTGACCTTCTGGATGGCAGACTGGTGCTCTTGAACCATTGCCTTGTATTTAGCTTCGTAATGCTCCGATTTAGCGGTGGCAACCGCTGCTTGGTCCGCAATGGTGGCTTCAGCCTTTTTCAGCTTGCTCTCTAGCATGGTTTTCAAGCCACATGCATCTTCGTAAAGGAATACTAGGCGTTCGAGACCCTGCAAAATAAGGAAACAGGTATTTGCCTTTATTGACATTTATGACCAGCATATGGTGCAGGATATAGGTCAAGGATATGAACCTGGTTGAGGAAGCCGGTCATGAACTTGTTGGATTCTGTAGACCCATAGTTCTCAAACGGAAATACATGAGGTGCAGCAGGGTAGTCTGCTTCTTTCCTCTTCCGGGAGCTGGAGGCTCGGGTTCTGGATGCTGGGGGAGCCTAGGGTGCGGTAGCGGTTTTCGAACTGGTAGGCTTGGGAGCAACGGCTGGCTTCGGATTGGTCTCTTGCTTAGCAGGTGCAAGGCTAGAATAACTGTCCAACTCGTCAAGCTGGAAGCCTTCAAGGTTGATGACTGGCACTGTACAAAGGGAGAAATGTTTAATTCTTAACACTTATACTCTATAATCAATCTAATCATATACTTACCAGACATTTCTGAACTTGATTTTTGACTTGAGCTTATGAGAGACAGGGAGAAGGTTCTTTCACTAGCAGGAAGATGGTAGATCTCTTTGATCCTGGGCTCCGATTCTGCGCTTGGGGTGCTAGGTCTCTGAAATTCGTTGCACAAAATATTAGGATATCAGTCAAAGATATAGTTTAAGGATATATTTGGGGATATTCCTAAAACCCTAAATCCTACCCTTAGTTAACCATCTAACTGGCAGGTCAAAACCCTTGTCAATAGACTCCCTGTTAACAAAAAAGAACTTTCGTTGCCACTGATCTTCGTTCTTAGTGGCCTTGAGAATTAGGGAGTTCTTGGAGGTGGAGAATAAAAGAAAGCGGCTGTTGCCATGGGATCTCAGTCGATATGCTAAGGAAAGGTCTTCGATGCATAGGTCAGGGCAATGACGAGATTTAATTTAGTTTAACACCATTAAAACTCGCCACACCATTGGCATAGTTTGAGCATAACTGAGGCTGGTAAGTTCGAAGAAATGAGAGATGAAGGGTGGAAATGGATACCGGAGTCCCAAGGAAAAGGGATAGGCGAAAAAGCAGACCCACTCGTTTGATACCGAGTCTGATCGTGCTTCCCGATCAAAAGGGCGAATGATCGTTCCGGCGGGAAAGGCACCGGAATCTTTCAAAGCGGCGATGTCAGCGTTATTGAAAGAACATATCTCTTTTTCTGCTTCTCGGATAAGGTTTTGACTCATGAGGGTTGAGACCGGCTCGTTTGAACGTGATCTTGTTTGTGATGCCATGAGAGGTATCGACCAAGAAACAAGAAATTCAAGAAAAGAAAAACAGTTAAGATAGAAAGGAAATACCTGGAAAATGGCTTGGAAAGTGATGATCATGATGCTGAATAAATCAGCTAAATAAGGGGCTGAGTATAGGGGTAAAGAGTAAATATCGCGTTGGAAGTTGCACCAAGTCACATCAAGCGTCGTTTCGGTTTATTAACCTCGATTTAAGAGATAAGATTAAAAATATATCCGTTGGAATTGGTATACCAACAGATATATTTTTGGGGACAATTGTTATGGGTGATTTTCTGCTCATATATCCTGGCTAATATTCTAACTATGTTTGTTTTGTTGTGATCAGGATACCGGATCAGGATATTGGTAACATCCTAATGCGATATCCTGGTAGTAACTAATTAACTCAAGTGCAGATTGTTGTAACCAGTCTCTAACGGTCAGGTGGACTTCTTCTCCTCAAGACTCGGGCAAATCAGTTATATTATGGACGTTGAAGCCGGAAGACGTGGACTACAACGTTCATATATGGAATATTCGCTGAATCCCGAAATAATAGGATAGTTAGTTGGTTTCTTTTACTATAAAAGGGATTGATTAGATCAGATTAGGGACACAATCTTTCACACACTCTTTCTCTCTAGTTGCAAACACTCACAACGCACTAACACTTGTATTCAAATTACATTGTAACACTTAGTTGATCCGCTTCATATCCTGCACTGTATCCTGATATTTGGAGCAATAAGAAGAACAAGGCAGCTGCGATTGTCAGCTCCCGAGGTTTTGTGCCGGCGATCTAGATTGATCAAGGGCTTTCCTCGTACATCCTGTGTCACCCTTTACATTTCTGTTCATTATTTGATCATAGATACATCTCAATATCCTGAGCCGTATCCTGAAAACTGTTTTCGCAAACAACTTAATTAGCATATTTTCGATAGACATTTTTAGCACACTACCTCACTTAACTAATTTGATCAATAAATTGCTTCGGTAATTTTTGACCAAAACAATACTTAAAACATGTTTATTGTTTAATACAATATTACAACAGAGTTTTCATAATGATACTATGAAAATATTATATATATTATTACATATGCTTTTGTTATATGATATAAGCACATGTACCTATATATATATACACACACACATGAAAAGTGTACGAAAAATATATAAGTATTCTATATTTCATAAAATATATTAACGAAACAATTGGTATTTCATACGTAAAATGAAAATAGGTACAAAAACATTTGGTACTGTATAATTGTATAATTTAAAATATATATACCTAATACGTGTATATCACAAGGGAATAACTTAAGAATTTTATCATTTTGTAATTTAACTCATTTCTTAAACTATATTTGATTCATATGTATGTATATTCTAATATAAGAATAATACTTCACTACTTAATACAATAAGGATCAAATTTAGAAACGCCAAACTTTGTATTATCTATCATGATTCTTTAAATAAATAAAATTGATAATCTAATAATCAAGTCCTAATATCTTCAACCAATACGATTCAACCCTCTGGTTAAAATTATTCCAAGGAATCCGTAAGAATTATATATTTTTGATTTAGTTTAGTTATTCACCCTTTTTATTTCAAAATAGTATGATCAACAGAAATTCATTCCAATTACTATTGTTAGTATAAGAAAATAAAGTTATGAAAATAAAAAGGATAATGACTACTCTCCACTATATGGTTGGATTGTTATAAAAATAATTTAGTATTATATATATATATTATTTTGAAAATCTTGTATACATATGCATAATAGAATTTCTTGCTAATGTATACCATAAAATACGACAAATATCTTCTGTAGAAAAGCAAATTTTTGTATATAACAGAAGAAACAGATCTACCTGCTTACCCAGAAATTTTCCAAATGATTTTTCAAACCATTAACCGCAATTAACCCAAAAGAAACCCTAAGTACACCCGGGTTAGCACCAAGGGAAAAATAGTAGAATCAATAACTGGAAATCTCAGGATTTTATATGAACCTTTAATTCTAGCCACAGTCATAACCACAGTTCTCACCAAAATATTTACTCAATTATGAGCCCTGAGAATATAAACTAAGTTGAGAAAATATAAAGCCATTCTTAGTACTACACCGAGACCATGATCTAGAATAAGAGCTCGTCTGTAACTACGATAACAGGAAATAGCACATAATATATTATATATATACTTCCCTTATATTTTGATAAAATAAATAGTGAAAAGAAAATGTTAAAATATAATATATATGTATATATATATCAATACATCATACTGATAGGTATGATTATACTTATGCTAAATATATGAGTAACAAAATGTGTTTGTATAATTGCTTATTTCTATGATAATTATATCGGAATATGTTTGCAATTTAGATGTCAAAGGAAATAACCTGTAATCAAGAAATTCAGGCTAGTAATGAAAACTCTGTGGATAAGAGCACTATAGAAAACATAATAGCTCAAGGAATATCGAATGTCATACCATCGATCATTGAAGCTATTAAAATTTCTATGCCTATAAACGAAAGCCCTACTTTGCGTTGTGAGCATACCCATCACTTCAAACCTAACCCTATTAACAATGGAGGTCATGATATTCGTATCAAAACGCCATCCTCCAAGCGAAAGAAAACCATAACCTATAGCTACTCTTATAAGGAATTCCGCTCTGACAAAACCGATGAGAACCAAGAAGCTGGATCGTCAATCACATGACCTACCTGCAACGACCATAATAAGAAGCACGTAAGAAAATGCCATTCTAAGAAGACACTTCGCTGTGACTTCTGCAAGAAGGCTGGGCATACAGAGGAAGAACGTAGAAGGAGAAGAAAAACTAATGTATGTTACAAATGCATAGATCCAGGCCACTTCCGTCTTTACTGCCCGAAACTATCTAAGGCACCCAACAACGAGGATAGAAACCCAGATAAGGCTAAAGAAAACGCATAAATATTACAATACCGGAGACAACAACAAAATAAGCACCCTTATGTTTTGACTATACTTAAGTTAGTTGACTTTTGATTCTGATCAAAACTTCATCAATAAAAGGTCTTTATTTTTCTTTTATAGAGCCAATTCTCAAATTCATATGTTGCACAAGCATTGTTTGTTACGCATGTGATTCCACTTCAAAATATTTTCTACTCACGAGTTTGAATATTATGTTGTGGTACTCATTTTAAATCTTGATAAATTGCATTATTGCAAAAACGTTGACTTTTGATATCAAGTCAACAGATTTCTTGGAAAACTCCTTTTCTTTTCAAAATCACTTATTGGGTTTTCATTGTAACCATTTCTTGCCAATACATATATCCATTGTTGGAATATATCCAAACCAAGCTCAAATTGTTTGAACTTGCTCCTATACATTCGATTCAAAAATCCCATATGATGAATTAAGATCATCATATTCGAGGTAATTTCATTTGTTTAAATCATAGTAAACCTATTCAAAGTCTACGACTCCAATAAATCATTTGTTAAATCACGACACCTTGCGGTGGCAATTTCTTTGAAAACATGGACTCATTTCGTTTTCACACCTGAGGTACGAATTTATCTATTTATCAATTCATCATCCTAAACCAGCTTTGTGTTAAGATAAAGGTACTTAAATTCTTATTCAATGTGCCTCTAATATTTCTTTCATCTTTGATCAATCCTACGATATTTAGTTGTTCCTTTATTTAAACATCCTATCTTTTGAATATCCAGATTCACTTCATTGAAACTTTCAGTCGAAAAAGGTGAATTCATTCGGTCACCGTAATCATTGAATTCTTTCAATCACTACAACACCTTGAGGTGTCTGTATAAATTTGTAGCATGTGCTAATAGTAAACCCTAATTATATTCATACGTCATTCATTTGACTTATCATTCAAGTAATCTTGATACAATTATGTATTTAGACCATGATATACTAAATTCTATTGTATTGTCCGGTGTATCCTTTCCATTTAAATAAACGTCATTGATTTCTGGTTTGATTATTGACAAATCATTTTTCATACTTCTATCTTCAATTTAGATTATTGACTCAGAGTTCTTTTTTAAACAAACAAAGTAAGTTCTCTTTTGACATTGAATTCTATTGTCCCTAAAGATTGTTTAACATTCGATTCATATGCCTTTATTGATCTTGTGAAACTTAATTGTATCACGTTCAGTTAATAATTCCTAGAACTAAAAATTTATGGTTCTCATTTTCCTTCAATGTCCTTAGAAAAATCTCACTAAGGATTCGTCTGCTAAACATTTTGTAAAGATTTCATACATACATCATTTCTGTCAGTGGTAGCTGAGAAGCTACGGGTTCTACTTATTAAATAAATGATCCAACATACCTGGAACTTGACTTCCTCTTTTAACGAATCTAACTACCCCTTTCATAGAGAAACTTTTAACCAAAATCACTTGAAAGATTTTCATCTGTTCTGATAATCTCATAGTACTTTAACTTGAACTATCTTGTCTATTGTTTCTTGCACTATCTCAAGTTCAGATGAGTTGCTTTCTCCAAATTTCTGCCCAACGGCTAGGAGCTCTGAACTTCCATCCATTTAATATTTCAAAAGACGCTTTGACATTATTTTTATTAACTACAAGACTTGATGTAACTCCACGGGAATATAGTAACTCGAATCTCGAGGACGAGATTTAAAACAAGGTAGGGAGGATATAACAACCCTCCTTAAAATAATTTGGACACCTCTAAACGCTCCTAAATACACCCCGAATACGAGAAACGGACCCGAATAACCTTTATTTCATTAAAAATAAAATAAAACAAATAAATATAGGGCCTCGCGGCCCGCGACAGAGGATGCTTAGGCTGTCGCGGGGCGCGAAGGCATGACACCAGTTGACTTCTCAGGCAACCACATGGCATGACACGCGTCGAGGCCTGCGATGACTCAGCAAACCCTACTGCCACCTTTATGGCCCTCGCGGGGCGCGAAGACCCTCTCCTCATCTTTCGCGGGGCGCGAGAGAATGGTCGATCAGACCTATAAATAGAAGGCATTGGCCTTCAGTCCAACTCGTTCATTTCTTTCGATTCTCTCTCAATTTCTGAAGTATAGAAATAATATCTGGGCATAATACCCCCTAATTAGCGGAGCTCTGCCTTGTTGTAAGTATTATAACCCCCGGTAACGTATTAGATACGCTACCCGATTAATCTAGTGCTCCGTAACGCCTGTCGAGGCTCTGCCCGACGTAATCGTTGGAGTTCTGTCTCGGGGAGGGTATAACTAGTGTAAATATTGGGTTATTATACTAACGCGTGTGCATTTCTTAATTAATAGATTATAACCAGGAAGTCACAGGGAAAAACCTAAAATAGCAATGTGAGTAATCCTCTTTTTGTTAAACCATTTTGTGAACTGTTTTTACAAAACCTCAATTGTTTTAACTTATATTTAACAGTGATTGAGTATTTGTAATTCTACAATTATCGTCGGTATGTTGGGGTTTTGTATACAAAATTTGTTACTACACTGTGAGTAGTAACATGACCACAAGTCGGGTTGACAGTACCGTGGTGGTAATTAAGGTAGAAAATAAACAAATGTATTTGCGCGACCGCCCTCAATGCTGTAAAATGATAAAAACATATTTTGATAAACACCGATGCCATCTGCTCTGAGTCTCGCGGCTCCCGCTCCCGGGGAGGGGTCGGGGGCTGTGACAACATATCTTCTAATGAATAACAATAAATGTATGCAAATCACTTATGGTAAAATTATGAATGCATGTTGTTGAGTGTCGATCTTTTTGAGTCTATGTCACACATAATAGTGATTGTAGACGAGGAACATTCATCTTGTTGGTGATGAATGTGTTCACCAAGTGACTTGGATTAAGACTTATGTTTAAGTACTTATGAGTCATGGGTAAAGCGTTGGAGATCAAAGGTAAACAAGTTATGTTCCTTAATTGAATGATAAAATTTAGCTATGTGTTATATACAATAATTTGTGGGACCTTCCTAAATATCGATATTTTAGGATTATGAATAAGTCTCATTATTTTGTCTTAACAGGGAATGAATGTTGCAAAGTGATATTATGATATCCTTAGGGCTGTGAAGAACCAGAATGATGCATCTCCTGTTCACATGCTAAAGTATTGTAGTCTAAAACATGCTAGACTAGTACTTGGTTAATTATGGGTCTTGACAGAGACTAATTAACTCTAAACATTCAAATGTTTATGAAAAAAAAAATGTGTACAGACAACGTTGAGGGAGAATTTTCATTCATTATAAGGAAAGGACATGTAACTTTTGAAGAGTTTGATCGAAAAGGTAATGAGGAGAACTCATTATCTAGGCTTATTCTAGATGTTAAATTAGAATTATTCTAAGTTGGTGACAAACTTATGACAATGGCATGTGTTGCTTTGGTCAGTTCGGAAGCTTATGTATGCTAATGCACTATGATTGAATTCACTGATACAATGAGTTGATCTTGTTCGACCATATGTGTATAAATGTCGTCATAAGTGAAGTTAGAAAATGTTGATCAAATGGCAAGAAATGTGGGGGAGGATCCATTTAGAAACAACTGTATAAGGGTATGTAGAAATGGTTTTCATTACCCCATCTGGATGATATCCTATAACACTTAAATGTGGGGGTGTCTTGCATTTGTATCATAAAAGTTTGGCAATAAGGATTTTGTAATCCAATCTAACATTGCAAACAGACGACTGAGTGGAGGACACAAAGGTCGTAATGCATAATAGAGATGTGTTTGCCTTAAATGATACGTGTATCTTAGAAAAGACATGTATTATAACCAGATTCAGATGGCCACTGAGGTTATAGTATTAGAAGATGACAATAGGCAAAATTAACTTGTGAGTTAAGAATACGTCATGACAACTGATCTCAAATAAGTAAAGTTATTTGTAGTGACTAGACAAAGTTAAAGATAATGTTATGGATCCAACAACATGAGGGCTTATTAGAGATCAAGTTGTAGAATAAGACTAAAGCCCATGAAAAAGGGTATGTGAAGGAAACCTAACTTAGTTGACTGGAGATCCCAAGATCTAAGTTCAATAGGACAACTAACTCATATGCCTAAGGGTGGTCACTACAGGGGCATAAATGATATGCATAAGCTAGTATATATGGTTGGTTATACATACCCCCAAAGTATAAAAGGGTGTTTAAATACGTCCTGGTCTATTCCTATGATATTCAGTGACAAAGAGTGAGGCTAAGCATAATATATGGTAAATGATTTGGCTAAATCATGATAACCAGAATGCTTTTAATGATCTAAGGAGAATCACCTATGTTAGAGAGAAATGGGGTCGCTTCGAATGGAATTGAAGGCACAATTCCTAGAGCTCTCGCAGAACCAGGAAAGTGTTCCACGGCCATTATTGGACATGACTATGAGGAGATGACCTGACTAAGGAGAGTCTTATGTGGAGTGTATTTTCGTCTACACAAACGGTAGACGAGTTCAAAGACATCGATGTCTACTCAGAGCTAGTGGGCTAAGTGCATTTCATGAGCGAAGGTTTAAAGGGTAACACCTACCTATCGTATGCAAAACTCAACTGTCGAGGTTCCAAAACAAATTTTATGTGTTCTGAACGATTTCCATTCATGTGGAGGATTGTTGGAAATTTGGTGAATGGATATTTAATATATTTATAATTTAATGAAATTATAAATAGTAATTAGAATCTTCATGTGGTGAATAAAAGAGAAACTCTTGAGTAGAGCTTCTTGATATTTAATTAGTTTTATTAGAATTTTTAATTCTCTAATTATGTGGCTAGTTAAGTGAAACCTTTCACTAATCCTTAACTCTTGTACAATTAGTAGGCTATGTGCTTCTTTTTGTTATAAGAAGAATATTGTATTGCTTGATACATGGAGAATACTAGAAGGAGGATGAACACTTGAAGACCAACTAGAAAGAGGAGTACTCTCTACTTGTTTTCCACCACCGTCACATCCTTATTTGTTCCATAAGTTCAAACACTACAATTATCCGGTGTAACCTCGGGCGCGTGAGCCATCTTCGACAGTACATACTGCTTCGGCTGTTGTAGCCTGGGAAACAGTCGCGTCGTCTTTAGTAGAGGCGCGAAATCTATTTTAAGGGAAGCGTGTTGAACACGTGCCTTAACCAAAATCGTCAATGTTTTAGTGTGCTCTTTGTTGCAGTCAAGGAGTATTTTTCAAGAATCAAGATGATGAATACTCGAGTCTAGGATGCTAACAAATGCGCATGAAGGACCCACCAAAGATGCGGCTTGAATCAAGATTGGTATATAAAATTATATTTTATATTATTTTTATTTAGTTATTGCAACTAGTATTGTACTATGATATTTCCTACGAAGAACGAGAGTCTCGTTATTATATAATTTGTAATTATATTTTATAAAAAGTGAACCTAGTTCCTACAAAGTATAGGAAGAAAACTGAGAACGCTAAAATAATTGTTAGAACCGTAAGAACGAATGTTAAAATAAGGGAAATGTGAAGCATACTCAAGTGGATTTTCAAATACTGTTAGAACCGTGAGAAAGAAGGCAAAACTCGAGAACTTGGTCAAAAATAATTCAAATTCAAAAAAAAAATACACTTATCATTATTATTCGAATACAATGTTGGTAATTTAATTTATACGTTTAAATTTACGTAAATTCGTAAATAAAGAAAATTTACACATGTATAAGTTTGCCATTTACACATGTGTAAATTTGTTATATTTACACATGTGTAACAAATCTAATAAGAGTGATTTTGAGAGGAGAAATGAATTATTTGGTGTTATAAATTCGTTTTTTGATGTTTTATCTTAATTACAATGAGGTTTGTATTAAAAAAAACTGGTTTTGATTGGTTTTCTCATTCGTTCTAACGGTTCTCGCAATATTTAGCGTTATCAAGATAGAGGGTTATCTTGAGAACGCTAAATATTACGAGAACCATGAGAACGAATAAAAAAATTAATCAAAACCAATTTTTTTAATACAAACCTCATTGTAATTAAGATACAACATCAAAAAACTATATATATATATATATATATATAGGAGAGGGTTATCTTGAGAACGCTAAATATTGCGATAACCGTGAGAACGAATGAGAAACCCATTTTTTTTTAATATAAACCTCATTGTAATTAAGATATAACATCAAAAAACGAAATTTGCAACATCGAATAATTCTCAAATCACTCTTATTAGATTTTTTACACATGTGTAAATTTGTTAAAAACAACAAATTTACAAATGTGTAAATGAGAAAACTTACACATGTGTAAATTTTCAGTATTTACAAATACATGTAAATTTAAACGTGTAAATTTAATTTCTAAAATTGTATTCCAATAATATTTATAAGTGTAATAAAATTTTGAATTTAAATTGTTTTTGACCAAATTCTCACGATTTTTCATTTGTTCTCACGGTTCTCATAATATTTAGCTTTCTCATTTAAACCTTATCATATATGGGAGGGTTATCTTGAGAACGTGAAATATTGCGAGAACCGTGAGAACGAATAAAAAAACCATTTTTTTAAACAAATCTCATTGTAATTATAATACAACATCAAAGAGGAATTTACAATATCAAATAATTTATTTTTCCTCTCAAAACCACTCTTATTATATTTTTTACACATATGTAAATGCAAAAAAATTACACGTGTTAATGGCAAACTTATACATGTGTAAATTTCTTTATTTACGAATTCACTTAAATTTAAACTTGTAAATTTAGTTTCTAACATTGTATTCGAATAATGATGATAAGTGTAAAAGGAAATTTTGAATGTTAATTGTTTTTGACCAAGTTCTCCCGAGTTTTTCATTCGTTCTCACGATTCTCACAATATTTAGCATTCTCATTCAAACTCTCCCCTATATATATGTATATGTATGTGTCTGTGTGTGTGTGTGTGTATATATTTCTATTTGTTTTGTATGCATTAATAACTATAATTGATATAAGATACAATATATACATGTAAATTTTATAGAGTAAACTTCTACTTTGCTCCCTGTGGTTTGGTCATTTTAACGGTTTTGCCTCAATCCTTTAAAAATAGCCACTTTACTCCCTGATCTATAAAGTTATCTCTATTTCACTCCCCGCCCTAACACCATCCAATTAAACTGTTAAATCCTGGTCACATGCTCCTCACATGAGGGGCATTTTAGTCTTTTCCCACTCAAACTTATTAATTTCCCTATTTAATTTTCACACACTTTCTCTCTCTCTCTCTACACCATTCCTAGATTGAAATACAGCAGCAGTATGAAACATTAAAAATCTCACCGAACAATTACAGATTCACCGGAGCTGACGGAAAATCCAATCTCTGAAGTTACGCAGAATGTTTCACTCAATTTCTATCAAAATCCAGAATCAAAATTTCAAATGACCTATATTCAATTATAACAGGTGAATGAGAACGTTAGAATCTCACCATACAACCACGACAGATTCTGTCGATTACAGACTCACCGAAGCTGACGAAATTCCGATCTCTGACGTAACGCAGAACGTTTCACTCAGCGTTTTCTGAAATCCTGAATAAAATTCATGATTATATGCAAAATTTCAATTAAATTAGATTCAAATACAGCACCGACATGAAATAATAAGAATATTGCCGTACAACCATGGCGGATCCGTCAGTTATAGTCACCGGAATGATGAAAAAACCGATCTCTGAAGTCACGCACAATGTTTCTTTCAATTTCTATCAAAATACCAAATCGAAACTACGAACTATAAGAAAAAACTGAAACAAAACCTAAATTGAAATGAAAACATTAGAATCTACCATACAAGCATGGCGGATCCATCGGTTACTGTAAGGCCATAAAATTGAGTAGGTTTACGCTTGTCTTTAACAAACAGCTTATAACTATTGGACTTAGTTTTCTAGTGGACTTGGGTTAGGCCATGTGGGCTTAATTAAATGTGGACCCTATATAATGTTTTGTTTAGATCATTATCAAAAATTTTCATTCATCCTCTGTTGAGAAAGGTTGCTGTGTATTTTGGAGCAGTCTGGTGTATTGAGCTCAGTCATCAAATCTGTTGATTCATTGCCGAATTCAGAATCAGGTTGTTGTGCAGGCACTCAGATTCATGACTTCACTCCTACTCCCACTGAGGTATGTGTTGATGATATTTATTGTACTAATACCTATAGAGAGAAGGTAAGTGGTTATAAAGAATAGGCCAACTCATTAATTATGCAACTGCAGTTAACCAAATCTGATTTATGTCAGATCAAAAAGAAAATCAATGGATACAAGGATATGGTGGAGGCACAAAAACGTGATATCCGACAGTTACATAAAGATTTGAGTCAAGAAAAATGTAGGCATCTCCACTTTTTAAAGAACTTTCTGAAAAATTAACTGTTGAACTTGATTCTCTAAAATCAATTTTTGAAAATACAGAGTTTAATCTAAAAAAATTGATGTTTCAAGTGAAAAAGTTGAGAACATGATAAGTAAGCAGTTACGGTTCAGTAAGAAAGAAATTAGGAATAAGGGTTTGGGATTTGTGTGCATTCCTCCACCATACAATCATTCCTATACCTCTATTCCTATGACTAAAGAGGAGATTGCTAACATTCCTAACATGGTCGGGATATGGATGTCAAGGTCAAGCCTGCAAACCCCACAAAAATCAAAATCTCAAAGCCTAAAAAGAATGAAATAAAGACAACAGAACTAGCGCTTGCACCTGTTTTTGTTAAATCAGAAAATGACTCTAAGCAAACAAAGACATTGAGCTTTGAGAAAAATGCAGAATCGGAAAATGAGCCAACTGAGCCAGATGCACCATCTAAATCCGAATGTGAATCACCTAAAGCAATTGCTTCTGAGAAATTAGAATAGTTGAATCTGGTCAATCCAGTTGTGAGTCTTCTGGAGCAGCTAAATCAACATCAGAGGATTCAGCAGAGCTACTACAAAAGGAATGTAACTCAAGCTCTGACTTTAAATGTGTGAACGATACTGATTGTTCTACTTTGTATGCAGATGAGGTAAATTAGAGGATTGGATTGAGGGGGATGATATTGTTTCCCAAGAAACTGCCGATGTTTGTTTAAAAACATCCAATTTGTCTGTTCATGCTCATCCATATGTGAAAAAAGCGGGTTCTGAGTCATCTTTGAGAGGTCCGTCAAATAAATATGTGTCTTCAAAACCAACAGTTTCATATGAAATTGCAAAACCTAACACTGTTTTAAAAAAATAAAAACAGTGAATGTAGTCACTGTTGTAGACAAGGACATATAAAGCAAGGCAGAAATATTGAAAAATCTGCAAACAAATCATCCAACGGATCCTATAACTCAAATTCTTCATCGGTTGGGTCGAACGGATCGGGATATGCTCCTTATGTGTGACAACCGGTACTTTTCGGTTCTTAATTACACAAATAAAAAACATTAAGACATTAATATATAGTGTAACTAGACATAAATTAACTTAATTTGGCCTTTGGAAAGCCTAGGAACGTCTACTTGATTCACGTTATGCGATTTGGCGATTTTCATGAATTTTAGCGCACAATTGAACTTTACGCGATCCGACAATGGATAAATACTAACAACACATAAAAATATAAATTTTGTGCTTATAGTTATCATACATTTATAATTATGTGAATTATTTGGATTTTCGGACATCACAGATCATAAACGCAGAAGTTATGCGGAAACCAGAACACACCGACAATCAACAACGAAACAGAAGCACCAGACTCGAGTCACATCTAGATATCAATATATTATGATATATGACGTGTGCGTATATATACATAATATTGCAATGAAATTTCACACGAATTGGTTTTAAATTTATAAAAGTGATTATTACTTTAACATCAAAACACACACGAAAGAGGCAAGTGTACCCTGCCATATATGTAGTAAAGTATCGGTAAGAACCAAGTATCGATCCAAGGAAATGGGCGGAGGAATAATACTAGACCCTTTTCACTAAACTACTGGTAAAAACATAAGTTGTTTGATTTTAATTAAACTAAAGTAAGCATAAACAAATACAAATAAAAACATAATAGATTTCAAATATGAAAATAGATAAATAGCGTTGCTTAATACACGACCAAAGCATGTCAACTAAGTCGGTTTTGGCACTAGAAGCATTCGGTCAATTTTCCATTTTAAGACAATTAGTATCCCTTTCGGGAATCCTAACATGACAATCATTCAGAAAGCTAAAACGATAAACACACTTTAACCACCTAAAATTGTTCTTTAACATGCAATTGATAAATGTCTATGAAAATCTCTTAAAAATAAGTTAATCGTCCGTTAGGAGTTTTCTAACCGCACTTAATCAAGGAAAGCGACACCGATAAACACAATGCAACCACCGAGACAAGCATAAACTAGATTAAATCACAACCGAGTTCATTTTACAAACCTTACACACAAATTCACCAAGATAGCAATTTTGGCCTAAAACTACTAAGTTAACAAATCATGGCAAGAATTCATAACGACACCATTTAACCCGTTTAGGTCCTTACGTGACGGCAAGCTTTCTTGATTAACAATAATTACATTTTATTAAATCACTAACCATTTCTAGTATCATGATGCACACATTTAAACCAAGCTAAACTAGTTAACCAAGTCCAAAGTTTACTAATACAAGATTAATTAAGCTTCATTTTTCAACTATCTTAACTAACCAAATACCAATCATCCAACACAATTACTTATAATCAAGAAATCAATATCAATAACAAGGTTGCAAACTAATCATCAAAGATTAACATAGAAAATACTTCCAAATGTCATTAAGATTAACACACTAATGGTTATAATCAAGCAAGGGATTGTTGTGTTTTTGCCCAAAGGCTACAATAATACATAAACATTAATCTAAATGCTTGAAAGATTAACAAAATCATGAAAAGATTAGAAAACCAAACCATAAACAAGCATAAGATTAAGAATCTGGAAGATAACGAAGCTAATCGGCACAATGTGGCTTGAATCCGGGTGAAAGCAGAAGCCTCCGGAGCCTGAAAATCGCCAGAATCGCTTCCAAAATGTCCAAAGTTACGAGCAGAATGTTTCTGCAAGTTTTTTAATCTTCACACAACTCACAATGTTCACACACACTCGGTTTTATTTATGAAACATACATAAAATGTGTACGTGCAAACACTCAATGCCTCGTCAATGAAATGTGTAATATCATAAGCTTGTCATAAGATCTCGTCTCCACCAACTAACATGCGAAAAAGTGTAAATCAAGAGGTCTTTACGGGTTGTAACGTTAGGCTTGGGCGAAGGGTATGGAAATGGATATATCAAGTGGCGAAAACGGTTAAAACTCGGTAGTAGCGTTTAACTAGCAACAAACAATACACTATACAAACAAATGCGTTAAAAAGGCGACTATTGCGCAATCGAGCTCATCAACGAAATTTTAACATTTAAGCATTCAAAATTGCTCGATTTTTGTCAACTTCACCCTATTTTAGGGTGTTTTTTTTTTTTTTTTTTTTTTTTGCATATCATACAATAAACTAAAACAAACGCTAGTTAAACGATTATTTTGACCGAGTTTCAACACAAAAGGGTTTAAAACATAAAAAAGCTAAATTTGGCTAAGTGGGCGATAATGTGGGTAAACAAAGGTAAACAGGAAGGCTCGACATGGTTAATCCTAAAGGGTAATATAAGGTTTACGGGAAGCACAACACAAAGAACAAGGTTTACAACAAAGGGGTAATCTAAGTGCCTCTATCACTTCTACACAATTCCGCAAGTTCATGGTCTTAACAAGCATACTAGTGACAAGTTCTAAATTACACATAACATCCGGCTCACTCCTATATCCGAAATGAACAAATATATAACAATATCAAGGCTCAAATATGCTCACGTAACGGAAGAAATGGGTAAAAGTGTGAAAACTATCATGCAAGTCTTTCTTTGTTTGTCACGCTTTCCGGTTTCCTTTTTCAAAAATATTTTGCTTGTCGAGTTTTTATCAAGTCTGAAGCTTTCTAAAACACAACCAACCGGTTTATTTACTAGAATATATACAAAATATAGGTATTTTTGAATGATTTTTTTTCTGATTTTCTGATTTTTTTTAATAGAGGACAAACAAAGTTAACAAAGTTAACCCCCTCCCCACACTTGAACTTCGCATTGTCCCCAATGCGAGACCCGAAATATAGAGAAAAGGGTAATAGTACTCCCCTCAAGATGATGTTGATGCAACGAGACTTCCGAAGCTGTATCTGTCACGTGCTCCGGTCCAAGATCCGATAGCCAAAACCTGCAAGTATGTCACATGTACACCAAAACAGAACAGAAACAGAAAAAACACAAATAAACCATAATATACATAAATATAAGACTAGAATCCAAACAAATACAAGACATAAAGTAAATTGTCTGAAAATAAAATACAATCCGAGGGTGTTTGGAATACTACCCAAAATGAACACCCTAAATATAAAGTACTGAAATAAAAACAACCATCAACTGTCAACACCACTGCCTCCTACTCGTCATCACCATCATCGTCTCTTGTGAAGGACGGGCCCGCATCTCCATGACCAGGTGGGTTCCACGGTGGGAACTGTGGGGGATGCTGAAAGTAGTCGGGATATGCATGATGCATCTCCCCGAATAGGTATGAAAATCCAGCACTCACCCCCTGGTACAGACTGTCCTGGTTCTGCCTAATCTGATCCTGAGTGGCCCTGAGCTGATCCTGACTAGCCCGGATCTGGTCCTGGCTAGTCCTAATCTGGTCTATATAAGTACCATGCTGCTCCTGCGTAACTCGCATCTGTTGGAACTGCTGGTAAAACTCTGGCCATTCCTGATGCTGGTGGTAATCATGGTACTGCGGCGAATGTGGTGGTGTCTGTGGCTGGTGCTGGTGCTGCTCCTGATGCTCCTGATCATGCATCTCCTCATCCTCATTTTCCTCCTCAGCAGGAGGCAACGGGTCCCAGACCTCGTTGTTCAGACCTCTCAATCTATCCCCTCTATCCAACTCAACAATCAACCCCATAGCTTTCAGTGACCGAATATCAACATAAACACCATCGGTCACATGAGTGAGACTTGCAAGAACCTCATCAGTCATCAAGTTTAAATTGTAAGCAATTTCGGTCACATACTGACCGCCGTGTATTTGACTGTTGGGTGTCCTACCTGAGCTCTTCACAAAGTATTCAGCCATCCTTGCGGCTAGGTTGATATGTGCTCCCTCAACCAACGCATAGAGAAAAATCAAATCTGGTGTAGGACAGTTCCCAAGACTGTCCATGTGCCCGCAAATTGTGTGGCTAAACACATGATGCATCACTCTCACCAAAGGGTCTCTCAATCTAGAAGCCTTAGACATTCTCGGGTCGTAAGGGTCGCCTATAGCATTTTCAGCCCAAAACTGGTTTCGTGCTGCATCAGATGGAAAAGTGAACTGATCCGTGAAGACATCGGAATCCATGTCTTCTCTTGTATAAATCCCGAGCCGCCTACCCAATCGACCTACCGACCAACTATGCCATTGTCCACCCAACCTGAAAGCTATCTGCTCTTTGTAGCGGAATTTGGCCTTCTATGAGCAACTGGTTCTTCGTAGGCATAACTGGAAAAGAACTCTATCGTTAGCTCATGATAGACAGGTCGGTTGATAGATATTAAGCGCGCAAGTGGGAAAGTAAGCATGCTATTAAGTCTGTCACTTTGATTTAGCTCCCTCATAACTTCCCAATCCAGCCATCGGGGGACTCCGAATTACCCTCTCCTTGCCCATAAGGCGTCACGTCTCGGAATGCAAAGAGCTTCTCGCTCATCATCGGGGTTAAATTGAAGGAATGGGTGATCCATCTGTATGAGGAATATTGTTAGAAAGACGGGAACAGGAGAAATTTTAATCAAAAACAGCCGAGCAGATAATTATGAAGAAACTGTGATTCTGATCTGGGCCTGTGGCACGGAAGTGCGACGAGACGCACGGTCGTGCGTCGCCGAGAACGAGCAGAAATGGCCCAAATATGTCGGAACTGCACGGCGTGCGACCAACGGCACAACCGTGCATCTTCGAGCCAACAGCAGATTATCGTGAACAGCCAGAATGGCATGACCGTTCCATCCAAGGAACGACCGTGCGACAGCGTTTTTGCAGAATCCGACCCCTGAACTTTGAACAGTCAGATTTCTCCGAAAATCAACAAATTTATACACAAACAGGGGCCAGAAAATCCACCGGATGTTCACGATACGCACAATTCAATCAAGGGTTAGGGTTCGTTTGTATTTATGAAGGGAACCCTAAAAAGCCTCGAAGAATCGGAAGAATCTAACCTAGAAAGCTAAGAAAACAGAAAATCTACATGAAGGAACATACCGTGCGAAGTAGGGTGTGAAATCGTGCGAAGAACCGTGCGATTTGAAGTGATATCGCTCTGGAACGGCCGCAGATGGTTAGGGTTCGCGAATGAAGGGAAAAGAAGCAGATGGGGGTTTTTATAATGTGCAAAAGACCAAACTGCCCCTGCCTCTCGCACGGTCGTGTGACAGCTCGCACGGTCGTGCGTCACCTACAATTTTCAAACCCTGCATACTGATCTCGGAGATGCACTGGGGGTGCGACTCACCGTGTCGGCCAGCTGGAATCGCACGGTCGTGCGATTCGTCGCATGGTCGTGCAACAGCTGCAGATCAGAATTTTCTGCAGAAGCCATTTCCAGCAACTGTTTTGGCTGTTTTTCGCCATTTTTTCAACACGCCAACTGTTTTAACAATATTAGAACACAGAACCTTCGTCCGGCACGTATGAAAATTATACAAACTAACGGAAACTACCTAAGATACCTAAATTACGCTAAAACTACAAAAACATAAAAGTGGACTATTTTACCCTTATAGCGCCAAAGACGCTCCTGCTACATTTTTTTTCGCGAGTCAGTAGCGTAGACTCATGCTAAATTTTTGTCGGCGAGTCGATAGCAAGACTCATGCTAAATTTTTGTCGGCGAGTCGATAGCAAGACTCATGTCCCCACACTTGTTACATATGCGGGCCATTACCACGCCCCTTCAGATTCTGCTCGGTATTGCCCGGAAGACCACCTGGGGGTCTTTCCGACATCATTTTTGCCAACTGGCCCACTTAATTCTCGATGGTCTGAATGGAAGCCTTTTGACTACGCATTTCTCCTTCGTTGACAATGAACCGCTCCTCATGCTGCTGATATCGTTTCTAAGCTATTTGATTAGCATTGTTGGAGTTGTTCAGCAGTTGTGCCATCATTTCCTCTAGCTTTGCGTTGCTTTGAGAGGCGTGTGGCTGGGAACTGCTTCCTGAGCCTTGATTATGATACTGTGGCTGGAAGGACTGACCTTGAGATTGTTGTGGCGCGGGAGCATGTTGAGCATAACCGTGTGCGTTCTGGTTCCCAGAACCAGATTTCCACCCAAAGTTTGGGTGATTCCTCCACCCTGGATTGTACGTGATGCTATAGGGGTTATTTTGGGGCCTGATTTGATTGCCCATGTAGTTCACCTCCTCGTGTCCTGTAAACATAACACCCTGTTCACACGTACCTGGCACGTGTGCAACCCCGCACTGATCACATGATGGTGATTGGATTCGCGAGACATTCTGAGAGTGATCAATTCTTGTTGCCAGGGCTCCAATTTGCGCAGTAAGAGCCGTATATGTATCCACAGCATGAACTCCAGAAGTGGATGATGTCTTATTCCGCGCTCCACCGTGGCGAGAACTTGACTTCAACGTAGCTTTCTTTATAATCGCGTAAGCTTCAGTTGGTGTCTTTGTTCCAAGATCGCCTCCTGCATACATGTCTAAACGCTCCTACGAGTCATAATTGAGTCCCTGATAGAAGGCCAGTACTAGTTGCCTTTTGGACAACCCGTGATGTGGGACATCAATTAAAAGATCTCTAAACCTCTCCCAAGTTGCGTGTAGAGATTCTCCGTCATCTTGCTTGAATGTTATGATACGGTTCCTCAATTTAGTCGTCTTTTCCGGAGGAAAATATTTCTGCACAAATAGTTCTGCCATCCCGGCCCAAGTGGTGATAGATCCTGCCGGAAGTGACAAAATCCAAGCACTGGTTTTGCCTCGCAATGAAAACGGAAAGAGCCGCAAACGGATCGCGTCCTCAGAAACATCTCCTATCTTGAAAGTCGAGCACACCTCGAGAAACTTTGCGATGTGCCAACCCGGATCATCGTGATCCTTCCCATCAAACTGCACCGAGTTTTGTATCATATTGATGATGCTGGATTTTATCTCGAAACTCGGTGCTGCTACCGTCGTTCGGGTGATACTCGGTAGCAAACATTCTCCTCCGGGTTGATTTGTTTCATTCAAAGGTCTGTCGTCGTCTGCCATGGTTGCGTTTCCTACTGCCCCTGAGCCTTCGGCTTCAGCGGGTACTACCTGTTCCTGCTCACCAGCTGCGAGTAGCAGCCCAACCGCACGAGATCTTGCACGAAGACGTCTCCTCAGATCACGCTCGGGTTCGTCTGACGGCTCAACAGGATTGGGAGCGGGGGTATAGGACATCAACCTGTAAACGAAAAATTGACACTATGAATATTTTATTAATACAATAATGCTGTTTTTTTTTTTTTGCAGCTAAAAAGAAACAGAATATTATTTAAAATGGGCTGAAAATTTTATAAAAATTCGAAAATGGGCCCGAAATTTTATAAAAATCAACACAATAAAAATAATCGAATTGGCAAATGTAAAAATGATTTTTCAAAGCCGAAAACTCAAAGAATAAATGAATAAATAAATCCGGATTAAATAAATAAATGGAACAAAAATTTACAAGTGTACAAAAATGACTTGGAAAACGAATAAATGAAATAGAAGCAAGAAATATTAACAAATAAATAAACAAATAAATAATCAAGAAAATATTCATAAATATTAACAAGTATATACACCGATAACACAATGACTCGGGTCGTTCCTAAAACTCGCCATGTCCCCGACAACGGCGCCAAAAACTTGACGTGTGCGTATATATACATAATATTGCAATGAAATTACACACGAATTGGTTTTAAATTTATAAAAGTGATTATTACTTTAACATCAAAACACACACGAAAGAGGCAAGTGTACCCCGTCATATATGTAGTAAAGTATCGGTAAGAACCAAGTATCGATCCAAGGAAATGGGCGGAGGAATAATACTAGACCTTTTTCACTAAACTACCGGTAAAAACATAAGTTGTTTGATTTTAATTAAACTAAAGTAAGCATAAACAAATACAAATAAAAACATAATAGATTTCAAATACGAAAATAGATAAATAGCACGCCTAGTTGCACTGGTCATTCAGTTCCGGGCTTTGGCTGGACATCGGATCCGCACGGGGTGCAAGATATGGAACGCCCGTGCATCACCGGGATGGCCTTGATTGCCTTGCACGCTGAGTCGCACCCTCGTTCATTGCCGGACTGGCTTTCATTTGTGGGAGATGCACGGTCGTGCATTAGGTCGCACGACTGTTCCACACGCCCAGGTCAGTTTTCTAACAGAATGTTCACAGCTTCGTCGTTTTGTACAGAAAGTCCTCGTTTTCGCTATCATCTTGTCTGGTATGCTGTTTTAGGCCTGTAAACAAAAGTGTAGATGATTAAGCATCCGAATGACGGTTTTACGGCCGAAAACGCATAAAATAGGGGTAAAACGGGGGACTAAAATATGTGTAAATTAGCGAATATCAATATATTTAGCTTCTTTTCGAATTTTATTATTCTTAGTTGAAATCAGATAAAAAAAAACGGACAAGAAACGACAATCGAAGCAATTTACGCGTTTTAACGCAACCGACGAACATACGCAACTAATATCGAATATCGGCACTATGTTACATGTTTATGACCCTAAAATAATGTTATACGACATTTTACGACGATCGGGTTCGGACATCTCATATCTAACACATCAACCTAGTGTCATATTATAAGTTTATTAACCCTAGATACTTAGATTGTGACATTTCCTCACGAATATCATGTATGGGAACCACCTTATACAACATATATGAGACAATTCAGACTAGCTCACATGGTTAGCATCTTTCCATTATATAATACTCTAATTTTCAACATTTATATGCATCAATGGTTGTAAATTGTGCCTTACATGTTGTACCAGTTGTTATCTCACTGTTAGTTGTGCTTTGGTGCAGTTGTCTACCATGCCAGACACACACGTCACAAACACAGATAAGAGGGAGACATCAAAAAGAGAGTTACAGAGAGAGAGAGAGAGGATAAATACGGTGGAAGGACCACCATTTCTGGTGGTGAACCCGGCTGCGCACGGTAGCGACTCTCACTTCTGACGCATAAACGACCGCCACGGCGACGGTGAGTTGTAGAGTTGTACTTCAGGTGAAGTCCGGCCAGTCTCCGGCGAAGATCCGGTAAGTATTGTATTTTACTTCCTGTTAAATTTTCAGTTAGATTTGCTCTTGATATGTTGTTTAGGACTATTTTTGGTAATACACAATTCCGGCAAGAATCCAATCAAGTTACGACCAAGGTCCAATGAACGAAAGTCTACCTTCATGTCTTGGATAATAATCTGGGAATAATTTTGGTAGATTGGGTATGGAGCTCATAGGATGCCTCCGCAAGATGATGTGGAAGGGATAACACTATCACAGAACAAAGAAGAACAATGTTGTTGATGAACCCCCAAACCAGTTTCTCCTCCCGGTTTCTGTCTTATTGATTTTGTCTAAACTAAGAGCGAAACAAGGTAGCAGCAACCTATCTTCGGTTTCTTCGATTTTCAACAATTTGATCAAGCTGAAATGTTATCTTTTTATTGTGGGTAATTTAAATTATTAATCTTTTAGTTCAGATCTTGATCTTTATAGAGAAATCTTTGTGGGTTTTTATGGGTTTTCGGTTATCTGAATCGGTCCGATTAGATTTTAAAGTTTTATTGTTGTTTCGATATGTATTTTGCGTTTATTTGTTTGTAGAGATAAACAAACAATTTGTTTTTGATGATTTCTATGGGGAGTAAAAATGAGAGAAGGGGGTTCAGTTTGAAGTATAGTTTTAAAGGGGAAAGATGGAGTTAGAGACTCAGATTGAAGAAGGGGAAGCTGATCCTGATATGTCTCTCTCATATTGTAAGCAATTGTTATCTCTTTTGGGGTTTTCTTTGATTGTTGCTTTGATCGTTAAGTTTTGATTATTGTTTATTGTATGCACATACTATGTATGAAGGTTTGGTTGAGGTAATAATAGGCATTTCCCTGTATATCAATGTTTCTTCCAACATGACCCGTAAAAACAACAAAAAACAAAGCGAAGTTAAACAACTTTGAGTTTCACTTAAACACATTTCGTGTCATTTGGTGGTAACAGACCAATGTCAAATTTTAAATATTTTGTATTCAGGTTTTGTTCCATGCATATGACATCTAACCATATCCCTAAACAGGATTGTTTTAGTTGGAGTTTACATACCTCACAACTACGACTATCAACGCAGATCTCTCACAAACAGCAGAGCATGTAACGAGGTAGGACAACAAAAAAAAATTCAAGTTGGCTGTGCTTAGATGAATCTGGTCTCTCACCAGTTGCAACTAGTAGTTTACCCGTCCGCTGTCCGGGTATATATGATTAACATCATCCAAACTCACTGCTGTCCAGGTATATATGATTAACATCATCCAAACTCACTGTATATTTTAATATCACGATGACTACTTATCTAACTATTAAGAACATCAATAACTATGTCTATATTTAAAATAATGTTGACTTTTAATTTGATTTCGATTAATAACTACAACTCTTCTTGAATTGTCATACATACTAATTTATAATCTTACATCTAATTCGCACAATTTAAAATATTTAATTAATTATTTGTAATTGATTAACGTAGGAATTGCTAACACCATTAAATGAAGATAAAAGAGATCTATCAATGATACATGTTTACAAAAGTATTAAAAAAAACTATCAACACAACCAAACGTAGATTATATTTATGTCATGAGAATATTATTTAAGAACATCAATAACAGTGTCTACATTTAAGATAATAATGACTTGTAATAAATGATAAACATGCAGGATACATATACAAAAAAAAGCAGATAATGTTATCAAGGTTTCACAAGTATATTACAAAAGAGCCAAAAAAACACAATGTATACTATAATATACAATAAATCATAAACATGCAGAATACATATACAAAAAAAATAATTGATGTTATCAGGATCTCCCAAGGATATTACACAAAAGCCAAAAAAACACAATATATACTATTATTTACAATTTCGTTGGCAAAACACAAACCATTGTAAAAAACACAATGACTTATTATCCAACTATTAAGAACATCAATATCCATGTCTATATTTAAGATAATAATGACTTTTTATTCGATTGCGATTAGTAACTACAACTGTTCTTATATTCTTATATATCGAATTGTCATACGTACTAACTTAAAATCTTACATCTAATTCACTCAATTTAAAAATTTTAAGTAACTATTTTTAAATTGATTAACATAGCAATTGCTAACACCATTAAATAAAGATAGATGAGATCTATCAAAGTTAGATCAACATAAACTAAATCAATTACAAATCTCTCTATGGTCGCTCGAAGAAAAGGGAGCATATGAAGAACTAAACAGAAAAGTCAGCATCATCAGTGATAACAATTACAAGCGAACCTGGAGCAGCATCGGATAACTTGATGAAGTCCTCCACTCTCCCCCATCAGATTTCAAGAACAACGCAGAAGAGTTTATCACACAACTGTTGAAACAGGATCAGAAAATCTGCCACAATCCTAGCCGATCTGCAAAACAAAAGAAATAATGAAATCCCGTGGAAGAAGGCGAGAGTCGTTGAAATATTAGGAAGTGTTAATTGTAGCATATAATATTTTATACATATTTCACTCTTTAATCTTTCTTTATATTTAATTTAATAAAATTAACATCCATTGGATACAAAGTAAACACAATGACAAGAACACATAACATAATGTATAGAAAACCCACCTAAGTTGCAAAACACAACAATTAGACGCAAATAACACAATATATAGAAACAGTTGCAATACCATGGCTAATATTAACACTATCCATACCACCAATATTCAAGTATTTGTTTATTTAATTAAACAAACAATAAAATATAAAAGATAATAAAAGATACGCAATCAACATCATATCTATCACAATCAAAACAACTTCATCATCACCGGCGTTTCATATCTCCTTGAAGATCATCGCCGCCGAAGATTTGATCGACAAAAAGGTAACTTCCGATTGTAAATCTTAACGGTTTAATTTCTATTAGATTTCTAAACCTCTGTTAGATTCTTAATCAGCCACATATGATGGTTACTGCGGCGAATAACTTGTTTGTAGACGTCAAATCTGATTTTAGGTTTCAATCATCTTCAACCTCTCATATGTTATGTATAGTTGATATATATCTTATGTATTGCATGTTATGGACATTGTCGAACTAATGTTTACATTATAATGGTAATAATATATGAAAAAGTTGCAATCAAACAATGGGGGTGTTTGGGTTAGCTTATTTTGAAGCAACTTATGACCTATTGACTTATAAAAGTTAATAAGTTGTTTTTTGAGTGTTTGGGTTAGCTTATTTTAAAGGGTTTTGTGTGTTGACAAGCCATTTTTGAGAAGTCACAATTTCTAACTTCTCACTTGTCACTTATATAAGTTAATAAGTCATTTTTAAGAAGGAATCCCAAACACACACGGATGAAAACATATGATTCTGTTATAATTTTTTTTTATTTAACTTGAATAAGCTAACCCAAACACTATAAACACAACTTATTAAATTTTATAAGTCAATAAGATATAAGTTGCTCCAAAATAACCTAACCCATGTACGATTACGCTAAAAGAGATATTTTACGAATATATATATTTACTGATATATTGAAACGGTATACAGAAGAGATCTATTGCACATTATGAATTAGGAGTAATATTCTCATGACATAAGATTACATTTTAACACATTGTGTATTAATACTAACAGTTAATATTAAATGTTATATATCACAGGTATACAAAAATGATTACGTCCTGCCTGTGTCTATTACAAAACCCTAAATCATTGAAACTGGTATGCTGTAATGCCTTCAATAAGTAAGTGTAAACTTCATTACGTAAACTGAAATTAGTAAATGTAACTACAGGCATTACCAATTGAGTTTGTAAAGCTTGTGGGAGGAGATTACTGGAACCGGACAAAGATAACGATAAATCATGAAAGCGGAATAAGCTGTACAGCATGGCTGAGAAGTGTAGGAGGTGAAAGTGTTGTCACTGACGGATGGATAAGTATTGTAAAAGGTCTTAAATTGACAAAGAACACCTTATTGGTTTTGAGGATAATCAAAGAAAAATGTCTACAAATACATTATTTCATAGAAAACGTTTGTGATGAATCGTTCTTGACAGTCAACCGTTACGGAGATTTAAAGATCATAGTAAGTATAGTTATATGTTAGTAGGAATTTGTTTTTTGTTATACTTGTCAGCAAATGGAAAAAAAGAATATATGTTTACAAAATATTTCACAACTTTTCAGGTCATTCCAGAAGCTTATGTGAACAAATTTTACTGTTACTGGCCAGTAAAAGATTCTTATAACATATACGCAGCAGGTCAGTGTTGGAAAGTTGAGACCGAAAAAATAAATGCATGCTACGTTTTTGCTAAAGGGTGTCCGGAGATGTTTGAATACATTAACATAGAAGAAGGTGATATACTGATGTTGATGAAAACAGACAGCGAATCGTTTGACTTGACACTTTATCGTAGCGGAGTTGAGGTTGTTTTTAGAAAGAAGGAGACAACTAAAGACAGCTCAGTTGTTGAAATACCTAAACACACATACTATGAACATTTCAACTCTGTAAGTAATTTAAAGTAAGTTAGAATAGTTTGCTAGTCAATATGACTTATTTACGGATGTTATCGTATAACAGATCTTTACTGATCAAGAAGACTCAATCAACCAATTGATTACTGGGGTAATGAGTTTACATATTTTTACAATACAATATATTGATCCTCAGATGTTAATGAATTTTAAAAATCTTGGATGCAGATGAATGATGAGAAACATGATGTGAATAAGAAAAGTGTTGAAAAAGAAAAGTTGAAGTCTGAAAGAAAGAGTTTTGTAAGTGAAGGAAATAACAGCCAGACAAAAGAAGATGTAAGTCTTTGAAACATAATAACTGATAAGTTATTTGTTCATATTATTATACATTCTTAGTTGACGATTGTAGTTTAATTTGCTTTATTGTTACGGGCTGTAATAACAGGTTAAAAAGAAAGGTAAACAGATTGCATCCGATTCTACATCTGAAGAACCTAAACAACTGATATGTTGTACAACTTATGATCATTCTACTGTGTCAGCAACTGGACGACAAACACGTGATCGTTTGGTAAGTTAAGCATAAGTTAACAAAATATTCCACTAAATATTTCTTATACATTAACATATATACTATATATATATATATATATATATATATATATATTGAAAGGAAATGCATGTTTGAAATGATAAGCTTAACAAAAACGGGAAAAGAAGTCGGATGGCGTTGAAGGTAAGCAATGAAGACGAAAAACGTGTTGCACATCAAAATTATGATCAAGAAAGTGGTGCGTATCAATTCAACAGGAAAGCAAATTATCGAATGGTATGTCATTTCTGTTATTTAATGAGAACAATTGACAACACCATTCATGAGGCTATTTATACGTACAGAATTACTAGTTAAACACATAACAATTGAACTTGGTTTGGAACAAAAAACCTTAAAACAGTTGTTTTTTTTTCTAAGCAATAAAGTATAACTTTACTTATAACCTTCATAAAATAACTATAATAGATAATAGATACTCCCTCCGTCCCATTTTAAGTGTCCACCTTTTACTTTTCAAGTCTTTGTCTTTCAACTTTGACCGTCGATATTTTTTTGTGTGTTACGTAACACTTGATATAAAATATATGAATGAATTGGATTTTAAATCTACTTTACAATGATATAAATTTTAACAACTACTATACAACATAAACAAAGATATTTACGGTCAAAATTGAAAAAAAAAACTTGAAAAGTCAAAGATGGACACTTAAAATGGAACGGAGGGAGTACTAAATTATGTTTATTCAAAAATTAACAATTGATATTTGTTGCTGCTGACAATTATATCCAACACGGCTAATATACTTCTTAACTCTAACATCAATGCAGCGATTACCTATAGAAGTTGTAAACAGGGCAAGGCTAACAAAGAAGGTGCATCAGATGAATGTCAGAAACATGGATGGGAAAACAGTTGCGAAGATAGTTAAGTGACAAAAGGATAGAAATGGATTTAGGTATGCGATTGAAGGGTGGCCAAGTTTCATAAAGGAAAATGATATTAGCACGGGTGACAATATGCATTTAACCTATGTAGAATCAGCAAACCTCCTCATGTTGACGCATGTGGATGCAGTCAGCCAAGCTTAACAGTTAACGTTATATGCTAATGATGCAGATGTCTGCGTATATAAACTAATGCCTTTTGTCGTCATCATTTGATGGTTTTTGGTTGGACATGTTGGTACAGTTTATTGGTTTTTTTTTGGTTGGTTGGTAGTCTAACCTTGATGACAATTATTAGTATATTAGGGCATGGATGACATATTTTGTTTAGAATTATAATTTGCAAACGGTAGTCGAAGTTCATATTAGTTATAAATTTGGCTGTGTTTTCCTGTATACAACATTAGAAGTCTTATTGGTAATATTTCCATCATCCAAATACACTGCATATTTTAATATCATAATGACTTCTTATCCAACTATTAAGAACATCAATAAGTGTCTCCATAAATAAGTGTCTCCATATTTAAGATAATAATGACTTTTTTATGCGATTGCGATTAGAAGCTACAACTATTCTTGTATTGTCATACATCGAATTGTCAAACATAGTAAATTAAAATCTTACATCTAATTGGCACAATTTAAAATAAATTAGTTATTTGTAAATTGATAAACGTAGAAATTAATAACACCATTAGATGAACTTAGATAATATATATGAAAGTTAGATGTTTTCAAAGTGTTGAAAGAACTACCGATGACAAACAAACGTTGATTATATTTACTGGCATAAAATATTACACACCAAACATATTATAAACATAATAGAACAATTAAAATAACACATTAATTTCGAATATTGATTCTCCAAATACAAAAAAATACCAACCACAAAAACAACCACAAACATAATACTATGTATATAACAGAATGATAACAACAAACAACTAAATACAAAACCATAACTAAACATGTGGTGAAACTACAGTTTCAATATAGCTTGCACCTACAATGCCTTGTGTAAAGATGATAGGAAAATAACCATGCATCTTCTTTGCCCTTACGTTTATCTGAGCAACATCACCCCATTCGTGTACTATAATTAATTTGTTATTACCATCAATGTAGTGCACAGATGACCCTATCATCAACGGCATAAACACACGGGGTACAAAAGACACCACTTTCGACCAAGTATTATTTTGTAGACGCCACAATTGAACATCTACACTACACATTCCAATACTAACCAACATATGAAGTTCATCTCGTATAGTCACCAACTGACCTATAGATTCCACACTCAATGTATCTGGGTAACCTACATTTTCTATTACCTTCGACTCAACATCCAAACGAAGAATCGCTGTGTTACCCATACACCAGAATTTGGTCAGTACAAAATACAAACTTTTCCTACAAAACGTCCCAACGGACCAACTATAAACAGCAATATCATATGGACTATCAATTAAGAACCTTGGAGTTGACCATGAACCTTCACTAAACGAATAAATGTTAACAGTCAACCTGAAATGAGTGCGTTTAATGTGCACAATTTTGTAATCACCAGCAAAGTCAACACAAAACCCAAGACTATCATCATCCATATTGTAAAATCCCTGATAATTAGAATTTCTCAGCATCTTGAACACACGAGTTAGTGGATTCCAAACAACCAAATCACCAGTATTACATAAGCAAACACATACCATGCCATCCAAACTTGCTAAAAAGATCACATTACATGGATGACAATCGAAGGGAATGTGAATATTATTGCCTAAAACACATCTAGGAGATGCAACATTAACATAACGAATCGCACACGATGATTTGTCAAGAGCAATTATTTTCTGGTCACCTAATACTCGCAAGAAACGACAATGATTCTTAGCAAACTCAGGAGTTGAAAGATAGGCTAACCACTCTTTAGACACAGCCTTGCACCGTATAACCTCCTTTGCCGGAAGTCTTGGAATAATCTTCATCAATATTAACAGAGATGGAAGATCCTTCATATTCACTTACGATTATACTTTAATTAAAAATACTGACGTTGATAGAAAGAGGAAGAAAACACATACGAAAAGCGATTCCTTTGAAAAATGAATACCTACATAGAAACTACCCCAATTAACAGTTGACACAGGTGAGTAAAACCTCCTAAATCTCCTAGTAGTGGTGGTAAACGGTTTTCACACACTATGGGCGATAGGGGGTAAATAAAATTAAATAACAATATATATTAGAAACCGTTTCTAATTTACAGGTAAACATATGCACATACATGGAGATACTTTTTAATCAATCACATACACAAATATACTTTTTATTAATTAATCTTATTTTTATAAATTACTTTGTTAGTTGTCAAACATTGTGTTATTACAATTGTGAAAATAATTACATCGTAGATTTTTTTTGGCATTGGGTTTTATATATTATTTTGTACTTTTTATAAAAATATTGTTTTTTATGATAATAGGATTATTGAAAAATAATGGACACCACAACTAAAAAATAGGAAGTTAGTTACACAATACAATATATAAAAATAGACACCTACAAAAAAAATCAAATATATGGAAAACAGAAAACCAATAACACTTTAATAAACAAAACATAAAATGACAATATTCCAGCAAAAAAAAAAACAAAAACAAAAAAATCCAGTAAGAACTATTCCTTAACTGGACATATTACAAAGTGGGAAGTTTCTAATTGTCCTTAACTGCACAATATGTAACCACTATTAAAAAAGAATGAGAAAGACAGCAAAAAGTAGGAATTAATTACACAATGTTATATTTAAATATAGTCAACTACAAAAGAAATCAAATATATAAAAAACAGAAAAACAATGACACAATGATACTCAAAAAACACAATGACTATACTAAAAGAAATCATTCAAATAAAAACTAATCATTAACTGTACCTATTACAACGTGGGAAGTTTCTAATTCTATGTAACTGCACAATGGTAAGGGCTTCCAAGCTGCTCTAAGGGCTTGGTCTCCAAGGGCCCATTGTGTTTTTTTTGTAGACCTTTTTGTTTTTAAACCACAATCACATGTAATCATAATTAAATACGCACAAAGCAAATATTAAAATCATACACTCTCAATGAATATTTAACATGATAATATAAGCACATTAATTCATAAAGATTCAATCTCATTGTGACAAACTATACCACACATAAAAAACAACCACAAACATCAATTACTAACTGATCAAAACAACGAAGAACAAAAAAAGAACTACATAAAATAGCATAACTAAACATTTGGTGAAATGGTAGTTTCAAAATAAACAGATCCATTCACACCTTGAGTAAAGATGATAGGCAAAAAAACATGCATTTCCTCTGCCTCTACAGTTACATCAGTAATATCACCCCATTCTTGAACTATAATGAACTTCTTATTTCTGTTGATATAGTGCACAGACGACCCAATCATCAATGGCATAGAAATAGCAGGTGGACAAAAAAAATACTTTTGACCACTTTTCATTTTCAAGTTTCCACAATTCCATATTCACACTATAGAATCCCATACTAACCAACATATGGAGTTGATCTCGAATACTAACCAAGTGACCTGTAGCTTCCACATCCATTGTATCTGGGAATCCAACATCAGAAATTACCCTGCTATCAACATCTAAACGAAGTACACATGCGTTACCCACACACCACAACCTAGTCAATACGAAATACAAACAATTTGCACAAAACGTGCCTACAGACCAACTATAGACGTCAACATTAAACAGACTATAGTTTGAGAACATTGGCGTTGACCATGACCCTTCACTAAGAGAATAAATGTTAACAGCCAACATCATATGTGTCCGTTTAATATGCACAATATTGTAATCACCAGAAGACCTGACGCAAAACCCAAGACTATCCTGATTCGGATTAAAAAAACCCTGTGGATTAGAATTTGATAGCATCTTGAACACACGAGTTAATGGATTCCAAACTACCAATTCACCAGTATTGATTAGGCAAACACATACCATCCCATCCAAACTTGCTAGAAATAAAATATTGCACGGATGAGCGGTGAAGGGAATGTGAACTTTATCACCTAAGAAACATTTAGGGGATTCATTATCCACATAACGAATATCACACAATAACCGGTTAACGGCAATTATCTTATGATCACCTAATCTGCGCATGAAACGACAATGATTCATAGCAAACTCAGGTGTTGAAAGATAGACTAACCAATCTTTACACACAACCTTGCACTGTGTAACAACTTTTGACGGAAGTCTTGGGATTATATTCATCAGTATCAGCAGAGACGGAAGAAACTTCACAATCATTGTCAATGTAGGTTAAATAACAAACACTTTGACAATCAATACAACAAATATGAAAAGAGATTCCTAAGAAGATGAAAGTCCAACAAATAGTATCACAAGCAGTAGTTAACACACGTATATTAGAGCTCCTACAATTACGAGTAGTAGGTAGTTATTAAATAGATAACTATCCAGATTTTTTAAATCGGTTAAATTTTTAGTACACATTTACATTAATTTTATTTTTTGGCAAATATTCAGTTGAATAATAATTTACATAAATAGTAATAACAACTTTTGATTCAATCGTATTTTTAAGTATAATATGGCAACTTTCTCTTATAAATACATACTCGAAATATTTTGTTTCATTGTATGTGTTGCAAGTACTCTTTGATTGTTAGTCTTCTTTCTGATTTTTCGTGTTTGGGTTAACATGTATCGTCATGGTCCGAATTTTATCATAACTATACTTGATCCGCTATCCCTTCAACAGGTACATACCTTTCCGAATTATTTGTTTAAAGTAACGATTCCTATTGTTTCATCCTTTATTCAAAAGTAATTTGCCTTTTGTTTTTTGGTTTTCAGGCTATACCTATATGTATGAGTAGATTTATATGGATGAATAAGTTAGAATCTTCAATTGTTAGTCTTAAATTTGATGAAACGCATTCATGGTCTGTTGTTATCAAATTAATAAAAGATGTATTCTACTTTACGGACGGATGGTGTGAGGTTTTAAACTACTTCGGCCATGAATCTTTCTTCATGATTTTCAACTATCTTGGTGATCATACTTTCAAGTTCAACCTCTTCTCTCATGATCCAAATAAAGAGTTTGGAAAATCGTTTTGTAAAATTATTCAAAATCCTATACAAAGTCCAACGGTACGTAATTTTCTTATACATTTTATTTTTTATTTTTTGTTATTACGATTTATTAAAAAAACATAATACGCATAAAATTGTAATAATTATTTTTTTACAGGTTCTACCAGATACTTTTATTTCAAAACATTATGATTATCGTTTACCGGATAACATGGTTATACTTAATGTATCCGAGTATCATCAATGGGAAGTCCGTATTAGAAAGATTGGGCCAAATTATTGTATTGCTGATGGTTGGTTTAAATTTATTGAAGATCTAAGGTTAAATCCTGGGGATATTCTGTGTTTTCAAAAAAAGGACGTGAATCATATTAATATTATCATATTCAATAAAGATGGTCGTCAAGTTTTGTTAAACAACACTCCTTTGATTGAGCCAGAATATGAACATATTAGCAATGTGGATGGTTATCGACAAGTTAGTGACGATCCTAGCTATCCTTTTTTTGCAATGACAGTAACTCATCAATTGGTATTATACTATCCTGTTTTATATTAATTTTTTTTTTTTGTTTTTTAGTGTTTTTCATTTAATAACATTTACATATTTTTAACATTTTTACAAAATGTAGATCCTTCCCAAGTTAATTACTGACTTAGCTGGTTTAAATGAGTTTTCTGAAGTAAAGATCAAAGCTGTTAAAGGAAATATTTGGGTTACGAATCTTCATACACACAACATTGATGGTCAAATAAGGTTTGTCAATCAATTTATTATCTTAGTTATTATTTCTCATTTACCCAATGTGTATAGATCACTAACAAAATTTTTCATATTTTTTCTACCATAGGTACGGTGTTGTTGGATGGAAACATATACTTCAAGCTGAACATATTTCCTTAGGTGACGATTGCTTTTTCAACTGGTCTAAAACGAATTCGAGGCTATTGGTTACGAAACTCCAGCAAGCAGAAGTGTTACAGCAATAGAGTTTCAGTTTATATTGAAAACCCGGAAAACATATATCTTACATTTACTTTTCGATCCCCCTTTTTTTATGTTTGTAGTACAATGCGTTGGTTTTTTTTAATATTTAAATTCAGATTGCCATGATAATTTCATCCGTACAGTCCGTTTATGATAAGTAACACAAATCTACTTAAAAAGAATGGTATAAATAACATACAAACTACTTAAAAAGTACCAAAATAAAAAACACAATGACAAAAAACACAATTGTATAACATATATGATTACACATAACACAGAGACTTCACGTTTACTTTTATTTTTGTTAGGATCTGAGTTTCTTATGATTGACTTTGTTTGGCATAATTGAACAAATGAATGAAAGTAAAATGAGATTAAATGCAGCGGAAGTGGAATCAAACTTTGTAAACACAATCTAAGGGAAAATAGTTTTCGTAAACACATGTTTCTCATTAAAAACCCTGTTTGGGGGTTTTGATCAAGGTTTTATAAAGGGAAAAAGTGAATGCTGACGTGGCAACGATTACAAAAGTCCACGTGACAACCCTTGGTGAAGGAATTAACAATGGAGGACAGTTGATTTATGAAACCACTGATGAAGCAAGATCAGTGGTTGCAAACGGTTATACTGGAAACAGTGGGTGATTCTAAGCTATCAGTGGACAGCCATCAGTGGGTTAAAACACTGATTTTGAACAACAATGATTACCAAGGAAATGAGAGGAGAAGGGTTGACTTTCAGCAGTGGACAGTATTAACAGAACAGATGTTTGAACAAAAACAGTGATGTCTGATGGTGAATCAATGAGATATTGAATCTTTTATGATATATTTCAGCTACTTGTCTATCAGTTGGACTTTACAGCAACAGCAACAGCATCATAATATTCTTCAATCAGTGGTTGAGAAAACATCTGCTCCATGTGTACGGTCAAAACACTAAGCTTATTGCCTAGGAATTGATATCCCCCTGATGTAAGCTTTTCACACTCTTGGTATCTGTACTTGTTTGTGTATGATAAATCTTGACAACCATGCTCCTAGCATATGCTATGTTCTTTGAGTGTGGCACAAGTTTTTCAAACTTGTTGTCACTGAACTGCAGAAGCCCCTCTTACAAGACATCTACCCAACTTTCTGTCTTTTTAGTACCCCACGGTGCATGACTTGTTGATGAGATGGCAAATGTTTCAGGATTAACCTTTTCAAAGAATCCTTTTTCATTGAAGATATCAAGTGTTTGGTGAAATGAATGACTTGTAAAGGATTGATGTTTTTAAAAGGTGAAGCTGCACATGTAATATATGACACACACACATACACAAAAATAATGACATAAAAACACAATGACAAAAACACAATTGTATAACATATTTGTACACAACCAACACACGTTTGTTTTTTTTTTTTATTTATTTATAAATTATGAAACAATTTAAAAGTTAGTAAAATTAGATAAACCTGGATCTGGGTACACTAAACGGTTAATGGCAGGAACGGTTACATAATGTAGAAACTGCTTGGGGAAACGATGCGAATAACTGAAGAGACACACGTTTACACACAGTTATTACTACACACACAAACCCATTCAGTTAACACGGGAAACATAAACTGATACACGCTTTATTACGCATGAATCAACGAAACATATTAATAACCTTAGTAATTATAACATAATAATCCAATCGTTTTTTTGTTTTTGTTTTTTTGAACGGAATAATCCAATCGTTTTACCGCCTATTCAATTCCCTACTCCTGACCACCTATAAAATAAACTAACCCATAAGTCCATAACACATCACCTATCTTTTAACACTAACTCGAAACATCTCTACATTCAACACAACTACAATCATGCCTGGATCACACTACCATTTCGGAGACACAACAGAGGCCAAGAAAATTATAACCACTGCACACTTTGTAGAGGATCAAAAGGATTCAGAAATCTTACGAACACTACAGAGAATGCATAACACCGCCACTGCAGATGTAGAGAGAAACAATACTGACATGAACTACAACGTTCTGCAGTATATTTCGAATGGGCTACAGAACGAAGATCAAATAAAGATTATACAATATCTGGATAAACAGTTACAGATAAAGAAAAACATAGCAGTTTCGTTAGAAGAACTCAAGGATACCTTGTGGGAGTACATGAAGACGAAGAACGAAAGGGTTACTATAATGAATAACTATTAGAAACGTTTAATGATTACTTTTATTTTTTTTTATCGCTCATGTATTTGACCTTCTACAAGTGTATCCTATCTACTTAATGTAATAACATATTTAAATATTGACAATGTCTTATAACAAATTTACCTAATGACTCTATTTTACCATTTTACCAAAAATTTTATTTGTTTTGCTTAGAATTTAGATGTATTACATAAAGTAACATATTACAAAACACATGATCAAGTAACATATAGAAGTATGTATACTAATTGATTGTAAAGTATTAACACAGCTATAGTTAATAAACGTTTATTTTCTTACATAACTTGTGTAAGATTGCTCTACAATATTTAGGTTGATTATTTTACGTGTAAAATATCAATAAATATAAGACAGTAGATGAAACGTATTTGTTAATTTACAAATGCCTGTTGATATTACAAAAGAATTGTATTTAACGTATAACATTGTGTTATTGCCATTGTGTTAATAATAACAATGTGGTTTTGGGAAACATTACCATAAATACTGCATTTTTGTTATATGTTAACTTTGTTAAATATTAATCTAATATAAATTTATCTATTACAAAAGTAATTAACTATTATCTACACACAAATTGACATCTATGAACATTAATAACAGCCTAATACAAACAATAGTCACACAAAATACACCAGTCAAAAGCTTTGAAAGTAAATACAAAAAAAAAAACAAAGAAAACAAAACATTTCGCAATCACAAAAACGGCATTACAAGGTACAAACATAAAGTTAACAAATTACTTGAACACACAAACATACTAACTGCATTAAAATAAAATAAAAAACATAAGCATAAACCGTTTATGCAATGTGAACAGACAACGACGGAAACGAACTACTTCTTAACGCGTTTCACCTTCTCCGAATTATTCCTAAGTCTCTTCTTGTAGTTCCCTCCAATTTGTTTAGCAACCATAGAACCACCAACCATTGAATTAGACATATTGTTGACAGCATCTTGCACTCCTATATGACTTTTGTTAGAATCAGTCATTTGATCATTTTGAACAGCACCCTACATGAAACATAGACAACATGAAACACTTCTTTAATTTCTAACTTATTAAAATGATATACAAAAAACCAATTACCTCTTTATTGATTTGTCTGGCAGAGCCCTCATATTGCTCAGTACCAACAATACCCTAAATGCAACAAACCAACATGTTACACTAAAAAAATAACCAACGTAATAAGATAAAAATAAAACAATTTATTCACCTTCATCACAGATTGACCAACACTGTCATCATGCTTCTTATCATTACCAATATCCTACCATAACAAAACAACCAATATTACATTCAAAGTACATAAAAAAAATAACCAACAAAATAACATAAAAATAAATCGATTTATTCACCTCCATCGTAGATTGACCAAAACTGTCATCATGCTTCTTATCATTACCAATATCCTGCCATAACAAAACAACCAATATTACATTCAAAGTACATAAAAATACACATCCGAATAAAAGAATCATTTACCTGAAGTCTCGCTTTAGTAAGGCAATCATTTACCTCCGTATCAATAATTACCTATATATAACATCAAAATCAATTTCCAGCTAACTAATACTATAAAGTTTAGAGAAAAATACACTTAACCTCTACTTCAGATTGCAAATGGTTGCCAGCTGTCTTGTTATCTCCAATAATCTAAACGTAACATACGAACCATTAATCAAATAACAGTAACAGTAACTTATATTACAAAGTTAATTAAGTCATGAAAATAATTAAAAGTTTGAAACTCACAAAAAACCAAACCACAAACACATATTGAGAATAAAAAACAAAATACATAAAGAGTTACCGATGACTGCGTTGACGGTGTAAGAGAATTATCAACTACTGAGCTAAACACTTCATCAGCCATCTCCCATTCAACATCTTTAATCTTTGCACACATTTCAGTTTCTTCATCAATTTGAAGAACACCAGCTGATGGAGGAGTGGCAACGTCAACAGATGTAGATATAGACCTAGGCTGTATTAGCACATTGATATCATCTATGAAGTAATGTTACTATTATCAAACAAACCAACTTACTAAGGTAAAGTCACTTAAACCCAAATAAAACAAATCATTTACCTGTACAACACTTTGGCTAAGGCTAGCATCACGCCCATTACCAACAATAACCTAAGAAAACAAACCAATAATTAAACTAACTCTAACTAACCATCTTAAGTAATATTAAAATAATAGTAACAGTAACCTATATTACAAAGTTAATACAGTCATGAAAACAATTAAAAGTTTGAAACTCACAAAAAACCAAACCACAAATACATATTGAAAATAAAAAACAAAAAACATAAAGAGTTACCGATGATTGCTTTGACGGTGTAACAGCATTATCAACTAATGAGCTAAATACTTCATCAGCCATCTCCCATTCAACATCTTTGATCTTTGCACACATTTCGGTTTCCTCATCAATTTGAAGAACACCAGCTGATGGAGGATTGGCAGTGTCAGCAGTTGTAGATATAGACCTAGGTTGTATAAGCGCATTGATATCATCTCCGAGGTATTTAGAAACAGTAAAACGGTTGGAAAATTTAGGCGGTAAATTATAGGGATCGATCTTAATAACAAAAATAACCCTTCGAGAACATAAATTTTCATTCAAATACGATTCTATCCAATTTGGATCATCAACACCCTACAAAAAACATAATAAGCTATCAACACAACTGAACAAACTAATATATACTAATCATGCAAAAAATTCAACAACTAATAATTGTAAAAGGAAATGTAAAATAAACCTCTGACAAAGACTTATTAACTAACTCATCAGCAGATATTTTAAGTAGAGATACTGCAGCTTCCTTAAAAACAGCACATGTCATCTCATCATTGGTACCATTAGTAACACAAAGTTCCAATTTGTATCTGCAAAACAGAAACGATTAATAAAACGAAAAACAAACAACAAATAAAATATTAAAAAAACTTACACATAATGTGGATTGACAACATCTTCTTCACAGTTCCAACACAAATAGTAACCGTCAACCATTGACGCCTTCTTACGACATTTGTTACACTTAACATATTTCCAATCACTATGCATTTCCACACCACTTATGTTTGCATCAATGTTGAAAATTGTTCCCTGTACATGATTTAAAGTCAAAAACTAATGATTAAAAGTAAAAAAACTAACAAAAAATAATTTATTTGGGTGTATTAGCAATACAATACCTCAGCCACATCTCCTGCTGTAAGAAGGCTGTATATGTTTGCAATACTCGTAATTTGAAAGGTGGCTGCATTGTCTTCAATGATAGTAATTTGAGGAGACTCACTGAAAACAAAAAATACAACGTATATAAAACATAAAATAATAATGCATCTAATAAAACATGCCAAATCACATAATTACATAATCCTGTAGGCATCAATTTCAGGTATAGAAAGATTCAAGTAAATTTGAGTCGCCACAGTTGTCATTAAACTTGTAGAACCTAATTCAATACAAACATTTAAACATAAGTTATAAATAATCAAAATTAACAATGCAACATATCCTATACATAACACCATACCCTTGTAAGATCGAACTTTGCAAGATGACAAAATAATAACAACTGTATTTTTTGCAATTCTTCGAATATAACCATCGCTAAACTGATTCACCAAGTGTCCCCATAATGAAACATTCACCTTCATATCACTGAATTATATATATTTAAGAATGAGATAGTAAAAATAAACAATATAGACGAAAGAATTAATATAGACAACACTAACATACTTGGTGTCAGAGATAACAATGTGATTGCAAGATGAAACAGATTCCAATTGATACTGAACAGAGCCCCATTCCCTAAGAACGCCAATAACATCTACACACACACACACACATATATATATATAACATTAGAAAACTTGAAGAATAAAAACTAACAGAATAAAATGCATACATACCTGTAAGATATTTGTCATCATTAACACGATCGGCTAACAGATTGAATGGAAGAAAATCAAACACATATCGTCTGAAGACAGACGGATGCGTCGGACAAGTAGTAATACTTGTTGAATACAAGAACTGAATGAAAATATCGCACCGCAATGGACGATACATGGTACTATACTTATGAACAACAAACTTACGAATCCTGTAAACACATCCCTCTTTAAACGCATTCTGAAATAACCTCAGCAAGTTAGATGGAATCTTTGCATGAATAGATGAACCCTGAAAAAACATATACATTTTAAGATTAGATAATTACCAATGTAAAATCAAAAACTAAACAATATTGCATTACAAAGAAATACTTACTTGTGCATCAGATAGAATCATGTCAAACGAAAGGATACGATTTGTTTTAGGGTTGAACGATGTCCAAGCACGCGAGACCAACACATCAACTTGCCAGTTGTTGGTAAAATAAGCACGTAAATCCGAAATACTTGCACGATTCATTTTATAAAGTAATAAGCTGCAAATATATATAAGACTGCAATCAACATCACACATATAATCCATAACACTATAAACAAAGACTACACATATAGACCCATATACATACACACAAGGCTAATAATACTCAACAAAGAAAACATGTTACCTTTGAACAACCTAGTTTGACAACACCAATTACACAATACTATCAGCTGGCGATAATGGCAAATTATAAAAAACTTCCTTGTACACAACATTTTTAGTCATATTGTTAGGACATTTTTCTTTATTATCCACATAGAACTTTAGTCCAGCACGAGATGTTACACGAGATGCAGCAACATATAACTGTCCATGGGAGAACACGGGCTTTACTAAGTAAACACAAACATTATTAAAAGTTTGGCCTTGACTTTTGTTAATAGTCATAGCAAAACAAACTTTTATAGGAAAATGTCGCCGCTTAAATTCAAAAGGCCAAGACGAATTACTTGGAGTCATATCAATTCTACCAATGAATACTTTCTCTCCAACATGTGGGCCTGTAATAATCGTACATTCAAGAACACGACGACTTATTTGACTTACAACCAACCGCGTCCCATTACACAAGCCACGTTGCATGTTTAGGTTACGCAACAAAATAACAGGTGCACCAACCTTGAGATGTAGTACATGATTCGGAACTCCAGAAAATTTCAAACTGTTAAGAAACTCAGGAGCATACATAGCACGCAATTCTTCAACATTTTGTGTACTCACACATATCTCATCAGCACTAAACAATGTATACATTTCACCTGGTATCTTCTCAAGAACATGTTGGTTAATCGTATCAACTTCATCATTAGTCGGACAAAGAATGCAACGTTCCTTCAAGTAATCGACATCATTAAATATGTTCATAATATTAGGGAACGTATTTAACACAACGGACTCAAGATGTTTATCAGTTACAGAAATTAACATATCTCTTGGTATATAAATCCATGTATCATCATCTGATCCATCCACAGAAACTGAAGGAAGACAACCAGTCCCCATGTCTAAAAGCCATTTACTAAATTCCTGCATTTGAATAAGATCCCTACCAAAAATACTTGGATCACGTAAACGCATGTTAGTTGTCAAAGAAAACACTTTACATGACCTCCATATATTCGGCGACTTGTTAATCGCTGAAGCAACAATTTCACTCCGTGAACCAAACTAAACAACAGGAAGTATCTGCCGAAAGTCACCACCAAATGCGACAACCTTTCCACCAAATACTTTATGCTCAGCACCAGCCATGCTGTCTCGACACACATCCCTCAATGTTCGATCAACAGCTTCAAATACATGGCGATGTTGTAGAGGTGCTTCATCCCAAATAATAAGTGAAGCATAATTGATTAACTTAGCCAAATCTGAACCAACATCAATGGCACAACAAGAGTCCTTATCAACTTCAATAGGGATGTGAAACCGAGAATGTGCTGTACGCCCACCAGGTAGTAATAAGGAAGCAATACCAGATGACGCAACAGTCAAAACTATCTCATTATTTGATCGAATACGAGCTATAAGGGTCGTCCATAAGAATGTTTTCCCAGTTCCTCCACTACCTAACACAAAAAATACGCCTCCTTTTCTAGCCTAAACAGCAGAATATATACTATCAAACACTTCCTTTTGTTGACTATTCAACGCAGCGTATTGCTTAATAAAACGTGTCCTTTCCTCATTAGCATCATACATTCTCTCAAATTGAACCAACCTGTTGATAAATCTATCTTCCGACGTATGGTCAATCTGCGGTAAGGTTGGAAAGGAAGTCAACGACCGGCCACTCTGAATCAACACTTGTTCAATCTCTTTCATAGTATAATTCAATATTTCAGCATCTGAGAAATTCAATGAAAAATTTTTCAAAATTGTTCGATATTTATGAAGAATGTCCTCTGATAGGTATTCATAACAATCAAAAAATAATTGCCGAGGATCACTAACAGTACAAAATAACAAAATTGTAACAAACAATTCACGAAGGCGATCCCCAAATTGCCAATGATAAGCCTGGCGTACAGCATCAACCCATTCAACATCATCACCCAAAAGAGTTAATGCTTTACAAGCGGACATATACGTTGGATGTTCCACCCCGTCAACAGTTCGAATCTCTTTAAAACTTCTCGGACCACGCACAACATTTAATAGCATTCTAAGATAATACTTTTCACCTATCGTAGGACTTACATAATATATACGTCCAATAGTTTGAAATGAACCTTTACGGGGCTCCCACACTCTTTCCTTCCCATGCCATGTAAACAAAGTTGGGTATTCGGCATACGTCAATGTCCGGCCAAACTCATACCTTTCATTTGCAGCCATCCATTCAGTAAACTTTGACATTGCAGCTGTTGTTCGTTGTAAAACATCAGAAATTTGCTCATGATCCTTAAAATATACTCTATTACACCCTTCTTCATGAAATGGGAGTCTTTCAACAGCCACTGAACGATAATGCATGTCAAACTCAAATATCTTCCAACACGCCTCTGATGCTGAAATATACCTACAATTCATGTACTGCTCAATCTCATTTTATGATTTAAAAGTGATGTAAATGTTGTTCTCCCACCTTGACCTTCCAATACTGCGGTAGCACGATCTTGACCTTTGTTAATATAGCTGAAAAGATATTTAACCAACATTCCTTGGTTACACCATTCAACATTGATATGGCAACCATACTTTATAAGCAACGCATGATTATAAGGAACAACATATCCATTATCTAGCATAATATCTTGCGGACCAACACGAACTTTACGTGAGTTATTACGTCGTCGATACGACGGCCAGCCATCATTTCTAATAAAAGTTTCGTCACAATAACTCTTCGGAAATCCTTTAGTACATTTGCCATCATTCATACAAGGACTCGAAGGTCTAAGGTTACCACATGGACCATGCATCATATGAGTACCAACATTTAAAAAACCGATTGGGTCACCCGATTCAGAAGGCAGCTCAGCAGATATAAATCTATCAATTTCATCCGGTGAAGAAATTTTATCAGCTTGACTAAGAAACACAAGAATGTGGCAGACCACGTTTTTGAAACTCTATTGTGTAAAGAACTGCAAAGACAGAAAAAAAAAACACAATGTTTTAACACACATCATAATAACACATTAATCACATGTTAACATACAACCATTGAGAATAAAATTCATTTAACTTACCCGCTTTAGGAACACCAAAATGATGCTTTTTCCTTATGTCTTTCATGAGCTCATCAAGTTTGATCTTAAATACCCGTGCAACAATATCAGGTCTTTCAGATACTAAGTGACCCACTGTGTTTTCCTGCAAATGCTGTTGAATTTCACGCCATTTTGGGTTACACGTCATGGTAATAAAAAGATCCGGAATACCAGCCCAACGACAAATTGCCATCGCATCTTGATATTGTTGTATCATATGCCTAGGCCCCCCGGTGAAGGACGCTGGCAACACAACACGTCGACCTATAGAATCACAGTTTGTCTCACCTTCTAATATACGATCATGCAACCCATTATACAACTCCGAACGAATTGTTGTCTGATGAGTCTTGTACCATTGTAAGTCATGTTCAAGCACTTGCGTATATGCATCAACAACAAATGTAAGAAATAACCGGCCAGAACTATGCAATGTTTTACCTTCTCCCATTCTAACCATCAACCGAAAACAATAGTATTCTCTCAATGAAACATTTTTTCTTTTACTTTCAGCACTAATATTACTTAGAGGAATGCCCACATTAAAACCATCTTCTCTATACGGGAAAAGTAATGGATATTGCAACGACATGTAACTGGGATGAAGTTCAGAAATACGTTTCGCATTTGTACTACCACGGTCTTCAACAATAATATCACGGCAATCTGTAGGATTACCATCACCCGGAATCAATGCAGCAACTTCATTGACCGTAGGCAAATTAAACTGTCTCGCATCCCTTCTTCGTGTACCAAGCAGTCTAAGTCTAACAGGTTGCAGCGAAAAGTGAGTAAATCTTTCTTTGGCCATCCTAAAGCTCTGAACTAATGGATTGTGCCGATTAAGCATTTTAATTAAATCATTAACTAAACTTCGAATACATGCATCATCATTCCCAGACTGAATACACTTCTCAACTGCTTTTAATCGATTGTCAACCTCATTTTCTGTGTCATAAATATATAGTTGTGCAAATCTTGGCCGTCCATCAATATGCTGAGGTAACAAAGTACCAATCCTATGATGATTATGTCCATTCAACACATATGTATAGGGACCACTTCCATCATTAACATCCGAACAGACTTTACCACCAGTAGAAGTAAACGAAAACATTGAATTTAGAAGCTTGATATTCTCTTTAAACACCTTAGATCGCGGTTCACCATTCAGCCGTAAAAGCCGCCGCAATGGTTCCGGAGCATGCCGAAGTAAAGGTAAAACAACCTTGCCTTTACCACAACAAATAGAGAAAGTTGGATTAGACGGAGCAAGATATTTAGTACTTCTCTCACCATACCACAAGATCGCTTTGCAATAAGGACATACATATTCTGTAATTCCACAATCCCAATATGATACATCTCCTATACAAAATAAAACAATCATATAAGAGAAAGTTATATTTATCATTTTAATGAGGCATTCAAACAACTAACAGTCATCAATGAACAATCCATACTTGATGAGTTTTCATCTTGGTAAACACCAGCACAAGATGACCTCCGGTTGTGCATAGATGGCGATGATACTGAAACAAACTCCGAAGTTAAAGAATGTGATACAAAACGTGCATCACTATTCATTGAATTAGTTCCATGGAATTGATCTGAATTTGGGCCAACTGCAATACACGTAGATACAATCAGATGTGTCCTAAAAACATGAACACGTTTACATTACTTGGCATAAAAAAATTAACAATACGTACCATAACAACGTCGTTGAACTGGCATATTTTCAATGTTTGAACCAGCAAGGCGATCTCGTAATCGAGGACGACCACGACGTCTAATATTATGGGATGTTTCATCAGATCGAAATGTCAACATAGATGAAGAAGACAGTGTTGATAATATTTCAGAATCACTTGCAATACCATGGTTAATATTAACACTATCCATACCACCAAGATCTGTATACAAACAACATTCATTTGATACCACTTGATGAATAATGTCAATGTTTTATTCTCCATCTTCTTCCTCTTCATATCTAGTCCTTAAATACCTCAACTACTCATACTGATAGCTATTACATACTGGAAGCTCTACACAATACTTACCAATCCATACGTACATAATATCATGGATTATACCAAACAACCAATGCGCACCAGCCTTACACACTATATGCAAGCTCTGACATTTGTTAGAAGAATCAGCAGATAAACCAACAACATGTGAAAATATTTTGTAGTAAACTTCATGTTATCACTGTATAAACTTGTTTTGCGTATAATGCACTCCAAAATACCATCTCACAACCCATCATTACATAAGCACAAAACATCGTATCCATACTTGATATCACTCCAAGAAAATAGACGACTATTATATAGAAACACCATCGGATCTATATACATACTTAGAACATAACACTGTTTCATGCAGGTAAAGCAAACATCTCGATCATAAATACGCTATTAATTGTCAAGCTATACCCTAATCTATTATTTATACTACATAATTTAAATTAACAAAACACAATAGCAACAAATATAGCTATAAGAAGACATGCAACCAACCATTAAATACATGTAACAACAAAAGAAAGCAATGAAATTAAATATGAATATGAAACACCTATACACACTATGAAAAACAAAATCACACATACATTGCTAAATAGATAGTAGCTCCTTTGATACTTCGTTTCCAACTACAACTTTTCAAAACCTATTGATAAGGGAAACTAAAGAACTGTAGTAAAAAATATTAAGACAACAGTTGGATTATTAAAAACGGTTATCAAAGTTCAAATAATAATGGGGCAACATAATGGGTAGTTTTTGAGCATGCACCATAATTGTAGGAATTATAATTGTCTTTAATTAGATAATATTATATATTTTATACAAAAACAAAGTAAACACGAAACTACCACAAATGAATGCATAACTTAAAATGCTAATTATAATTACAAACATTAGGTGTGTTAACCTAACTTAAGTTTTTTTAAACAAAACGTGTTTTTATAGAAATGTAATAATATATACTAATATTGTCCTATACCATTTATGTTGTTGATTACATTGTGTTTTATTATGGAAAAGATTGTGCTTATACGAAATCACTATGTTTAGAATAGTACGTTACCCTATTGCAATAGTCCTTATATACTATTTGTAGTTGTATGTATATTTTATACAATATTAAGCTCTAATAAAGGCATTGTGTTTTTTTATTAAAGCTTACTTTTTTTACTGAATTCTGATTATCAATGTAAACTTGTTTAAGTGGAAAAAAAAAGCACAAACACAACCCAAACTATATAAATCAAACACTCTTTTCTGTAAAGATGGCCTAACTTTAATTGTAAGAAATACAATAACTGAAACAAAAGCCGCTTTTATACAAACTAAAATACTATCCTACAAAAAAAAAGAAAAAAAAAACCAGAAATAAGAGACATAGAAAAATAAAAAACAAACATGAGTACTAAAATCGCTCTAGATAATTAATCTTAACTTCCATGCAACACTTCACACTTTCGTTTGAAACCGAATTTCAAAACAGTCATATACAAGACATCCTTCTGTAACTGCCAAACTACCTCATCGACCAACTTTTATTTAAAAGTTAAAACGATGGAAACCAGATATAATTATACAAACGAATGATATAATCAGAGGTTAAAGAATTCAAATATTCCTTTACGATTATATTTATACATACATACATATAATCATATATATATGCACCGCTAACAAACTTGAGCATAAAACATGGATACCCTGCTAACTGAAAATACGTGGAAGATTCATAAATTATGTCACCACACCATTTATTTCGTCAAAAAAAGATGACAACTAACCAACCACGTTTTGTTTTTCTTTTTCTTTTTTTTTAATAAATTGAATAAATGAGACACTACATGAGCAATAATCAATAGTTTAAAATAACACATCAAAATTTTAAGCTATGTTCAAACGACGTATAGTGATAAAAATATTTATATCTGCATACATTTTAATGTAATAGTTAAGTTAATCTCATCTTGACTCAAGTCACTGGATGCCTGTTGCAAAAAACACAATTAACATTATCCATAACACAATTCAAGATATTGTTTTGTCTTTAATTAATCAACTAAATAACCGAAATATTATTTTTAGAATATTTTAAATGTAGTATCTTTTTTATGTATTATATGTGTTTTCAAAAACAATGACATGAATTCTAAATTCAGATTGACTTTTTTTCAATAACATGGAACCAAAAATAAAAAACATTGCAAGACTTCCGGTGACAAACACAAAAATGGACCCATGCTGTTTGAAATGTTTCAATGAATTTAATAAAATATGATAAATTTTAAGCTTGGGTTACAATTGTATAATTAATCATAACTTTGAGTTTATGTTTCTAATTTGAACTTATAATAAAATATGATAAACTTTAAGCTTAGGTTACAATTGGATAATTAATCATAACTTTGAGTTTATGTTTATAATTTGAACTTAAAAAAACTTTTGGTTATTTAAAAATTGAATATGAAATCACTATAACTTTTAGGATTTTCAATTAATGTTGTTAGTGATACAATCATTTTGGATGTAGCTTTCTTAATGGTTTTACTTGCAAACCACAATAGAGTTGACTTGATCATTTAACAATCTGTATATATAATGCCAAATCAAAAACACAAAACCTGTATACAATTTGTTACACTACCCGAACCATAAACTACATTACACATCATTAATATATTAAATAATACTACATTAAACATCATCCATATATCAAATAATAAAACATAATATCAAACATTAGAAGATCCTTACACAATAAACCACTATATTAACATTAAATTACTAAAATACTAAAGACATTAACATAAACTATAACCAAACATGATACATCAAAACACAAAGAAGAACAGAAGCTTGATACCTTTAGTAATTTGGAGACACAAGGCTCTCAAAATAGACAGACCCTTGTAAGGCAGTCATGTACTTCCAAGGAAAGTAGTACCCAACTTGCATAGTTTTCATATCTAACATATAAATATCCCCACAAGTAGTCATCAACAGCATTTCATCAGTAGACTCTACATACTCTACAAACCCGAGGAAACTCGATGGAACAACACCAATACAAGGCAGAACCCATAAGTTAATCCATTCTTCATATCCCAACTTACACAAACCAACTAAATACATATCATATTTATAACGCATAAAAATGTGAAGTTGCCCAGCAATACTGACCAAAGATCCATCAAAACCTTCTCCATAAAAATCACAAGGTAATGGAACACTTGAAAATTGCTCTAGGTTAACATCAAAACGTACAATTGACTGCACACAATCACCAGAACATGAATCAACAATGAAATATACACCATCTCCACACAATGTACCTAATGACCATTTTCCACCATGCTTAACAGACAGAATGTCCGTAATTTTCCTCCAGGAATGTAGTCGGGTAGAATAAATATAAACTGCCTTTATGCCACGTCTTCTTATAACATGTAAAACCTTGTACTCGTTTGCAGAATCCACATAGAAAGCAGCAGAATCAGAATCTTTTTTGAAGAAACCATGTGATTCACATGATGGAAAAGTTGTACTTGCCTGTGTAAGAGGATTCCAAATTAAAATTTGAGAAGTCTCTTCCAGGCACACACATAACATTCCATCCAAACTCCCTAATATCATCAATTCATCTGGTCGGGTTTTGAATGGTTTAACAGACATCATTTTAGGACCACAAAAGTCCGTGCATGCATAAAACAATTTTTCAAGAGAACCACAACGATCTAATTTCGCAAGCACCCACTTGGTAGCTGACGGTGACGTACTACGACAATGAATTAATGGAAACTCTGGTGTGGACAGGATAGACAACCATTTTTTGCACACCAACTTGCAACGACCTATATCTCTTGCAGAAAGTTTTGTAAAAATACCATACATTAATATCTCTACAAGCAACTCCGACATAACAAATATTGATTAACTGCTCACATTAGATCAACACATGTTAGTTAGTCCAATTCACTTTAACATCAAAGTGTAAATCATAGTTATGAAGAATAGAAGGCAAAATAACAAATTGAAGAAAAGATACTTACAAACAGCAACTTTTATTTGCTCAAAGATCTGGAACAATTCTGACTGAAATGTTACCCAATAATCATATAAATAGGAAGATGTGAGAGAGAAACGTCAACCCATAAAAGACTGGAGATAATGGGAGAGAAATGCTTAATAACTAATCACGTAATAAAAGGATTAGTAACCACTAACATAGCAGTTGATTTTTTTTTTAAACGGCAAAACTTCTATATAAATATATAAAAAGGCAACATACCAGATGATATCTCCAACTTTCTAATACACTTTATCCGGTAAAATAACACAAAACAAAATTTATATCATGTCATATAAAAACGCAATAATATATGTAACCACACAAACAACTCAAAATATCAGGTATTAGTCATACTGCCTTTACATACAACACTATCAAACTTACAAAAACCCATACATTCCACTAAGTTAACTGCAAATACATACCATAAACAATACATAACACTTTTGAATAATGGTGAGAGTACGAACAAAGATGTTCAGTTAATGGCACAGATGTTAGAGATATTTAGACAAGTTAATGAATCAATGGAGTTGAAGCGTTGGTTTTTTACTTTCCTTATAAGTAGTTTTGTTAAGTTTAGTGATAGTTGCTGTTATGGTAAAGTGGTTTGTATTCAATTATTAAGAGTTATTGGTGGTATTTTTATTTGAGTAAAATGCAATTTGCGTCCCTGTGGTATGTCCCAAACATCAGGTTGAGCCCCTAAAAACAATTTTTTGCATTCTGAGCCCCTGTGGTATTCATTTCATAACAGTATGAGTCCCTGCCGTCAGTCTTCCATCAGTTTGACTGTTTTCCAGTTGTGAAAAGTCTATAATACCCCCCACCCTTTAATATCTACACTTAAAGGAGACCAGTTTCATTATCATCATCAACAGTCGCTCCCAACCCCCAATATCATCATCATCAACAGCTCTCCTCTCCCAACTCCCAAGATCATCATCATCATCTTCATCAAAGAAATCAACAAATCATCCTCATCATCTTCATCGAACATCGAACAGATCATCTTCATCGAACAAATCAGGTTCATCTTCATCCTCATATTGGTCATTCGATGTGTTTATATTGTGAAAAAAAGAGCGATGATTCTGGGTTTGATTTTGGGTTCCATTCGATGATTTTTGGTTGATTTTGGGTTACATTCGATGATTTGGGTTGATTTTGAAAAAACAGAGGGTTGATTTCATTCGATGTGTTTATGTGTTTATATTGTGAAAAAACAGAGCGTTGATTTTGGGTTCCATTCTATGTTTTTGGGTTTGATTTTGGGTTCCGTTCGACGATTTTGGGTTGCTTTTGAAAAACAGAGGGTTGATTTTGGGTTCCTCATTTTGAATGTGTTTGAATGTGTTATTTTGATTGAATGTGTTCCTCATTTTGATTCGATGATAACAGTTATTTGGGTATTTTGGATTTGATTTGATGATTTGAATGTGTTATTTGGGATTAGGGTTTAGGGTTGAATGGATTTTTGGTTTGATTCTTGTGGGTTTAGGGTTGAATGGATTTTTTGGTTTGATTCTTGTTCAAAATGCATCAAAACAGAGTGGTATTTGGGATTAGGGTTTAGGGTAGCAATGTGTTTTGGTTTGAATGTGTTTTGTTTTGTTGTACAGAATGTGTTTTGGTTTGAATGTGTTTAGGGTTTAGGGTATCAACTGAGTATTAAGAACTGATCGGATGTACAGAATGTGTTTTGGTTTGAATGTGTTTAGGGTTTAGGGTATCAACAGAATGTGTTTTGGTTTGGTTTGTACAGATTCTTGTGGGTTTAGGGTTGAATGGATTTTTGGTTTGATTTTTGTTGTACAGAATGTGTTTTGTTTTGAATGTGTTATTTGCAATGTGTTTTGGTTTTGATTCTTGTGTGTTCATCATATTGATTTTCGGTTTGATTCGAATGTGTTCCTCATTTGAATGTGTTTTGTTGTATTAAGAACTGTTGTATTAAGAACTGTTGTATTAAGAACTGATCGGATAAGATTCGAATGTGTTCCTCATTTGAATGTGTTTTGTTGTACAGAATGGCTGCGGATGTAAAGATACGCAAAACACCAACTACGAAGGCGAGAACACTTGACAACCTCCTAGAAGATGCGGTGCACATAAGGAAGTGATTGATATGAATGATTATAACCCCAGTGGAGCTCTTCGATTTTCCTTGAAATTCCAAAGCTCGCTAATTACATATCTACCACTGGGGTTATATTCATTCATATTAATGAATATAACCCAAGTGGCAGATATGTAATTAGATACACTGGGGTTATATTCATTCATATCAGGATCAGCTTCCCGAAGTGCACCCGTCAGTAAAAATCCACAATTGCTTGTGATCGTATGACGTTTTGTCTCTGTATTGTATGTTACGGTCTTTTGTTATCGAGTCTGTAAGTTCCGTCAACTCTACGAAGTTGGTATGACGTTTTGTCTCTGTATTGTATGTATAAAAAGTTTACATTTAATATAAAATTTAGGCTTTAATAATTTGTTATATATAGTATAAATTTAATTATTAGATTTCTTAACAAAAAACCAAGAAAAGAATTTAGGGGCTCAGGTTGATATTTCACTCATACCATAGGGACGCAAAGTGTTATTAATATATGCAAAAAACGGTCTTACCCCTGCCTCTAACAGTCAACCTGACGGCAGGGACTCAAAGTGTTATGAAATGAATACCACAGGGGCTCAGAATGCAAAAAAATTGTTTTTAGGGACTCAAGTTGATGTTTGGGACATACCACAGGGACGCAAATTGCATTTTACTCTTTTTATTTTAATGGAATGTTTTGGTTTGTTTCTTGAAAGTTAGTCTGGATGAATTGTGTTTTTTATTATGGTTGTTTTTTATTGTGGTTATTTAATCATATATTATTTCAAACATTTAATATCTTCAGTTTAATTTCTTCGAGCGACCATCCGGAGAATTGTAATTGATTTGGTTTATTTTGATGTTAAATTGTGCCTGAATATAGACTTGCACTTGCACACATGAAAAAAACACAATCTCAAACAGCTGCTCTGTGAAAAGCTGTCCACTGCCATAACCGCTGTTTTGTTCAAACATCTGCTCTGTGAAAATCTGTCCACTGCTGAAAGTCAACCCCTGTTCTCTCATTTCCTTGGATATCACTGTTGTTCAAAATCAGTGTTTTCATCCACTGATATGCTATCCACTGATAGATAAAATCACCCACTGTTTTCATTATAACCGTTGCAACCACTGATATTGTTGAATCATGTTTGTTCATTTGAATAATTATGCTTTGTTTTTCAGTTTGCTGGGTTGGACAGTGTTGCTCTAATGAGAATGTACATTTAGAAGCAAGTTTATGATGAAGTTTCTCTTATTATTTATGATAATGTGTGTTACTTAGCCGCTCAAGTTGATGTTTCACACATACCACAGGGACGGAAATTGCATTTTTCTCTTAATATAAAGTATTGAAAACATATATAAGTTAAAAACTGGAAAAGGCCCCACATTTAGAGTTCATTTTAGCCCTCCAATAATAAAAAACACAAAAAAACAAAAACACAATAAATAAAAACCAATAAATAAATAAAACACAATAAAATAAAAAAACACAATAATAACCACTCCTTAACATTAGGGGTTATACCTGCTAAAATTTATTCAAATAATTAACTGCCAAGTTACACATCACATATTATCATACTACTTATGTAATTACAAGAAATCAACAATTTATAATACACAACATACAACTTACTCTAAGAAGTAATATATATGATTTTGGGTAATCCCAACATTGTTGTGCAAACTTTTACTACACAGATTATGTGGTACTTTATATATTAAATATGGACAATAAATAGATTGTGCTGGTTTTTTTAAGGCACCAAAGCAATCGATTGAAACATGACAAAACAAATAAGAACAAACATTACGAAAGTTGAAATATAACAAAACGACAAAACAATACATCATTTAAACTAATCACCGCCTCAACGTGTTTAGTTATATATATTTATAACATTCAACACAAAACGGCACCTTAATTGGTGAAGAACAATATATGTCACACGCATAACACACATGACCGGGACAAACAGAAAAACCGCCATCAACATCACAGCCATCAGTGACCTCTACATCACAAACATTATCTACATCTCCAGTTTCGATATCACTACTGACTACACTGACTTGATTATCATCTGCAGACATCAGTTGTTGATCACCCTCATCACAATCTCCTTCGTAACCCGAAACATTATTACCACCAGAAGCATCAAACGCAGAATGAGATTCAACTTGCATATCCCCTACAGTAAGCCGGAACATCTTTGCATGTTTCTTTCCTTTACAATGAGCATAGAGCTGATTTGCACTTGTACAATATATGTCACATAGAGCACAATGAAAATCCACACAACAATACGATAAATCTTGTAACTGTTGGATTAACACTCGAATGAGTAAACAACAAAATTACAAAGTAAAAACACAAAATGATTAATATTTCAAACACTTATACCTTTGTGGTATGCTTCCTTGACATTACATGATGCCTATATTGTTGTTCATTAAGGCATATGACATTGCAAACAGGGCAGCCAATGATTTCTTCCGGTTTGGCACCATTTGCCACTAACTTATAAACATCTACGTTCATGTTCTTAAAACAACTACAACGAAAATGTAATAGAACACACCTCTATATAGGTAAATATTTAAACGGTTTTAAACTCAATTGGACAGGTAAGTTACTAAGTTATATAAAAACTGTAAATTGGCTAAGGTCACAAAATTTTCGGAAATCATGAAATTAGTGGATCGAGGTTATACATGACTAAATACAACTCTCATAAACCGATGTTTTAATCAAACAAACTGAAATATTCAAAAAATTCAACCTCAAAGAGTGACTTTTCTCTTCTAATGTGTGAATTTGAAACAACTTTGAATATGTATTTATAATAAAGTTTTAATTTAAACTCAAATGGACAGGTAAGATATATTTACTTGAATAAAAAACTGTAAACTGGCTGAGGTCACAAAATTTTCGGAAATCATAAAATTAGTGCATGGAGGTTATAGACGAGTAAATACATCTCTCATAAACCGATGTTTTATACACAATGAATATGTAAAATCACATCGTTGTTTATCAAATATTTAATTACTCTAACTAAAGCTGTTTAAGTTGAATAACACTATAGCGATGTTTAAACATATACCTGAATTACATTAACGCTGTTTAAATTGAATTACACATCAAAAATATTGATTGTATAACGTTATTTAATCCTACTACTGACATTATCTAATGACTACAACATACAATACATCACTGACTTTTTAATATATCATAGTCTTTCTAATTAAACATTGAGTTATATTTATTAACCTGTTCTTTATTATTATTATTCTCTATTCATCAGAATCAGAAACCACAACTACACTTGAATCCATCATATAAAAAAAACAATTCATATAAAAAACATACTGCATATAACTAAATTTTAATAAAACAAACTGAAATATCCAAAATACCCATTGGAAAAAACCTAAAAATCATAACAACTGATTTAAATTAATAGAGATATGAGATAAGTTTATTTCTTGCTAACTTTCTCCAAATCCTTGAAATTACTTGGAGTTGAAGACTTATAGACGTCAACCAATTTACGTTTGTTGATTTCATTGGTATCACAACTGGTTTTAGCATCATCAATCTGAACACTTGAAATGTGACTTTTTTTTTTGATAAATTCTTTATCGTTTCCCTGAAACAAATGTGAAAATTAAGAAAATAATAATAAAATTAAATATGATGTAAATATAAATGTATAAATACGAATCATGTATTGAAATAAAAAATACCTCAGTAATCTTCATCTTTTCTTTGAGCTCATTAATAATTGACTCATCATCAGTCATGTTTGTGACAAGATACATTTCATCAAAATTAGTCAGATTATAAGTTGTTATCTCAATTTTAAAAGCAAACATCTTTCCAATCAACTTGTCTAAATCAACAGGAAACATTACTTCTTCAACATCCTGTGAATCAGAATATTTTATGATAAAATTAATATAAAAAAATATTTAAATACAATGAGAAAAAAAATATAGGAGAAGTTAAGATTATTTATACATACAGATGATGAGTTTTCTTTAAGCAATTGAACAGCCGACTTGAGAACAACTTTTTCAATGATTTCATCAACCAGGGGATGAAATAATATTAGTTGAACATCATCAGTATTATCTTCCACTTGAACTTTTATTTTGAATCTAGTTAAGTTAAATATAAAAACACATATATACAAAATCCATTATTTTATAAAACATATAAATATTAAAATAGATAGAGAGAGGTAATATTACCTTGGAACTGGATATATAACACTTTCATCACAATCACGGTTGAAACACACATGAAAATAATGTGACTCCAAACCCACGCAGTCTACAAGATCTGTACCCGCCTCCATTAAACATTTAGGACACTCTACATAGTGCCAACCAAAATCCTTGTCTATAGCCTTAATAGTACCAATTATGATAACAAATTGAGGCTGTATAAATTGAAAAATACAAAAATAATTTAGTTCAACAAAAAAAATTGTACTTTTTGAATTATAAAAATTTAAACAAACCTTCATGATTTGCCAAAGGTCATACACGTTTTTCAACGGAGACTTTATGATAAATTCATCACCTGACATCTACAAAATGAATACAAAACTTTTTAATATACGAATAGCACAAAATAAAAATTGGAAGTAATAAAATAATAGAGAACATGAAGATTAGAGAAAAAAAATAAAAAATCATACCTTCTCAGATTCAACCTCAAAGACAGACTTCTCTCTTCTAATGTGTGAATTTGAAACAACTTTGAACATGTATTTATAATACATATTTGATTTAAACTCAATTGGACAGGTAAGTTATATTTACTTGAATAAAAAACTGAAAACTGCCTAAGGTCACAAAATTTTCGGAAAACATGAAATTAGTGGATAGAGGTTATACATGACTAAATACATCTCTCATAAACCGATGTTTTATACACTATATATGAATATGTAAAATCACAACGATGTTTATCAAATATTTAATAATTGTAACTATTGCTGTTTAAATTGAATTACACTATAACGATGTTTAAACATATACCTGAATTACAATAAACAAGCTTAAATTGAATTACACATCAAAAAAATTGATTGTATGACGTTATTTAATCCAACTATTGACATTATTTAATGACTACAACATACAATACCTCACTGACTTTATAATATATCATAGCCTTTCTATTTAAACATTGTGTTATATATATCAACCTGTTCTTTATTATTATCTATTCATCAGAATTAGAAACCACAACTACACTTGATTCCATTACATAAAAAAACACAATTAATACAAAACACATACTGGATATAACTAAATTTTAATCAACAAAAATGGATATAACACAAATTTATACAACAAAAACAGATGTCTGCATACACATCATATTTATACGAAAACTAACCGGCTTGTAGAAACATTATTCGAAACAAAATCACAAATCTAAAAACACAATATACTTGCACAACTTCTTTTTAACACTAAAAATGATAAATAAATCATACCAAAATATATGAAACACAATTACCTCCTCTTCCTACAAATCTTTTAAGTTTGCTTGTACAAAATGATTTCTTTCTATTTCCTCTAATATGTTCCTTTGCAGATTCCACGTCAACCTCTTGTCTTTTACTTGCTCTAACGGTATCACCTAGTTCATCTTCAGTGTAATTTCTTGAGTTTTTCTTGAGTTGCTCTAACGGTATCACCTACCACCACCATGAGAACAACTTACTTGTAAATCGCAAGTCAATGTTTGGAGTGGACGCCATTGCAAAAGTATTTCCAAATGATTAAGATTGGTACATAAAACAACAAAAACAATCGCAAATTCTATAACTTCGAGCCCTAACTTTCAGGTAAAACTGAATGTCACCCTTTTCCCTATTTTTAGTTATTATACAGATATTTTAAAAACACTAATATCAAATACCTTTTCACCCCCATACTGAATACCACTCAAACGAATGTTTAGTTTTATTACAAAAAAACCACCTAATAAACCGAACCCATATATAAGAAGCATAAAAAAAAACATAATCATTTATATATAAAGTTATATTTCTTTAAATATAGAAAATACAATTTCCTGAAACTTCATACTTATTCTCATTCATCACTCTATATATAACATACTAAGAACTCCCCCAAAAAAAGCAACAACTAACAATATCACCAAAACATGATAAAATAATTAGAACAAAAACCAACACATAAATTGTCATTCATCATACTATATATTACTAACTACATACGAAAAGAAAAAAACATACAAAAAACACCAAAACATAGTTCAATACTTGCAACAAAAAACAACACAGAGAAAATTATACACCAACATTTTATACATAAAATAAAACGATAAATTCAAAGTTTCACAACATGAGAACCACGGTGAATTGAAACTTTTGGAACTTTAAGTTTCCGATAGTAACTTTCTAGTGAATCAGCGGTATCATCAACTTCATCTTCAGAATCAGAAAATTGGTCAAAACCAGACTGACCGATAACCTCATCTACATCAGCATCAACAGTCATATCAATAAACTCAATTTCTTCGTGAGAGCTGCTGATCGAAACAACATCATCCCAATTCCAATATAGCAAGTCTCTAGATCGTTTGCGCTGCCTCTCAATCCTTCGTATCTGGGTAAGAGAAATAACTTGTTTCATTATGAGCTAGAAACTATCACATAACAAATTTTACTAAGATTTAAAAAATTACAACTTCAATATATATCACCTCCTCACTGAACTCACGGGAAAGATGGGATTTATAAGGACTAAATGGCCCAACAGAAATTATCTCTACACTACCACTATCGGCCTGTAATCAAAACAAAATAAAAATACCAAAACAACAAAACAATAATATTAAAATATTACAAATAAACTTTATTTATTGATGATATTACTAAATTACCTGTTCTTGACGATTTAAAGGATTGATAAACGACTGCTGCCGGTCATCACCTAAATAAACAGGATTATTACTTCTTGTAGATGCATTTTTCTCCATCACTTGCTCAATATTTGAAGGATAAATCTAAAAATTCTGTTACAAATTCACAAACCTAAATAGTTTTATACTAACATGTTCTTATTATATAAGCTATTCTACAACGGTTTTTAACACACGTTCAAGTATTGTAGCAACTACTATATACACACGTCACATATCAAGATAATGGAACAGTTGATATTTCCAGTTTTATAGGAGAACATGATTTCGAAGGAAATAAAAAACAGTTTAATATAACTTATATAACAAACCGCCAATTGATATCCTAATCAAAATTATAAGGCTACATCCTAAATTGTTACAAATAATATGGGAGAATGGGAAGTGGGTAGTTACTTCCCATAAAGAATTGCTCTTCTCAACAACTGATCCTGTAAACAACTGTTAAGTCAAAACACTGCTGATCCTGTACACAACTGTTAAGTCAAAGCACTGATGAAGCATAAAGAATTTATCTAAAAATTATAGATAAATTATCATTTGTTTTAAGTTGTGGACCACAAGTTAGCTTCATAGGAAAAAAAATCACACCTACTCGTGTGCCTAGTTCAATTAGCTTTAGTCCTATGCAATACTTGTGTTACAATCCCAAAGCATGTTACAAGAATCATAGGAGTTAAATATATCAGGGGTATACCTCTTGTCAACATATAATACTTCTCTTCATTAACAAAAGTTTTACCAGCAAAGGCTCATTTACCCATAACTACTACACTCCCGTGTCACATATAAAAAAATACAACAGTTGATACAATAAGTTTGAGTAAACTTCCGTTTTGCTCCCTGTGGTTTGGCCACTTTAACGATTTTGCCCGAAACCTTCAAAAATAGCCATTTTCAACCAATAGTTTGCTATGGTTTTTCCATTTTGCTCCCTGCAGGAAGGAAAATGGAAAAACAAACAATTTGGATGGAGTTAGAGGCAGGGAGCAAAATGAAAGTTTACTCAATAAGTTTTGATTCATTTGAATATAAAAACACAAGTATATTAACAAAAAAAACACAAAAGAAAAAACACAATGTTATACCATAAAATAAACAGCTTTCGTTAAAACACAATCCATTATATCTAAAACAAAATACTTTAGTTGATTTACAACTAAAGATTAATTTATTAATTGAAATGCAACCATATTATGACATTGTAATTTGTATGAATGAAAATTCAAATCTTATCAGATGTTGTGCTTTGTATAAAAAAAATGTTTTTATTGTTTTTATAAAAATACTGTTTTTATTTATAGACATTACACTTTTCACAACAACATAGAGCTTATAACATTCATACATAAGCATTAAACCTAAACATTCATTTGACCAGACCACATTCAAACAACAACAGCTACATATAAACAATCAACCTAATATCCAAATGTTTTAAGCAACACGAATACATCACACAGGACAATACAGTTTCATTCGCTCCACACGACTTCCTCGTGCTTGCTCTTTCAACCTATTCCTTTCAATTGCGTCCAGCACAACGTAAGCTTCACTATCATTATACACAAACTCCCTTCGAGCATTAAGATAATGCAATAATATTTTGGTTGCATATTTACATCTTAATTCATCTAATTGTTCTTTCTGCCCACAATCTACTTCTTTCACAAACCCACATCGCCAACGTCGTAAAGAACTCCCTTCGAATTACTCCATATGCCTCATTAAAAATATACCACAATCAACTTTGTTGTCTACGGTTCTCCACGGCATTTCTAGTCGACTTATCTGAGCTTTGTGCATCTTACGTCCACCCACAACACCTTGACTTAACATAAAATCTGCTACTAAATGCCTCTGCAATATAACGATAATAAATATAAAAAATTATCTTTTACATATGATTGTGTTTTTTAAATGTCAAGGAATGTACCAAATTTTCTGGCCAGCCTCGGTATTTTAAGTCAGATCTATCATCATATAGACTGCTGTTATCAATCACAGCTATTTGGCACTTTTTCAAATGAAAGCATACCAAGTAGAAGTGATCAGATTGCAAAACAGGTATGAATAAAAGATCAACTTCTTTCAACGATGCTACTTGTTCTTCTTTTAAAACTTTAATCATATTTCCAAAAAATTCAGCTTGCATCATCTCATAGCTTGAACCATATGTGCCACCATCCTGTGTATCAGTTATAATAACGTTACTAAAATAAATAAATAAACAATTCACTTATGTTATTTACTTACCAGCATCTGATATGTACAAAACAATCGCTTAATTTTGTCATCAGCCTTAAACTTCTCCTCGTGATTTAAGATTCTGGCCCACACATTAACAACAGCAAAATGGATATACTCGTCATGACTCAATGTTTCTAGCACTATCCTTGTTAGACCTGAATCTGGCTGACCTTCAATTTGAAAAACAACGTCCCTACAACGAATACGAGTTAAAACATTAATCAACTTATAATCATAGTACATTATAATAAAAGAAGTTAAAACACATACATTTCAAATCCTCTGGCAGAGAAAATCCAATCAGAATAAATTTTCTCTACAAATGTCAACTTTTCACTCAATTCCACCACCCGGTTAATGTAAGGTGATCCTGGCACCAAAGTCTCATCCGTAGAATCAACTACATTTTCTTCATCCTTTTCATCTGAATGCACACTTTCCATGTTTTCAACTGAATTTACATTTACACCCGTATTACAATCAGTTTTCGTCTCTTGACTTTGAGTCTTCTTTTCTCCCTTACTCTGTATTTCATTATCATCTTTTGGAGATGAATCTGGATCTCTGCTCATAAAACCTGCATTTTTTGCAAATGAAATCAACGGATCCAATTGAGCTTTAACTTCTTTAACCACCTGATTATCTGCATAGCACGTAAACCCCTCATTCAGCAATGTCTCTACATTCTTCAAAGACTCTTTTGCCTTTTCAATTTCTACAGTCAAATTTCTGACAAAAACCTGTTTCAATATGAACAATAAAAGATGATAAAAACTATATATATATATATATATATATATATATATATATACATATATCATATATTCAGAGTGAAATACTATATGTTTTTGTGTCTTACCGATTCTTCTTCCTCCGTTCGTTCTTCTGCCACGGGAATGTTTGATTCCATGCCAACATCTGCATTCTCATCCCGCCTATTCGAATGTATATTTCGAGTATAACGATCATTGTCTCTACACTCATCATCATCCACTTGCCTTTCATCCTCTCCATGTATATCTTCATGAATCAAATCCTCCTCAACACCAGCACCATCATTGTCTTTGCCCTCGTCAGCATCGACTTGCTGTTCCACATTTTCATGCATGGGTTCACCAGTTGAAGAACATTGACGCACCTCACTTTCATTTGATTTTTTGGTCTTTAATCCTGTTGTAGACTTTGAAGTACCTTTCTTTCTTCTTTTCTCAGACTTCAGTCCTTTATTCTTTATGTCCTCCAGTTTGCATAATGTACACTCTTCAATATATTCTATAAAAAACAAACCTTTACGCTTAACACGTACATCATGCAACTTGCTTGTATGATCTGCATAGATAAGCTGTAAACAAAAAAATATTTGTCACTCGGTTTTGTTTGGATAAATGCCACAAATGACAAATTAATATTTTACTTATGATCTTACCGCAAGCAAAAACAGAGGCCCATTAAAAACTTGAGCAGGGTGCCAGCCTTTTCTCGCTCTGTCTAACAAAGTTAACATGTAATCACACCAACCCAGTTCTTTTATGTCAACATCCTTTGTTATTAATGGCAAAAATCTTTGGTTGACAGTGCCACTTTTCGTTCCTTCGCCTAGATGTGTAAACATCAACACCAAAAAGTTAAGAACAAACAACATTCCACAATCATTGCGTTCTCTCTTGCATCGCCTATCCAAATAAGTTTGTGTTTCTTGTATAAGAAACCTGGTGAAGCCTGTTGGGAATTGACTTCTCCACAATTTAACAACAGGACTTTTTATGTTTGGCCTATTGTTCTCTGTTATCATTCTTGATCCGTTCGGAATTCCCAATACCTTGTGAACCAATTCTGGACTTAACTTTAATGACTGAGATCCAAGATTTAATGTTCTTGTTGAATCATCATAGTTCTTAGCCAACCAAAGTTCCAAGCTGGTAGGAACATGCTGAATCTTCAGATTTAGAATAGGACCAAAACCAATATCTCTTACAACGTTCTTTTGCTTGTCATTAAACTCTAACATCCAATCATATAGAGTGCTTGGTGAACATCTTGGTATAATCTTCTCACCAGTATATGGGAAAAACATTTGACATTCATGGTGATTTGATTCCTCAGGTTGGTCCTTTCGACGTCTCTTCTTTGGTAAGGTATCATCAACTATTATATAACTTAACGAATTTTAGAAACAAACTACAACTAAGATTTTCATGTTTAAATAAATACCTGGTTTTTTTACTTTTGATACAGCATGATTAACAAAATCAACATCATCATTATCATCAGCATCACCACAGTCTGCCTGTAAAACTGCAGCAGCATATCAAATAAAATAATAAACTATGAAGGGAAAAAATGTATATTATATTTAATCATTTTAAATTGATCTATAACATACCTTCACTCTTTCGTTTCACAGCAGCACGAAACAAAGATCCTTCATGTCTCTCCACATTTTATTAGAAACAAAACACATAAAAAATATTAATTGTAAAACGTTATTTAATCCTACTATTGACATTATCTAATGACTACAACATACAATACAACATTGACTTGTTAATATATCACAGTGTTACAATTTAAACATTGTGTTATATTTATCAACTTGTTTTTTATTATTATCTAGTCATCACAATCAGAAAGCACAACTATACTTGATTTGATGATTTTAAACTTGATACACCCGAGTTTGATTACATTTCTCCAACTTATTCTGCCAATTTTAACAAAATACTATCAGGAAGTATAACATTACAATGTTGTAAAACAACACATAATATTCAACATACAATATAAATACAAAAACACAATCCTATAGCTTACCACATACGTAAAAAAACACAACATGCACCAAGATACTACAAATAATCAAGAAACATACGCAAACACAATAATTTCCAAAACCATAATATTAAAAAAAAAAAAAAAAAAGCATAATTAATATAAAAAACATAGTGGATATAACTCGATTTTAACAACAAAAAATGGATATAACACAACTTTATACAACAAAAACAAACATCTACATACACATTATAGTTATACAAAAACTAACCGACTTGTAGAAACAATATTCCAAACAAAATCACAAATCTAAAAACACAATATACTTGTACAACTTCTGTTTAAACATTAAAAATAAAAAAAATAAGATATAAACCATAACAAAAATAAATGAAACGTATTTACCTCTGCTTACGAATCTCTTAGATTTGCTTGTACAGAATGACTTCTTTCTATTTCCACTTATATGTTTCTTTGCAATTTTCACTTCAACCTCTTGACGTTTACTTCCTCTAACAGTATCACTTACTCCATCTTCACTGAAATTTCTTGACGATTTCTTACCTATTTAACCAACAGACTTATAAAATCAAAACACAATGAAAATAGCAATCAACAACACCATCACAACAACTTACTTGTAAATCGCAAGTCAATGTTTGCAGTAGACGCCATTGCAAATGTAGTTCCAAATTATTAAGATTAGTACACAAAGCAACAAACACAATCGCAAATTGTATAACTTCGAGCCCTAAGTTTCCGTTAAAACCGAATGTTCATCGTTTTCGCTTTTCTTGACTATTATACAGATAATCTCAAAACAATAATAAGAAATTACCTTTTTGCCCCCCCCCCCCACACTGAATACCAGTTAAATGAATATTTAATCTTATTACAAAAAATAGTACCACTTAAAAAACCGAACCCAAATATAACATGCATAAAAAAAACATAATTATTTAAATATATATTCATTTTTTTTTAAATATAGAAAAAAAAATTATTGAAACTTCATTCTTATTCTCATTCATCATCCTATATACAACACACTAAGTACTCACGAAAAATAAGCAATAACTAACAATATCACCAAAACATAATTCACTAATTAGAACAAAAAACCAAAGAATTTATAGACATCATACCTGTTATTCAAAAGAATGAGATATTGACGTAGGACACCACGTCATCGGGAGTGAGGATGGACCTAAGCAGGATGGACCAAGGGGGTGGATGATGGGCTCCCACACTATTTATAAAAACACTTAAGAAAAAATAAATTGATTTGATTTTACAGAGAGAGAGAGGGGAGAGAGAATAAAGAGAGAGGAGAGAAAAAGAGGCCCGTCAATGACGTCTTTAAGCGACTGAGAAACCAGGACAATCATCAGGGGACGGTGTGGGTGACCGGCGCCGGGGCTCGCCAAGGCAAGGCCGGCCCCCATACCCTCCAGTCTAAGTAACCATATTGATAGAAATCATACATACTGGAGAGGATATAAAGACTACTTTTAATAAGGTATACCTTGTTTTATTTAATCTTCTAATAAATAAAATAACACTTCATCTATTAGTTACACAAAGATTCTTACATATAGGGATTTGGACTGTCATTTGGCATCAGCTGCCAGCCCATTTTTCCCTCTTATGTTAAACCAGATGAACCCAATGCTCACTCAATGATTGGTGTGAGATGGACCTATTCTTTTATCTCCTTTGAAACCTATATTGCACCTAATAAGGTTGACACTTTCAAGGCCCATGTTATCCGATTTTTGAAAGCCAATGGGATTTAGATAGTTCTAGACTATACCTCTTGTTAACATGTAATATTTCTATTCATTATCAAAAATTTTACGCACAAAAGCTCATTTACCCGTAACTACTATATATACTCCCGTGTTGCATATAAAAAAATATACAGCTGTTGATGTAATAACTTTTAATGCGTCTGAATATAAAAAACACAATTATATTAACAAAAACAAAAGACACAAAAAAAAACACACAATGTTATACCATCAAAATCAAAAGCTTTCATTAAAACACAATCCATTCTATCTAAAACAAAATACTTACTATAGTAGATCGTAGTCTCACTATCAGAACATTGTGTTATATGAATCTAGCTATATTTAACATGATATCATGTTCAGAATAAATACAAATAACTGTTGTTAAATTACCACTTTATTACCATTTAATTTATATAATTTTAATTAACGTATATCTCTTACTTTATATATTATATATTAGTTGTAAGTATATACCAACAACCATTAACAAAAACATCGTAAGAATATATTATCAACAATTTATAAAAGCACAACAACGTACAAAATGACCATAATTTAATATTAAATGGATAAAACAATCTAATGTAACATCATTTTTATCTAAAAAATAGCGATAAAGTCTGGCACGACAAAGTCAAACTCACCACGTCTAAGACACAAATTTCAAAATGATTATCTCAAATTTTCAAACCATAATGCCATCCATTTAATAATTTTTAAATAATAAAGAAAAGAAAAAAAATTAACCTAATTTAAATTTGTTAAAAAAATAACCAACACTATTTAAGATCCCTGCAACATATTCATAACATCAAGACTTTCCCCCATTTACATCGTCTCTCTCTCACATCATCATTTATTTACTTCTCTTTTTAGTAGTCCCATTCAGAAAACTCTACTTGTACCGCGTATTTCCTTCATTTTAACAGTTACATTTACAAACCCCCTTTTATTCATCGTCATTACAGTTTGACCAATTATTACAGTTCAGGTCAAACTTGAAAATTGTATCATTTGATTCAACCTTAAATTTTTTGGACAAAGTTGGCATCTTTCAAGAATGACAGGGACAAAAATGATAAAAACTTGAAGTTTGGTCTAAATTGGCATAAATGAACAAACTAAAAGGCCGGAAATAAAAATTAACTAAAAACAAATATAACTTTAAAAATTTATACAGGAAATTCCCAAAATATTTCATTAAGAATTATATTATCTTATATCTTATATTATATATATATATATATATATATCTACCATATTTGAAAATAAGTTGGGCTGATGTGGCATCAAATATGGTTTTTGGCTCCAAAACTCCCTTCTCAATCTTTTAACATGGAATGGATCATCCGGACTAAAAACCCGACCCATTATTTCGGATCCTATAAAAGTCTTCTAAATATTTGTTCATCTCTCACACTCCCCACATCTTCTTCACGTTTCCCCACAAAACCTTTGATCATCACCAAATCTACACTGCATATCTCATATCTTCAATCGATCAAATCTTCATTTCCGACACAAGAGAAACATTTCTTCTCTTAAACCTGGTTATCTCCACAATCTTCATCACTTGATTTTTCGCTCCGAGAAGGTATGGTTACCTTATATGTTTGTCTTTCAAGATTTTTATGATTTGGATGATGATCATGGTTTACTTCTAATTATCTTCATCGATTAAGTGAGGATTATCTTCACAATCTGCATCAGTTGATTTTTCCCCGAGAAGCTATGCTTACCGTATATGTTTTTTTTTTTGTAAGATTTGTAAGATTTTGTATCAATTGTATGAAGTTCATGTATTTTATGTCATTATCTTTGTCGTATATGTGAAGATTCTACTCCAATTATAGTTTTTTGATATTTTGTTCCGTATTTAGGTTTGGTTTTCGTTTATTTTTATTTTTTTTTGATATAGGGATCTGATTTTTTTTTTTTTGTATATTGCACTCTGATTCTCATATTTTGGATGTGTGGTTGAGTGTTTTATGATAGATTAGGTTTTCGATATTTGTTGATTTTATTGCTAGAATGATTTATGATATGGTTTTCTTTGTTTATGACAACCTTGTGTTTACTGGTTTTTTGACCTATACATGCAATGTTTAATGTCAAAAACTATAGCCACTTTTATCCGTCATTAAAGAACATATATCTCTAATACATCATTAACACTCTTGTATTTTTTAAAACCTGTCATGCCCTTACCATTGAATCAAGTATGCCCTTACGAACCCTTAACAATACAAGCCTTAAACATGGATGTATCTTTGTACTACTATTAGTGATAGCTGATAAGATATGTCTTAACCATGGATGTATGGATGAATTACTTTTACTGATAACATAGCCACAAACTAAAAGGAATAAACTTTAAATAACTATTGCATACAGTTAGAATTTGCTGAGCTGAACATTTCGAATAATAAGGATATTCATAGACTTGAAAATGATATAAACTTTAAACATTTGATAAAATACGATGTGATATATGACATATCAAGTGACAATGCATAAGGACATCCGTAGTGCTTAACATAGTAGTGCAAAACACATTGACAGTAGTAACACTTGTTTAATTCTCACAACATAATATATCAAAAAAATTAGTTTATAGCATTACATTTTATTAGCTGACTATAACAACTACAACATATATCTTATAAAACGACATGACTTTGCGTGCATTTGGGATTGCAGTCTGCAAATGGCATCATCTTTCTGCGTAGTGTTAAAACAATCATCACGTTCTCGACTGGTACACATCCTATGAGAATACAATTAAATATAAATAATTGTTTACTGGTTTTCTTTATCTTTCACACACTTATATCGTAAATCTTTCAGCCACTACCTCCATCAATTGGGTTCTTTCATGACAAAGAACTACAAAACAAAAGCAAAATTTGTATACAGGCAGATAACGGGCATCATTGGAACGTCAACATCAGGAAAATAAACAGAGTATACTACTTTACAGATGGCTGGAAAAATATTGTTGATGATTTAGGGCTTGATGATGTTTGTTTGATAGTATTTGAAGCTCACAGTGAATGCAAATACAAAATCAAAGCCTTTAAAGATTCACGCCGACTGGGACCATCATTCTGCGATGCAATATCCAAACAAACGGAGAAACACATTGTACACTCTCAACCATGAACTCCCAAAATAACTTAAAACCACAAATGTATTATAATTTACATAACAAATAACTGCATCTCATCTGTCTAATATAATTATTGCAGAGGCTCCCTAAAAACTTTCTCAAAGACAATATGAAAAATAAGCCCCCAAACATGACAATACAACTATCTGCAGGTGAAGGACATACATGGGAAATAAAGATAGAGAAAAGAGGAAGACGATACTATTTGACAGATGGATGGATGAATGTTATAAAAGACATGCATCTAAAATTCGGCTACATTCTCGTGTTTGACATAATTCAAAAACCAAAGCTGACGATGACTGTTTTCCATCCTGATGGAAGTGAATTTATAATCCCAAAAAAAAGAACCTGTTGAAGAAAAAGAAGCGCACACGCATAACCAAGGATGCCACAACAAAGCACCATCATCTACAGCAGACAACAGCACATTTGAAAAGACTGCCACAGAGAAATTCGTAAGATATCCGATACAATTTTTAACTATAATCACAGTTGACTTATATGCATTGAATTCTAACCAACTATTCCATATACTAACATTGTTTATTATACTACTTGAAAAACAGTTCATCCCAGATGAAGTTGTTAAAAAGAAGAAAATTGCTCAGACACGCACTTTGATAATAAAAAATCAAGAAGGAAGTTGTTATAACCTGGGAGTCAAAAATCATTCACGTAGAGCGCGAAAGGAATACCTGGTGAATGAATGGCTGGAATTTATGGCAGAGAATGATATATCTTATGGAGATAAGTGCACTTTCAAGATCTTAGAAGATGAAGGTATGATATTACTTTCAAACGTTTGCAGGTTAAATTAATTCACCCAGCCAGAAGCAGATTCAGAACCAACTTGACTTCTTTTTGCAACAACTAATATGCAGTATGGTTGGTGGTAGTTTTTTTTGTTTAAATTAACCGTCGTTAATCATGAAGGCTTATAACACTTTCCCTAAACTTCAAAAAACAATGTATTTTGTAATGGTAATACCCGTACACAATGATAATCATCGTTGCTCTACTTGCATTGTTGTTTATCATATTGTTTCAAACCAAATATGTCCTTGCAAACAAATAAATAATTTTGTATGAACTACCATGTTAACGTAACATATACCATCTGCTATAGAGCACTGTAATAATCACCACAAAATATAGACCACTCAAACATATATCAACTACTATATCCCAATTACAGTAAAAAACTGCATTTGATGCCAATGGTAGTTTAATATGTAAACATGTCTATAAGTGTGATGGTTTAAAAAATATATATTGGTTTACAAATGTGTCTACTTTTGCATAAAGCATCAAACAAATGATAAGTAATACATATTCAAAACAAATAAAAATAGCCAACCACAATTAATACTACAATGGAGTCCCAAAAATGATCCCAATAACAAAAGAAAAATAAAACTAAATAAAAATGAAACACTTTTTAAAAATAATAAACACAATAAACAGAATTGCTAACAATATAACAGCAAATAAAAATACAAGATAATAGTACTACCCAATAGCTGAATCAACAGTCTCTAAAAATAATGCTCCTTTACGACCAAATAATGCTCCTTTAAGCCAACAAAACGAATCAACATGTTGAAGGTATTCAAAATCTTGTACACTCATGTATACTTCAGCAATATTCCCAAATTTGGGGAGCAAAATCAATTTGCCGTTTGCCACATCCGATGCTCCACACCATTCCACAAATGAGAATGTTTCAACATTTGGAAAAGACGACACCTTAGACCATAAATTATCTTGATATTTGAAAAGACTCGCATTAACATTAGGCCAGATTTCAACAACAAACATATGAAGCTTATTGTTAACAGTGAGAAAATGTCCATCATAAACATACAGGTCATTAACTGGGGGAAAAGGGAACCTCTTAAACGATTCAGTAATTACATCAAAACCAATTATATGAATGTCACCCCGTACCCTCACTTGTTTAACAGTGAAATATAAGGTATTGTTCACAAAAGAGCCAACAGACCAAATATAACACCCCGCTGCATATTTTTTCCCAATAAAAAAATCTACATTTCTCCAAGTGCTGAGTCGTCGTGAATAAACACGAGCAAGATCATAATTATGGCGACGTTTAATGTGTAATATTTTAAGATCGGAGGATGTATCAAAATACATACCAGCTGCATCCGATTGCCAATCATATATACGATCAGAGTGCTCATCGAACAAAATTTTGAAACTCATAGTAGTTGGATTCCAAAGCATCATCTGATATGAAGGCCTTTCGTTGCAAACTAATAAAAGCCCACCAACAGTAGAAATAATATGTAACAACAAAGGCCAACTTTTACCAGGGAAACAAATAGTTTTCCTTGAACCAATGTCTACCCGTCCATCCACTATGGTATCAATAAATATTGATAGAGTTTGAATGGTGATTCGTTTCCGACATTTTAAACTACCAATCTGGCTAGAATGCAAAGCAGCAAACTGACAACTTGATAACTCATCACGCCATTGTTTACAAACACATTTGAAACGACCGATTGCCTTAACTGGGAGTCTGGATAGTATTTCAGAAACAACAACTTCGATTCCAATGTCTGACATGCTATAACCTACATTAAAAAGATAAAATTATACATAAAGTAAATACACAAATAAGCGTAAGAAACTGCCTTAACTGGGACTCTACTTAGTAAAAGACTTCAATTATTGTAGTAACTCCTAAACTACCACGTCACAAATAAAAAACACAGCACTTGACTTAATAAGTTTTGAATATAAAAACCAACAATATATTAACAAAAAAAAAAACCCGCCTTACATAGAGTATTATCAAACAACTAAACTGTTAATGAAAAAGACCATTTCATACTCGATAATTGCATATAACCCTTAGTCCAACGTAAATTCAATAGTAATCATTTCACCCAATATTAAATCCTATTATATATAATACTTCTCCTAACTACATCTTTTTTTATCATCTTTTCAACCTTTGTTTATCTTCACTCAACTCACACAATAAAACACACAATGAAGTAGACCAAAAAAAAAATTATAAGAAAAAACACAACATCATACCATAACAAACAATTGGCTTGCGTATAACACAATGCATATGAAAAAAAAACTATAATTTAGAATATATACACAACTAAAATATATCATGTAAGTTCTCTAGACTATAAAAATAACGGACATTGGAAAAACACAATTTATATATTTATATCTTATATTCTTCTAAACCACTTTACATTAATTACTTGAAAAGACTCAACTGCAAATGAAAAGACCATTTCAATAAATCATCATTGCATCTTAGCTCGGATGCCAATAACAAATCATTACTCTTCTTTAACACAAGCTGTTAATCCTATTATATATAATACCTCCTAACTACATCCTTTTCTAACCTCTTCAATGACTCTCTAACTTCACTCAACTCTTCTCGGTTCTAACTACAATGAATACATCAAACTCCAAAGGTTGGTCTGAACTATCCCAAGTTAAAAGGGATATCTATGAAGGATTCAAAGGTCAACATGAAGACACAGAAAGAGAAATCAGAGACAGCTTGATTGACATAACACGACTACTTCAACAGCAACTACGGGAAAATAAGAAGATGAAAATGAAGATCATGAGCAACCCACCTTCACATGAACAGTACATTGCTGGATTGCTTCTGTCTGATGAAGAAAGGGAGACAGAGGATCTTCTTGATAAAGCAAACAGCTTAGCTGACCAATACATAGCAAAAACCAACCAAGGAAAGCAAGCTAAATTTCTGGCTTATTAGACTGAATGCAAATTAGTTTGATTGATGTGCATGTAGCTGTTGGTATGGGGTTTCTTTCCATGATAGTAGGACATCTTCCTTATGTTATTGCTTTTTGATCTCATACTTAACGACCAACATGATTCCACATCTAATGTATTGACAAATTTTGTTATTATGTGTAGTTTTGTCAATGAATAATGGTTATATTTATGTTCCTCTTATAAGTTTTTCTATATACAACTTAACTAATGTAGCATGTTATTATTAACAACCAATACGTAAACTGAACTTCAGATACTCACACATAAGAAAGCTGAACAGCATCAAAACATACGTGAATAAAAAAAACAAAAGAGAAAGTTTATGTCAAGAAAAAAAAACATTGAACAAACACAAAACATAAAAACCATCGCTCTAAAATGCAACAAACAAAAGAAACTACATCTCACTCATTAAAATGGGTAAACTTAATCTCTTTCTTACCAACATCTTTCACGGTCTCCACAATATTATTACTTGTACTTTCACAGATGCTCGAGTTCGAAATGACATCCAAATTGTAAAGATCAAGCAGTTTACGCTTAGACGTCGTATCTTTACAAACCATTGAACATGTTTTTTTATCAATTGAATCACCATCGCAACTCATCACAAGCGAAATTGGAGTACCATTCTTCTTATCATCAGCCATACAGCTCTAAACCAAGATTGAAAAAGTTTATTAACTAAACTACTAAAGACAACTATAATACTTCAGTTAAAAGTTCATAGTACCTGACTAATCCCAGACATTTGTTTAACCAGATCAACAACTGATTCATCGTCAGTTATTCTTTGAATCTCGTATTCTTCATCACAATATGTCAAGTTAGTCTCGCTGACTTCAATCTTGAATGCAAACAATTTATCCACCAAAGTTTTTAATTCGTTTGGAAATCGCACAGTACCATCATCCTGAAAACATAAAAGACAGGATATATAACCAAAAGGTTAGCTTACAAAAAATATATAAATTGAGATATAGAAACTAAATATATACTACCATTATGTTATCCTGAATCAACTGTTTTGCAGACTTCTCGATAACATGGTTAGCCGTATTATGAAACAAAATAAGAGATACATCACCACTGCTATCCTCAACACGAACCTTCAATCTAATTGATAACATAACAACTTAATTTGAATTAAAACGAATTACATAAACCAAAATAAGGTAAGTGATTAAAAAAGTTACAATGACAAAATGACAACGTAAATAACTACAGAATAATAACAATACCTTAAAACCGGTTCATCAATAACATTTTTTCGACAAAATTCATTAGTGCACACATACAACGTATGTTGGTCTTCATCACAACCTCCGTCAGATTTAGTTAAACCCATGTTTTTTGTACAAGCCTCATTTAAACAATTAGGACACTTCAAAGAAAACCAACCAACCTCCTTGGATATTTCCTTTACGGTACCCAGTATGATAACAGATCGTGGCTGTAAAAAATATAAATATATCCACTTACATCTAATGTAAATATTGAAATACGAAACTTGAAATGGTCTATGATTACCTCACTAATTTCCCACACATCATCGATGTTACTAAAAACAACATTCTTTAGAAAATCATCCATAACCGCCTGCAACCCGATAGAATTAGAAAGCAGTAATGCATCAACTTTGCTGTCAGTAACTCATAATGTAATACAAAAACAATGCAGACAATTATCACATAATGCAATGCACTTGTTTTCAAAACAGAAAGAATATGAACTAAACAAACCTTGCGAATAAAACTGGACATAATCGAATATGATATGTTTATTAAATAATCAAGTAATACGATATTTATACACCATAAAAAGCAGTTGATGACACCAGATTTGTAGGAACATAGGCGACAACACACAAGTAAGTAGTAAACCGCTAATACATACCATGATGTAAAACAAATAATACATAAAGTATAGCATGTAAAATAAAAAAACAATAATATAGAAAAAACACAATCATAATACCATATAAAATAAAAAACACAATACTATATAAACACACAATCATAAACACTCCGGATACTTAGCTTATAATCCAATAAAGGGAATTTATTCATTTCTCTGCCACAAAATATTTATTACACATCAAACACAGCATTTAATGTTATACAATAAGATAAAATAAGACACACAACTACAAAAGAATAGTTAAACCTGAATACAAAAGTTCTAATACATACATTGTCATATAATAAGAGAAAAAATCACTCTTCATAAAATAACACAATTTCTTAAAAAATTACACAATAATAACCATTCCAGATAACTACCTCTACATTAAATTTGAGTTAGGATCGGTTAAGAGAGGTTTATTAACAAATGAACATAGCAGTTTACCTTACCATCTTTGTAGGACAACATGCAAGAAAGACTACAACAACTTATTAACCTAAAATCCTGGATTATAAACCGCTAGTACATACCATATATTAAAATCACACATATTAAAGATTTCATTTAATATAATAACACAATATTATACAAAAGAAGGATAGAACCAAATGATAAACATACCATCTATTTTTACAACTGCCTTTTAGCACACATTCATGAGTTGTACTAAATGATAAACATACATGACACATATACAAAAAAAAGGAATTGATGATATCAGGTTTGTAGCATTCTTCACTTGAATATATAGTAAAACAAATTAAACTGAAAATATTAAAAGTTCGAAATAATATATGATTAAATAACACCAATCGGAAATAAATATCCATGTAGACAACTGTTAATACACTTATACATACGGAACTACTTGAAACAATAAAGAAAATTCGAAAAAACGACCACCATTCCCTATAATATAGCATAATAATTTCTAATCAATCGGCGAAACAACGGTCTCGATAAATAATGCTTGTCCCACACCAATGTAGGAATCAAGATGTTGAAGGTAATTAAAAACTTCATTGCTCATCTTAGCTTCAACAGGACGAATCCAAACGTTTCTAAGCAACCACTTGTTGTTTTGAAATATAGTAGACCAACGCAAACTTTGTTCATAACTAATAATATGAATATTATTGATAGAAAACATCTTGATGAAGGCTTCATCTTCAACTTTGTACAAACCAACAGATAACTCGGGAGACCCTTCAGCAACAATAAAATGGAGCTTCTTTGCAATGCTCAGAAATTTTCCTGACCAAGGAGTAACTTCCAAACTTTCAGGAAAACGAATGCTTCTAAAAGTTTCGGAAATAACATTGAAAGCAACTATATACCTCTCGAAAGGGCCAGGATACCAACTTCTTGAACACACGAAATATATGGATTTGCCAGAATAAATTCCGGAAGACATAGAATAACCCCGACCACCGAAATTACCTCCCCTCAAGAAATCTATTTCTCTCCACGTCTCACGACGTCGTGAATAAACACGAGCAGTAACAACATTATTCAACAAATGATATTTGATGTGAAGCACTTTAAGATCATTGGTTTCATCAAAATACATTCCACCTGTATCACAGTTTTGAACATTCCGCTGAGAAAAGTCTGAGACAGACAACAACTTATGGCACCTGGTTGTTGGATTCCAAAGGATCAGCTCACAGCTTCTCGCTTTAAAAGACACTAACAACAGCCCATTAAGCGACGCTAGAATACTTAAGAATATAGGGTCAACATTGCCAGGAAAAGTGATCTGTTTGCTTGTAAACACATCCAAATTCCCACCTATTACGTTGTCAACAACAATTGACATACCTCGCAAGGAGACATATTTCTTTTGTGAATTTCCAATTCGACAAGAATGCATCATCTCAAAAAAATGAGTTGACAGTTCCTTACGGAAATCTTTGCAAACACATTTCAAACAACCAATAGCTTTGGTAGGGAGCCTTGTGAATATTTCATCGACGATCAATGCAAACCCAAGCTTTTCCATTTTATAATCTATGGGGCTACAATATAAAATATAATAAATGAAATACAATTGAGACAATTTGATCTGTAAATGTTTATATATAAACACAATGTATACAACCCTTTTCATACACAACCGGGTGATAAAATAAGACTAACCAACCACGTAACTTATAAAAAAAACTGTTAATGAAAGCAGTTTAACATTGTATTAGCACAATCTTAAACAACTGCTGATGTTAGCAAATATTGACCTTTCTACAAACATTTTGAAATCAACACAGCAGTTTACCTTACCATCTTTGTAGGAGAACATGCAAGAAAGACTACAACAACTTATTAACCTAAAATCTTTCATAAAGACAGCATTTAATGATATACAATAAGATAAAATAAGACACACAACTACAAAGGAATAGTTAAACCTGAATACAAAAGTTCTAACACATACATTGTCATATAATAAGAGAAAATATCACTCTTCATAAAACAACACAATTTCTTAAAAAAAGTACACAATAATAACCATTCCAGTTAACTACCTCTACATCAAAAATGAGTTAGAATCGGTTAAAAGAGGTTTATTAAGAAATGAACACAGCAGTTTACCTTTCCATCTTTGTAGGAGAACATGCAAGAAAGACTACAACAACTTATTAACCTAAAATCCTGGATTATAAACCGCTAGAACATACCATATATTAAAATTACACATATTAAAGATTTCATTTAATATAATAACACAATCTTATACAAAAGAAGGATAGTACCAAATGATAAACATACCATATATTTCTACAACTGCCTTTTAGCACCCATGAATGAGTTGTACTAAATGATAAACATACATGATACATATACAAAAAAAAAAGTAATTGATGTTATCTGAATCTACACAAAAGCCAAAAAATACACGATGTATGCTACCAAAATACAATTTCGTTGGTAAAACACAAACCATTGGAAAAAACAAAATTCATGATATCAGGTTTGTAGGACTTCTTTACCTACATATATAGTAAAACAAATTAAAATGAAAATATTAAAAGTTCGAAATAATATATGATTAAATAACACCAATTGGAATTAAATATCCATGCAGACAATTGTTAATACACTTATACATACGGAATAACGGAACTACTTGAAACAATAAACAAAATTCAAAAAAACAATCACCATTCCCTATAATATAGCATAATAATTTCTAATCGATCAGCGAAACAGTGGTCTCGATAAATAATGCTCGTTTCTCACCAATGTAGGAATCAACATGTTGGAGGTAATTAAAAACTCCATTGCTCAGGTCAGCTTCAACAGCACCACTCCAAATGTTTTTTATCAACCACTTGTTGTTTTGAAATATATTGGACCAATGGAAACTTTCTACATAACCAATAATTTGAAGATTATTGATAGAAAACATCTTGATGAAGGCTTCATCTTCAACTTTGTACAAAGCAACAGATAACTCGGGAGACCTTTCAACAACAATAAAATGGAGCTTCTTTGCAATGCTCAGAAATTCTCCTCGCCAAGGAGTAACTTCCAAACTTTCAGGAAAACGAAGGCTTCTAAAAGTTTCGGAAATAACATCGAAAGCAACTATATACCTCTCCAAAGCGGGATACCAATTTTTTAAACACACGAAATATATGGTTTTGCCAGAATAAATTCCGGAAGACCATGAATAACCCCGACCACCGAAATTAGCTCCCCTCAAGAAATCTATTTCTCTCCACGTCTCACGACGTCGTGAATAAACACGAGCAGTAACAACATTGAAAAAAAAATATTTTATGTGAAGCACTTTAAGATCATTGGTTTCATCAAAATACATTCCACCTGTATCACTGTTTCGAACATACCACTGACAAAAGTCTGACACGGACAACAACTTATGACACCTGGTTGTTGGATTCCAAAGGATCAGCTCACAGCAACTCGGTTCAGAGGACACTAACAACAACCCATTAAGCGACGCTAGAATACGTAAGAATCTAGGGTCAACATTGCCAGGAAAAGTGATCTGTTTGCTTGTAACCACATCCAAATTCCCACCTATTACGTCGTCAACAACAATTGACATATTTGACAAGGAGATATATTTCTTATGTAGAGACTTTCCAATTCGACAAGAATGCATCATCTCAAAAAAATGAGTTGACAGTTCCGTCCGGAAATCTTTGCAAACACATTTCAAACAACCAATTTCTTTGGCAGGAAGCCTTGTGAATATTTCATCGACGATCATTGCAAACCCAAGCTTTTCCATTTTATGATCTATGGGGCTACAATATAAAATATAATAAATGAAACACAATTGAGACAATTTGATATGTAAATGTTTAAAAATAAACACAATGAATACAACCGTTTTTCATACACAACCGGGTGATAAAATATAACTAACCAACCACGTAACTTATATAAAAAAAAAACTGATAATGAAAGCAGTTTAACATTGTATTAACACAATCTTAAACAACTGCCATGTTAGCAAATACTGTCCTTTCTACAAACATTTTGAAATGAACACAGCAGTTTACCTTATCATCTATATATATATATATATATATATATATATATATATATATATATAATGGCGTTAATGTCACGAAGGTACCGTGTGTAACAAAGTAAAAAAGTGTAATGTCACGTGCGTGCATCAAACGTTATTGTCATCATTGTACATTATAACCACAAATGATTATATAGGTTACACTCAGTTTGATCGGATACATCAAACATATGTTTTATATGGTCAGCACATCACATAATGTGTCGTCCGCTATAAACAACTAAGGTGCCGCCGGCGTAGTGTGTTGTGTATCACAGTTTGAACGTACCTGTCATTTTAAATTCACGTTTTGACATAAACTTTTTTCTCAGGTGAGTCAGGTAAAAAATAATACGTTTTATACTTATTTTATGAACATTCATAAACTGTATTCGAAAGCGAGTCAGGTCAAATATAATACGTTTTCATTCGATGGCGACGTAATTTTTTCAATAAAGAGTCGGGTTAAATATAAAGTGCGTGTAGATCATGAAAGTACAAGATTTAACTTTGTTGATATACATATTTAATTACTCTACTTTACTTTTATTTATTAAGTATTTCGCCTTTTACAGTTTTTTTTTTCTCCCTAACATAATGAACCAAAGCCAATCCAACTGAATGGTATTGTTTCCGCTATTGGTATTATCAGAACCAATATTTTTTCTTTTAGTATTTCGTTTGTTAGTGTTTTTCTTTCAAACTTGTTTTCCCTGAACTGTTGAAGCTCCTCTTATATGACACTACCCAACTTTCTGTCTTATAGTGGATTTGAAGTTTAATTTGATCAGCAACTGTTGGTATATCAGTGGATGAGCTTTAACATCTGTTTTGTACATCTGCTGCTCAGATGTCGTCATCATTGTGTTTTTTGTAATACATGAATTGATTGTTAAATTGATTTTGTTTTTTGTAATAGATGAACAATGAATGAATATGATTCAATGATTTATGCAGCAGAAATGAACACAAACTTTGTAAACACAATCAAGGAGGAAAATAGTTTTAATAAACACATGCTTTTCATCAATTGAAAGATTACAAATCAAATCAAAAGATTACATTGCATGCTTACAAACTAAAACTTCCCCTCAGCCTGATGCTACTTGGTCGATCACACAAGTTGGAAGAGCAGTACTTAGTCTTTGGCATTCTTTTGGTCTTCACATCAGCTGTTGTGCTAAGCAGTGGATAAAACAAATCAGAATTATAGATCAGCAGTTGTTTGAACCACTGTCAAGGGGAAACTCTGAAGCCTAACAACTACTTATTCTGGTTCCACTGCTCTGAACCGGTTTTCGCCTTAATCAACTGTTCCCCTGTTAAGGTTCAATTCCAACAATGTAAATTGTAAACCGGAATTATGACATCATCATTGACATGTGGCATACCTTAGAAGTTGATACATAGGCAAATTTACATCAGCTCATAATCTCTTATTATAGATAGTATAGATAGTACCTGACTAATCTATCAAAGATGTTTATGATATAGATAGTGTTTTTTTTTATGTGTGCAACTCTATATTCAGGCACAATTTAACATCAAAATAAACCAAAACAAATACAATTCTCCAGATGGTCGCTCGAAGAAATTAAACTGAAGATATTAAATTAAATGTTTGAAATAATATATGATTAAATAAACACAATAAAAAAACGACATAATAAAAAACACAATTCACCCAGACTAACTTTCAAGAAACAAATCAAAACATTCCATTAAAATAAAAATACCACCAATAACTCTTAATAATTGAATACAAACCACATCACTATAACAACTATGACTAAACTTAACAAAACTACTTATAAGGAAAGTAAAAACCTACGCTTCAACTCCATTGACTCATTAACTTGTCTAAATATTTCTAACATCTGTGCCATTAACTGAACATCTTTGTTCCCACTCTCACCATTATTCAAAAGTGTCAGGTCACGAACAGCAGTTGGAGGCAATAAACGCAACGTCTCAGTTACATCATCACGAGAGCCAACTCCAGTCTTCAAAGAATGAAAGCATTTCCTCAGATCTTTAGAAAACTCTAACTCAGCTTCCAATTCTTCCATCACTGCTTTATAAAACAGTTCCTTCAAATCTTCTCCTTGATTACTTGATGAAGCCATTGAAAAACTTAAATAACTTGAGATACGATATACATGAAATGTCTGCATATATATATAAAAGGCTTATGGTCACAAACGCGGAACTATTAATGGCAGCAACGGTTACATGATGTAAAAATTGCTCCGGGAAACGATACAATCATACAAAAAACTGAAGAGACACACGTTTACATACAGTTATTACTATAAACACACAAACCATTAATTAAACACGGGAAACTTAAACTGGTACACGGCTTACTATGCATGAATCAACAAAAATATTAATTACCCTTTAAATTATAACGAAAATATTACAAACAAAGAAAAACATGCATGTTTAAGGGAAAGGAAAATACACACAAAAAAAAACTCCAACTCAACACAGTATCATTACCAAAATACAATAACCATCATCATACATAAAAAACAACATAACTAATCTTCGCCAAAACTGTCGATTTCAATCACCTCATCCCACTTCCAATTCTTCAGCGCCTTTACCCTTTGATTAATTCTTCTGAAATTACGAGGCTAGAGAATAATATGTCAGTCACTCATCTAGAATATTAACTAAACATATAGATATGGAACCAACCTTGTTCATCTCATGCTTTATAGAATTGTCGGGACATCCAACCAAAGCACCAAACTCCAAGTCAAAGCCTTTAGATTTGTTCTGAAATTTACAAAACAAAATATAAGCAAACATAATAAGATTCAGCATAAACATCACCAACTATCACTAACAATTTACATACTTTAACATAAACGATTTACCTTTGCAGCTCCGATTGAAGACATAGTCAAGTCAGGAAGTACTCCAAATAATTCTTCAAACTGAAAAACAATATACTCATTAATAAAATAAACTACCATGTTGAACTAAAACAATGTTATCTTTACAGTTATAATAGAATTATTACATACATCTCCAGTTTCATCAGATATCTTACTCAACTTTTGAAAATGATCATCCACTAAAATGTTGTCAGCCACAAGCTGGAAAAAAAAAAAAAAAAACAACTGTTAACCACTGTTGTCATAGTATATTACAAAAAAAAAACAAAAAACAAAAAAACCATCACAAAAAACACAATAGCTGTAAATAACACAATAATTCTAAGTAACACACAATATCATAAATAATAACAGAAACTTCATCATAAACTTGCTACGAAATGTACATTCTCATTAGAGCAATAAGAAAATTCATGCAAATGACCATCCACACACTCGTCAGCTACAACCTGACAAAAAAAAGCATGTCAATGATTTTTTACTATAATAACACAAAGGATTCCTACAAACACAAAAATAATATTAAAAAACACAATGCTATGTAAATCCCAATACTTGACAAAACAAAATGATATTACATTTCCAACTATATTAGAAGACATCATATCTGCTGGCTGCTTCATTTCCACAACGCTGTCCAACCCAGCAAACTGAAAAACAAAGCATCATTATTCAAATGAACAAACATGGTTAAATAAACACAATACCATATAAATTAACATCTTACATTTTCCCCCGAAATTGAATCCTCATCATACACAGCATTATCCATCGATCATAACTGAAGCAAAACAAACAAACTAAATAAGAAACTATTATCGAAGCATAACAAACATCATTAACACATAAAATATGTAACCACCTTACAGTGATATGCTTTATTGAAAAGGATGTAATGCAAAGCATTCACGGACATATATATACATCTTGTATGCTAACTACCACGTAGAAGTTATCCAAGATGAACCGACAAGGTTGAGAGAGCGTACCCACGTAGCGAGAAACATGCAGAAAACACAGCAAAACTTAACTTGCGATGAAAAATCAAACTGCCAATTTTTTGGGTTTGAACGGATGAGATTAAATCTTGAAGGTAACCACCTGAATTATTACGGTCAGGATCTACTTGAACGTGGGTTTGACCGACGGTTGTTTCGCGGCGAACAATTTATTAATAATTGCTTAAAAAGTGCATCACGATAGTCATTTTTTTATATGATACATTATGTGATACTTTTTAATATGCATGCATTTGCATTTTGTTTCTACACTATAAGCAACCTCATTCTTAAACATAAAAATAGGGGATGTCTTAGATTTAGTATAAAAGTAGCTTTATAACTAATATCCATCTGAATATATATATATATATATATATATATAGGGTAGGGATTCTAAGAGAAGTCCACCCTATTTGAGAAACTTGAGAAGCAATCTGGACCACACATTTTCCCTAAGCAAAAAATGCAAAAAAAATGCAAAAAACTTTTTTTTTTTTTTTTTTTGGAAAAATAGCAGCTTTTTCTTTAAGGATTAAATTTTTTATTTATTTATTTTTTTTTAATTTTTTTTGGATTTATACACATGTGTATATTGTTAATCTTTTAACTATACATATATGTATATTGTCTATTATACATATATGTATATACGTGTTTAAAATTGAAAAAATATGTGTTATAAATCCTAAACCTTAAACCATAAACACTAAAGCTAAACCTTAATGCTAAACGCTAAACCCTAAAGCTAAACCCTAATGCTAAACCCTAAATACTAATGCTAAACCCTAAACCCTAAAGCTAGACCCTAATTCTAAACCCTAATACTAAACCCTAAAGCTAAACCCTAATGCTAAACCCTAAAGCTAAAACTAAACCCTAAAGCTAAACCCTTATGCAAACCCTAAATATAAAGCTAAACCCAAAAGTTAAAGCTAAACCCTAAAGCTAAACCCTAATTCTAAACCCTAATGCTAAACCCTAAAGCTAAACCCTAAACCATAAAGCTAAACCCTAAACCCTAATGCTAAACCCTAAATACTAATGATAAACCCTAAATAACACTTATTTTTCAATTTTAAACATGTATATACATATATGTATAATTGACAATATACATATATGTATAGTTAAAAAGATTAACAATATACACATATGTATAAATCCAAAAAAAAATTAAAAAAAATTTATTCTTAAAGAAAAAGCTGCGATTTTTACAAAAAAAAAAAAATTGCATTTTTTTCACCTTTTTTTTGCATTTTTTTGCTTAGGGAAAATGTGTGGTCCAGAATGCTTCTCAAGTTTCTCATTTAGCCTACTACTTCTCACATGATCCTTATCCTATATATATAGATCTGTAAAGAGTTATGCACAGCAGAGGTTCCCCTATGATCTGCATAAGACTTATATTCACAAAAGTTTAAAAAAATTATCTTATATGGAACAAAAGCCCCTACATGCTTATAGTTCATGATTATAATATTTAAAACTATAAGGTTAGTTCATTCTTTACACTATGAGTTTGTATTTTGAAATAATTGTCACTCTCAAAGCTTACTTGATAGCTTAATTCTCATAATTCTTATAGTATTAAATGTTGTTGAAGGCTTAAAAGTCTATTTCGTTACAGTTTGTTCGCTGTCAGTAGTTCCGCCAAGGATCTAAATGGTTGTCACCGATGATGGTTGCATTTTAATTAATGTTTTCATAGTTGTCCAAAAAAAATTAATGTTTTCATGCTTAAAAAGGCATCGTGTATTATCAATGATAACATTCAATACTCTTTCAAATTTATTGTTATCTTTTAGTTGGCCCCTAAACTGTTAAAACGGCTATTTACGTATGATTACTTTTGTGCAGCTTCCCCCAAAGAAGACCGCAGCCACCTATAGTTTCTTATCGGAATTCTGTAAACAAGAAACAGGTAACCAGTTGTGAGATGTGAAGGAAGAACAAAGGTTTAGGAGTTTATATAATTGATACAATTGGGGTACTATTTTTATTATTTTGTTGGCATTGATTGCATAACTGTAGTTTGTGAATCTGATCGATTGCATGTCACTTTCGTTGCCCGCGTCGCAACGCGCGCGGGTTACTCTTCTAGTTTCTTTCCTAAACTTAACAAGTCTAATTCATAGTTTAGTTTTACAAAACATAAATGTATATAGAAATATAGTTTTATAAAAACAAAATATGAAAACTATATTTCTATATACATTTATGTTTTGTAAAACTAATCAATAAAAAACTCTATTTCTATATATACTAGTTAAATTTCCCCGCACGTTGTGGCGGGTATGGTTCGATTCATTACGACATCGATACGGTTTTGCCACTCGGTATATCAAGCGAAAGATAAAACCCAAAAAATAAAGTCACGATATGACCAAAATAATATCAATATGTGTTTTACATCGGTCAAAAACCATAAATACGAATATCAGTAACGGTTCTGATAATAAGGATACCGATACCGATGTTATACAGTCGAGATCGCCATGGAATCAATGTTGCTAAGACATTATCTTAAATGTTATATGAGAAAACTTAAAAAAATAAAATAAGGAAATAAGGAAATAATAAATTAAAGTAATAAAATAATAGAAACTTAAAAAACTATAATATTATAAAAATTTTGAACTACTGTTCATGAGAAGTTCCTATTAATATGTATAATTTATGCTTTGTAAAACTAAACTATGAATTAGACTTGTTAAGTTTGGGAAAAAAATGGAAAGATGCTAACCATGTGAGCTAGTCTGAATTGTCTCATATATGTTGTATAAGGCGGTTCCCATACATGATATTCGTGAGGAAATGTCACAATCTAAGGTGCTGTTTGTTTTTTCTGTACGAAAACCTCTTCTGCTACAGGCCACATCTGCAGGCATCTGCAGGAGAAGAGGTGGACCAAATGTCTTCAGTCTGCAAGGAGAAGAGGGTTTGTTTTTTTTATATAAAACCTCTTCACACACAAACACACACACAGATCTCTCTCTACTCTCTCTCTACCACCGCCATCTTCACCACCGCCACCACTTCACCACCGTCATCATCACCACCGCCATCATCACCACCACTTCACCACCGTCATCATCACCACCGTCATCATCACCACCGCCATCATCACCACCACTTCACCACCGCCATCATCATCACCGCCATCAAAACCCACCGCCACCGCCGCCCCTTCTCTCTCTACGATCTCTCTCTCTCTCTCTCTTCGTTTTTAGGGTTTTCGATTTGGGGGTTTTCGATTTTAGGGTTTTCGATTTGGGGGTTTTGTTTGTTGATGATAATGTCGGAGGTGGTGGCGGAGTGGAGGTGGAGCAGATGTCGGAGGTGGAGCAGAGGTGGTGGCGGAGTGGAGGTGGAGGTGGAGAAGATTTGGAGGTTTTGTTTGTGACGTCGATTTGGGGCTGGAGCAGCGGAGGTGGTGGCGGAGTGGAGGTGGTGGTGGCGGAGCAGGGGTGGTGATGATGATGATGATGATGATGATGATGGTGGCGGAGCAGGGGTGGTGGTGGCGGAGCAGGGGTGGAGGTGGAGGTGGTGCCAAGAAGAGGTAAACCTCTGCTTGAAGAAGCTTACCTCTCATCACTTCCCCAAGAAGAGGTTGGGGAGAGGTAAAAAGCTCTTCTCGAAAAAAAAAACAAACACTCTTCTGAGGCTAAACCTCTTCCCGCGTCTGCACGGTGCAGACAGAAGAGGCCAGGAAGCTCTTCTTCCAAAAAACAAACACCACCTAAGTATTTAGGGTTAATGAACTAATAATATGACACTAGGTTGAATATAAAACGCAATATGATAATCATCATAAAATACAATAATGTTAGTAATTCAATAATCATAGTCTTATTATCCAAAACACAAAACAAAATCCACAGATATGATGTTTTAGTAATCTTATTATGTTATTTAAGGGTTTTTGGTGTGTTTTATGACTTTTTACACTTTTTAGGAACTTTAAACTTTGAAGCCAACTACTAGCCTATATTATGATATCATATATACATGGGATGTGTATGATATCACTATATATCATGGTTGTAGAAATCGCTAGTCGCTAGTCGGCCGGTGGGGTGGGCACTAGCGATTAATAGGGATTAACCAGGGATTAATCGGATATAATCGTGATTAATTGTTATTAATCAGAAATTAATCGACATTAATCGAGCATTAATCGACGCATAGTCAGGATTTTTACAACCATGCAATATATTTTGAGAACACGTAAAATTAAAATTAAAAAAAAAATTCCTATCTTATAAAATCTTGAACTTAAAGAAAATGATTATATTTTGTTTTTTTCTCATTTCTTTTATCTTATAAAATCTAGAACTAAAAGAAAATGATTATATTTTGTTTTTTTCTCATTTCTTTTGAATTTAAAAATGAATTGATTTGTTTTATTGTTCATACATGTGTATAATCTACATATGTGTAGATTAAATTACCTACACATATGTAAATAAGCAGTAAAAAATATGAACAAATTAGTTTTAAATTTATTTTATGTATAAAATCTACACATTTATAGGTAAGGAGTACAATATTTAAATATATATCACTAATAAAAAGTTAAACAATTTAGCTATGTTATATTAGTAATTTAGTGATCTACAATGAACCTTGCTCGTTTATTTTAAATTGAGGTGGTTAATGTAAAGGAGAGAAAACCGAAAACGTGACAAATCATAAAGTAATTTGGACGGGACATTTTTTCTATTGGTGAGGTTCATCGTGAGGGTAATTGTTCATATTTAGTTACAAGTTGTTTTTTAACTCACTATATTGTAAGTGCACAGCTCTTTCATACATAAGCCAACTAAATAGTTACACAATATAATTAGTTTAGATCCACCGTTATAACAATTTTAAACTTACCATTCTTAGTTTCTCACACATTGCACCCTTTTAATTCAAACATCTCCCTATATGTGGAGAGAGAGGAAGGAGAGTTTTGCACATATCAGATTATCATGAACAAGAATACAAGATTATATCTAAACTAAGGTAAAGGATCCTGTAAAAAGTGCTCAAAGTGTGAGAAGTGTATTATAACACTATATATAATAATATATAACACCATATAAACACCGTATAACAATATGTAACACCATATAATACCATATAACACTATGTAACACTATATATCATTATATAACAAATATAACACTATAGGTTGTCTGATAGCATGTCTATGATAGATGTATAGTGTTGTATTTGTTATATAATGATATATAGTGTTACATAGTGTTATATGGTATTATATGGTGTTACATATTGTTATACGGTGTTTATATGGTGTTATATAGTATTATATATAGTGTTATAATACACTTCTCACACTTTAGACCCTTATTACACTATCCTTACCCTCTAAAAAACAAAAGTAAAATACTTAAACCCATTTGTTAAACTTTTCTTTTACAATGTTATATATTAGGTTAAACAAAATCCACAACCATTTAACTAACATCAAAAAAAGCAACAACAACAAGGATAAAACAAATATCAAGGAGAATAATATGTTACCTTCACTTGCTATTCAATCAAAGTCAAACCCAATTCTTCAACCCTAAAAAAATAATAACAAAAATCCCAATTTTCTTTCCCTCCAAATATAAGAAAAAAGGTCAAAAAAAAAAAAAAAAAAAAAAACCCCACTCACTCCACCCCATACGCATGCCTCCATCAGCTTTTCCTTTTCCTCTTTTCTATTTTCATCTTTTTTTTTCAATTTTTTTTCTTTTTTTTAAGACTTTTTTTTTCTTTTTTTTTTAGTGCAAGTCACAATCACACCAGCTTCCATGCACTCGCCCACACCACCGGCGTGTCTTTCCACAACAAGAATATTCCGGCCACCGTCTCCGCCGTACTCATCCCCCACCCCTCCCTATACCGCCGCAGCAACGCCCGCACATCATCACACACCTCATCACTATACGCCACCGCTCTAAATCCACAACCGCTCAACCTACTCGACCACTTCGCCGCCGTCTCCCGCCGCTCCACCGACTCCTCCGGCGAACACGCCACCAGATCCATCACAGCTCGTCCTGCCGCCCTCTCCAACATCAGCCGTTCGTTACTCGTTTTCGGAAAGTTCTCGTCTAACGCCTCGAAGTAAACCCTAAACCACCGTAAACATTCTTGAAATCCATTCACGAATTCAAATCCGTCGGTTCCGATGCTTAGATCCGCTTCTTCTTCGACGATTGTGATGATTTTTGGACGAAAATTGCGTAACGTGTTGAACAAGTAATCTCTACGGCGGTTGTTTACGGTGCGTAACGTGCCGTTGAAGTTAACGGCGACTGCTTCGTCGTTTTCGATTGTTAATTGATTGAAGTTTAGATCGGATAGATCACCGGTGTGGTGAATTACGTTGAATTTGAATGGTACGCCCATTAACCTAGCGAATTTCTCCATGCGGTTACCGATTTCTCGCATGACTTTTTGTACAGCGGAGACGGCGTCTGTGCGAGTGGCGATGACAGTGGTGAGGGTGACGTGCGGTGTTTCATCGGTGCGAGTGGCGATGGCTTCGAGTAAGGTCGGCCATTGCGTGCAAAACGTGTTGCTCACGTCAATGATGTGGAGTTTGGATTCGCCGTCGAAGGCGTCCATGATCGCGCCGTTGGACGCCACGTGGCCGAATGTTGTCCATGGGCTGACTTCTTGGAACTTGAGCGCGAGTTTTCGAGTCGAATCGAATGAGCACATTTTTTCAGACGCTGATGAGAGAGTCTGGTAGCTTCTGGTACCGGACTCTGTCATGCGGCTAAAAAGTGCTTGGAGGAAGTAGGATGAGAGTTTTTGGTCGGTGTCTCCGTATGGAGAGCTGAGCTCGTTGAGCATCCACATGAGCTGCTGTAGCCGATTGCTGTTCTTATCGGCTACAGCGCGTGCGGCGTCCAACAGTAAGTCGGACGCCCACGTGTTGTTGGAGAATGAGTTGGAGTACTCCATGGTGACATCCCGAGATGGGGAGTAAGAGTAGTTGATATTGGGATCAGAGTGTTGGAGGTCGGAAGAAGAGAAACCATAGTGGGATATAGGCGGAGGGGTGGTAGTGGTGCTAGTGGTGGGAGTGGGCGTGTTAGACGACGATTGGTGGTGAAAGGGTGGTTGGGGAGAAGAGTAGTATTGGTTGTGGTGGTGGTGGTGGCGCGAGGAAGAAGAAGAGAAATCTTCTTCGTCCATAAAAAAGTTAAAGCATTCTTCTTGATCTTGATCTTGATCTTGGTTGTAAATAAAGTGAGATGATTTAGAACTACTTGAATTAGATGTTCTAGTAGTGGTGGAGTTGAAAGAATGAGAGTGGTGTTGCTTTTGGTGGCTGACAAGCCTAAACAAAGCATCCATAACAACTAGACATAACAAAGATTCATGAGATCTATAAATGGCATGCAAATGCAAGTGTGTCTTGTTTTTAATGGGAAGTGGAAGAAATTGGATATGGAGAGAGAAGAGGAGATGAAAGAATGTTGGGTGAGTATGTATGTATGTATGTATGTATGTATGTATGTATGGTTTGAGTTTCATGCAAGATGTTATATTTTGGTCAAATATTTAGAAGTGGAATTTTGTGACTTTTAGGTAATCAATCACAATATCAGTCTTCCCTTTTAAAAAACATGTAGGGTTGTTATGTGTAAAATTTCTTGTGATTTAAGCTAAGTTTTAGGGGTTTTTCTTCTTACATTTTCTTAAAGATAATTAATTAACATGAATAAAAGTTATACTTAGAGATTGATTGGCACCTTTAAGAAAATCCTTACCTGCTACAAAGAACTAAAATGTGGTAAAAGATATAATAAAAGAAAATGATATATATAACGAACAAGCGAATGTCAAATACAAGGTACAACAACTACAATAAAGAAACGTGGATAATATAATTTGTTTATCTTTTAAAAAAAATTGAACTTTTCAAATACTGTATATCGTTTTCTTATGGTCTTATGAGATTATGTTCCACAATTTTATATTAATAAAAGATGTCTTTATATATTTTAAAAATCATCATAAATTTCAAAGGAAAGTTCATGAAAAGTATTTTTATGTTTTAACCAAACAGAAGATCAAACTGTTAATTTTTGACATAACTACATTAAGTTTTAAGCAATGGCAAAGGTTTTTTTTTTTTTTTTTTTTTTTAACATGTAACACATCTTTTGTTCTCAAAACACATGGTGAATGTTCTTTCTAAAGTCTAGTACGTTTGTTGTGAAAATAAAATCGTTTGTGTATTATTATCATTACTAGAAAGAAACATTATGTTTACGTAAGAGTTCTAGTAAAGCACTTGAAAGAAGAATGTATCCCAGCAGTGGCGGAATCAGAAATTTTTTCTTACAGTGTTTTTTTTATGGATACCCCGATTTATAGTAACCCGGAGTCGAATTTTTTTGGATTGGTTCGGATCTAGTCGGGTCAAATTACATAATAAAAGTAAAAATACAGTAAAAGTACAATGTTATTGAATAAAAACAATAAAATTAAAAAGTCATTTGAAATATATAAAAAAAATGCATTTAATAGTTGCTCTATACGGATTTTCATGTTTTGAAAATGAATCGTAATGTTTTCAATAGCAACTTGCAAAAAAAAAAAAAAAAAAAAACATTTTTCATTATAACAAACAAGTGCACACATCATTCAGATGATCATCAAACATCTTGTTAGGTTAAACAATTGAAATAAAACTAATTAGACATGGGCTTATAATGCTTACTGGATTAGAAAAATAAAAATTAAGTATGGATCTTTAATGATTTAAAGTATATTAATTAAATTCAAGTAACTGGGCTTAATTTTTGAAATATAAATTTGTTTATTATGTAATTCTTGAGTTAAATACTGTTTTCGTCCTTGTGGTTTGTCAAAAATCACTATTTCAGTCCATTAGTTTAAAAATTGCGATTTCAGTTCATGTGGTTTCACTTTCGTAACCATTTCAATCCACCTCCGTTAACCCCATCCATTTATTCTATTAAGTACATGTGAATTGACCATAATGCCCTTATTAATAAAAACAAAAAGATATCTAAATGAGTTAATTACTGTTTTCGTCCCTGTGGTTTGTCAAAATCACTATTTCAGTCCATTAGTTTAAAAATTGTGATTTCAGTCTCTGTGGTTTCACTTTCCTAACCTTTACAGTCCAGTCTCCTAACACCGTCTATTTTATATGATTTTATTATTGGATTTATATGATTTTATTGTTGTATGACATATGGACTTAAATTGGATTGTAGGGTTCGACCCACCGTGGCTTCAATAGAAGTAAAAGTCTGGCACTATTTTTACATATATGGTTCTAGAATTTTAATTTTGGATTTTAGAATGAGAAAATGTCCAGGTAAGCTTTATTTTTCAAAGTTAGTATGTTAATTGATGCTGCTAGGAAGATATTAATTGAGGTGGGGTAATGCGTTGCCGGACATTAAGAGGGTGGGGTTGTGATGCCGGAGAAGATGACCGGAAACTTTTGCCGGAAATGAGAGCAGGGATTGAGTGGGGTGGGGTAGCGTGGGGTTTCAAGAGCATATTTGGTTACTCAACAAAGTATGTATATCCGTTTTATATTACTCTATTGTATAAATTTGGACATGCAAATTGATTTTTATACTTTTTATTCATATTATTTCCAATTATACATAGAAGGATGCTACATACTTTTAAGTGTCATAGGATACTAATTTTCATATACATACAAGATATTTAATGAAGCACATAAGAATACTTAAACATACATCAAGATGAAAGCTTGTACACTAGAATCACACCTTACAAACATCATATTCAGTGTCCTTTTGGTGTTATAACTTGAGTAGAAATTAATCCAAGCTGACGACGGGCCAGTGGGTAGGCCCACTTTACCCGCTCTGGATTATCTCTAGGAAGCCCAACTATATGAAAAAGCCCATCAAAAGAGGTCACCTTGCCCACTAAGTTTCCTTCTCTTTTGTTATGAGCGGGAAGACAGCTAAGTGGTAGTACAGGCCTCATTTAATGAGCGATAGGAAAAGGATCTCGCCTGAAAACACTGTACTTCTCCGGCAGAAGCATTAATTGAGGAAGGCATCTTGCCGCTGGGGGTCAGACACGTGTCTGCACCCCCCCCCCCCCCGATAACCTCTAGAAGCCGTTGGATCATATGAGAGAAATATCTAGTATGATAAGATCAAGCTGTTATATAAGAGCAAACAAGAAGAACAAAGGCAGGTATTATCTCCGGTTTTACTCTCATTTACTACACCTTCATTTACTCCCCACACATTAACTTCCGACCATTATTCTATCGCATTTAATACACAACAATAAGATTCACACCAAAAAGGGAAACCTTCCGGTGACTACACTCATCGGAAGAAGCTCCTTTCATTTCCGGCAAGTTTACTTACTCTCACGCCGGAGCTTGGTCACGGATCCCCCTCCCGGGGTCCCCCGTGACGAGGCTAACGGTTTATTCTTTTGTAGCAAGCAAGGATAAAAGCTCTTGACGTCACCGAAGATCCATCTAACGTCAGCCGGAGGTTGGGTATTCGACATTGGCGCCATCCGTGGGACATCAGTCTGCCCGGTGTTCCCACAAAAACACTCAACGTCCAGAGAGCAGCTTATCCTGTTAGAAACAACATGACAACCCCGCATAGCTCACGTGTCACTCAGACGGCACAAAACGACTTGGATAAAGTCACTATAGAGGATATTACTCATGAAGAAGATAATGAGAATCAGGGAGGAAATCTGAGAGAGACGGAACATATCACTCCCGATTTTGTGGCCATGCACAGGGAAAGGTTAACCAAATGTCTTGAAGACTTAAAGAGACAGGAAAGGCTCGACAGCCTCAGGGCCAGACTTTCTTTTGACACACCCTCCAGCCAGGAAGGGACGAACCTTCAGAACAAGAGCAACAGTGGGGACCAGCTGGAAACATTTATGTCTGCCCTAAGGCAGATGTCCTCTGAAGAAAGGGAGGACCTAATCACAGGCCAGAAATCCAAGGGGAAGGAAAAAGGGAGAGACAACTCTGATGACAGCGGTTTGGACCAACCATACTTGCCACGAGATTTGGCTGAGGTTTCAAAGTTCACAAGAAGAATCTCAGAAGCACCTATGCCTCCCAAGACAAAACTACCACCAGGTTTTGATCGATATGATGGAACGAGAGATCCAGAAGATCACCTGCATGCCTTCAGAGGAGCAGGGCAGCTAGGAAGATGGCCAATGCCGGTATGGTGCCACATGTTTGTACAAACCCTAACGGAAGGAGCCCGGCTTTGGTTCGACAGTCTGCCCCCAGGGAGTATAGACAGCTATGAAGAACTGAGTGAGAAATTCCTCAGGAACTTTGGCCAACAGAGGAAGGTGGTCAAAAATCCGAACGAAATCCTTCATATCAGACAAAGAGATAACGAGCGAATAGACCAATACATGGAGAGGTTTGTTAAAGAGAGTATGAACATCAAGGACGTCCCGGAAGTCATGAAGATTAGTGGTTTCATAAATGGGCTGAAACACGCACAGCTATGTGAAAAGCTGGGAGAGGAGTTTCCACCCTCCTTTGACAATCTTATGGACAGAGTCCGGGGAAAGGACACGGTCAGCAAAGCAAAGGAGACGGATGTCACACCTCGGAGGATTGCCCCGGCTGCAAGACCTCCTGACAAAGGTACACCCTATTCCCGGAAACCTTCTTTTGATAGAATGTTACATGACAGGGCAAGGCCCTCATACTCTCCCTATAGACCCCGAGGGAGAGGTCCTCCTCCTTACCCCGAAAGCTTCACCCCTCTCATTAAGACCCCAAGTGAGATACTAGCCACGGAGAGGGTAAAGAATTCCTTCCCAAGACCACCCCCCATAAAACCGGGGCCAAAGGCACAACCAAACGAATACTGTGAATTCCACAAAGGTTTTGGGCACAAAACCGATGATTGTATGTACCTCAAAAGAGAAATAGAGGCTGCGGTGAAAACGGGGAGACTGGCCCATTTGGTCAAGGAAATCAAGGAGGGGGGAGGGGATCGCAAGGGAAGGGATGCACGGGAGCCGGGGAGGGCAGACGTTGATATGATTAGAAGAAGAAATGAGTTTGATACCACCCGAAGTGTAAAGGCCAGAATCCTAGGTTCCCCGAACTGCATGAAAGCTCCCATCCTCATGCCATATTTGGAAGAAAGCGAGGTGCAACGACTCCCGCTGAACATCTCAGCTGTGATAGCTGGACACAAGGTGTCTAGGATACATGTGGACGGAGGGTCAGGCGTTGAGGTAATATACGAACACTGCTTCCTTAGATTCGACAGGGACATAAGGGACAAGTTGGAGGAAGATTCAATCCCATTGGTAGGGTTCAACAACAGTGTGTCACATCCCCTGGGAAAAATCAGGCTCCCATTCACAGTTGGCGTAGGGGATCGGGTCCGGACGATAGATCTGACCTTTACGGTAGTCAGGGCACCCTCTAAGTATAATGCAATCTTATGAAGACCCGGAATTGGTGATCTGCAGGCACAGGCCTCTACCCCCCACGGAGCTTTGGTATTCCAAACACCGAAAGGTCTCGCATGGGTTAAGTCCGCCTACGAGGTAGTTTCTTCCGTGTCCAAAGAGGAAGAACCAGAAAAATCCCAGGGAAAGAAGGTGGAAGAGTGGGTCCTCTGTGATAGGTTCCCAGAACAGACAGTCAAGGTGGGGAGTCACTTGAGTGACAAATGTAAGAGTGCACTGAAGGAGTTGCTCCTCCATAACATAGAAGTGTTTGCGTTTCAACATGGAGACATGACGGGAGTCCCAAGGAGTCTAACGGAGCACCGGCTTAACACCTTTACATGGGCAAAACCAGTGAAACAAAAGAAGCGGAGTATGGGACCTAATAAAAGAAGGGCTGCTTGTGAAGAAACTCGGAAACTACTCAGAGCGGGGATAGTCAGGGAAGTTAAATACCCATCCTGGGTTGCCAACCCAGTCATGGTTCAGAAAAAAGACGGAGGATGGAGAATGTGCATCGATTTCCAAGACCTGAACAAAGCATGTCCCAAGCACTGTTACCCTCTTCCGGAGATAGACACACAGGTGGACTCTTTGTCCCAATACCCCCTGAAGTGTTTCTTGGACGCCTACAAGGGATACCACCAGATCCAGATGTCAATAGAAGACAAGGAAAAAACAGCCTTCATCACAGACGAAGGGACATTCTGCTACACCAAGATGCCCTTCGGCCTCAAGAATGCCGGGGCCACATATCAGAGGTTCATGAACACCCTGTTCAGGGAACAACGAGGGAGGAACGTGGAGGTATACGTCGATGATATCGTCATCAAAAGCTTGACGGAGACGGCTATGATAGACGATATAGCCGAAACTCTCCACACTATGCAGGATGTGAACATGAAGTTAAACCCTGGGAAGTGTTGTTTTGGAGTAGAGGAAGGGAATTTCCTGGGAGTAGTGGTCACCAAGGGCGGGATCAAGGCAAACCCGGAGAAAACCCAAGCGGTAGCCGAGATGCGATCCCCTAGGTCCCTGAAGGACATCCAGCAACTAAACGGAAGGCTAATAGCATTAAACTGTTTTTTATCAAAGGTGGCTGACAAAACCCTTCCCTTTATGAAAGTATTGAAAGACTGCCTTCAAACAAACAAGTTTAGATGGACAACGGAGGCTGAGACAGCCTTTCAAGAAATGAAAGCATACATCTGTAAGCTCCCGATGCTAGCCACCCCAGTACCCGGGGACCCATTGCTCCTATATCTGTCCGCCTCAAAAACGACCATAAGTACGGTCATGATGGTAGAGCGGGAAGGGAAACAGATCCCCATATATTTCATCAGTAGGACGCTTAAAGGGCCTGAAGAACGATACATGCCCCTGGAGAAGCTCACATTAGCTCTTATCTTCGCATCCCGAAGACTCAGGAGGTATTTCCATGAACACAAGATTACCCTAATGACCGATCAACCCCTCCAGAAGGTACTCAGGAAGCCGGAGTTGTCCGGACGGTTAGCTAAATGGGCTGTGGAGCTAGGGGAACACTCCCTGGAGTTTAAGCCCAGGACAGCCATGAAGGGACCGATACTAGCCGACTTCTTAGCAGAAGTCCCGGAGGATGAAGAAAAGGAACTGTTAAAATGGGAGGCCTTAGAGAAAGAAGAAAGAGAGAGGGAAGATGAGGCGGTGTGGAAGTTGCTCACCGATGGAGCATCCAGCGAAGAAGGAAATGGAGCTGGAATCACATTAATAAGTCCCGAGGGGGTTGAGCTGACATATGCCGTAAGGCTGGATTTCGAGAACACCAACAATACCGCAGAATATGAGGCCCTCCTAGCAGGGATGAGACTGGCACAAAAAATGAAGGCAAAACACGTAGAAGCCAGCACTGATTCACAGCTAGTAGTAAAACAGTACCAAGGAGAATATGAGGCTAAAGATAACATCATGGCTCGATACGTGGAGAAAGTTAAGGAGACAGCTAAGGCATTCAAAACTTTCAAGCTGGAATACATCCCCCGGGGAAGGAACAGGAAATCTGATGCGCTTAGCAAATTAGCCTCGGTAGCATTCGATCATCTAGCGAAAGAAGTTAAAGTGGAGGTCCTGACATCCTCCTCCCTCAACACCGCATAGGTGGCCACGGTCGAAGGCCCCCAGGAAACATGGATGACCCCGATAGTCAGATTCCTCCGGGATGGAACTCTACCCGAGGGGGAATGGGCTGCCCGGAAGATAAGGGTCAAGGCCCTACAGTATGAAATGGTCGAAGGAGAGCTATACCGGAGGTCATATCTGGGTCCGTCCCTGAAGTGTGTTGACATGGAAGAAGCCGAATATGTGATTAGGGAGATGCATGAAGGGATTTGCGGAATGCACTCGGGACCAAGAACAATAGTGAGAAGGGCAATGAATGCAGGGTTTTACTGGCCGCGGATGTACGAAATGGCATCTGAGGAAATCAAGAAGTGTGACAACTGCCAAGTGCATGCACCAATGACCCACCAGCACAAACACCCCATGGTGCCAGTTTCGACGTCGTGGCCATTCCAGAAATGGGCCATCGACATAATTGGACCTTTCCCGGAGGGTCCGGGAGGGGTCAAATACGTGGTGGTAGCCATTGATTATTTCACTAAGTGGATTGAAGCGAAGCCCTTGGCAAAGATTACTGGAGACCAGATGAGAAGGTTCGTGCTGGATAACATCATATGCAGATATGGGGTTCCAAGGGAGTTAGTAAGTGACAACGGGGTCCAGTTTGCTGGAAGGCCCTTCAAACCATGGTGCGAACAGATGCGGATCCAGCAAGTGTTTACTTCCGTCACCTACGCCCAGAGTAACGGGTTGGTGGAGAGAGCCAACCAAAGCGTCATCAAAGGAATGAAGGGAAGGCTGGGGAGAAAACAGAAGGGCTGGCTGGAAGAACTTCCATTTGTGTTGTGGGCATACAGAACCACCCCCAAAAGTTGCAACGGGGAAACCCCGTTCAGCCTTACCTATGGAACGGAGGCTGTCATCCCTGCTGAGATCGGATCCCCAACTGCCCGGATGAAGCTCCGGGATGAAGAGAATGAGCAGGACCTCAGGATGAACCTAAATTTGTTGGAGGAAAGAAGGGAAATAGCAGCAGTTAAGGAGGCCCAATACAAAACGCTCCTGGGAAGCTATTACAACGCCAGGATGAAGAAGCTCAACATTATCCCAGGGGACCTAGTTCTCAGGGCCAACGAAGCTAGTCTGCAAGAAAACACCGGGAAATTAGGACCCAACTGGGAAGGACCCTACAGAGTCACGTGGGCGAATGGCAAAGGGACTTGCAAGTTAGAAACACTAGAAGGCAAGGAGGTTCCCAGGACCTGGAACCTCATGCAGCTCAGGAAATATTACATGTAAGGGGTGTACCCCCAGGAAAAACGGCCAAGAGCCACTTTTGTAATAGATAACTATATGTACGGGGGACTGTTCCCTCAAGAGGATGAACCTTTTGTAAACAATCTATGACGGGAAGTATAAGCCCCCAAAGATTAAATGAAAGACGGACGAAAACGTCCCATTTTGAGAAAACAATGGACAGTTACACCTGGGCAGACGTGCCTAAGGACACCATTAAATCTAAAACTAGAACAAACAAACACACGTGTATAAGGCATTCAAAGCATGCCCAAAAGCCCGGCCGTGGGGCTAATAAAGGTCTAACCAACCTAAAACGGACAAAACAAGTTAAAAACATAGCACCACGTTATAAACTCGTCCACCGATTGGCCTCGAACAGATAATCACAGTTTAACGAAGCAAACAATAAAAACAAAAAACAAATAATGCAAACACACCCACATGAACAAAACCACGAAAGGGAATCTGCTTTATTTACTACAAAAGGCATATACAAAGAAAAGCCCTAACAACTTGGGCAAGAATTAGCAATGTACAAAAATTGCAAACGCAGCAAGGCAAAACAAAAACATAGCTCCTCGCTAAAGTAGCCTAACAATCCCCAGGAAATCACCAAACTGGCCTCCGGTAAGAGCCCCTGCAAAAGCAAAACAGGCAAGAAACAGGCTACAAAACAAAAAGGCCATACATAACTATGAGCCGTACGGTTAAAAGTCGAAGTGGTCCCCAACACAAAAGACCACCCGCAATAGTCAAGCAAAACACACAAGTATCCTAAAGTAAGTTAAAGTTATTACAACCATATCGAAGTGTATCAAATGTTTGGAATTCATTGGGGATCACCCCCGGGAGATGGCGGAGACGAAGGACCGGCAGAGGAAAACAGGGTCTTCAATTCATCAATAGAAATCAAGGGATGTTCCAGGATTTTCTCAAGGATGGCCGGGGTCTTTTGCCCAAACTCCTCATTCAGCTTAGACAGCTTCTTCTTAACCTTGGAGTCATACAGAGGAGTCTCCTTCCTATCCAAGCCTTGAGCGGAGTATTTGTAGCCATCTTTCAATCCCGACTGGTACCCAACATCCCTATAGGCCCTGTACACTGCCTCCAGACCGCTTTTAAAGTCCTCCGATTGAGAAATAGCAATGAGAAAAGCCCCAAAACCTTCAGTAATCAACCAATGCTTCTCCCCCGCCAATCGTTGATTATCATCGGAAGTTACTCCATAGTCCGCGTAAATGGTATTGAGCTGCTCCTGGGAAATGGAGCCAACTTCCTTCAAATGCCTTAGCTCAGCAGCAAGCTCCTCTTTCTCCTCAACCAACGATGCCATCTCCCGCTCCCAAGCCCGTTCCTTCCTCTCAAGCATAGCCCCAGCCCCCTAAACAAAGAATCAGTGAGTATGTATGTATAAAAAAAAGGGGGGGAGAAGACTATGCGCCTTCTCCTCCTGTAACCTCCTCTCAGCATCAACCACCCGGCTCCTAAGCCCAGCAACAGCCGACTGGGAAGCCTTAAGCTCAGCCTTAAGTCCTTCGTTCGCCTTCCTCAGATCATCAACCCTTTGAAGCATCCCAGCACCCCTGAAAAAGCTTTCACATAGAGACATACTGTATTGATCTTCAAAGAGATCATCCCTCAGGGCAGAGTTTACAAATTTATGTGAGGGAGGAACAGCATGGTTCAGAAAGTCCCTAGCAGCTTCAGGAGTCCCTATAACGGAAGAATCAGTTACCTTCCATTTAGGGACATAAGTAAAGGGGAGGGCATCGGCAAACAAAGGAGCAAGAGGGGATCGATGAACAGGGCCTTCAAGAGTAATGGGCTTGCTAGTCCCAGTCGCATGTGGAGGAGAAAGTTCGAAAGCTGAGGAAAAGCGAGCCACTCCCACCTCAGAGGCCTTGTCCCGGATGCGGGAAGGAGAGGGACCAGTAGGAATTTCTATAGGCTCCAGAGAACTCCCCTAAGAAGTAAGAAAAAGAGCAATCAGGAACTACACAAAAAGACAAAGAAAAAACGAGGGAAAAGAAAGCTTACCAACAAAGGAGCACTCACTAGGCTTGAAGACTTTAAGTGCTTAGACAGGGAACCTTTAACCCCAGCAGGGGGAAGATCAGAAACAGCTCTAGAGGAAGGGGAAACTTCTGACCACTGGCACTACGGAGCCTCTGACGGATGCTACGAGGTGCAGGGTCCGGGTGGGGGCTAGCAGACCTCCTCTTACGAACTAACTGTATCTCCACATCTTCGCCATCACTTTGACCGGAAGGATGAACAGGAGGAAAGTCGGGAGAACTCTCATCCTCACCAGAAGAATGCTCCTCATCACCACCCAGGGTGGCAGAACCTCCTGCCCGGATGGATCCCCCGGTAACCTGCACTCCCACATTCAGCCTGGGATCAACCTCATTATCAACCACATACTTTACATCCTTGGAATCACCCTGAAGAAGCCTCCACAAAGTTATCTCTGCACAAAAAAGAAGGCACTAAAGATGACTGCGGAATTTCCAAAGACATAAAGGAAAAATGAATGTAAGAGGCAAACCAAGAACAAAAGGTACCTTTCCTGCCGAAAAAATCCCTTGGGCGGACTGGATAAGAGGGGCTCAGCACCCCCATAGCAAGCGTCCCTTCAGAAAAGGTGAATGCCCTCGTTGGATTGTCACACATCCGTTTCCACTGAAGGGTTTCGGCTGCGGAAAGGGTAGGAACAACATCTTCGATTGCGGTGTCAAGATCCTTCGGCGGTGGGGAATCCGGCAGCATGGCGGCAGAAACAAAGATGAATCTGCTTTTCCAGTCTTTTGGATAAGTAGAGGTAGGCATGAAACTGTAGCAGGGTCTCGAGACACCGTTCGGCCGTTTTGCAAAGGTAAACCAATCTCCGTCTGAGATTAGTCTGTAGAACATGCAGAACAAAGGAACAGAAGGCTCCCCTGAGATTGCTGCACAAGATAACTCAAAGTGGACTACTCGCATAAACCCTAGAGGGTGAATCTGAGAGAAATGGACACCAAAGTGACGAAGCAAAGAGACCTTGAAAGAGGAAAGAGGGTACCGTACCCCACAGGAAGAAAAGGCCAAGGTATAAACTGGGATTCTTTCTGATGTGCATTCTGCCGACTCGTCAGGTCCCGGCAAAGAAGGGGAAAACCGCTCAGGGATGTTGTACGCTTCAACAAAGGACTTCAAGTCCTTTGCCGTCAACACAGATCTTATGGATGAGCGTCCACAGCGGCTCATGATCGGAGAAGAAGAAGTAATCACGGAGAAGTATCACAGAGAAAGAAAAAGGGGTTTAAAAATGTTTGAGTGAGAAATCGGAAAGGAGGAATGTGGTATTTAAAGAGACACGACTGATATGCAGGTAACCGTCGCGTCAATTGTCTCTTCAAAATTCAAAATAAGGAACACGTGTTGTTAGGGGGCTGACTCCCGCTATAATAAAACCGGCGATGTAATGATTAGTGGAGATGGTTCATTACAACCGGTCCCAGAGGGACCCACTAGAAAAAACCACTCTTTGGACGGTTATGGCTCAGCCCTGGATCATGAGCCTCGGGTCTCAGAACCAGGGACTAAAGATGACTTGACGACGGGCCAGTGGGTAGGCCCACTTTACCCGCTCTGGATTATCTCTAGGAAGCCCAACTATATGAAAAAGCCCATCAAAAGAGGTCACCTTGCCCACTAAGTTTCCTTCTCTTTTGTTATGAGCGGGAAGACAGCTAAGTGGTAGTACAGGCCTCATTTAATGAGCGATAGGAAAAGGATCTCGCCTGAAAACACTGTACTTCTCCGGCAGAAGCATTAATTGAGGAAGGCATCTTGCCGCTGGGGGTCAGACACGTGTCTGCACCCCCCCCCCCCCCCCCGATAACCTCTAGAAGCCGTTGGATCATATGAGAGAAATATCTAGTATGATAAGATCAAGCTGTTATATAAGAGCAAACAAGAAGAACAAAGGCAGGTATTATCTCCGGTTTTACTCTCATTTACTACACCTTCATTTACTCCCCACACATTAACTTCCGACCATTATTCTATCGCATTTAATACACAACAATAAGATTCACACCAAAAAGGGAAACCTTCCGGTGACTACACTCATCGGAAGAAGCTCCTTTCATTTCCGGCAAGTTTACTTATTCTCACGCCGGAGCTTGGTCACGGATCCCCCTCCCGGGGTCCCCCGTGACGAGGCTAACGGTTTATTCTTTTGTAGCAAGCAAGGATAAAAGCTCTTGACGTCACCGAAGATCCATCTAACGTCAGCCGGAGGTTGGGTATTCGACACAAGCCAAACATGTATTCATTTTCATACAAACATGCATTCATGAATCATTTCAGTGGTTGAAGTATGACATGCGCACATATAATTACTCATAAAAAATAATGTGATGATCAAGGACCTTAAGGTTCACGGGGTAGATAAGTATTTTGTTTAATAACAAGAAAATAAATTTAATTAATCCATTAAGCAAACAGTTGTGCCACATGCATGAAAGGTCATTTATCAATTTAGTTAAAAGTGTTTAAATTGTCATGTGATAAACGTATATATGCATTTTCGACTTAATTTTTCAAAGAGTTTCTCACATAATTAAGTTCGTAACACATATCAATTTAAAAAATCTACTTAATTAGATCACATTATAAGGACCACATATTAACATACAAGACACACTAGTAATTGAAGTTAATTAATTAACCTAACATTTCAAAACGCTATTGTGAATGCAAATGTTCTTGACAAAAGTTCTGGTATTTAAGTTCAGGTAAAGGTGTAACTATTAACAAATCCAACTTTGTATATTACACATCATTTCTTAAACTTACTTGATATGCAATCTTAAATGATATAATTTAGGATATTTTTAATACATACTCATCAATGCAATTTTATTACTAAGAGCACTATATTACACTTGTTGAACTTATTCTCAAAGTTCGTTTGACATTTTGAGTTTATTTTTAAAAGAGTATATGATGTGATGAAGATACTTTTTAACTATTTATATAATCATATATCAATATTTTTAGTGGAGGTATTGGGTTTAATTTCATTGCAAGATGATAATTTGGTGTAATTTAGTAGTGAGTGGGACATTTAACTAATTTAACTCTTTTATAATTTTCATTATCATTTAATTTTATTTTTTCTTAACAAGTTGTGTTAACTATTTTTCTTTAAAAAAGAAAACTAAATGCATAGTTGTGATTATTTTTTTTTCCTTAACATTTCAATATTAAATTTATCGATAACTGGGTATCAAGATTGTAACGAGTATCAAGCCGATACCAACATAACAACATTGGTACCGTCATCAGTATTATCGAAATCGGTATGAGTGTTTGTTTTTTGGTTTTAAAAAAAAGTTCTAACAAAAATGAAAAATCCAGTTTTCGTTTCCTTAAAAAAAAGAAAAAAAGGTCATAAAACGCACTCACACCATCCCATTCACGTGCCACAATCAGCTTTTTCCTTTCTTTTACTTTGAGTGGAAGACACAATCATATCAGCTTCCATGCACTACAACACTAAAAATCAATTTTATTTTTATAATATAGGTTTGTTGACTACAACACTAGTTTTAGGTACTTAAATACCGAAGAATAGTATAATAACGGCTTATGTCATATTTATTTAGTTAGGGTGTAATGAGTGGTTAGACACTTGAGAGTGGCAAACTAAAAAATCAACCAATAAGAGTGTGTCATGTCAAAGTGGTAAACTATGCTCAAAAGTGTTGGCAATGGTTAGACACTTGGTGAAGTAGTAAACTATTTTTAAAAAAAAATGGGAAAAATGTGTGATTGGTTGAGATTGCAATGGACCCCACCCCCACACTACCCTCTCTCTCATACCCTCCCTCACCCTGATTCGGTAACCCCTCACCGTTTTACCCCCCCCCCCCCCGAATCGACAAAAGTATTTCGGTAAATCACCGGGCATTGGTTGCTGATCGGTGCCGAGTGGGTTTGCCGCCCCCACTCCGGACACCCTTATATCACCAAACTCGTTAACGTCGCAAACCATGTAAACCATGCAAGTATAGGATCTTTTGAGGGTTTTACTTAGGGGATTTATGGTTTGTCTGCCTCATAATATATATAGAGAGAGTTTAAAATACAAAAGACTCTTGACGTATAACAGTGTTTAATTATGTATATAACATGTGTAATTAGGATTGAAACAACACATGCTTAAGTAGAGTTTTGAAATGTATAATGTGTGTAATTTACAAATGAGCATACATAATTAAGTCGCATATCGGTCACACCTTAAGAGCCTCTTGTAACTCACCCCTATACACACACACACACACACACATATATATATAGGGGTGAGATATATATGTGTATTTTTGTGTATATATATAGGGGCGAGTTACAAGAGGCCCTTAAGGTGCGACCAGTATGCGAGAACCACCTTCAAGGAGTCCAAATCAGGTGATTTCACGAAGAAAACCAGTGATTTTGATGGAGAAGATAATGGAGAAGTCTGTAGTGATGATGGAAGTACAAGATTTAGGGAGAAATACTTACGAAATGGCCTTGAATCGAGAGAAAAGTGATTGAGAATGACTTGGGAGCGAGTTGGTCGGATAGAGTTGTCACATCAGTGAACAGTAGCGTGTACGGCACTATTTATACGCTGAGAGGGGATATAAGGCGGTGCAAGTGAGTGGTGTTTGGGTCGGATGGATGTCCGGTCGGATGGCCATCCGATCGGATGGTCATCCGGACGGATGTCCATTCGATCAAGTAGTCATTTGATCGACCGAGTTGTGCAAGTTTGTTTTCCGACTTTCGTTTCGTGCGGTAAGCGTTGCGTTGCGTTTAAGCGAGTTGCGAGTAAGCATTGCATTGAGATAACCACATAACATTAAACAAGTAATCACACAGATAATACACATAACACGTAATTGCATAAAAGTAAATCTGCGTTTCGAGTTGCGTTGTGATTGCGTTGCGATAACGTTTAGTATAAACAAGCGATGTGATGTGCAATAAAATGCGTTTAATAATAAGCATTGTAAACTGCATTAAATGCAATAATTGCGTTTGAAATGAGCGTTGTGAACGCGTTGTAGAACATAGTTTCAAAATATCGTTTAAACCCGTTTACGATAATCGAGATCTGGAGAGTACAAGTCAATTAAGCAATAAATGACAAATCTAAGTAATGACCCGAAAGGTCGGGTGGTTACATGAGTGAACTAATCCTGGCCATACACGTGTGTAAATCAATGGTCAGGATTTCATAATGAAATACACTAGTGTATTTTATGATTTGATAATGAAATCATAGCCATACACGTGTGTATATCAATGGCTAGGATTTGTTCACTCAGTTCACAAATACACTAGTTTTCACTCTAGAAGCCCACCATATATATACAAATGTGTATATAAGTTACTTCATGTACAAAATGATTCTTGATGTGAAGCATACAGAAAATCCAAGAGCCGACATGTATATTTTAGGCGAGGTTGTATACGTCAATATGATTACAGATTCTTTTAAACATATTTTGTAATAGTTTAGATGCACAATTGTAATCGAACAAGGTGTTAATGCCTCAAACCTAGACACTTTGGATGCACATTATAACTTAGATACATCGTTGTTCGTTGTAGTTAGTTCAGACGCACCGTTATAATTGAATAACTTAGACGCACTGTTTGTAACTTTTTAAACACATCATTATAATTAAAAGTACATCGACATATAACAGATAACAATATCATATTTAAATTAAATTCTAGAGTTTATGGTATAATTTAAAATAAAAATAATAACAAAATAAATACTAGTTATTTAAGTTTTAGATTAAAAAGGTTTTCTTAAACCCAAAAATATATAAATGAGGTGTATTACTTTGCTCCCTTAAGGTCAATGGTTCGAGTCTCGTCAAAGACGGATTGGTGTTAAATTTGATGTTAAAAAAATAGTAACCTCTTGAATTGATTGATCAGTGTTCAAAATCACGTAATTTAACAATTTTTTAATCTAGTTTTTTTTTTTAATTTTTATGGTTCAAAACGCTTGAAAATATGTATAGTATGTGCCCTGATTTTTTTTAAACGGCTTTTTACATAGGATTTTCACAAGGTTTTCAAAACTCAAATGGGTTTTCAATATATTCATCTTATCTCTCTCAATATAATATATATATATATATATAGAGAGAGAGAGAGAGAGAAATGTATCATACAATTGGGCTTAACATACATTACGTAAGCGACTTGAAATCGCATGTCATATAAAATCGCATGGGGGTGTATATGGGGTGAAATCGCATGGGGATCTGGAAGTCGCATGTTGTTATATATGGGTGAAATCGCATGGGTGTTATACAAAATTGCATGGGGATTTTTAAAATCACAAATTGCATGTTTGAAAGATAAAATCGGACGTTGGAAAACAATCGCGTACGCAATATACGTTAAGTCATTTTGTACGTTAATTGGCCTCTACATATATATATATATAGGGCCAGAATCATTTCAGAACCATAAATATTTATAGAACTCGCAGAACTCCTAATAAACAATCTTTTTATTTATATATTTTTATGTTTAGGATAATTTTATCATTTATTATGTGTATTTTTACGATTATAGACATGTTAAGAGTAATTTTATCATTTTTTATATGTAATTTTATAATTACACATATGTAAACTAGTTTTTTTACATATATGTAATTAATTATGACACATTTATATAATTTTGGCAATTAAACATATGTAAACTACTTTTAACATATATGTAATCAAAGAAATACATATAATAGATGATAAAAAGATCCTAAATACAAAAACTTATATATAAAATGATTGTTTATTAGGAGTTCTGAAAGTTCTGTAGTTATTTAGAGTTTTGAAATGAACTCAACCATATATATATATATATATATATATATATTGTGAATAAAATCATTGGATGAAAAAAGAAGTTTTGTTTACAATTATTTGTCGTTTCTTGTTCATATTGAATATAGTAAAGCACGAACTAACCTATTTATATATGCATTTTGAAGTTGCTTTCTTTGATTTGTAATATGAAAAGGAACATCATATTTTCTCCCAATAAAGAATGTAGCATGTTTGTGTTTTGTATGATCAAGGTATAGAAACATGGGAATGGAGTGGGCATGCTTCCCTTCCACTTTAATCCTCAATCATCATCATTTGTTCCTGCATAGTTTTTTTTTATACTCTACTCTACCCCATTTGTTCCCCACCATTTGCTCCCCACTAGAATATATACATTTATATTTGTTTCTTTTGTTAGCTCTTAAAATTACAATAAAAAATCAAATATTTATTTATTCAATGATATGGCACGATGACTCTATGATCAATTAAATTTTCTGTTAATGTGAGTATATGTTATTGTTTTTATCTTATGGTTTGATGTTACAAATTCTAACTGATAAAATAGTTGACACGAATGTAAAAGAAAGTATTCTCCTGTGACTTCTTGTTAAAAGGTTCTTCTTCTGCCACTATGTGTTAATACATATTTAATAGATCAGAAGATCACTAACTTAACTATGACTATGTGTTTGAAAGGGGGAAATATTATAAAAAATAAACATATTTTCTCATTTTTCTCTTAAAACTCTCTTAATATTTTTTTTTTTTTTCATATGAAAAACCAACATAGTTTCTGTTTTGTGTCACAAAAATTCCTTAACAATTTTTTAATATTAAAGTCCCTTTACATGTTAAATTTAAACAAAATTATGACAAAATAATTTAAACAACTTGGAACTGTTGGAGGTGTCCAACGGTTCTTTTCGATTATTTGGTTCCTTTTATCCGGATTGAATTTTTTTTGGTTAAACTAAAAATCGAACCAAAGTAAACAGAATTTAAGTACTTCCAAACTAAATCACAAACCACATTCGAATTTGGTTTGGTTTTCAGTCTCAACCGAATACAACGAATTCATATAATTGGGTTCATTCGACTAAATATAAAGTATGCTTTACTTTGATTACTCGGTTTATCGGCCTACATATAAACCGAATTCATTTTATTCGGTTCCCGGGTTAAATCGTTTTTTGTCCAATTTTCGTTATTAACTGTTTTCGGTTCTTTAGCAATGACCTATGAATTTTCAAATATATCTTAGGTTGAAACATAACTTCATGTGGTAAGTTTTAGAAAAGCTGTCATAATTTTGTTCAGATTTAACATGTGAAGAGACTTTAATATTCAAAAAATTGTTGAGGGACTTTCATAAGGCAAAACATAAAGTAATAAAGTATGTTGGTTTTTTACGTGCAAAAAATTATTGAGGGACTTTTGTGAGGAAAATGAGAAAGTATATTGATTTTTATGGTATTTACCCAGTTTCAAACTAATTTTTTTAAGGCACTTAGCATTTATACATAATTTTTGTTACCGTATTCTTCATACCCAATTATCCATGATGTTTTTAGGTTAAAATGTCCAACAACTTTGTTCAAAGTAATAAATAAATACTTTAGAACACTTTATATATAATAAAGCTTGTATATTAGTCCCAATTGAAAACCAAATCTTTAAAGGTTAAAGTATAAACTTTAATCATCTCTTATCTTTTACTTTTATTCCATCAACGTTATCTCAATCTTCTACTAGTATCACTACCACTATTATCATTTGTATTGTCATCGCCACCATTACTATTTAACGTTTAAAGCACTACTAGAAAAGCGCCGGGTCTTAATGATCGAGATGAATATACATAACATCTACAACATTTTCTATCGACCGATGGTTGAGTTTAGTACAATACATGATTAAACCAAAATTCAAAATCTTCTATATCGGCGTGTAAGTGTGCAACACACCAAAAGCATATCATAAAGAGAACGCTAAAGGGAGATATACCTATATTGACGTGTATGGAAACTTTAAAGATTCTCTCCATAAAATTTCCTAGAGGGCTTGGTTTGCACATGCTAATAATGGAAACATATGTAATCTTCTCAACGAGATCTTTGCATTCACATACCAAAAATAGTATTTGGAGTTTTATATTTTGTTTGAAATTTGTAAATATGATAAGAAGTTCAGCTGTGGAAAAAGAAATTATTATTCTGCTACATAAATTATAAGAGTTCCGAATGGGTAGTGTTGAAAATATACTTCATAGCTCATAACTTCTTGTCGGTTCATATAAATTAGCTTGTTAAATACTCGTGTTGATTTGGCTCGAGCTTGTAAGCTAGTATATATGGTTGAGTCGAGTTCAAACATAAGGTAACTTGCTCGTACATACTCGACTTGATTTTGAATGCGTAACTCACTCATTAGTCCATATAACGTAGCTACATTCCAGGTGTGTGTTTATATATATATATATATATATATATATATATAGGATAATGCTAGATAAAAAACCCTCAAATTCTTAGAAAACTCTGGAAACCCAAAAGGGAACCCATTTTTACCCAACCTCCCGACATTTTTTTTTTTTGAAAAAAATTACACATGTTATATACATGTTTTAGAGTGTTTTGGGCCAAAAAAATCAAAAAAGCGCCGAAGGGATATTTTTAAAAAAAATAAACAAATTTCAGCAATGTTCGGTCGCCTAACATGTGTTAGTCAAAAATGCCAGAATTTGCTGAAATTTTTTTTTTTTTTTTAAAAAGATCCCTTCGGCGCTTTTTTGATTTTTTTGGCCCAAAACTCTTAAAAACATGTATATTACATGTGTTATTTTTTTCAAAAAAAAAAAATGTCGGGAGGTTGGGTTTTCTAAGGTTTTTCATATAGATAGGGTTTTCTATCTAACCATCCCCTATATATATATATATATATAATTAGGATCAAGAGTGAACAACTTTTTTATAGTAAACTAATCTTGCCTCTTGATTATTTTTTAGATTAAAAAGATAAGATTGACATTAGTCAAGTATGTTTAATTAAAATCACTTAATTTTCTCATCTCTTAATTCTCTCTCTCTCTTTCTCTAATTTTTAATTATTTTTTATCATTTCTTTATCCATAGATTTTGTTTTAATTTTAACTTCAATATTGTTTTTCTTTTATTATCCGTATATATAAATATCATAATACATTGTTTTTAACTTTTTATAATTTTCAATAAATATTAAAAAAATTCTCAGAGTTTGAAATTGTAATAATTATTTTTGGGCATTAACTTTTTTTGAATATGTGATGAAGTTACTTATTTTTGCGTACATGTGATATATTTCGTGTTCATTAATTTCATAATTTTTATATGAATCTACCCGTGTGCATGCATAATATACTATATGCCGTTAATATACACATATGTAACAATTTCTGAATATAATACACAGATGTATAAAAGACTGTACACATGTGTATAAACTAACAGTTGTGTATCTTGTATAAACTGATAGTTAGCGAGACTGTACACATGTGTATAAACTAGCACATGTGTATCTTATATAAACTGATACTAGCAAGACTGTACACATGCGTATACACTAACAGCTGTGTATCTTGTATATACGGAAACTAGCGAGATTTTAGAGATTTTGATTATATTGTTTAATAAATGCAATTTACAAAAGCCGCAAATACCCTTCTGTCAATTATTTTAAAGGGGGGTTACAACATTATAATTACAATCTTGCCATTGTTTAAAAATCTCTAGATGATGTAATCCAATGGCCCAGGTTAGTTCACACGATTCACTTTCAACCTAGTGTTCACTCTAGATCCCTACACTATATATATATATATATATATATATAGGATTAGGATCAAGAGTGAACAACTTCTTGATAGTGAACTGAATGAACTAATCTTGCGCCTTGATCATTTTTTAGATTAAAAGGGTAAGATTGACATTAGCCAAGTATGTTTAATTAAAATCCCTTAATTTTCTCATCTCTTAACTCTCTCTTAATTCTCACTCTCTCTCATTTTAAATTATTTCTCCATCATTTTTTTATCCATAGATTTTGTTTTAATTTTAATTTGAATATTGTTTTTCTTTTATTATCCGTATATATAGATATCATAATACATTGTTTTTTACTTTTTATAATTTTCAATAAATATTAAAAAATTTCTCTGAGATTGAAATTGTAATAATTATTTTTGGGCATTAACTTTTTTTTGAATATGTGATAAAGTTATTTATTTTTGCATACAAGTGATATGTTTCGTTTTCATTAATTTCATAATTTTATATGAATCTACTCGTGTGCATGCATAATATACTATATGTTGTTAATATACACATATGTAACCATTTCTTAATATAATACACATATGTATAAAAGACTGTACACATGTGTATAAACTAACACCTGTGTATCTTGTATAAACTGATACTAGCGAGACTGTACACATGTGTATACACTAACAGCTGTGTATCTTGTATATACGGAAACTAGCGAGATTTTAAGGATTTTGATTATATTGTTTAATAAATGCAATTTACAAAAGACGCAAATACCGTTCTGTCAATTATTTTAAAGGGAGTTACAACATTATAATTACAATCTTGCCATTGTTTAAAAATCTCTAGATGATGTAATCAAATGGCCTAGATTAGTTCACTCTCAACATAGTGTTCACTCTAAAACCCTACCATATATATATATATATATATATATATATATATATATATATATATATATATATATTGCTACTTTATTATTAGAGACTTGGATATTTGCTACTTTATTAATTGTGAGTTGTATAATTTAAGATTATCCTTAATTTGTAATTTGAAGCTTTTACGAAAATAAATAAATAAATAAATAAAAAGTCACCGAAACTAAGATAACGTGTCAACTCGTCGAGCTACGAGTTGGTTCGAGTTGAAGGCGAACCTACATAAGCTAAATTTCTTGCTCGGTTGAAAATACCACATCAAGTTGGCTCCTCTCGTTTGGCTCATTTTACTACTGGCTGGCTCAAGCCCGAGTTACTCAAATGACTCGGTGGGCATTCCTAGAAATGAAACTAAGGTTTTTGTAATTAGATCGAACTAACCAGTCAAACCGAGATCCAAGCATGTCACAAGATCTGCGCAGGACATATGGACCGCAACATTCCATCTACAACCAAACATTGTTATTCTAATATATGTGTAAATTGTTAAAAATTAATAATAATAATAATAATAATAATAATAATAATAAAACTTGTATTTAATTGACTTACACTTGGAATAAAAATGGTTGAACAAGCAAGACGTGTTAGGTTGAATCGTGGAAGTCTTTGTTATGAGAGTTATATTTTAATCATTTTGGTGTAAATACGACGTTGTCAAACCAATTATAAAATACATAATAACGACTTGTTAAAAAATAATGAACTTCGTTAAGGACTATAAATAAAACTTTATAAAAAATTAAATGATTATATTTCTGTTAATATAATGTTGTTATTTATTTCACAGATGATTCTCAATTATATTATTTTAGTAACCAAATAATTCTCTATTTAAACAAAAATATTATAATACAGATAGCTATATAATTACATCAACATTTCAACGTCATTTATATTTCATACCCAGATGGCCGGCCAGAAGGCAACGAATGCAAACTTGATGCGTATTGGGCCTGAGCTGAAGGCCCATAATGTGAATACATTTTTGTTAAAGAATCTGGATATTAAGGATTTTTAAATTAGATGCGAGTAATTAACTAATTTTTGTTGCACTTAATAGGAGTATAAATAATGTATATATGTATATATGTGTGGGCCATCGGGGGGCAAATAATGTATCGGGGGCAAAAGTAAAAGTGCACTAATTTTAATGTTATTTTACTAATTTCGTGAAAATAACGTTAAAAGTGGAGGACGGTTAATCATGCATCATGTGGTGGCGTTGATAGCTGAAAGACAAAAGGGTACATGCACTAATCGGTCTTTGTCCCGATTGCCGAGTGTTATGTGCCTTATGTCCAAGGCTTGATGCAAAACTACTATCGAGCCGGGGGTCTCACTGGAAGCAGCCTCTCTATTCCTACGGGGTAGAGGTAAGGTTGTCTACATCTTACCCTCCTCAGACCCTACCTTTGCTTTGCTATTGGTGGGATTTACTGAGTATGATGATGATGATGATGAATAGGAGTATAAATAATGTAAAATGAACATTTTATTTATTTAGGAATGAAATAGTTTTTTATTGATTTACTAGTATTAAGCATCTGCGTTGCAGCGGTTGTCATAAAACTGTGTTAAGTAGTAGCAATATTATACCATTGTCAGCGATCACCAACAACGGAAAAACTCGTAAAAACAAAATAAACAAAAACGGGAAAAAATAACGCCGAGCGAAAAGCAGACATAAAATCTTTGAATCACGCACGCTCGTTGCTGAGAAATTAAACCGAAACGTAAAATATAGAAAAAAATAACTAAGTCTATCCAGGACCCACGTGTTCGACGAACTTGTCAAACGCGGAAAAACAGATCTGACGCGGCGGGCCAGTCAAACGGGAAAAAATACGAAAAAATGGTGAACCACACACGCACAACTCACAAAATTTAGAACGAAACGGAAAACTTGAGAAAGATGAAAAGTATGATGGATCAAAATTGAAAATAAAAAAGAGTTAGGATTAAATTGCAAAAGATGAAAAACTTTGGGTTAAGAGTAAAAAAAACAAAGGGTCTAAATTGCAAAATTGAAGTTATTTATTAATTAATATTAATATTAAAAGAAATTTATTAAACAAATATAAATAAAATTTATGAGGTTGAAGGAGAAAATGGCATGTGGCATTATTTGAAGTCTTTTATTATAAGTTAGATAAAGCCTAAGAATGAAAGTTTAGTTTTTTTTTTTTATATAAATTTAAAGACCTAGACAAAAACTGGTCAACATTCCAATAAATACATCATCATAAAAAACATTGTTAGATTTGAGAATGATTGTCAATGAATCATGAAATACATACAGACATGATTTAACGAATGCTATAAGGGTCAGAGGGGCACTCCCCTAAGAGGGGAGTCCCCTCTCTTACGCACACCCAATCAGGTTATGCCACGTCAACTCTCCTCTTAAACTCCGCTCACACCCCAATTTGATGGCGCCACTCCCCTCTTAGGGGAATTGCTTTTTTTATTCAAAAAAAAAAAAAACAAAAGAAAAACAATTGATTGGTTGGAAATTAGACTGGCCCCACCATCTCTCTCCTTCTTCATGCGGTGAACTCCCACCGAGCTTGGTCCCCGATTTGCCTCACCGCACCAACGGCGGCGGTGTTCCCGCTAGGTGACTTGGGTCACCGAAAGGGGTTACCGCTGGTGCCCCGGACACCCTAAGCCTAAAAAATCATCTACATATGAGAGTTAGTGAATTTGGGATTGATTGTCAATGATTCATATATAATTCATATGTCAATTTACAATCAATAAAACAACTTAATTTAATAGGTTACATCAGTTGGTGATAAGTCTTATATGACAAAATGGTTTTAAACCTATACTATGTGTTTAATACGCGTAAAAAACCGTTTTAAGCGATTTTCGGATTATAAAAGGAAATCTGAGTTTTCTGATCAGTTTACATGTTCAAAATACTTCATTTATTATATAAAATCAGTAGCAACTGGATTGGTGTCAAAATACTATGTAGAACTCATTTTATAAACAAAAAGGGTATAATCGGTATTTACCGAATTAAGGCAATAACCTTAGGTTATGGTCAGGTTAAAAATAATTAAAAATCTTCAAAAATCCCCAAATATTATATTACATCAGTGGGTAAAAGGTTTGGTGTCAAAAATTGGGTTTAGATAGACTTTATGCTAATTGCGCCGTTTAATTAATAAAAAGCTTTTTAAGTGCGCTATTGAGCATAACTCCTAATCTAGACCTCTAACTGATATGAAATTTTAGGGACATGTTTATAAATCAGTAACAAAGATTATTGTCCTTTCACATTTCCAAAATTCTCGTTTTATGGTCAAAAGGGCATTATGGTCAACATTAAGCGATTAACGGAAATGTGTAAACGAGTCGGACAAATAACGAACCAATCACAGAGGGTTATACCATCATGTAACCTGGTCCTAAGGAAGCTATTTCTAAACCCATCTAAATCGGGTCAGAACTGAAGTCAAAGCAAAAGTCAAAGTTTTGCGACTTTCGGTTCCGAACCGGTCCTAAACTGAAAATTTTCGGGTCGGACATGCTTAGACATGTTCTTGCATTAATTACCAAGTTATATGAGTGGCAAAATAGGTTACACGTCTTCTACATTGTTAATTATGCGTTAAATCGAAAATTAAGTTTCTGTTGACTTTTTCGGATTAAGTTTGACCCGACATTTGATCTAGTTAGAGCGGGAATTAGGGGGTGCCCTTTTAAGGGTTTATTGCCCACATAATTACCAACTTATAACTACTTTTAGGTTGACTAAACACTGAACCATTAGTGATTAATCCTTAAGTCAAACCTTAATTACGACGGTTTGACTTTAAGCTAATTAACTAAGTAAAACACGATAAAGGAAGGTTAAGGGCACTTACCGAAGGCCTAATTACGACCAGAGATGCTTAGGGACAGCCCTTGTGCTCCAGGAAGTTCCACAAATAAAGTTGTGAATGAATGATCAAAGTTGCAACATTGTGCTCCTTTATATAGTGAGTTTGATCTCACTAGATCATGCCAAGCAATGCTATACATGTCCCCTGATGTTAAACATGTGTCTCTAGTGCCTAAAAACCAGTAGGGGTCGCTCATGGAAGTGAAAAATATCAATATAAGTCGGTTACTCGTTTATAACAGGCACCTGTCATCATTCTGTCGCTGGGGATGCCTTACGGACCGTAAGGCAAGACCTTTACGGTCCGTAAGCCTTTACCAGAAGGCAAAAATTTGTTAACCTTTCAAGCTTTGAAAGGGAAACTTAGGTATTATGATTTTGGGGCTTGAATTATCAGTATGGGACCTTTAGTTCATGCTTGAACAGTTATGACCACCTTGCCATGTTGTATAATTGTCTTGGATTCTTTTTGAAAGGCCATAAACGAAGATTTGTCAAACACAATTTCATAAGATCCCATCTTTATAATTTGAATCAATTATTGCAAGCATTAACCGGATTAGGATGCTTATCAGATGTTTACAACACAGGTTAAGGTTTGGGATTTATACATAGGTCGCTCAGAGGTATGTATTAACATGTCGACGCTTTTAACCCTTCGTTTACGAATTTTATCATAACTTTCTCATATGATAACGAAACTTGGTGAAATTTTTATCATGCATTCTAGTGAGCATAACTAATCGTTACAAAGCTTCGGGTTTGCTAAAAGGCCACTCAAAGGTATACTTTAAACATGCTGACACATTTAACCCCTGTAGTTTGTAATCTCTCACTTTCTTTCACAATTAGCTTCGTAGGATCCACGATTCATTCGTTTAAGGGTATAAACATCATGTAGGGTTATTGTAAAGTATATTTATCCATTGTTGACATTTTGAACCCTTATATTCACATACTTTCTTTGCTTGTCAACTTTTAGTCCTTCTAAGGAAATCCTTTACACGTCTTAAGTCTATGATACGTGTCGATATAATATTGGAGATGAAATTTCGAGGTGTCACATCCTCACCCCCTTAAAAGAAATCTCTACCTTGAGATTTACTGAAATAAATGAGGGTATTTCTCTTTCATTGTGGACTCTACCTCCCACGTGTACTCGGGACCTCTACGGGCATCCCATTTCACTTTTACAATCGGTACATGCTTCCTTCGAAGCTTCTTAACCCGTCGATCCTCGATCGACACAGGCTTTTCAACAAACTTCAAGCTCTCATCGATGTGCACATCTGTATGTGGTATGACTAGTGATTCATCAGCTAGACATTTCTTCAGATTGCAAATGTGGAATACGTTATGAATGCCACTGAGCTCTTCAGGCAAATTTAGCTTATACGCCACTGATCCGACACATTCGATGATCTCGAATGGTCCTATGTATCTGGGGCTTAACTTGCCCTTCTTGCCAAAACGCATTACCCCTTTCCAGGGTGATACCTTAAGTAGTACCTTGTCACCTACCTCGAATTTCAGAGGTTTGCGCCTTAAATCTGCGTAGCTTTTCTGCCTATCCCTGGCAGCTTTGAGACGATCGTGTATTTGCACAATCTTATCTGTTGTCTCCAAAACTATTTCAGGTCCTGATAGTTGGACATCTCCATATTCCGCCCAACAAACGGGCGTTCTGCACTTCCTACCGTACAAGGCCTCGAAGGGCGCAGCCTTGATGCTGGTATAATAGCTATTGTTATAGGAGAACTCGACTAATGGCAGGTGGTTATCCCAACTACCACCTAAGTCAATAACACATGCTCGAAGCATGTCTTCCAAAGTTTGGATTGTACGCTCACTTTGCCCATCCGTTTGAGGGTGGGAAGCCGTACTGAAATTTAAGCGCGTGCCCAAAGATTGTTGGAAACTTTTCCAAAAATGTGACGTGTATCTAGTATCCCTGTCAGAGATAATAGACACTGGTATGCCATGCAGATCTACGTACAATTGGGCTAACATGTCGGAGCTATAGGTCTCCTTAATGGGTAGGAAATGTGCTGACTTAGTCAGTCTATCCACTATCACCCAGATAGTATCATTGCCTTTCTTTGTCTTTGGCAACTTGGTGATGAAATCCATTGTCACCATTTCCCACTTCCACGTGGGAAGTTCAGGCTGTTGTAGCAAACCTGACGGCTTCTGATGTTCAGCTTTGACCTGCGCACACGTCAAACATTTAGCTACATAGGTAGCTATAGACTTCTTCAAGCCTATCCACCAGAAATTTGCCTTTAGATCCTGGTACATCTTATCAGCTCCAGGATGAACGGAATATTTAGAACTATGGGCTTCCTGGAGGATAACATCCCGAAGTCCTCCATAAACTGGAACCCATATTCGTCCATTTAACCTTAGGATTCCGTCATTGCCATAGGATAACTGTTCTTCAGTCACTCCTAACTTTTCATCAGGGTAGTTAGCTTCCAATACAGCTTCCTTTTGCGCAGCTAACAACCTTTCATTCAAACTATTCTTTATCTCAATGCTCATCGGCGACTACATTCGCCTTGCCGGGATGGTATCTTATCTCACAGTCATAATCATTCAAAGTTTCCATCCAACGTCGTTGCCTCATGTTCAAATCCTTTTGGTTAAACAGGTACTGGAGGCTCTTGTGATCAAAATAGATCACACACTTGATACCATATAAATAGTGCCTCCATAGTTTTAGCGCAAATACAACGACACCCAACTCCAAGTCATGGGTGGTGTAATTCTTTTCATGCACCTTTAACTGTCGTGAAGCATAGGCAATAACCTTGCCTTTCTGCATAAGCACACACCCCATGCCAGTGTGTGATGCGTCGCAGTAAACCACGAATTCTTCGGTACCTTCAGGCAATGTCAAAACAGGAGCATTGCTCAACTTTTGTTTGAGAATATCGAAGGATTCCTGCTGCTTAGGACCCCAATCGAACTTTACATTCTTGCGAGTCAATGAAGTTAGGGGTGCAGCAATTCTTGAAAATTTTTCTATAAAACGCCTGTAGTATCCTGCCAATCCCAAGAAGCTGCGAATCTTCGTGGGCGTCTTCGGCTCTTGCCAATTCATGATGGCTTCAATCTTAGCGGGATCTTTTGTAGTTATAGGTTCAATCCGACGTTTGGGGTCTTTTGTAGTAAATGTTACTTTTGTAAACCTTATACCTTTTGTAAGTAAACAGGTATAAAACTTGTATTTTGACACAATAGTTCAGGTTAACACGCGCGGCTAGTTAAGAGGCGGGTGTTAATTTTGAACTGTGGTGAAAGGGGTATTTTGGTAAACATTTAATGGTTAAATGTAATGCTTTTAACTTTTAGCAAAATTTCATGTCAAACTGACCAAACGTAAGTTAGGGCGTTTCAAGTTGGTATCAGAGCCAAGGCTTGAGGGATTCAAGCACAAGTCGGAGTGCTTGAACTCAAACCGACAGCTCGCGCTATGGTGTGTTCGCTCTGAGGCCGCAAACGAGGTAAAACATTAAGTTTTCGGCAAGATAATTAGCCACGATGTGTTATTGGTATGAATTTTAAGCGTGTAGTTAAAAAAGTAAGTAGAGGGGTTGATACGGGGAGTTACGGGGTTCGTAATGTTGAAAACGAACCCGAAAAACGAATAAACAGCTGAAAAATGGAACTGCAGCGAAGCGACAACAGACTGCGCGTCGCCGACGCCGGCCTGTTGCATCGCCAACGCCACCCCCAAATGCCAACGGCCTAAGTTGCTGTCTACGCTTGTGTTCAGCCGACGCGAGAATCCAGGACCCGTCGCCGACGCGGTTACCTAGCGTCGCCGACGCAGTCTATTTAATCAATTTTAAAAATTGTTCAATTTTTCACATATTTGGCCCCCGTACTTTTCGAAGGTCCGTTTTATGGCCCCGTAAAGTTATACCAAGTTGTTACGAGTCTAATAGCTGGCGGATATTCTTTTGAACGAACACCTTAGGTCCCTCAAGTTTAAAGAATGCACATTTAGCCCGAGATTGAATTTCTGATGCATTTTCGACCCCAGCCAGGGGCTGCCGCCCCTTGGACCCCGCCAGGGGCTGCCGCCCCTTGGACCCCGCTTTTCTCGGGGGCGCTGCCCCCTTGGATCCCCCGTTAGTCCCGATGACATTAAAATGAGCGTGCACTCTTACTTGAATGTTACATGCAATCTCATAATACACTAATATGTCAAACAAAAAGTAGGGATGACCGGATAAACTTCGCGAAAGTTTATTAATGATGGTATGGAATGATGCGTAACGAAACAATGAATGTTAAATGATAATTGAAATATACTGATGCAAGTGATGTACATTAACTTGAATGATGAATGAAGTGAATGCATATGATAGTGATTTGATATGTTAAATAGAATATGAATTGTCGATTAAAGAAAGATGTGTTTGTGTAGATGTCGGATAGAAGTGGTACGAATGATGATGAAGTGGCACGATAGGAACAACTGAAAACTATGATATTGGAAGAAGTTGGAAAGGCAATCGAGGCAAATATTCCTCGGTTAGCCCAGGAAGTAGAGAGTCAAGTGTTGGAGACGGTAGAGGGAATGATGACCATCATGTAACCCCTTACCATACAAAGGGGAAATTGACCCGATAGCGTGTCAAAGGTGGATTTCAAGTACCGAAGCAGTGTTTGTGAGAAGTAGGTGCGAGAAAGAAGATCAAGTGATGTTTGCAACAGGTCTCCTCCAATTCCAGGCCAAGGATTGGTGGGACGCTCATTGCAAGAAGGTAGGGGAAGATAAAATCCAAACCCTAACGTGGCAAGAGTTTAAAGAGCCTTTCTTGAAATATCATTTCCCTCAGTCTGCAATCGATAGGATTCAGGAAGACTTTTTGCGTCTTCGACAGAAAGATGAAACGATAGATGAAATAACGAATATGTTCCTTGACAAACTGAAGTTTAGTAAGGAGATAGCGGGGAATGAGAAGATGCAGATTAAGCGTTATCACGGTATGCTGAAGGCTGAGTACCGAGAATTTATAAACCCCTCCAAGTGTGACACGTTGGAGGAGTTAATTAACTGTGCAAAGGACCGGGAAATTGAGTTGAAAAGACAAATAGAACGAGGAGAGAAAAGGGTGCTGGAGAAGCCTACAAACCCAAGCCCGAATAAGAAGTCTAAGTTTCAAGATCAAGGCAAGAAAGGAAAGTTGAGTAGTGGAATCCCGACCTGTAAAACTTGCTGAAAACACCATTCGGGTGAATGTTTACTCGGAAAAAAGGGGTGCTACAAATGTGGGCAAGAGGGACACCCGTATTACAAGTGTCCCAACAACCCTAAGACATGTTACAACTGCTATCAGACTGGGCATATCAAAGCAGAGTGTCCGAAACTCCAACCAGGCATTAAGAAAGAAGGAAAGAAGGAAGAGCCACTTAGGGCACGTCGAAGGATGTTTCAAATAACATCGGATGAAGCCAAAACTCACCCGGAGGTGGTTTCAGGTATATTCTTAATAAATTCTATACCTGTGAATGTTTTATTTGATTCCGGGGCTAGTAGGTCGTTTGTTTCGAATGAATTGTTACATCATCCCTCGTTTATACTTGAAAAGATGTTAATGCCCTTAGAAGTGGAAGTGGCTGATAGTAAAAGTTACCTGTTGCATGATATATGTAGAAGTTGTAAAATTTTGATTGAGGACGAGGAATTTAGCATAGATCTTATTCCAATGTGTATGGGGGAATTCAAAGTAGTCGTAGGAATGGATTGGCTAGCCCAAAATCATGCGGAAATACAATGGGAAAAGAAGGTCATTCATGTAGTAACCTCGGGTGGAAAATGGGTAAGTATTCAAGGGGATAGGGTCGTCGAGTCGAAATTTTGTTCTATAATTGAAGCTGTTAAGTATGTAAGGAACGGGGGAAGGGCGTATCTATCTTATGTGATAAATACCCGTCAAGTTGTTCCGAAGATTAAAGATGTGAATGTCGTGAATGAATTTTTGGATATGTTTCCGGAAGATTTACCGGGCCTTCCGCCTGAACGTGAAGTGGAATTTAAGATAGAGCTTAGCCCCGGCGCCAAACCGGTAGCTAAAGCTCCTTATCGGTTGGCCCCAACCGAAATGAAAGAATTGATGACGCAACTCCAGGAGCTGCTCGACAAGGGTTTCATACGTCTGAGTGTGTCACCTTGGGGAGCACCCGTTCTTTTCGTAAAGAAGAAGGATGGGTCAATGCGTATGTGCATCGACTATCGGGAGCTAAATAAACTAACAGTGAAGAACTGCTACCCTTTACCCAGAATTGACGATCTCTTTGATCAGTTACAAGGGGCGCGTTGGTTCTCTAAAATAGATTTACGCTCTGGTTATCATCAAGTACGAGTGCGAGAGGAAGACATTGCCAAGACTGCATTCAGAACCTGATACGGACATTATGAATTTTTAGTTATGTCTTTTGGGTTGACGAACGCGCCAGCCGCGTTTATGGACCTTATGAATCGAGTATGCCGACCCATGTTGGACAAATTTGTAATCGTGTTTATAGATGACATTCTGGTCTATTCCCGAAATGAGGCCGAACATGGAAGGCACCTACGGGAGGTACTTGAAACACTCCGTAGAGAGAAACTTTATGCAAAATTCTCTAAGTGTGCCTTCTGGCTGAGGGAAGTGCAGTTCCTAGGTCACGTAATAAACTCAGAAGGTGTCTTGGTGGATCCAGCAAAGATTGAGGCGGTAATAAAATGGGTTACCCCGAAAAACCCGACCGAAGTAAGAAGCTTTCTGGGCCTCGCTGGCTATTATAGAAGGTTTATCCAAGATTTTTCAAAAATAGCATTACCCATGACTAAATTGACGAGGAAAAGAGAAAGGTTTACGTGGGGTGAAGAACAAGATAAAGCCTTTCAAGTGTTAAAAGAGAAATTGTCGAGTTCCCCGGTATTAACGCTGCCAGAGGGGACAAAAGATTTGGTTGTCTATTCAGACGCTTCGCGTCAAGGGTTGGGGTGTGTCTTAATGCAAAGAGGGAAGGTTATTGCATATGCTTCGAGGCAGCTTAAGCTACATGAAGAAAAATACCCAACCCACGACTTAGAATTGGCAGCGATAGTCTTCGCCTTAAAAATCTGGAGGCATTATCTGTATGGGGCAAAATGTACGATATACTCGAATCATAAAAGCCTCAAATATTTTTTTGAACATAAAGATTTGAATATGAGACAACGAAGATGGCTGGAACTAATTAAAGACTACGACTGTGATATCCATTACCACCCGGGAAAAGCAAATGTTGTTGCAGATGCTTTGAGTCGAAAAGAGTACCCACCCCCAATCCGGGTTAAATCCATGAAGATGATAGTTACATCTCGCCTCCTTGAAACGATACGAGATGCGCAAATAAAAGCACTGGAGGCAGGTGATCCAAAGAAAGAAAGAATAAAAGGGATAGCTGAAAAGTTGGAAGAAAACACGAATGGGCTCAAAACGAGATTTGGTCGAATCTGGATACCCCGGTTTTGTGAGACCAAGACCGCAATACTCGAAGAAGCTCATAAGTCACGGTATTCGGTTCACCCCGGAGCAACTAAAATGTACCATGACTTGAAGGCAAGCTATTGGTGGCCCGGTATGAAACGCGATATTGTTAAATATGTCACGAAATGTCTGACATGCTCTCAAGTGAAGGCGGAACATCAGAAGCCATATGGAGAATTACAACCCTTGGAAATCCCGGTATGGAAATGGGAGGAAATAACAATGGATTTGGTGACCAAGCTTCCTAGAACGAAAAAGGGGCACGATACAATATGGGTAATTGTAGACTGACTCACAAAAAGTGCTCACTTTTTACCAATTCGAGAGGCCTACTCCTCATAAAAGATGGGGGAAGTTTACATGAACGAGGTAATATCTTGACACGGGGTACCCGTGTCAATCGTTTCAGATCGGGATACTAGATTTACCTCTCGTTATTGGCAGAAATTTCATGAAAATATGGGCACAAGGTTGCACATAAGTACTGCCTATCACCCCCAGACTGATGGTCAATCGGAAAGAACAATTCTGACGCTTATTGATATGTTGAGGGCATGCGCATTAGACTTTGGAAGGAATTGGGATGACCATTTGCCACTAGTAGAGTTTTCTTACAATAACAGTTACCATAGTGGTATCCAAATGGCTCCTTATGAATTGTTATATGGAAGGAAATGTAGGACTCCCGTATGTTGGGGTGAGGTTGGACAAAGGGAGCTCGCGCCTAATGAGTTGATAGCAATGACTAATGAAAAGATCGATTTAATTAGAGCTCGATTGAAGGCGGCCCAAGATCGGCAAAAGGCATATGCGGATAAGAGAAGACGTCCTATCGAGTTCCAAGTGGGAGATCATGTGTTACTAAAGGTATCCCCATGGAAAGGCATAATTCGTTTTCGCAAACGTGGTAAATTGGGTCCTCGTTATATCGGACCGTTTAAGATTTTGGCTCGAATCGGGAAGGTCGCATATCGTTTGGAATTGCCGTCTACTTTAGACGGGATCCACTATACGTTCCATGTATCACAATTGAGGAAGTGCCTTGCGGATGAATCGGCGTTCGTGCCTCTTGACGACATTGAATTAGATGAGAGATTAAACTATGTTGAGAGACCGATAGCCATCAAGGATGTTAAAGTAAAGAATCTTCGCAATAAGGCCATCAGACAAGTTCTGGTTCAATGGCAACATCGGAAAGGGTCGGAACTTACATGGGAATCTGAAGATGAAATGCGGGAGCACTACCCCTTTTTATTCGGTATGTAAATGTTAATATTATATGTATTTAGGTTTCGGGGGCGAAACCTCTTCTAAGGGGGGTAGACTTGTAACATCCCAAAAATGTTTTATTAAATTAGAGGTGCATCGGTAACTAGAAAACATAACCTGGTTAGACGACATGTAAAATAGTAGGAATATGAATGAGCTATAACTAAATGAAAATAAGCTCAAAGTTGAGGGGTTAAACTGAAACAAGGTTAAGTCAACTATTAAAACAAATGAACCTCAAATACACACACATGTGTGTGTGTTCTGGATCGTTCTAACCAAGAAGACAAGGAGCAAAACCCTAGTGATCTTAATTCCTTCAATCAGAGAGGAATTTCAAGGCTAAACGATCGTATGAACTTCAATTCTTGATCCTAAGTCGAATTTCTTGAATAGATGATTAGTAGGAAGTGGGTTTTAATCCAATCTTGAGTTCGTGAGATAATCTGGGTAAAAGGAAGTTAGTAATGCATAATAGAATCTAAATGAAGTAAGATTTTGGTTATTTGAAAGATTTGTAGTGTAAACCCACTTGTTATTGAATCATCTTAACCAAGATGATCATGATAAAAGAAGATATAGGTGATCTTGACATAAAATGTTGTTGTGATATTTGAATCTTAGGTAATATAATGTAGATAAAAGAATATAATGAACTTGCTTGATTGTTGATGTAATATGAGATGTATTAGAAGAAATCATGCTTGGTATCCTTGTACAGGATGTTTGTAAATACGTTGCCTACCAAGTGCTTGATGAAATGTTTGAATGAATATATAATTGTAATTTGGAAAGTGATGGAATGAACGTGTTGATTTAGGTGTAAAAGAAGAAGGCTCAAACTCAAGGAAGACAGAAGGCGCACTAGATCGAGGTATGTTAACTTACGCATACAACTCTAATATGTCGTATAATGTTTTTTTTATGAAAGACTTTAGCTATGATTGTTTAAGAATGATGTAGAGTGTTTAATCAAATTCGTGTAAACGGGTCATAAGAAATGAATGCATATGAAAAGAAACAAGTCATCGTCGGCTCGTCTTGAACGAGTCGAACTAATGAAGGATTAAAGAAGAAGAATATTGTTGATTAACCCATCATAAATGGGTTAAATGGAATGTATGACTAAGTGATGAAAAGGAATGTATTTGAATTGTGACAAACACAATTAAGGGATGGTATGATTTATCCAAAGTTGAGACGGTAAGTATTGCCCGTTTTGACGGGTCGAAAGAGAATAAGTATGATGTGAAGGAGCGGGTAAAATAGTTATAATTCGTTAGTTAGATATTGACGTGCCTAACAAAACGTACTTATGAGTTTGTGTGATGTAGGTAAATCCTCCGCGTAGGTGATGTGGCGACATCGGAACGAACACACGCACTACGCCCGTATCGCGCTTCCGAATGAACTTGCCCCAAATAGTTATAGGATTTTTGTATAGGTTCAATCCGACGTTTGGGGTCTTTTGTAGTAAATGTTACTTTTGTAAACCTTATACCTTTTGTAAGTAAACAGGTATAAAACTTGTATTTTGACACAATAGTTCAGGTTAACACGCGCGACTAGTTAAGAGGCGGGTGTTAATTTTGAACTGTGGTGAAAGGGGTATTTTGGTAAACATTTAATGGTTAAATGTAATGCTTTTAACTTTTATCGAAATTTCATGTCAAACTGACCAAACGTAAGTTAGGGCGTTTCAGGGGGGGGGGGTAGGTTTTTTTAAGGTTTTTTTAGAGGGTTTAGTTTTTAGCATTTAGCTTGGGGGTAGGTTTTTTTTGGGGGTGGGGGTTAGGTGTTTTTTAGCTATTTTTGGTTGTGTTCACATTGGTTCTTGCAATAAAGGTGGTTCTCGCATGAACCTTACCCTATATATATATATATATATATAGGGGATGGTTTAAATGAGAACGCTAAATATCGCAAGAACCATGAGAACGAATGAAAAAACTGCGATAAGTTGGTCAAAAACAATTCAAATTCAAATTTTCTTTTTACACTTTTCATTATTATTCGAATACAATGTTAGAAATTTAATTTACACGTTTAAATTTATGTGAATTCGTAAATAAAGAAAATTTACATATGTATAAGTTTGCCATTTACACATGTGTAAAAATCTAATAAAAGTGATTTTGAGAGGAGAAATGAGTTATTTGATGTTGTAAATTCTTTTTTGATGTTGTATTTTAATTACATCGAGGTTTGCATTAAAAAAATTGGTTTTGATTGGTTTTCTCATTCGTTCTCACGGTTTTTGCAATATTTAGCATTTTCAAGATAACCCTCAAAAAAGAATTTCCAACATCAAATAACTCATTTCTCCTCTCAAAATCACTCTTGTTAAAATTTTTACACATGTGTAAAATGAGAAACTTACACATGTGTAAATTTTCAATATTTATGAATAAATGTAACTTTAAACGTGTAAATTTAATTTCTAACATTGTATTCGAATAATAATGATAAGTGTAATTTTTTTTGAATTTGAATTGTTTTTGACCAAGTTTCTCGCGGTTTTTTCATTTGTTCACGGTTCTCATAATATTTAACGTTCTTATTTAAACCTTTCAATATATATAGAACACTAAATATTGCGAGAACCGTGAGAACGAAGAAGAAAACCAATCAAAATCAATTTTTTTTTAATGCAAAACCACATTATAATTAAAAGGTCATTTACATATATCCCCTTTCTAAGATCACTTATTACATATTTACCAAACTTTTAATATCAATTACATATTTCTTCTTCCTGAATCATGTATAGTACATATATATCACACACTAATTTATAATATGTAAAAATCCCTTAAACTTAGGGTCATTTACATATATCCTCTTCCTAAGATCACTTATTACATATTTATCTAACTCTTAAAATCAATTACATATTTTCCCCCCTTAAACTTATGATCTCATGTGTTTAATTTAAGTTAATTTCACACATTTTGGCTAACGCATATATGGTCACGAGCTCTACAAAATAAAGATCAAGCCATTTTGAAATTCATTCACTAGTGGAAATAATAAGAAAAACCCAAGAGTTTAGAGAACGTGGATTTAATCTACTTTTAAAGAAATCTTTTCATTTTATGAAACCATGATATTCAAATATAGAGTATGCCATAACATGTTAATCCAAAAGCCTAAGCATTCTCATCCAATCCATCAAAACTTGTGAGGGTGGGTTTTTATATTGTAAAGGGTATAAAAAGTGGTTGTGTGTGAAGGAGAGGGAAAATGTTACTGTTCATCTGTATATTGGGGGGACACTGTTCACCCAGTATAATTTTTTTAATATATATTGAAAGTGGTTGTGAATGAAGAAAAGAGAAAAATGTGATGATAATATTATTTAATTGAAAATGAGAGAGAAAAAGTATTTGTTTTTAGTGGAAATATATTGATATAAGAGTTGTTTTTTAGTGGAATGTATGTATAATTTGATGGATTGGATGAGAATGCTCAACAGAAATGTACAACATAATAAATTAACATTATTATAAATTAATTGTTTAAACATTGTTGTCGATATGCAAACTCAAAAGTTTCGTGACAGTATTAATGAGGTTAACACGCAATTACTTCTAAACACGTCTGGCTTTGAACCCATATGATTTACCTTCTAACTGATGCCTCAAAGTTACAAGATTGTGTGAGCTTTATCTATATGATTTTGATAACGTTGGATGAATAACGCTTAAACTTTAACTTGATAACTACCGTGACGCCGTGACGGTGTGCAATAAAATAAATTATTTATAGAATGACTCTAGAAATTTCTTATCCTTATTTTTATCGATTATTTTAAAGCTATTATCTATTTTGTCATTTCCAACCACAAGATGTTTTCTGGTAATGAAGCATGTAAAGTCAAATTGTGCAATGATTTTTGAATGCTTGTGTAATTCATGCTGTCGATAAGAAACACTTAGCCTAGAGGGTATGATGACATTTCATCCTTGGAGGACCATCCGCCACGTAGGCGTCACGTCATAGTCCTCCCAAAGATGGTCACTAGAGGGTATGGGAGGATGATCCTACCCACCACTTTTTTTATTTTTTTTTTAAATTTCTATGCCCTATGTACAAGTATTGAAGCCTAATGTACAAGTCACTTACACAAACAAACAAACAAATGGGGACCACCATCTTGGATCGTCCTCGCCGTCCATATATTGACGTTGAAGACGGGGAGGGAGGGGGGACGGGATGAAGACGGTGCGGGCGGGATGGGGGGGACGGGCGTCGCCGGGTGAAGACGGGGGACCATACCGTGCAGCCTTACAAGTATTATGAACAAAGAGTGTAAATGATTGGTTCCAAAAGATGAAAACACATAAGGAAAAAAGGTGCAAGATTTGAGACAAATTGTATTTTGATTATATATACACACACAAACAAATAAGGACATGAAGATATGTGTCTTACTTTCTTTCAATCCATCGTATTCTCTTTTTCTTCGTTATGGTGAGATTGACTTGAAAATCAGGGGCGTAGCTTTGAGGGGGGGGGGGGGGGGGGGGGGGGAGGGGGTTTGCACCCGCTCTCGTTAATGTTTCGGTTAAAAGTGTAATATTTTCGATTTTCCATTCAAAAATTTTAAAATTATATACGTCCGCCACCGCCAATTATTTTATCTAAAAATCCCTTAACCCTACCAAGTTTATTATCCAAAATATTTATACATATTTTTCGTATTGAGTTAAAAATTGTGAAGAACGGGCTATTAGTAAGTTTTTATAATTATTTATAAACTTTAAGTAAAGTTTTTTATCGGGCTATTAGTAAGTTTTTATAATTATTTATAAACTTTAAGTAAAGTTTTTTATGTGTAAAAACGTGTTATTTGAATAAATGAAGATTATGTATTTTTATTTCGGGTTATTATTGTTTGACCTGACCTGAATCGAATATCCGACTAGAACATATAACTCGAAATATAGTAATAGGAAAAAAATATGATCCCATGACTTTCTCCCCCCTCCCCACAAAACTTTTAATCAAACTTCGCCACTATTCGAACCTAAATGAAAGCTAAGAGTTGTGTTGGTCAAAATTTCCGTATGAATTGTCATTGGTCATTGAGTTATAATTCCAATTATTAAAATTCAATTTATTAAGAAAAATCCAAAACAAATGTCATGAAATTATTAATATGTTATTCACTAGTTAGATGCCCCGCCCGCGTTGCGGGGCGGTGGCCGGCAGCAGCTCATTGACACGAAAAACAATTAAATCGAGTCACCCAATTAAAACAAAACACTTTTATATTTTTGATAAAAAAAAACTAAAACAATGGCAACATTGTAATTTTTAACTGAGGGAAAGTTGTATTTTTTGACAGGGGTAAAATCGTAATTTGCCAAAAGCTAAAGTGATGGCAGTTCTGTAAATTTGAACGGGGGAAAATTTTGAAATTTTAAGAGGGACAAATTCGTAATTTTGCACCTAGGGTAACAGAGTAATATAAATTTGAACTACGGGCACAATCGTAATTTTAAGCTGGAGGCAAAACCACAATTTTATTTTGAACCGGTGGCAAAATCGTAATTTTGAGCTTGGGGAAAAAACATAATTTTATTTTGAAGGGGGAAAAAACGTAATTTTCAACTGAGGGCGAAATCGTAATTTTTTTAACGGGGAAAAATAACATTTTTTAATAGAGGGCAAAATCGTAATTTTAAAGTGGGTATAAAATAATAAACTGGTGTAAAATCATAATTTTGAGTCGGGGGAAAAAAAATTTATTTTTAACTGGGACGGAAACGTAATTTTGGCTGAGGGTAAAAGTGTAATTTTTTTTCTGAGAGCGAAATCGTATTTTTTAGCCTGGGGTAAAAGGGTAACTGTATTTTGAAGTTGGGGCAAAACCGTATTTTCTAACTGTGGGAAAAAACGTAATTTTAAAGTGAGTATAAAATAATAAACTGGTTGGTACAAAATGACAAATTTGTAATTTGATAGAGCTACAGATAACTATTATATAATTAAAAAAAAAAAACCAAGGGTAACTTTTGTAATTTGATAGAGCTACAGATAACTATTATATAATTAAAAAAAAAAACCAAGGGTAACTTTTTTCGTTAATTTTAACAAAAACTAAATTACTATATAACATTTAGCAACTTTTATTAGCAACATATATTAAAAGTTTATAGGTATATGTTTTAACTTTCTCTTTCTCCGCAAGACTTATCCTATACCCACAGAAACCAAACACACACACACCACACTTTTCTCTCTATCTCTCTCCGGTAAAGAATGGCCGGACTCCGGCCGGCAACACCGGCGGAGCCAGTGGTGGTCCACGGTGCCGCCCGCCGCAACGGCGGCGGTGTAGGAGGTCTTTCCGGCGACTTTTCACGGTGGTGCTCCGGTGTACCCCGCCCCCTAAATCAAGTATCCTGATCACAAATCCTAGTACCGATTTTCCGTTTTGAGCAACTATCATGGCCGTTTCGACCCATGGCAGCCGTCATCTTCTGACCGACAAAGAACACTCAACGAAATTCTCAAACCAAACACAACTCTCGCTTCCTGTTCGGTCACCGGAGACCGTAAATCCGGCGACTGCACCCCCTTTCACACTACACAACCCCCTCCCCCTCTTTTTTTTAAGCGGCTGCCACCATCATCTGGTGGTGGCGTGCGACGGTGCTACACAGAGAAACGAAAAGAGAGAGAGACGGCGGCTGCGCAGCGGTGGCGGTGGTTTGTGTCTCTGACCGGTGGTTTGTGTCTCAGTGTAGGGAGCTGATTCTTGTCCCATTTGGAGTCGAGGGTAGAAGTGTAATTTCCATGACTCGCCGCCCAGTGACAGCCAATGACGAAGTGCCAGGCACTATTCCCGCCCATGTAAATTGTAGTAGTTTAAATGTGTTACATTGAATAAAGATTTAAGATGGACTGAACCATAAAATATATCAAAACTTAATCTTATAAATTAAGGAGTCTAAGTTTAAACTAACATTACACTATATCTTAAAACAAAAGGTCGGTCGCTGTCACAACACTTCTATTTTTCTTCGTTTAACAAGTTCGTTCCAATGCGCGGTCCTAGATAGACTTAATTATTATTTTCAATGTTTAACGTTTATGGCTAATTTCTTCGCATTAACACATCGCAACGAGCGTGCGTGGTTCAATGATTTTACGTCTATTTTTCGTTCGGCATTATTTTTTTACTTATTTTCTTTTTACGAGATCTTCTAATGTTGGTGGTCGTTGTCAGCGGTGTGGCAGTAGTGCTACTTGTCACGGTTTTTAGAACGTATTTAACCTATTAAGTTATTACTAATAATTTGTTTCGAGTTTACCACTATGCCCCTTTACTTAAGAAAAACTAATTTTTTACGTGCATATTTTTGTGTACGTGATAGTATAAATTCGATTTGCTCTACATTTCGGCGTAAACTTTTCCTGGAAACGATTCAGGTTAAATATAATGCGTTTTCATTTAACAAAAAAAACCATTTTTTTTCATGCACATTTTTATGTACGTTTCGGTATAAATTAGAGTTAGTGTATGTTTCGACATAAACTTTTTTTGGGAAACGAGTCAGGTCAAATATAATATGTTTTCGTGATTATTTTATGAATGTTATGTAAATTTTGTTTCGATCGGAGTGGAGTCAAATTATGATTTCTTTTTTTAAAAGCTCTAATTAATCTCTTTTTAGTATACGTGTCAACTTTTCCGTTATACATGTTATATTTTCTATGTATGACTAGGGCCACATGTATACGTTACGATTGTACGGTATAAATTTGATTTGCTTTATGTTTTGATCCAATCACATTGTTTATATAGGTTACATTGAGTTCAATCGATTACTTCTAAACGCGTGTTTTTATATGGTTATTGCATAGACTAATTTATTTGATGTTTGCGATGTACCCGCTCCGCAACGCGCGCGTGTCTTATTGCTAGTTAAAATTAATTACTTACATATTGTTTAATATTTATTTATTAGATTATAAAAATAAAAGTTGGTCCTTACACTTTCTAAATTGACATCTACACCCCTATTATTTAAGTTAGTAGGTTAAACATTTACTTCTAAGTTTTTGTAATTGATAACTTTGATTCGCCAACCTTTTCTACTTAATAACTTAACGTTGGGGGGGGGGGGGGGGATAGAGCACGGTCCTCCCAACCGCCGGAGTGATCCCACTCCGGGAGCCGCTACCCGACCAAGTTAGCTCCGCGGTGAATTCCCCTTACCGAGTTCTTATCCTGGGCGACATATGCCACTCCCAAGACTCGAACCCGGGTTTGATTTGCTTTTACGATTTTAGACCATAGTGTGTTATAAATTACTATACTTTTTTATATCTATGTCAAACCATGTTAATGTCTAAATTACATTTACGATTTTACACGGCTGTTGAAGTTACTGTTACAACTTTACACCGCAACGACCGAGACACTTTTTATTTATTTATTTCAAATGGCGTTGATGTCACGAACGTACCGTGTGAACAAAGTAAAAACGCGTAATGTCACGTGCGGGTATTATACGTTAATGTCGTCATCGTAAATTGTAAGCCTAACGCATCTATAGGTTACACCGAGTTAGAACGGATACGTCGAAATACGTGTTTTTCATATGGCTAACACATCACATAACGTGCCACCATAAATAAACAACTAAGGTGCCGCATCCGTAACGCGTGGCGTATGCCAGTTTTGACATACATGTCGGTTTAAATTCACGTTTCAACGTAAACGACTCACATTTTTGACGAAAATTTTTCCTGGAACAATTCTGATCAAATATAATTTTTTTTTACTTATTTTGTGTACGTTCGTAAACAGTATTCGATAGCGAGTGGGTTAAATATAACACTTTTCATTCGACGGCGACCTAATTTTTTCGAAAACAAGTCCGGTCAAATATACGGTATAAACTCAAGTTTTTTTTTTTGAACTTTCGATGCCGCCGCAACGGCTCGAAATCCTAGTTCCAAATTAATATACAAAAAAATACAATACATTTATTTATTCAGAACAATTATTTGCAAAAATTACATAAAAACAAAAAACCAAGCCGAACCGGGTGGCAATGAAGTTTAGAACTAGGCCTCTTAGGAGGTCGCCAGTTTGAAACCGAGTCGAACCGGATTTTACCGTAGTGGGCCTTCGGGCGGCAGGTTTTTCCTAGAACTGGTGGCTCGGGTATACATCCAACTCTGACCATCATAGAGAAGTTGATGTATTTGCTTGATTAAACAGATCCCAAAAGGCTCATTCTATTCCCACCCCCTTATTTACTAATTACACCCCCTATCAAAAACATCACATCCATCAATCATTTAGTTTTTGTTTTTAGCCTGTTTTGTCTTTTTGTTGTCTTTTTTTATTCATTTATTTAATTATTAGTTATTTAGTATTTGTTTATTATTTAATTAGTTATTATTATTATTATTATTATTATATTTATTATTATTAGTAGTAATGATATAGTATTTATTATTAGTTTTTATTGTTATAATTTATCAATTTATATTTATAGCTGTAACAAAAGCTATATAAAAATAAGTACTTTTTTATAAAATTATTATCATTTAATAATTTACATACCGAGGTTTAATCTATACACCCCCCAAATGTAGCAGGTTGTGCTATCCAAGACTTATACATATTTTGACGTGATTCAAATATATTCTCCCAGCCAGCTGCATCATTTTCTCTCATTAATTTCTTGGTTCAACCCCATGAAATCATATCCCGGTGTGTTTAAAAGGTTGGTAAAAAAACCTTGTCCGTCTGTATCTTGTGTCATGAACGGACTTGGTTCACCAGGATCGTCCTTGAATGGTTTTTTTCCGTAAATATCTTGATTTTTGAGGCACCAATAATTTGAGTTTGTTTCACTTTCATTTATTCTCTCAAATGCACCAATAATTTGAGGCACCAATAATATGATCATTTTACTAGGTTTTTTTTTTTCAATTTTAATAATAATAATAATAATAATAATAATAATAATAATAATAATAATAATAATTAGTGGCATCTTGGTGGTGGGATAAGACTTTGGGACCAATAGGTCCTGGGTTCGATTCCCACAAGGGGGTTTTCCGATGTTTATTGGGTTTCCTCCTGAATTGGTCTGGCGTTATGCTTAGTGGAGATGGATATGATCGGGTGGTTCCTCTGGTGGCACGATGATACTCCAGTGGTCCGTCAGTGATCCAAATTTGCCATTCAAAAAAAAAAAAAAAACTAATAGTAAATAATAATAATAACAAAAAGACACTAAAATATAATAAAAAGACAACAAAAAGACAAAAAAGACTAAAAACAAAAAGCAAATGATTGATGGATGGATTGATGGATGTAATGTTTTTATAGGGGGTGTAATTAGTAAATAGGGGGGTGTATAGTATCACCCTCCCAAAATTCTTACCAGGTGATTTAGTTTGCCATTAAAAAAAAAAACAAAAACCAAGCCGCCCATATATTTGAAGATAATGAACTGTATCTCTCCCCATGTTCTATGATTGTGTTTTACCAAACGGGTATCCCATCTAACCACCCGCACGTTCCCTCCACGCAACCAGGTGTATCAATTCATCATTCAACGTGCGTCCCACGCGCGCCACTCTCGCGTCCCACAAAGCGGCTCAATTTTCATTGGTCCACGTAGGTTTAACACAGCAAACTTGAGCTGCTAATGATGGATCACTTTCCTGAATTCCCAATTTGTCTTTTTTAGGGCAATCATTCATCCAGTTTGAAGAAGAATTCACCAGTCAAACTTCAATTTTCACTGTCAAATTCATGGGTTTATGGGAAGCTTTTCTCAACTGGCTTCGAAGGTAATCCTGTTTTTGTTGATTCATTTCAGTTATTTGATTCTGTAGCAGGTTTTGTTATTGATTTGGGCTGAGAAATTAGGGGATCTGCTATGTGTTTCATGTGGAAATGTAGAAATTTATGTGTTAATGGTTGTGATTTTTGGTTGATGATTTAGATATGTTTAGTTTGGAGTTAGGTTCATTAGTGAACAACCTTGATTGATTGTGAACACTAATCAACTAATGCTAGCCCTTGATTATCAATACACAATTGTATACACAACTGTAAATCAATGGCCAGGATTTGATGATGAAAATACACTAGCGTATTTTACGATTTGATGATGTAAAACAATGGTCAGGATTTGTTCACTCAGTTTACAAATACACTGGTGTTCACTCTAGAACCCCATCCGTTTAGTTTGGATCCAAAAACGTAGCAAATTTGTCTCTTTGTGTGTGTGAATGAGAACCGCTAAATACCATTAGGAATCATTTTATTCACGGTGGAATTCATAGATTCACTAGTGAATACACAACGGTTGTAAAAATAGCGTATTCACGGTATACGCTATAGTTTGTAATGATTTTTGCATACCTTGGTGAATCATCAGCAACAACCACCGTACCCACCCAGTATAATCTCACCTATAGAGAGGATTCTTCCAGTGAGACCCGCAGCTCCAAATACACCAGTGAATCAAATGGTTACTAAATATTTAGTAGTTCTCACTTGAATGCACCCGTGTATATGTAGGTGAGGGTTCTTTACAGAACCACAAATATCGCGAGAATCAATCTTAAGTGTAAATCATTCATTTAATATTAAAAAACTAAATGAAAAGTGTATAATATACTAAATGATTTCTTTTTATCCGCTTTCTTTCTGCTACTGGTAATAAGTTTCATACACATGTGTATCTCTGGATGTTTATAATTCACGCTTATCAAGTGAAAGATACTCATATAATAATTTTGTATATTAGCAGTCATTTTAGAATCTTAGATACATACATAGAGAAATGAATGGTTATATATGGTAGTGCGAGTTCTTGCAATATTTCTAGTAACCCTCCCCTGTATATGTATTTGATAGAATAAAAGCTAATTAATTTAGATGAGAAAAACATTAACAAGAAAATCCCTTCTAGATTAATACACATGTATTGGACATGAATGACAGTTTTTAGTGCCCACAGAGCACCCTCGTTATGGAGATAACTTTTCTTTCTAAACACATCCTGTCATCTTCATATTTATGTGGATTTTCTTGTTTATGCTTTCAGACGCCATAAGAAAGTGTTGGTGTCTCTTTGATGTTGGTTGTTTTAAACATTATAATATGATTTCTTGGAAAGTTTAAACATTATATGACTGCATCATTCATGTGTATTTTTCAATATAGAAATTAAGTTCTAGAGCTTAACACCAAAGGTTCCTTTCTCGTGAAAAAAGCACCCAAGAAATTACATGTAAGGTTTTTTTTTTTTTTTTGACTAAATATAAGAAAAAAGATGTCAACTAATTTTGTTAAGCTTATAATCCAAAAAAAAAAAACTATTCTGCTAGAACTTATAAAAATCACTAATGATTCTAGTAATTACTACTATACTGTTAATAATCCCAACTATAGTGACATTAAAGCTTAGCAATATGATCAACCTACTGTTTCTTTAATCTTGCAACCTTCATCATCCTTCTCTCTGGTTAAGAAAGTTTAATAAAAAAATTCAAATATTGAAGCATTTTATATTTGGATGCAATCTATGCAAACATCCTTATGCAGTCATGTATGCTTGCTTTGTATCTAAAGTTATTTCTTAGGTAGAGATGTAGAGTAGGGACCAAAGACTAACCTTTTGTTGATATATGGTCAGAGTAAATCATTTGGTACCCTAAAGTCAGTGTGCTTAACGTCTCCGCCTCCGGAAACAAAATCAACATCATATTCTTTCTATACATGTTCATTGTGACTTCCAACTAAGCTTCATGTGATTGACTTAACTCGTAAGATTCTATATTTTTATCAGCAAATGGGACATAATATCAAGATTTTGGGCCTCAAATATGGAAATATGCTATTTTCTTGGCTAATATTGGAATTATGCTACTTCATTAGTTAGTTATGACAAGTATATTATGTCCTACGGAAGCCTGTAAAAGTATGGTTAGGGGAGGATGATCTACTACTACATATTAGGCATCATAGGGCAGATCTTACCTCTTGAAAGTAATTAATATTAGAAAGTAGATCGATTTTGCATTCGTTCGTTGTCATTGATAAAATCATTGAACCTATCAAAAAGATTGCCACACTCTCAACACAAGCTTGCAAGATCATGAATTACATAAATTATAACATCAAAAAATGCACCATAAGAGATAAATACATGCTAACAATGATCCTAATGATATAAGTTAACAAAAATAAAATTTTATCCTAAATGAATTTATAAAAATAAATAGTTATTCCAACAATAATCAGATTATTGTTAATATAATATTCCTTAAGATAGACTTGATTGAAACTTAATAATCATGATGACCTTATAACAATTATAATAATACAATGGATCAGCAATACATACAAAGGAAGGGCCCAAAATGATGCACGTCTATTCTAGCTAGAAGGGGCAAACGAGGAATTTTTGAAAGTGGCTAAAAGTTTGTTAGAGAGAAATAGTATAATAAGTATGATTAAATGATGTAATGGTAGTCAGGTAAGACTTTGTTAGATTGTTGTTGCTCCTGCATGATGCATGGAGAGAGGGCATAGCCCTGATCATTTGTATTTTCCCTTTATGCTTTCTGCAATAAAGTTCTCCTTCCCCTCTTTCTCAGATCTTTTCCCAAAGTCAGTCCCAATCTCTATCATACAAACTTCATTTCTACAACTAGATGAACTTATCTTATTGTGATATGTTGCAGCCTCTTTTTCAAGCAAGAAATGGAGCTCTCTTTGATAGGGCTCCAGAATGCTGGGAAGACATCGCTTGTTAACGTTGTTGCTGTAAGTAAATTACACTGTTTTCATATTTGTATCAGTTAAATTAATCTTGTTCTTGTGTGCTGAAAAAACTGTCTTTGTTCTCTTTTGCTTTGCTTTGCTTTTAGACTGGTGGATATAGTGAAGATATGATCCCTACAGTGAGTTTACTCTTGAAATCATGCCATATTAAGTAATAAATGTGCGTCCCAATGTCAATAATTTAACAAAAAAATGTAATTTGAGTTTTCAGGTGGGATTCAATATGCGCAAGGTAACAAAAGGAAATGTAACAATAAAGCTATGGGATCTTGGTGGTCAGCCCCGATTTCGCAGCATGTGGGAGCGATATTGCCGTGCAGTTTCTGCCATTGTGTATGATTCCCTCTCATTCCTTATCTTCAACATTACAGAATATTACTTTTTTTGTTTAGTTGGAATTTTTATTTTGGTTACGCTGATGCCTAGGGGTGTTGAATGGGTCGTGTTCGCGAGTTGGTGGGTCAAACCCGACACGAACCCAAAAACAACATGACTTTCCCTGTGTTGACACAAAGCACAACATGTTTAACCCCAAATACGGTTTTCTTTTTATCTCTTTGCATATTAAGTCTCTAAAGTTACATATTTATGGCAACAAGTACAGATGTATATAAAACAATTATGTTTAAACTATAAAACTTGATGCCCATTTTTCTTTTATCTTGTAAACTCTTGGCATAAAACACATTACTTAAATTGTTTTAAAAAAATAAACATGTCAGTTTAACCCGAACACGGCTAGTTTAGTTAAAACGTGTTTGCGGGTTCGACCTGAACTGAACTGAACCCATTTAGACTAACACCAACCGTGAATATCGTAGTAGATCTATGTCATGTCAGAAATTCACACCCTTACTGATGCCACTACCCTAAAACGGGTTAACATTATATAGCTTGACGGGTGGGGTATCGGGTTAAAATGGGTTTGGGAATTGGGTCATAACAAGTGGGTTTTCTGTACGGTTCAGGTATGTCGTTGATGCTGCGGATCAGGATAACTTAAGCACATCAAAGAGTGAACTTCACGATCTGCTAAGCAAGCCATCGTTAAGTGGAATACCTTTGCTTGTTTTGGGAAACAAAATCGACAAGGAGGGTGCCCTCTCTAAGCAAGCCTTAACTGATCAGATGTAAGTAACACGTTACAACACCATACACGCTTTATAAACTATATATATATATATTTATACAACAATTATGCAGGGATCTGAAATCGATCACGGATAGAGAAGTGTGCTGCTATATGATCTCGTGCAAGAACTCAACAAACATCGACTCGGTCATTGATTGGCTCATCAAGCATTCCAAATCCAAAAGTTAAACGTGTGTTTAAATCATATTTGTTGTCATTGAGTTGGGGGTTTGCTAATCTTGATCTACTAATGAAACGGAGTATTCTGTTGCCATTTTTCATGTTTCTTCTTCTTCTTCTCAGCAGCTGTGTATTAATTGTTTTGTGAAAAGTTTCCATGTATAGACTTGATGAATTACTGAATTTATTTGTTGGGATTTAAAAAGATATATTTTTTTTGTACCTTCCAGTTCAGGTTTTGATGTTTTATTTCGTTTATTTTAAGGTTTTTATCGTTTGATCTGTGTCTGATGAATTATTAAGGATTACTATTTTTGTCAACTATGCTAGTACTACTCAAATGTTGAGCTGTAATGGATGCATGTTGTGTGTACGAGTGTCGAGTTCTCTTTATCGTAAACTTCCGTTTGTCACCCCTTAACATGATTTAATGTCGTGCGCCTACTGATTGACATCGCAGTCTTACAATCCCTGATGTTGTTGCTCCAATACCATTTCTAAACACACCCCCAGAATGAAAAATATGAGGTTTTATCAATATAACATATAAAATGGTTCAGTGCACAACATTACTCATGTTACTTATTCCTCATTTAATAACCACAATTTAGCACTCTGCATCAAGTCAAGTTAATAAACCGTGTTATGCTCCCCGCTCCCCCGGCGTGATGTGTTGTCCCAGTGTTCCTGAAATCTCGTAGCGTCTATATCAGCTTGTGGTGCCGCTTCATTCCCGTGAGTCTTTGCCCCTTCTTTGTCCTCTCTCCTCACGCAGGGACGTCGCCTACTTAAGAACCCGGCTCGCATGCCATGTCCGTTCATTTCCTCTTTTGGTTATTAAGCCTGGTAAAATGGACGGGCAGGGTTGGAACATGTTCGAATAAAACTGAGTTTGTGTTAAAACGGTCCGTTTTATAAAAATACAATTTTGTTTGGGTCAAAAGGGGTTATGGCGAAAATCGGCTCGCCTTGAGATGAGTTATGAAAAAGAATGTCAAAATGGGTTGACCCGCTATACTTGCTTTTACGATGTTGGTGGGTAGTAGTGGCCGAGGTGGCGATAACAGTAGGGGCTAAGATGGTAACGACGATAATGCTAGAGGTGGTGGCACATTTTGTTACATATTAAAAGGGTCATTGGAATAAAAAGGGTTGTTTGGTCATTTTAGAATAGTGAATTACAGGGACGTATTCTGTAATATTGTAAACTTGAAGGTAGAAAGTAGAAAATAGTTAGTTAGTCGTTGTTTGGCTGATATAATCAGTTGTAATCGTTGTAAGAAGGTATCTTGGTAATGAATTGATCTTCGTCCCTTTTACGATTCTTCTTTCAATTCCTTATCATAACATTGGTATCAGAGCGATTCAATCCTTTGGACGCTCTCGATTGAACCCTAATTCACAGAAATTCCCAAAAATTCGAACCCTAATTCACAGAAAATCCCCAAAATTCGATTCAGTTGTCAACGAGATTAATCATTCTTTCGATTAATTTCACTGTGTTTCGTTTGATTGTTAAGAAATTGATCATTCTTTCGATCAATTTCAGTCCGATTCAATTCAATTCGGGATTAATCATTGTTCGATTGATTCCACCATGACTACTCGCCAACAAGAAATGGAAAGATTGGAGAAGACAGCTCAAGAGAATGCAAAAACTCTTGAGATTCAACAGGCAGTTTTGGATTAGAATTCAGAAGCTATTAAGATGTTGCAGATTGGAATGACGACCCTGGTTTCTCAAATGACCGAAATCAATAATAAATTGGGAAATGACAGATTTGGTGGACATCAAGAACAAAGAATGGTTAGAACTGGAAGATTGGATTTTCCAAAATTCAATGGTAGTGAGGTTGAGGGTTGGATTATTCGTTGTAATCATTTTTTCACGGTGGACAAAACACCAGAATATGCTAAGGTGCATTATGCAGTCATCAATTTAGAAGGTTCAGCACTTGAATGGCATCAAGGTTATGTAGATAGCCAGAATAGAAGTATAGAAGATATAACGTGGGATGAGTATTCAAGATCAGCTATCAACAGATTTTCTGAAAGATTGTCTGAGGATCCAATGGAAGAACTCAAAAACTTGAATCAAACAGGTTCACTTTCTGATTACACTAAAGAATTTCATTCTCTGTTAAATAGAGTAAAGTTGCATGATGAATATGCTGCAAGTTTGTATGTGGGTGGTCTGAAGCCTGAGATACGTTGTTTGGTAAAGATCTTTAAACCTAAAACTATGAGAGATGCCATATCTATGGCTAAACAGCAGACTGTTGTTTACTCAACCTTGTTTGGGACTAAAGAAAAAGAATGGAAGAAGCCGGTGAATAACAGTATAACCAATAGTGGTTCTAGTGGGTCGTCTATAGGCAATAAGACCATAGGAAATCCAACTAATACCTTGGCATTGTTACCTACTCCATCAAATAACAAATTGCAAAAGAATGTTAAAAAAGTGGAAGTTGTTAATATGTAACACATTTGAACCCGTTTTAAGTTGACAAATTTGATAATAGGGGGTGCCGAACGTGGGGTGGAGTTCCCACTACTACCACCATGCCTATCGCCTTCCAACTTGCTACTCTATCCCACTCCGATTTCCTAATTTCTTTCTTCTCTATTTTGGCATGGTGATATCACACCTTCATCAGGGGCGTAGCCAGGATTCTTTTCCTACGAGTTCGAAAATTTTTAAAGGACGGACGACAGCTTGTCTATTACTAAGGGGCTGTTTGGCTAAGCTTATTTTTTTTACTTATTTGATTATTTGAAAAGCAAATAAGTCATAATGGAATGACTTATTTACTTATTCCTCTCACATAATAAGCTAACCCAAACACCTTTTAACTTTTCAAAAAGCAAATAAGTAAATAAGTCAAAAAAATAAGCTTAGCCAAACAGCCCCTAAGTTTACGGGCTCGATGTTGAAATTTATACAGATGAGAAGTCAAAATAAACACACATATATATAACACTAAAAGTGTTTTTTGGTACGGGTTCGGCTGAACCAGTACCCTTTTATGTATCTCTCTTTGCCGTCGTTCTTTCTCAGACTCCTACACCCATGTTGCACCATCTTGCCGCTGCCATACCGAGTCCACATCTCCTGCCTTGGTACACCAATTCATTCATTTATTTATTTATCACCTTTAATTTACAAGTGCTCATTCCGACTTTTATTTATATATTTTCGTTTTTAAAAAAAATTCCAACTTTTATCATTTTATGTGTATCCTGTGTAGCTCAAGATCATTCGCTTTGATTCAATACAATTTGGTGTAGTTCCAATTCATCTAGTGTTGTTAGTGTTAAGATCGAACGCTTTTACACACGAACTCGGACCACACACACTCTCTGCTCTCACAATCTGCCACAATCAAGAACACAAGGATTTACGTGGTTCGGTCTAAACTGACCTACGTCCACGGGTAACTAGGAGTTTATATTTCTTGGTGAGGTACAAAGATTACAATACAAATGTCACACCCTGACTTTTGCGGAAGCGTGATTATGTGTGACTTGCTTAATATCATTGCATTCAATTATAACAACAACTATATGATAAACCAAAGATGATCATCCATTTAATAAGTTTAAAAACATAACGACATTGTCTTGAAACATAGACTTCAAATTCGAATTACAAACCATACGAATTGTTTAGAGTTCCATAAGGACTCAACAAAAGACTTTAGATAAAACCAGGCTTTGGAAGATGTGTCTCGTCCAAGATAAGACACACTAACCAAACCCTATGACACCGGATGACATCTTTTATTATTAACACAACTCGAAACATCCAAACGCCCGCCAGATCCACCTTTAATTCCCTGAAATACATGTAGTTTGAAAAACATCAACAAAAGTTGAGCGAGTTCATGTGCTTGTTTGTGTGTACGAATAAACCTTTGAATCATTGAAAGTATGTATGTATGTTTGAAAAATCCTGGTATGAAAGCGATAAGGAAAACAGATCATTAATGGTTTGCAAGGCCATTAATATGTGTGACGTGATGCAGGAAGGCTCAAACCTAGCAGATTTTGCACCGGGCTTCCGGCTGTAAGACATAGTCATTCCATGGGCCAAACCCTGGTCCAACATGGGCGGGGCCAACTACACCCAAATAGATCTATCACTTATGTCCCTCGGTCCTACTACGAGGATTAATGGTCTTAAGCGTTATACCCACCACTCACATGATCTAGCAGTACCCTTCCTTAGCTTACCATATCAAATGTAATCGTATGTAAACAGTTTGTAACATGTACTTCACCCCCGAAGTTATAAAAACTGAAAACAATTAAGAGAAAAGGGGGACATGAACTCACTGTCTTGCGTCTTCGTATCACAGTAACTCAAAGCTTCGCCTGGCGTACACAACTACCTACAACGTACTAATTAGTGTCTTTGAGTTACGTTTCTTCGTGTCTTCAATATTATTCCAAGTTATATAATTGTTTGTTAAAATGATAAATATTTTAACGTAAATTATATTTATTAAATTTTGGAATAATTGTTAAAACAATATAATTTAACTTGATACCGTTCGAGTATTTGTACATGTATTTCCTTTCCAAGGATGGGTGTACTTGTATTTGTATCCTTATACTTGTATATTTTTGCCATGTATCGGTGTCGTATTCCGGAGTGTATTTATACGTACGAGAATATGTATCTTCTTGTAAATGTTAAGTATTCTTTATACTTAATTTTGTATTAACTTTTCCGGAATAATATCCTTAGTAAAAATCCATATATATTTCCAAAAGATATATTTTTTAGAAATATTACTTAGAAAAATTATTTATAATTTTTCTTTTGGCAAAAATATTTGTATTTTCATATAAGTTCCAAAAATAATATATTTTCAAGTCTAACTTGGAAAATATACATAAACTTATTTTTTCCCAAAAATAATATATTTCATGTATAATTGAGAAAATATATATATTTCTTCCAAAAATAATATATCTTCTAATATTTCCAAGAAAATACATATTTTTATTCACCCAAAAATAATATATTTTCTTCTTGTCAAAAATATGATATAACTTTGTAATAATAGTGAAAATCATATTTTCATTCACTTGGTGTACAAAATATTATTTACCAAAATATACACATGAATAATATTTCCGGAATATTTTGCAAGTTATATTCCTTCGTTCGGTTTTACCAGCATTTTGTGTATTCTTTGTATATTCATATTCTTGGAATTTTGGTAATATTTTGGATTTTAATTTTTGGTATTTTGATGAGTAATATTATTTCAAGTCCTAAAATAATATAACTAATACACATAGTATACAAATAATCACACACGTGGTGCCTTCTAAATATATTTCCTAAATACATATTTAGTCACTTTTATTTATAAAAACCAACCTCCAATATTTATATTTTTGAACAAAAATTTCTATGGCTAACTTTATGTGGAAATCTATGGTTTGAAATACACTTGTAAATATTTGTCTAGAAATATTTTTCTAAGTGTTTAATTTTTAGAAAAATTTCGTCATAGTTTCCCCTAAAAATGGAGGTTTCCATACCTTGAAGGTATATCATTTTCTTTTGTAAATCAACACAATCAACCAATAATCAACAATAAACAATCTACATTTACCAATTTTGCCAAAAAACAAGCATAATCTACTACTTCATGAACTTGAATATTTGTAAAAATTTGTAGTAATTTACTAGGGTATTTAGCGAGTCTTGTTATCCTTTAAAGTGTGAATGATTCTTTAAAAAACATTATTTTTAAAGAAAATAGATCTTCACAACTTGTAGTCACATTTTCTAAAAATGTTTCTTTATGAATTTTTCTTGTTACACATATGTTTCCACACCTTATTAACCACCAAAAATAAGGTTTATTTGTTTAAGAACCAAGATTTAGTAAAACTTGTGTTTTTAACTTGGTTTCTTTGAAAAACCATCCATGAAATTTTAGATCTACAAGTATTACAACTTACTTTGATCATTATTTTACAAGAACACATTATATTCTTTCAAGTTCATGCTTTATGTTAGGATGATCTATGGATCTCTAACACTTTCATCCTCTCATCTTGCTAGATTATGTTTTTAATCATGATCTAGCAAGATCATATGATGATCAACATCAAATACATGAATAAACAACAATCATCAAGCATAACAACTCATATTCATCAAGATTTCTTATGTATTCAAGCTTATGTTCATGTTTCATTCTTGTGATTCTTAGTGTTCTTCAAGTTAATCATTATGTAACATCTTTTAACCACTTGAAATAGATGTAAAATGGAGTGTAGGATGTTCTTACCACTAGCTCAAGGCTAGGGATGATCAAGAGAAGATAAGAGATGGATAAAAGCAAATGAAGGAGGTCCTTGAACTTCTACAAGCTCCAGCTCCTTTGTGCACCTTCTAACACACTTGTATAAGCTTGAAATGGATGAGAATGATTGAATGATGGTGGTGGTGTGTGGGTTGGGTTTCGGCCGAGAGCACAAGAGGGAGAAGAGAGAGTTGTGGTGTGAAGTATGTGGTGAGTTATGAGGAGTCATGAACCCTTAAGTCTTTCTTATAATCCATCACTCATGATCTACCATTGGCCATTGGGTAATATGTTTAGGAAAGTATAAACAAGATCAAATATTATAATCTTATAAAATCTTGAGGTGGGGCCATGTATGGGCCGATTACATAGGTGGGGGGGGGGGGGGGGGGTAGTAGGCTTAGGTTGTAACTAAGTTAGTTATTTAGGTTAAAATCCAAGTATTTAGTTAGATACTTTAGTTACTAGATATTTATGTAGTGTTATGATGTTCGGGGACCATAACTAGCTTGGTAATGTTAAAACAGTGCTTCTAGTGTAAATTTGGTGTTTCGGGTAGTGTCCGGTTGGTTACCGGTTCGTTAAGGTGCTAAACCTGCAGTTTAGTGTGCTTTATGTACCCTTTTATGACAGTTTTGATTCCTGACACTTAGGAAAGCATTCAGGAACATTTAATCATATTTCTGCATGATATTAGAGTGTTCAAATGCTGAAAATTGCTGATTTTCGCTGAATTCAGCACTTTATGTGTGTTTTAGGCACTTTCTGGCACTTAAACTATCACTAGAAAGGCAGTTTTGTGATCCTTACTTTCCTACACACTATACTAGTGTGATACTTGGTTTCTTGCTCATTCTGTGTCTCAACACACTATCTGTCTATGTACTGAACTCCGTCAGCATTTTCCTGATTTGTCTGATAACTGTGCTAACTGTGATTCGTGCATCATTTGAGTCAATAAAGTTCTCATGCATTAATGATATGACATTTGCACTATGTGATGCACATGTAAGTATAAAGCAGTAATCAAAAAGCAATTCAAATCATTAATTGAAATGCAGCACAGTCATTAAGGACTAATCATGGTTTAATAGTTGTACGGATACCTGGAATTTTGACAGTTGTCACATTTTCCCCCTGTTAAGAAAATTTCATCCCGAAATTTTAAGCTTTACTACTAGCAGCAGGGGAGTTGGGGAACAAATGCGGGTATTTAGCTTTCATGCGGTTTTCACGCTCCCAAGTAAACTTTGGGCCGTGACGTGCGTTCCACCGAACCTTGACGAGTTTAACACTACTCCTCCGAGTCTTGTTAACTTTCCAATCAGTAACCTCAACGGGTTCTTTGGTAAAGTGGAGTGTGTCATCTTTGTGAACTTCGCCAGCATGAATAACCACTGTTTCTTGTGTTGGACTCTTCTTCAGATTAGATACATGGAATGTATTATGAACACCATTAAGTTCTGCCGGTAGTTCCAACTTGTATGCTACAGGGCCAATCCTTTCCAGGATTTTGAACGGTCCGATAAATCGTGGGTTTAACTTACCACGCTTCCCAAAGCGTGCCACACATTTCCAAGGTGAGACTTTCAATAGAACCATATCACCCACTTCAAATTCCAAGGGTTTTCGTCTTTGGTCCGCATAGCTCTTCTGTCGATCACGAGCCGCCTTAATGCGCTCTCGAATCCGTACAATCTTATCTGTCGTTTCTTGGACCAATTCGGGACCAACCAGCTGCCTATCACCTGCATCTGCCCAGCATAACGGTGATCGACACTTGCGTCCGTAGAGAGCCTCGAACGGTGTAGCTTGGATGCTTGTATGGTAGCTGTTGTTATAGGAAAACTCAACCAAAGGTAGGTGGGTGTCCCAACTGCCACCCAAGTCCATTACGCAAGCACGTAGCATATCTTCAAGCGTCTGAATCGTTCTCTCACTTTGACCGTCTGTTTGTGTATGAAAAGATGTGCTCAGATTTAACTGAGAACCAAACGCTTCTTGGAAAGATTGCCAAATCCTTACACAAATCTTCCGTCTCAGTTTGATATAATCGAGATAGGCACTCCATGACGTGCTACTATCTCCCTTAGGTACAGCTCAGCTAGCTTACCTGTGTTATCCTTCTCTCTGATCGGCAAAAAGTGCACAGACTTTGTCAGACGGTCCACGATTACCCAAATCATATCGTGACCTCTGGGAGTCTTGGGCAACTTCGTTATGAAATCCATTGAGATCTGTTCCCATTTCCACATGGGTATCTCAGGTTGCTGCAGAAGACCTGAAGGCTTTTGATACTCGGCCTTCACCTTGGCGCAAGTCAAACACTTCCCAACATAAGTTGCAACATCACCTTTCAGTCTCGGCCACCAGTAGAAATCCTTCAAATCTTGGTACATCTTATCCGATTCGGGGTGGATCGAGTACCTCGATTTATGAGCTTCATTAAAAATCACATCTCTAAGACCACCAAAGAGAGGAACCCAAATTCGTCCCATAAACACAAGGTTCCTTCCTCATTGGGCACTAACTTTTTCTCCATCCCACGGAGATATTCAGCCTTTAAGTTCTCTTTCTTTAGAGCTTCCCTTTGTGCAGCACGAATGCGCAACGAGAGGTCTGTCTGTATAATCATCTCCAAAGCTCTAACCCTTATGGGCTTAATCCTCTCTTTTCGACTTAAGGCGTCTGCCACCACATTCGCCTTTCCTGGGTGATACTTGATTTCGCAATCATAATCATTTAACAGCTCTACCCAACGTCGCTGTCGCATGTTAAGCTCTTTCTGATCGAATATGTGCTGGAGGCTCTTGTGATCTGTAAAGATCGTGCATCGGGTGCCATACAAATAATGCCGCCAAATCTTCAAAGCAAACACCACTGCGCCTAATTCCAAATCATGTGTGGTGTAATTCTTCTCATGAACCTTTAATTGGCGCGAAGAATAAGCGATAACCTTTTGTCGCTGCATCAGCACACAACCTAATCCCTGACGCGAGGCGTCACAGTATACCACGAAGTCGTCGGTGCCTTCGGGTAGGGATAGAATAGGTGCATCGTAAAGCTTGTTCTTTAGCAGCTGAAAAGCTTCTTCTTGTTTATCTCCCCATTCATACTTCTTATCCTTTTGAGTAAGGGAGGTCAGCGGCTGAGCGATTTTAGAAAAATCCTCAATGAATATACGATAATACCCTGCTAAGCCCAAAAACTGTCGGATCTCGGTTGGCGTCTTTGGAGTTTCCCAATTCTTAATCGCCTCGATCTTGGTGGGATCCACATGAATTCCATCCTTGTTTACCACATGACCAAGGAATTGTACCTCACGCAACCAGAACTCGCACTTCGAGAACTTAGCATACAGTTTATCCTTCTTGAGCAGCTCTAAAATGGCTCTAAGGTGTTGCTCATGCTCTTCCTTCGTCCGTGAATAAATCAAAATATCATCGATAAACACAATCACGAATTTATCGAGATATGGCTTGCAAACTCGGTTCATCAAGTCCATGAATATTGTCGGCGCGTTTATTAAACCAAACGTCATTACTAGAAACTCGTAATGTCCATAACGAGTTCTAAAGGCAGACTTCGGTATACTATCTTCTTGAATCCGCAGCTGGGGATAACCTGATCGAAGATCGATCTTGGAGTAGTAACTCGAACCCTGAAGTTGATCGAAGATCATCAATCCTCAGCGAAGGATACCGATTCTTTATGGTTAACTTGTTCAGCTCTCTGTAGTCAATGCACATACGAAAACTACCGTCCTTCTTCTTTACAAATAGATCTGGAGCTCCCCAAGGCGAGAAGCTTGGTCTAATGAATCCCTTGTCCAGTAGCTCCTGAAGCTGCAGCGACAACTCTTGCATCTCTGAAGGTGCAAGTCGATAAGGTGCCTTGGCTACAGTCGCGGCGCCTGGAACCAAGTCAATATGGAATTCGACTTGTCGTTGCGGCGGTAATCCTGGAAAGTCTTCGGGGAAGACTTCAGGATACTCCCTCACTACAGGGATATCTTCCAGCTTCGGCTCTTCGGTTTCTTTATCAACAACATGAGCCAAGAAGACAACACATCCTTTCCGCAACAACTTTCGTGCTTTCAAGCAACTGACAATCCATAGGGGTGCATCATGCTTTTCTATGTGAACTACAATCGTCTCTCTATTCGTTGTCGGAATACAATTAATCTTCTCATGACATACGATCTCAGCTCGGTTACTCGACAACCAATCCATTCCAACTACTACGTCAAAACTTCCCAACTCAACAGGCAACAAATCAAGTGTAAACTCATGCTCTCCAAGCTCTATCACACAACCTCTAATCACTTCGTTTGCTTCCACTAGCTTTCCATTAGCTAGTTCTATCGAGTACGGAATATCTAGCTTACTGGCAACTAACCCAAGTATATTCTTAAATTCTAGGGATATGAAGCTATTGTCGGCACCAGTATCAAATAGCACATATGCAAAGTGTTGATTAATAGGGAACGTACCAGTGACTACGTTCGGATCTTGATGAGCTTCCCTAGCTCCAATGTTGAAGACTCTTCACTGGGCTTGATTGTTCTTCGGGCAATCCCGCTTGTAATGCCCTACATCTCCGCAACCAAAGCAACCTTGGCCACGACCATTTCCGTTCCCATTTCCGCCCTGGTTGTTGTTTGCACCATGGTTTCCGTTACCAGCTTGATTTCCAGAACCACCACGATTTCCATTACCTCCCTGATTATTCCTTTCCCACTACCGTTTCCACCACGGTTACCATTGCCATTCCTTTTTCCTCTCTGACCACCATTCCCACGACCAGTACTAGCCCAACACTTTTCCTTCGAATGACCATTCTTTCCACAGGTCTCACATTTCTTGAACCTACACTGGCCGGCATGATGGAACTGATATACATCATATTTGGGCAGGGTGCCCATGTATCCTTTCCTCTTGTTTTCTGAACTTGCAGCACCAGTCCTAACCTCGACTGGTGGGTTCGCATCTCTCTGCTTACTAGCACTGTTGTTGTTTCCTTGGGTACCCTTCTTGAAATTCGAGAACTTCCTTTTGTTCTCGCCAGATGACTCGACATGAGTCTCCTTCTTCTTCTGCTCGAAGATTGAAAACTTGCCCAATCTAACGGCTTCTTTGGTCAGTGCCACGCTCAAATCAATGGCATCGGTGATCGTTGGAGGCTTCGAAGTAGTCACCATGCTCAGAATTTGGGGTGCCAATCCCCAAATGAAACGTTCAACTCGCTTGAATTCTGGCTCTACCATGTAGGGGACAACACGAGACTTATCATGGAATCTTTGTACATACTCAGCAATCTTAGGACCATCCATTTTCAGATTCCAGAACTCGGTTTCCAACTTCTGAATCTCAGCCCTCGAACAGTATTTCTTACGCATTAGCTCTTTCATCTCATCCCAAGTCATAGCATACGCTGTAGCCTCACATAGAGTCTGAACCTGAAGGTTCCACCACGACAGGGCTCCATCAAGGAATAGTCCAGAAATGTAAGTGACCTGGTGCTTTGGCACACACTTGCTCATTCGCAGCACATAGTCTGTTTTCTCAGCCCATCTTACGAAAGCTACAGCACCTCCAGTGCCGTCAAAGTTCAGAGGCTTGTAGTCGAGGAACTGCTTGTAAGTACAGCCTGTACAAGCAACATCATTCACAGAAAGCATTAGCAAACACACATAGAATGTCCAAACGTATTGTAATGTGTCTTAGGTGACTTAAACATTACCGCGAGGTGGGTTATTTCCTGAGGTACCTCCGCTGTGCTCAGAGCGTAGGGCCTCATGTTGTGCGATTGCCTGTGAACGTTCTTGCAGTTCTGCCTCTGTTGTGGGCAACCGAGTGTTCCTTCGAGGGGGCATCTTCTATAAAGAAGATTGTATAGGTCAGGTCAGGTCTTAATCGTGTAATAAATAGTACGTATATAATACTGTTTATCATAACAAGTAAGCATGTAATCATCCCAATCAAATTACAAACATGTAAATTAACAACGTATTTAATGAGAACATGACGATTGAGCTTTCATTAATCATCGACCACAAATATTGTTACATGGTTTACAAAAGTATCCTATCAAAAGGGAACACAGGGTCACACTACCCTTGTCCAAAATGTCTATCAGTCTACAACAGTCATACAGTAAAAAAAGGTAGTTTCCAAAAGGCTTCACAAGCTCAGCTCAATAGTGGTGCTCTCATCAAAAGCAAGCTACCTACATAAAACCAAAAACCGGCTATGCTGATGGTGGTGGAGGAGGAGGAGGTAGAGGAAAGAAAAGCAAGCTGCGCACATACGCAAGCTCCTCCTCAAGATCATAAACATGACACAAAAGATAACTGATCTGCTGCTCGACGGTAAGAAATCGAGTATCAAACTTGGGGAATGGAGTAAGTGGAGTAGGAGGATGTGAAAACAGAGACGGTGATGAACGAGGGGGAACAAAAGCAGGCTGACACGGACATGGCAAATGACGCAGTGTCATCTCAAGCTCCAAAATCCTACGACTCATGATCTCATACTGTAGCTGCAGTGATAGAATTAGCTCATCCCGTGTATAACCAGTAAAGTGCGAGGGATGGTAGGGATCAGAAATCGGCATGGTGTACGGTGGGAACCATCTAAGTGGCTCATCAAGTGGCGAAGAAGTAAAAGTAGCAAAAGGTGCAGACTGGGGTATGTGTGGAAAAGCTGCTGAAACATGAGGATCGTCACTAGGCTGCTGGCCTGTAGTGCCTTCCCTTGGATGGGGTGCGGGTATGTATTGCAAGAAAACAATAGGGAGATCAACATGGTGAACATCAGACTCCACTGGGTGAAAAGGAGCAACATCAGCGGGTGTAGGTGCAAGTGGAGGAATGAATGGCTCAATAACAGGAGGGTCAACGGGTGCAGGAATTGGGTCAGGTATGAGGGGTGCAATGTCAGGTAAGCCAAATGGAATAGGGTCATGATCAAGCAAAGGCTTAGGATCAGCAGGTGCAACATCGGGCTGATCGTCAGGAATGAAATCTAGCTCAAGATCAAGCTCGGGATCGGGATCGGGATTGTGTGGAGGGGATGGTGCAGCTGACATGGCTGTATCATCATCAGAATCAGTGGCATAACGTCATAATCCAACTACCTGCAAGGCGGAAGAAGTCACAGACTCAAAGGAATCTTGGACAGAGTGTAAGCTAGAGTCAGAGGAAATCTCAATAACAGGGATCTCAGGAAGTGGACTAGCAACAATGTCCTAATCTAGCTTTCCGTTGCCATAAGCATCATCAGGAGGACCTTCAACAAACAGATCAAAGTCATCGTCAAACTGATCATCGAATGTCCAATCCTCAGGAGGGATGACCACTAAAGGAACAGGAGCGAGGATCGGTGCCACAATATGCTCACCATCGGGATGACCGATGATAAGATGATCGTGGACTGGAATGGGAATAACAAAAGGATCCTCGTCTGGGATACCATTAGCAAGCGGTAAGTCGTCTCCAAAATCGGGCAGCGCAAATGGCTGAAAATCGTCCTCGTCATCGGACATCATCTTCGGGTCACTCTCTGTATCGGATGTGAAGATCTCTGGCTCCGGTGCGACCTCATCGTCAGATACAATAGCCATGGGGTCATGGTCGTCGGACAATCCACTCTCGGATGATGACATGGTGTCTGTAACATAACAATCACAACATACGCACATATATTAACCACTAACATTAAGTATGCAAGCAAAGTCAACGTATCATGAAATCATGTATCCTCGAGATTCCTCACAAACCCTTTCTATCCTTCCTAGCCTCCCAGACTAGACGACCTAGTCTCCCAGACTAAACCACTTAGTCTCCCAGACTAAACCACCTAGTCTCCCAGACAAAACCACCAGTCTCCCAGACTAAACCACAAACATAAACCTTGAAATGGTGTTTCTTGCCCTTTTTGTTTGTAAAAATGTTTGTTTCCCTGGATCTGGGCGTTTCGTGTATGCAATGAAAACATGTTGTAAAAATATTTTTGTGAGAGCCCTAATGAATGTAGTCTAGACTCGAGAAAGAATCCTAGTTCGCTACAATCGAAGCTCTGATACCAAACTGTCACACCCTGACTTTTGCGGAAGCGTGATTATGTGTGACTTGCTTAATATCATTGCATTAAATTATAACAACAACTATATGATACACCAAAGATGATCATCCATTAAATAAGTTTAAAAACATAACAACATTGTCTTGAAACATAGACTTCAAATTCGAATTACAAACCATACGAATTGTTTAGAGTTCCATAAGGACTCAACAAAAGACTTTAGATAAAACCAGGCTTTGGAATATGTGTCTCGTCCAGGATAAGACACGCTAACCAAACCCTATGACACCGGATGACATCTATTATTATTAACACAATTTGAAACATCCAAACGCCCGCCAGATCCACCTTTAATTCCCTGAAATACATGTAGTTTGAAAAACATCAACAAAAGTTGAGCGAGTTCATGTGTTTGTTTGTGTGTACGAATAAACCTTTGAATCATTGAAAGTATGTATGTATGTTTGAAAAATCCTGGTATGAAAGCGACAAGGAAAACAGATCATTAATGGTTTGCAAGGCCATTAATATGTGTGACGTGATGCAGGAAGGCTCAAACCTTGCAGATTTTGCACCGGGCTTCCGGCTGTAAGACATAGTCATCCCATGGGCCAAACCCTGGTCCAACATGGGCGGGGCCAACTACACCCAAATAGATCTATCACATATGTCCATTGGTCCTACTACGAGGATTAATGGTCTTAAGCGTTATACCCACCACTCACATGATCTATCAGTACCCTTCCTTAGCTAACCATACCAAATGTAATCGTATGTAAATAGTTTGTAACATGTACTTCACCCCCGAAGTTATAAAAACTGAAAACAATTAATAGAAAAGGGGGACATGAACTCACTGTCTTGCGTCTTCGTATCACAGTAACTTAAAGCTTCGCCTGGCGTACACAACTACCTACAACGTACTAATTAGTGTCTTTGAGTTACATTTCTTTGTGTCTTCAATATTATTCCAAGTTATATAATTGTTTGTTGAAATAATAAATATTTTAACGTAAATTTTATTTATTAAATTTTGGAATAATTGTTAAAACAATATAATTTAACTTGATACCGTTCGAGTATTTGTACATGTATTTCCTTTCCAAGGATGGGTGTACTTGTATTTGTATCCTTATACTTGTATATTTTTGCCATGTATCGGTGTCGTATTCTGGAGTGTATTTATACGTACGAGAATACGTATCTTCTTGTAAATGTTAAGTATTCTTTATACTTAATTTTGTATTAACTTTTCCGGAATAATATCCTTAGTAAAAATCCATATATATTTTCAAAATATATATTTTTAGAAATATTACTTAGAAAAATTATTTATAATTTTTCTTTTGGCAAAAATATTTGTATTTTCATATAAGTTCCAAAAATAATATATTTTCAAGTCTAACTTGGAAAATATATATAAACTTATTTTTTCCCAAAAATAATATATTTCATGTATAATTGAGAAAATATATATTTCTTCCAAAAATAATATATCTTCTAATATTTTAAAGAAAATACATATTTTTATTCACCCAAAAATAATATATTTTCTTCTTGTCAAAAATATGATATAACTTTGTAATAATAGTGAAAATCATATTTTCATTCACTTGGTGTCCAAAATATTATTTACCAAAATATACACATGAATAATATTTCCGTAATATTTTGCAAGTTATATTCATTCGTTCGGTTTTACCAGTATTTTGTGTATTCTTTGTATATTCATATTCTTGGAATTTTGGTAATATTTTGGATTGTAATTTTTGGTATTTTGATGAGTAATATTATTTCAAGTCCTAAAATAATATAACTAATACACATAATATACAAATAATCACACACATGGAGCCTTCTAAATATATATTTCCTAAATACATATTTAGTCACTTTTATTTATAAAAACCAACCTCCAATATTTATATTTTTGAACAAAAATTTCTATGGCTAACTTTATGTGGAAATCTATGGTTTGAAATACACTTGTAAATATTTGTCTAGAAATATTTTTCTAAGTGTTTAATTTTTAGAAAAATTTCGTCATAGTTTCCCCTAAAAATGGAGGTTTCCATACCTTGAAGGTATATCATTTTCTTTTGTAAATCAACACAATCAACCAATAATCAACAATAAACAATCTACACTTTCCAATTTTGCCAAAAACAAGCATAATCTACTACTTCATGAACTTGAATATTTGTAAAAATTTGTAGTAATTTACTAGGGTATTTAGCGAGGCTTGTTATCCTTTAAAGTGTGATTGATTCTTTAAAAAACATTATTTTTAAAGAAAATATATCTTCACAACTTGTAGTCACATTTTCTAAAAATGTTTCTTTATGAATTTTTCTTGTTACACATATGTTTCTACACCTTATTAACCACCAAAAATAAGGTTTATTTGTTTAAGAACCAAGATTTAGTAAAACTTGTGTTTTTAACTTGGTTTCTTTGAAAAACCATCCATGAAATTTTAGATCTACAAGTATTACAACTTACTTTGATCATTATTTTACAAGAACACATTATATTCTTTCAAGTTCATGCTTTATGTTAGGATGATCTATGGATCTCTAACACTTTCATCCTCTCATCTTGCTAGATTATGTTTTTAATCATGATCTAGCAAGATCATATGATGATCAACATCAAATACATGTATAAACAACAATCATCAAGCATAACAACTCATATTCATCAAGATTTCTTATGTATTCAAGCTTATGTTCATGTTTCATTCTTGTGATTCTTAGTGTTCTTCAAGTTAATCATTATGTAACATCTTTTAACCACTTGAAATAGATGTAAAATGGAGTGTAGGATGTTCTTACCACTAGCTCAAGGCTAGGGATGATCAAGAGAAGATAAGAGATGGATAAAAGCAAATGAAGGAGGTCCTTGAACTTCTACAAGCTCCTAGCTCCTTTGTGCACCTTCTAACACACTTGTATAAGCTTGAAATGGATGAGAATGATTGAATGATGGTGGTGGTGTGTGGGTTGGGTTTCGGCTGAGAGCACAAGAGGGACAAGAGAGAGTTGTGGTGTGAAGTATGTGGTGAGTTATGAGGAGTCATGAACCCTTAAGTCTTTCTTATAATCCATCACTCATGATCTACCATTGGGTAATATGTTTAGGAAAGCATAAACAAGATCAAATATTATAATCTTATAAAATCTTGAGGTGGGGCCATGTATGGGCTGATTACATAGGTGGGGGGGGGGGGTAGTAGGCTTGGGTTTTAACTAAGTTAGTTATTTAGGTTAAAATCCAAGTATTTAGTTAGATACTTTAGTTACTAGATATTTATGTAGTGTTATGATGTTCGGGGACCATAACTAGCTTGGTAATGTTAAAACAGTGCTTCTAGTGTAAATTTGGTGTTTCGGGTAGTGTCCGGTTGTTCGGTTGGTTACCGGTTCGTTAAGGTGCTAAACCTGCAGTTTAGTGTGCTTTATGTACCCTTTTATGACAGTTTTGATTCCCGACACTTAGGAAAGCATTCAGGACCATTTAATCATATTTCTGCATGATATTAGAGTTTTCAAATGCTGAAAATTGCTGATTTTTGCTGAATTCAGCACTTTATGTGTGTTTTAGGCACTTTCCGGCACTTAAACTATCACTAGAAAGACAGTTTTGTGATCCTTACTTTCCTACACACTATACTAGTGTTATACTTGGTTTCTGGCTCATTCTGTGTCTCAACACACTGTCTGTCTATGTACTGAACTCCGTCAGCATTTTCCTGATTTGTCTGATAACTGTGCTAACTGTGATTCGTGCATCATTTGAGTCAATAAAGTTCTCATGCATTAATGATATGACATTTGCAGTATGTGATGCACATGTAAGTATAAAGCAGTAATCAGAAAGTAATTCAAATCATTAATTGAAATGCAGCACAGTCATTAAGCGCTAATCATGGTTTAATAGTTGTACGGATACCTGGAATTTTGACAGTTGTCACAACAAATGAATCACTTATACAGAGATTGAATGAAGAGAAAGAAAGTCACAAACATGATCCGTAAAAATGGGTTACATGCATTATTGGTTGACCGCTGCCGCTTATCCTCTTATCCTGTTTTCTGACCTCAACTTGGTCAAGTGGCTTCACACTCAACAATCTCCCACTTGAAGCCATGGAATAATCTTCACTTGTGCTTCAACTGTGCATCTGTATTACTGTAAAAAAATTTGATCTTTGCTCCTTCCTAGTTATCCGGCCTTCTCTTCAATTATCCTGAAGGCCCGTTGAAGCTTCCGTTAGCTCCAACACATCAGTCATGGCTAAGTCTGCCCCTGACCCATTCTCTGTTCCTATCGGCTCCCACTGACATGAACTGCCTGATCCTGGAACATCCTGAGAACAAACACTCTCCGAATAAAGCAGATTATCAACTGGAGAGACTTTGACAGCTGGAATACTGGTTCTCTTAACCCACTGTCATCTAGTAACTCTGACTGAAGCTCGTCTCGTGCTCCCATTTCCACCAATGCCCCTGACTGGTTTTACTGAACCTTTTCTACACGTTCATCCTGAATCTAACCTATGACTCTAGGTTTGCCATCTGCAAAGCAAACCTTATTCTGCCCATGAGATTCTGTGAACCGGATCTTGGTCTTCTTCTGAACTGGGACGGTTACTCCCTCAGATGGTAAACTGACCATATACAGCGAACCCCGTTTCTTTCCTCGAGCTACGACTAGACTTCGCTTTAGAACCTTCCACTGCCCGTTCCTGAACTTAACCTCGTGCCCCTGTTCATCTAACTGCCCAACAGAAATCAACTGTTTCTTCAGACTTGGAATTACCTGGACATCCTTCAAAGTCCATGAACCGAATGGAGTCTTCAGATCTAAGTCACTCATGCTCGCCACATCAAGAGCCTCATCGTTCGCCAGTCTTACCTTACCAAAATCACCTTCTTTCAGATTTCGCAGTGCTTCACTGTTGTGGGTAGCGTGAAATGAAGTACCCGAATCCATAACCCAGGAATCCACACTGCTCTCCACACTACAGATCAAAACATCATCATCTGAGTGGTCTACTGCAACGTTAACTTCTTTCTTCTCATTTGGACATTGATTCCTAAAATGTCCTACCTCTTTGTAGTTCCAACAGGTTCCTGCTCCGATTATCCCTGTTATTCTTCCTTCCTCTGCCAACATTCAGTAATTCACTCGATGATCTACTCGAACTTCTCCTTCTGACGTCCTCGCTCAGAATAAGATCACGAATCCCTTCAAAAGTAAATCCGCTGGTACCTGATGAACTGGAAATCGCTGTAACAGTTCTGGACCAACTGTCTGGCAAAGAAGATAATCGTAGCAAAGCTTGAACTTCATATTCGAATTTGATGTCCACTGACACAAGTCTGGCCAAAATCGAATTCAACTTGTTGATGTGCTCTGTGACTGAACTGCCTTCCCTCATCCTAGTATTCACCAGCTCTTGAATCAGAAAGACCTTATTAGCTACCGAAGGCTTCTCGTACATGTTTGATAGGGCTAACATCATGCCACTAGTTGTGGTTTCCTTCATGATGTTGAATGCCACAGTCTTTGAAAACGCCAATGTAATAACTGCCTTGGCTTTCCTGTCTTTTGATTCCCAATCTGCTGGTTCCACCCTTTCTGGTCTAACTCCTGATAACACAATATCAAGATCTTTTTGAACCAATAATGCCTCAATCTGGATCTTCCACCAGCTAAAATCTGTACCGTTAAATTTTTCGATTTGCACCTTCCCGTCTTCTACCATGATAACTCAACACGACTAAACGAAACTGAAATCGAAAAATAAACCGAAAATTAAACTGAAACAACCGAAACAAGCACTGGTCTACGGTTCTGTTTCTTCGATCTTCAACGAAACGATATACTGAAAAATTGCTGGTTTAACCAGTCAAAAAAACTGATCTTGAAATTATAAACCTTCTGCCTAATGCCCCCAAAGAAACTTAGTTCTTTGACAAATAAAAGTTTGGCTACTACTGCCAAAGGATTAAATAAAAAAGAACTAAACCTAATTTTCTTCTTTGTTTAAAGTTGAGGGGCCTCCTTGATCAAATTGAAAAACTTCAATTTTCCACAAAAAAAAAAGTAAAGCACGTACTTTGCTTCTTCTTCCCCACAGAACAAAACAAAAAAAAACTCTGCTCTCCTTATTCTCTTCTCTTCTGGACATAATCAATACCCAGAAAAGGCAAGGATCGAAAACCCTAAGTAACGGCGGCTACTGGGTCAGCAAACCCTAGTCGTGAGGGTGAAGAGAACGGAGGTGGCGGCGGTTCTGGCGGCGGCGAAGGCTTCTGATGGCGGTGGAGGCGGTTCTGATGGCGGTGGAGGCGGTTCTGATGGCGGTGGCCGTGATTCTGATGGCAGTGGCCGCGATTCTGATGGCGGTGGCTTCTGACCAGAACCCTAGTTCCGGTTTCACAGGTCAATATCTTCTCTTTCCTGTACACCTCCTTCTCTGTTCGTGTGAGTCGATCAAGAGCCCTGAGCTCTGATACCAGTTCTTAGGATCGAACGCTCTCACACACGATCTCGGACCACACACACTCTCTGCTCTCACAATCTGCCATAATCAAGAACACAAGGATTTACGTGGTTCGGTCTAAACTGACCTACGTCCACGGGTAACTAGGAGTTTATATTTATTGGTGAGGTACAAAGATTACAATACAAATGAATCTCTTATATAGAGATTGAATAAAGAGAAAGAAAGTCACAAACATGATCCGTAAAAAATGGTTACAGGTATTATTGGTTCACCCCTGCCCCTTATCCTCTTATCCTGTTTTATGACCTCAACTTGGTCAAGTGGCTTGTCGCAACCTCCGAACCCTGCCTCGGGAGGCGGGCGGCTGTGGCCTACTCAGAGATGGTGGTATTGATGTTTATCATTATTTGGCAGCGGAATTTTCATCAGGACCGTAGTTAGGAAATATTTTATCAGAGTAAAATACCACACTTTTATATTTATAAACTTAATAGGATAAAACCCAAGTTTTTATTACAAACATGTTTATAGGGATAAACCCTAATTTATTGAATAAAACATCTTTCTTTATTGGGTAACTTTTATAGCCACATTTCCAAGCCTTCAGTGCTCTCCAGCTGGCTTCTATTTTGGCTTTCACATTTTGTTACCTGAAATGCGTTTAAAAACATTTTGTCAGTGGGAAATACTGGTGAGTGAATTCCAATTTAATCAAGAGAGATTTTATCCTTGTACAGTATTGAGGGCAATCAGCAATTACATTTGTTTGTTATTCTACCTTAATTACCACCCACGGTACTGTCGACCCGACTTGTGGTCATGTTACTACTCACAGTGTAGTAAAAAAATTTGTATACAAAACCCCAACATACCGACGATAATTGTAGAATTACAAATACTCAATCACTGTTTAATTATAATGTAAAGCATTGAGGTTTTGTAAAACAGTTTGCAAAAAGGTTTACAAAAAGGAGATTACTCACATTGCTAGTTTAGATTTTTCCTGATGGTTTTCTGGTTATAATCTAATAAATTAAACAATGAACATGCGTTAGTATAATAACCCAATATTTACATTAGTTATACCCTCCCCGAGATAGAACTCCAACGACTACGTCGGGCAGAGCCTCGACAGCCGTTACGGAGCACTAGATCAATCGGGCAGCGTATCTAATACGTAACCGGGGGTTAAAATACTTACAACGAGGCAGAACTTCGTTAATTAGGGGGGTATTATGCCCGGATATAGTTTATACTATAGAGAAATAGAGAGAGAAAGTTGTGTGTGGGCGTCGAAAAATGAAAGCCGAGGCCTCCTATTTATAGTTCTGTTCAACCAGTCTCTCACTCCCCGCGTAAGCCGAAGGCTTAGCCTTCACGGCCCGCGACGTAGACTATGTAGGGCCTAGCTTAGTCGACTCAGTATACTAGACCCATCACGTTTGTGACACGTGGCGGCTCCGGGTGCGCTCTGATCTTGAGCTGTCGCGGTCTGCGTAAGACGAAGAAGTGGTCTTCGCGGCCTGCCAGAAAACATTAAAAATTGTTTTTATTTTAATTAAATAAAATTAAAGGTATTTAGGGCTGTTATACGTATACGGGGTGTATTTTAAGACGTATTGGGGTGTTCTACATATTTTAGGGATGTCGGAAATATTTTAGGAGGGTTGTTATATCCTCCCCACCTTAATTTAGAACTCGTCCTCGAGGTCTACTAGAACTGGTGTGGATATTTCCTTTTCATCTCTGATTCAAGCTCCCACGTGTATTCTGGTCCTCTCTTGGAATCCCATTTTACTTTGACTAGAACTAATCTCTTGTGTTTGAGATTCTTGACTTTCCTGTCTTCAATCTGTAGAGGCTTTTCTACAAACTTAAGTTTTTCATTTACCTCTATATCCTTAAGATGTACTACCAGTGATTCATCGGCTAAGCACTTTTTGAGATTACATACATGAAATACATCATTTATTCCTGCCATTTCTTCTGGCAGTTGTAGCTGATACGCTACTGGTCCTATTTTTCTAATAATCTCAAATGGTCCAACATACCTGGGGCTTAGCTTTCCCCTTTTGATGAATCTTACCACTCATTTCCAAGGAGAGACTTTTAATAACACCTTGTCACCTACTTGAAATTCTAACGGCTTCCGCCTGTTATCAGCATAACTCTTTTGTCGGTCACGTGCTGCTTTTAGTCGTTCCTTAACTTGAATGATTTTGTCCGTTGTTTCTTGCACTATTTCTGGTCCAGATAGTTACTTTTCTCCAATCTCTGCCCAACAGACTGGAGTTCGGCACTTTCGTCCATAAAGTGCTTCGAATGGTGCAGCATTGATACTGGTATGATAACTGTTATTGTAAGAAAATTCTATTAATGGTAAGTGATCGTCCCAATTTCCTTCGAAATCAATTACACAAGCTCTAAGCATATCTTCCATTGTCTGAATTGTCCTTTCGCTTTGTCCGTCCATTTGTGGATGATAAGCGGTGCTTAAATTTAGCTTGGTTCCCATTGCTTTTTGGAAACTTGTCCAAAAATGAGAGGTAAAACGGCTATCTCTATCAGAAACAATAGATAAAGGAATACCATGTAATGAAACTATTTCATTCACATATAACTTGGTTAACTGTTCCATACTGAAAGTTTCCTTCATCGGCAAGAAATGAGCAGACTTGGTTAACCTATCTACAATCACCCAGATTGTATCATTACCTTTTCTCGTCTTGGGTAATTTGGTAACAAAGTCCATTGTTATCAATTCCCATTTCCATACAGGCATTTCCATTTGTTGCAACAAACCTGAGGGTTTCTGATGTTCAGCTTTGACCTGTGAACAGGTTAGACACTTGACAACATAAGCTGCTATATATCCTTTTTCATTCCTATCCACAAAAAATTCTTTCTTAAGTCTTGATACATTTTATCATTTCCAGGATGTATCATATACTTAGACTTATGGGCTTCTTCTAATATATGGTGGCGTAGGTTTCCTAGTTTAGGTATCCACATCCTTTTCTTATGGAATATCTAAATTCCATCTGTTCCTTGTTCTAATTCCTTAATCATACCTTTTAGTTTTTTAGTATCATCCTTGATTACTGATTCTTGTACTTCTCTAATCTGTTCATTTAAATCTATCTACATATTTAATTTAAGAGAACGCACTCTTTTTGGCTTTTCATGATACTTTTGACTTAAAGCATCGGCAACTACGTTGGCTTTTCCTTCATGATACTGGATATTGCAATCATAATCACTGAGAAATTCCATCCAACATCTCTGTCTCATATTTAACTCTTTTTGCCCAAAAATGTACCTTAAACTCTTATGATCAGTGAAGACAACAAATTTATTTCCATATAAATAGTGTCTCCAAATCTTAAGGGAAAAAATTATAGCTCCTAACTCTAAATCATGTGTTGTATAATTTTCTTCATGATTCTTAAGTTGTCTAGAAGCATAGGCTATTACCTTCTGGCGTTGCATCAACACACATCCATGACCTAACTTAGAAGCGTCGCAATAGACTTCAAAGTCTTCAGTTCCTTCTGGTAACGCTAGTATGGGTGCGTTGGTTAGTCTTCGCTTAAGAATTCTAAAGGCTTCTTCTTGTTTTGGTCCCCATTCAAACTTAACAGATTTTCATGTTAGCTTAGTTAAGGGAATGGCTATTCTGGAAAAATCTCGGATAAATCGTCTATAATAACCGACTAGTCCTAGAAAACTTCTAACCTCGGTTGGTGACTCAGGGACTTTCCATTTAGTAATTGCCTCAATCTTTGTGGAATCCACATGAATTCCTTCATGGTTAACTAAATGTCCAAGAAATTGCACTTCTTCTAACCAAAATTCACATTTCGAAAATTTAGCATAAAGTTTTTCTTTTCTCAGCAAATTTAAAAGTGTATGCAGATGCGCTGCATGTTCCTCTTGACTCTTAGAGTAAATTAGAATATCATCTATAAAAACAATTATGAATTTATCCAAATATGGCTTACATATTAGGTTCATCATGTCCATAAATGCGGCTAGGGCATTGGTTAAACCAAATGGCATGACAGTAAATTCATAATGGCCATACCTTGTTCTAAATGCGGTCTTAGGAATGTCCTCTTCCTGTACTTTTAATTGATGATATCCTGAACGTAAGTCGATTTTAGAAAAGAATCGAGCTCCTTGCAGTTGATCGAATAGATCATCAATTCTTGGTAATGGGTACTGATTTTTAATCGTGACCTTATTCAATTCACGGTAATCAATGCACATACGCATTGACCCATCTTTCTTTTTGATGAACAATATCGGTGCTCCCCACGGTGATGACTTGGCTATATGAATGCTTTCTCCAATAGTTCGTCTAACTGTTTCTTTAATTCTTGCATTTCTGCAGGTGCCAAACGGTATGGTGATTTGGCAATTGGTCTGTTCCTGGTAGCAGATGAATTCTGAATTCTACTTCCCTGTCTGGCGGTAATCCTGGTAATTCTTCTAGAAATATATCTGAAAATTGAGATACTACAGGGATATCTTTTAATTCCTTTCCTTTAGTGTTAATGATTATCGAAATCATATACACTATGGACCCTTTTCTTGCACAACTTGCAGTTTTCATCACAGAGATGAATTTCGCGGATCTAGTTGGCTTATCTCCTTTAATTGTGATCTTTTCACCCTTTGGTGAATTTACTTGTATTGACTTTTGATCACATAGAATACTGGCTTTATTGGCTACTAACCAATCCATTCCTAACACAATGTCAAATCCTGTCAGATTCATTGGGTAAAGATTTGCAATAAACTTTTGATTTAAAATTTCTATTCTTGCTCCCTGCAAGACTTCAGAAATCTTAATGGTTTCTCCGTTTGCTGTTTCTACCAAACATTCTTGTTGGAGTTTAGTTAATGGTTGGTTGAGAAGTTTTCAAAATGAAGTATTAATAAAACTTTGGTTCGCACCAGAGTCAAATAATACTTTGGCAAAAACATCATTAACTAAAAACGTACCAGAAATCATGTCCGGAATCATCTTTGCTTCTTCAGCTGTCAGAACGAATGCTATAGCATTCTTAGTAGTCTTGTTGTTTGTCCCTGGAGCTAGTTTCGGATAATTCGGCTTGATGTGCCCTTTTTCTCCACAGTTGAAGCACACTCCATTACTTGGTTTCTACCTACAATCTTCTTCCTTGTGACCTGGTATCTTGCAGTAGTTGCAGTAGGTGGAGCATCTTCCAGAATGCTTTTTCTTACAGGCTTTACAGTAAGGTGTAGTGGTAGAACCTTTGTTTTTCCCACGGTTGGAATTACCGTAGCGAAATTCCTGGGTAAGCCTTTTAGCTAGGTTCCTCCTCTGGTTTTCTTCTTGTGTACGTACCAGTTCATCAGTCAAGGTGTTTGCTAGTTCTACAGCTTCTTCTATGGTTGGTGGTCTAGCTGCCTTGACTACATGTCTAATCTCACTGATTAATCCCCAGATGTAACGGGAGATTAACACTAGTTCTAGTGATGCTAGGGTTGGAACTATTCTAGCATATTCAAAGAATGTAGTAGTGTAACCCTTGCTGTCTACTCTAGTCATTCTAAGGTTTAAGAATTTATTAGCTATCTGTTCCTTTTCATTAGGAGGACATAATTTTCTTTCCACCATATTCTTAAACTCAATCCATTCCATATTATATGTTCTGTCACTTCTCCTAGCCTGGAGGATAGTGTTCCACCATTCTAGAGCTGCATTCTTAAACAGATTGGAAGCAAACATGATTTTATCTTCTTCTGCGCATTTGCTTATTTTTAAGACTGCTTCCGTCTTTTCTAAACAACGTAGAGCTGCAATGGCTCCGTCATTGCCCAAGAATTCCATTGGTTTACAGGACCATAATTCTTTATAAGAACAACCATAAGACATGGTTCTTCTTCTTTTTGGAATGGGCATTTGAAGTATTGGTCCATTGTTTACGCTGTGATCAGGTTCAATAGGTGGTCGTTTACTTCCGCTATTACTCTTATTATTATTCGCTTCTCTAACATGTTGAATAATAGATAGCAGAGCATCTCTAATTCCCTGGGTTACTATATGTCGAATAGCACTGTTATTTATCTGGTTTTCATTATTCTGGTTTTCCCGATTTGCATCGTTGGCCATCTGGATTTTAAACATTTATCAAGTATTAATATCACGAAACAATATTGAATGCGAATAATCACACAACAACACATTAATCCAAAATCGTCGTCATTGTGACCTTTACTCTATTTTATATTATGCATCTATATCTATTACAAATACAACTGGAATTGAAATTATAATACTAGTATGCATCAATAGCTATAGGGTTATCTATTATCTTATATGTATATATTTATTTTTGAGTAAATTACAAGTTTTGTCCTTTATGTTTGCATCAAATTTCAGGCGCTGTCCTTTACCTTTAAAATTGTCAGGCGGTGTCCTTTATGTTTCAAAATCTTGCACGTTATGTCCTTTAGGCCAAACCCAGTTAGATTTTTTGGTTAAAACTGATCATGTGCAAGGCACATGAGGGCATTTTAGTCTTTTTACCTCATTTATTCAATAGTATTTAAAAAATAAAACAAAATAATTAAAAATATTATTATTATTATTTTAACTAAATATATATATAACCTCCATCACCACCACCCTTCACCACCACCAGCACCCTCCACCGCCACCGCCACCACCCTCCACCGCCACCTCCACCTCCACCTCCACCTCCACCTCCACCTCCACCTAAAAATCAAATTCTTTCAAATTACTGGGGTACCCAGAACCCGTAACCGACCCACACGTCACAATCGGGTTAGCCACAGGCCATGCGGCACTCGTATTCTCCCAAACATTCATCTGCAAATCATTCAAACCAAAAACCCATGTCAATTCCAAATTCCAAATTCTACTAGTACTTTTAATTACTTAAGGAATTAATTAAAGTATTAAACACACACAAAAAAAACCCCCCAAAATATCCCAATTTTAATTCCAACCAAACATAAAAACCTTAACACAAACAAACAACTTACAGCTTCAATCGGTTTAAGCGAAAACGGCGAATCACCATAGAAAACTCCGATAGCCCACGAACCTTCACTGTCTGGTTGACAACCAACACCCGCTGAACCGCTTTCGTAGTTATTCCCGTTGTACATCACGTTGGTGTACAACAAACCAATTGAACTAAACAACATAAATGAAACACACAGAAATGAGAGAGTAGATGAAGCGCCGCCATTATCGTGCACGCGCCACCACCGTGTTCAGATCTTCGAAGAGAGAGAGGGAGAGAATGAAGAGAGAGAGTGAGAGAGACTGAAGCCGGTGGTGAAGATGGCGGTGGTGGCAGAATGTGGTGGTGTACATGAAGGCGGTGGTGGTGGTGGCGGCATATGGTGGTGGTGGTGGCACATGGTGGTGACCGGTGAAGATTTGGTCAACATATTGTTTCTTGTTTCTGAATATTTGGTCTTCATCAGTTTATATAAATGATTTTTGCACATTAGTCCTTTATATTAAGTGATTTGCACATTAGTCCTTTATATTTAGAGTAAATATCTTTTTTGTAGTTTCACAATAGTCCTTGAAGACAAATTCTTTAACACAATGGTCCCTGATGAGATGAAATGACATTTCTACCCTCATGTGCCCTGCACATGCCTTCATTTAACTGAAAAAATTAACTGGGTTTGCCTTAAAGGACATAACGTGCAAGATTTTGAAACATAAAGGACACCGCCTGACAATTTTAAAGGTAAAGGACAGCGCCTGAAATTTGATGCAAACATAAAGGACAAAACTTGTAATTTACTCTTTATTTTTTTCCCAAAACATACACACACACACACACATCTATATATATATATATTATTACTACTGATAGGGGTTCATCCAGTATTGCATGTTGCGCTCGTCATATTTCCAGACGAGTCTTTCCCCTATCTGTCTCATCCTCTCACTTCCTTCTAATATCTCATCACCAAAGGTGCAGAGTTCCTGTATGTTCTCGGTACTCATGGGTGGGGCTGGGGCTGGTATTGGGTCAGAAAACTGGGGCATCGGTTCTTTCTGAGGGTATGGGTTCTCTAGAATCTCCCTGATATATTGGTCATTATCATAATAGGGGTCTAGAGGGTCAAGGTATGGGTAGGGTCCTACTAGATCTTGCATGGGCTCCTCTATTGGAATTGGGTAACATTGCTGGTAATCCCTATGGTCGTCAAACCACGGGTCATAGTCGGGAGGATGGGGTGCTGGTATTCTAGGGATTTCAGCTGGGTCTAGGTCAGGTAGTGGGTTCTGGTCAGCTGGTCAATCTCTACTTCCATGGATTGTGTCGAGAACAACTGCAGTGGCTGTGGTGCTATGAGTTGTTCTAGATTAGGGTCTGCAGCTGTGGTAGGTAATATGTGAAAATTAGCTAATCTCCTATTGAGTATGCCCTGGGTTTGAACGTTCATTTCTCTATTGGCCGCTGCTAAGGCCCTTTGCTGCTGTAATTATTTCATCCTCTTTCTACGCTCATGAGCTCCTCTGCTGAACCATCCTCTCTTCTTGGGAGGGAATGGCTCTTCAGATTGTGCTTTGAACATGAAAATCCTTTCTTCGGTGTCAGCCGAATACCCCGAGGGGGTAGGCTGCGAAGAGGTTCCTTTGTTCCTAGGAGAGTTGGACAGTTGACGGTAAACATCCGAAGGTCCTTGATCACTCATACTGTAAACTAACAAATTGTCAAATAACATAAAATAATAATCTACACGTATGCACATAGTTTCATTGATTATTTCCTAACAAAATTTATAATTTCAATGTCAGCAGAACACCTCTTTGGCTGAAATCAGTGGCTAAGCTCTGATACCACCTTCTGTCGCAACCCCCGACCCCTGTCTCGGGAGGCGGGCGGCCGCGGCCTACTCAGAGATGGTAGTATCGATGTTTATCATTATTTGGCAGCGGAATTTTCATCAGGACCGTAGTTATGAAATATTTTATCAGAGTAAAATACCACACTTTTATATTTATAAACTTAATGGGATAAAACCCAAGTTTTTATTACAAACATGTTTATAGGGATAAACCCTAATTTATTGAATAAAACACCTTTCTTTATTAGGTAACTTTTATAGCCACTTTTCCAAGCCTTCAGTGCTCTCCAGCTGGCTTCTATTTTGGCTTTCACATTTTGTTACCTGAAACGCGATTAAAAACATTTTGTCACTGGGAAATACTAGTGAGTGAATCCCAATTTAATCAAGACAGATTTTATCCTTGTACAGTATTGAGGGCAATCAGCAATTACATTTGTTTGTTATTCTACCTTAATTACCACCCACGGTACTGTCGACCCGACTTGTGGTCATGTTACTACTCACAGTGTAGTAACAAATTTTGTATACAAAACCCCTACATACCGACGATAATTGTAGAATTACAAATACTCAATCACTGTTTAATTATAATGTAAAGCATTGAGGTTTTGTAAAACAGTTTGCAAAAAGGTTTACAAAAAGGAGATTACTCACATTGCTAGTTTAGACTTTTCCTGGTGGTTTTCTGGTTATAATCTAATAAATTAAACAATGCACACGTGTTAGTATAATAACCCAATATTTACATTAGTTATACCCTCCCCGAGACAGAACTCCAACGACTACGTCGGGCAGAGCCTCGACAGTCGTTACGAAACACTAGATCAATCGGGTATCGTATCTAATACGTAACCGGGGGTTAAAATACTTACAACGAGGCAGAACTTCGTTAATTAGGGGGGGTATTATGCCCGGATATAGTTTATACTATAGAGAAATAGAGAGAGAAAGTTGTGTGTGAGCGTCGAAAAATGAAAGCCGAGGCCTCTTATTTATAGTTTTGTTCGACCAGTCTCTCGCGCCCCGCGTAAGCCGAAGGCTTAGCCTTCGCGGCCCGCGACGTAGACTATGTAGGGCCTAGCTTAGTCGACTCAGTATACTAGACCCAACACGTTTGTGACACGTGGCGGCTCCGGGTGCGCTCTGATCTTGAGCTGTCGCGGCCCGCGTAAGACGATGAGGTGGTCTTCGCAGCACGCCAGAAAACATTAAAAATTGTTTTTATTTTAATTAAATAAAAGTAAAGGTATTTAGGGCTGTTATACGTATACGAGGTGTATTTTAAGACGTATTGGGGTGTTCTACATATTTTAGGGATGTCGGAAATATTTTAGGGGTTGTTATATGGCTTCACCCTCAACAGTTAGGTATAATACAACATGTTTTGGTAAGATTTGGTGCCGTCAAGATTCACCTCCCGTTGATTCCACAATAAATAAATAAACAAACAAGTAAGAAGTTGTTTCAACACTTTGAATTGTGATTTAACTAATTCACGAAACTTTGATTTGTCATTGTCGTTAACAGTAAACTCGCGAGGAATAGGATGGCAAGAGCTACCAGAAAAGAAAGAGAGGATGACAACCAAAGTTAGCGGTTAAAAAACCAATTACTTTACCACATTAATGAAAAAGTCTACAAAATCTTTGTAACTAACAACAACCTCCTTTAAATGTGTAGGCTACAAATATTGTGTCTACAAGCCTACAACCTCTCTTCAAAATCTAGATGTTTTGAACTACATTACGGAAAAAGTCGGTTATGATGCAAAGTTTCAATGCAAGAAAAACATATTGGTGAAGTATTTGCAAGTATGTTTCAACTAGATCTAATCTTATAAGGCACGCCTTTTGGCCAAAAAAAGTCCTCTAGGGGTGAGGCAATAGGTATATGAATGCGAACTAATTGTTTTTTTATCTCAAAATTCATAGCTACACGACATACCTCAATAAATAAATAAACAAACAAGTAAGAAGTTGTTTCAACACTTTGAATTGTGATTTAACTAATTCACGAAACTTTGATTTGTCATTGTCGTTAACAGTAAACTCGCGAGGAATAGGATGGCAAGAGCTACCAGAAAAGAAAGAGAGGATGACAACCAAAGTTAGCGGTTAAAAAACCAATTACTTTACCACATTAATGAAAAAGTCTACAAAATCTTTGTAACTAACAACAACCTCCTTTAAATGTGTAGGCTACAAATATTGTGTCTACAAGCCTACAACCTCTCTTCAAAATCTAGATGTTTTGAACTACATTACGGAAAAAGTCGGTTATGATGCAAAGTTTCAATGCAAGAAAAACATATTGGTGAAGTATTTGCAAGTATGTTTCAACTAGATCTAATCTTATAAGGCACGCCTTTTGGCCAAAAAAAGTCCTCTAGGGGTGAGGCAATAGGTATATGAATGCGAACTAATTGTTTTTTTATCTCAAAATTCATAGCTACACGACATACCTCAATAAATAAATAAACAAACAAGTAAGAAGTTGTTTCAACACTTTGAATTGTGATTTAACTAATTCACGAAACTTTGATTTGTCATTGTCGTTAACAGTAAACTCGCGAGGAATAGGATGGCAAGAGCTACCAGAAAAGAAAGAGAGGATGACAACCAAAGTTAGCGGTTAAAAAACCAATTACTTTACCACATTAATGAAAAAGTCTACAAAATCTTTGTAACTAACAACAACCTCCTTTAAATGTGTAGGCTACAAATATTGTGTCTACAAGCCTACAACCTCTCTTCAAAATCTAGATGTTTTGAACTACATTACGGAAAAAGTCGGTTATGATGCAAAGTTTCAATGCAAGAAAAACATATTGGTGAAGTATTTGCAAGTATGTTTCAACTAGATCTAATCTTATAAGGCACGCCTTTTGGCCAAAAAAAGTCCTCTAGGGGTGAGGCAATAGGTATATGAATGCGAACTAATTGTTTTTTTATCTCAAAATTCATAGCTACACGACATACCTCAAAGTTGACAGTCTACTTCAACATTATTAATTGAAAATATAAAAAGAAGGAAAGCATAGCCAACAGAAGCTTAAAAGGATGCTTTCGAATGATGTTAAGCACCCTAAATTACTAAGTATTTTAACTTCATAATTTATATGTGAATTGCTTCATAGAATGTAATCAAGATCTGAGAATCATTATTTGTTTTTTAGTTTTGGTATGTTTATTTGTAACTGTTCGGAACATTATTGTGTTAAAAACAAGCACTTGCTGGATATTCTAGCAGTTTGAACCAGAGTTTCAGTTTTCGTATTAAAATACACCCCTTACCGGGTATATTTAACTCATTTGATTGCTTTTTTTTTTTACTTTTTTTTTTGCTTTCCTTTTGGCAGGAAATTTTTGAGGTTTTAAATTTATATAAGAGAATATTATGTGTTCCGTTGGATCCATATAGATCCAGAGGACACTCCTATAGTGCTATGCAATGTGTTCCTTCGATATAAGCTCATAACAAATACATAATTGCTGAACATAGAATAATATAAAATGTCGAATAATATAAAACGTTTTTTGGAATGTTCTTTATATTAAAGTTTAAAGTTCTGCATTTTGATGTTGTAAAACTAAAGTAACCCTCGATATATTATTGTTAGTGTATAAAACCGAGAAAGAAAAACATTAAGATAAGTTTTTGTGAGTAAGATAGAGATAGAGATGGAGAGTCGTATGTGAGATGCTTTAAAAAAAATAGACAAAGTTTAGAGAAAATGGTGTTTTTTAGTTAAATTGTATAGATGGAGATAGAGACTCGGATGAGGAAGCTCTAAGCCCCTAAAGTCAGTAGCCTATCAATTGATGTATGCTAATGATACAAGACACCCTGTAACTAGGTTGCTGAAGTATATGTTCTTGTGTTGTAGCTAAGGGAAAACTGTTACAATAGACTTCGAGCTGACAAGAGTCGGCTTTTGTGAAAAATGAGGTCATCTGTTTCGACGGACCATTCTCCTAGGCACGAGGTTTGTCTTCTCACTTATGTACGTGTAGTTTTCTTTAGGAACATCCATAGGGTTTGGAGGATAATAAAACACATTAATCGCCTATAATTTAACTCTCTAATTGTTTGTGTAGAGAGAGAGAATATCTAACAATTTAAAAAGAGAAACAAAGTTAGAAAACAAAATGCCAATATCAGTTTTAATGATAAAAAAACCACCAAAATAAAATCGTGGAACCAAAACATTAATTGCAAACAAGGTAGGACCTATTGTATTATAAGCAATGTTTTAAAACCGGTTTTTAAGTCATATTGGGTTGGGCTCTAAAATGGTTCAACCGGTTGAACCAGGTTGTATCAGGCGGTTGAACCAGGTTACTAGTAAACCCTATAAATTCTATAAAATACAAATTCATCTCAAAAAACAATCCAATCTCAACCAGGATTTATGTAACTGATCATAGTTTTATCTAAAAATAATTATTTTTATTGTAAACTAATAAGCATTTTAAGAATATTTTTGTTAGTTATAAACAATATTGCATTGTACGAGGTGAATTGTAAACTATTAAGCATTTTAAGAATATTTTTATTAGTTATAAACAATATTGCATTATACGAGGTGAGTAACAATTTCAACAACCATAAATATTGGAATAGAAGGCACTAGGTTAATTACCGGAAATATGGAAGATCCATATTACCTTAATAGGGTTATGATATAATAGGAAGTTTATTTGGGTAGGGAGGCTAGGAAGTGATTTTGACCATTCATTTACTTAATCAAGGGCTAAGATTAAATGGGTGAAATTGAAAGAAAAAAAGGAGACGCGTTGGTTTGTTCAGGGGCATTCTAGTCAAGTCAAGACAATAGTTTCTCTCTCCCCCAATTCCCCCCCCCCCCCAATTTTTTAAACGTTAATAACTCTTTCATACGATATTATTTTTTATAAAAATTGCACCAAAAAAGCGAGCGTTTTTTAATCTTTAAAACGAGTATACTATTGCTATATTTTCGAATTTTTTTTTGAAAACCCAGTTGCGTAAAACGCAATGAAAAAAACACAGTTGCGTAAAACGCAATAGAAAAAAAAACCTAAAAAATAACATTTTTTAAAACGCAATGCACAAAAAACACAAAGAAATGTCTTATTTGTAAAACGCAATAGCTTAAAAACACAAAAGAAAATTTACTTTCTAAAACGCAATGGACTGAAAACACATAAAAATGTGTTTTACCTAAAACGCAATGCACAAAAAACACAAAGAAATGTCTTATTTCTAAAACGCAATGACCAGAAAACACTTAAAAATGTCTCCTTTCTAAAACGCAATGGCCTAAAAAAACAAAAGAAAGTGTTCTCAATAAAACGCAATGCACAAAAAACACAAAGAAATGTCTTATTTATAAAACGCAATGGCCAGAAAACACTTAAAAATGTCTCCTTTCTAAAACGCAATGGCCTAAAAAAACAAAAAAAAGTGTTATCTATAAAAAGCAATGCACAAAAAACACAAAGAAATGTCATATTTATAAAACGCAATAGCCAGAAAACACTTAAAATGTCTCCTTTCTAAAACGCAATGGCCTAAAAAAACAAAAGAAATGTCATATTTATAAAACACAATGGCCTAAAAAAACAAAAGAAATGTCATATTTATAAAACGCAATGCACAAAAAACACAAAGAAATGTCATATTTATAAAACGCAATGGCCAGAAAACACTTAAAAATGTCTCATTTCTAAAACGCAATGGCCAAAAAAACAAAAGAAAGTGTTCTCTCTAAAACGCAATGGACTGAAAACGCCTAAAAATGTGTTTTACCTAAAACGCAATGACTAAAAACACTTCAAAAATGTGTTTTTCTAAAACGAATGGCCAGAAAACACATAAAAATGTCTTAGTTCTAAAACGCAATGGCCTAAAAACACCAAAGAAAGTGTTCTCTCTAAAACGCATTGAACCAGGACAATAGTTTTGTATGTGAATTGTCTGAACCAGGAAGCAGGAGATAAAAAACTGTCCCCCAGCCAGGGGCTCTGCCCCTTGGACCCCGCCAGGGGCTGCCGCCCCTTGGACCCTGCTACCAGGGGCGCTACCTCCGGACCCCCGCCAAGATCGTAAAACGCAACGACTAAATCAAAAACCCAGATCGTAAAACTGAAATTAAAGAATTTCTTACATGGGTCGAAGCCGATTTCTTCAACGATTGATGAAATTTGAATGATAGAAACACTTATCAGCGATCAAATCGAACGGATCGAATGATTATCTTCAAAATCATGAGAAAAAACGAGATTTTGTATGGAATTAAACTGGGTTTTCTTCAAAAAAGCTGAAGAACACGTTGATCGGGTGTTTGAATCATTGATTGTTGACGAAAATCGCACTATAATGTAGTGATTATTGAGATAGAAAGTGAAGAAAAGGTTGAAGATGGTGGGTTTTGAATCTGTTTCGTAAAGTATATAGACTGTGAATCGTATTGTTATTGAAAAAAAAATGTTATAATGGTGCTTTTGTATATTAGAAAGACAACCAGTGAACCGATGAGTCTGTTTTCTAAACATTATGCTCATAAAAAAATTCATACAGTTTGCTAGACGTCAATCAGGTTATGAAACTGATTTATGTGATTTAGCATATTCAATTCTAAACATGTAACTTCGACATATATACAACAAACACTAAAACATGATGGAGGCTTTAGAAGCCCCTTATTGATGTTCTACGCACGTTCATCATCATCTAGTTGCAATAATTTGCGTCTGGCTTAGGAATAGTCAGTCACCTACATCTTTCAGTTGATGTTTTAACAATTCCCTGAAAATGAAATTTTGCTCCCATCAACCCACCGCCATTACCAACACCCTAACCCAGATCCCATCTTGGTGTAGAGAGGGAAGATAGAGGCAGCAGTTGCGGTAATTAGGAACTTGTGCTCAGATATGGCGAGTAACATATCATAAAACAGCTTGCGCCGCTCTCCCCTCAAATTCACCTGGGCGACACAACCATCAGCAAGTCAACAGCTGCAATTGAGCTTCTCTAGCGGCTAATGGTCACCAAAAAAGTGTGTGACAAAAAAAAAAAAGATTACTGAAACTAAAGATAACCTAATTTTTTAGACCCTTTGTGATCTTTTAAAGTGGTCTTTTGCTATGTGTTAAGTCTTCTTTCCTTTTGTCAATTAGAGACGCTCAAATATCAGTTAGTGGCTTGACTCAAAAAAGTGTTTGTCTTCATGCTTTTTGTCAATTAGAGACGCTTCAATATCAGATATGTGTTGGTCTTCTTGCTTTTTGTCAATTAGAGACGCTCCAATACCGGTTAGCATAACACTTTGTGTAGCTAATTTTATTGAGTTATGCATATGCATGGCTGTCTAGGATGAATCACGTCACGCTAGATAACCCGAACACCCACCATTGCTTCTCACTGCAGGGTTCAATATGGTTTAGATTGTTAATGTAGCTCAATTTTCAAGTATAGTTTATTGTTCTATTAGTGATGCATTTTGTATTATGAGCTCCACACCCATTTTCCTTCCTAAACTTCATATCCTTTTTAGCCATCCTCTCTACCCTTTACATTCTCTCACTCTGAAGAGGAGTAGGTCCAATAACTGAGGGGCTCTTACATGAATCAGCTTGACAAGGGGAGACAAGGTAGAAAGAGCTCAAACATTAATCGACCTACCTTGGGCTATGGTTGGAGTTACGGGGCCCACGTGTAGTGGACCGAAAGTTCTTGACGAGCCGGATCTTGTGGTAAACCCCCGCGTCCAGCTGTCATACCCAATTTTATTGATTTGGGGCTCCGATTTCACCAATCAAGATTTAATATTATTAATTTGTTGTAGGTTTTGAACGTTACGCTTTGTTCACTTATATATCATTGTAGCATACTAATTATGAAATACAGAAATACCCTCAAAATTCATAATAATAATAATAATAATAATAATAATAATAATAATAATAATAATATAAATAATAATGATAATAATAATATAAACAAATAAATATCATAATACTTGATGTTTTAAAACTTTTAATATACATTTAACACAAAGCAAAATAGATTATATTAATAATATAAAAGTTTGAAAGTAAATAAAAATAAATAATATAATTACATAAGACAAGTGTTGTCTTTAGGATATGCCGAAAAAAAATACAAGTTAATATAAACTAGTATTAAGGCTCCGTGTTGGGTGGGGAGTAAAAGCATGCTAAGTAGAATTTATGCCACACCGTCGTCAACGGCCACAACATCCTAAAAGCTTGTAAAAAACGAAAAAAAATAAAACCGAGCGAAAAGTAGACGTAAAAACGTTGAACCCATGCACGCCGTTGCGACTGTTAATGCGCAAAAATTAAACTGAAACATAAAACACAACTCGACCGTCAAACGGGGAAAAGTAAAGGTAAAAACATTGAACCACATGTGCACGTTGCAGTGTATTAACTCGAAAATTTAGACCAAAACGAAAAGTATGTATAAGATGAAAAGTATATGAGACAAAAGTTGAAAGTGTAAAAAGTGTTGCGGTTAAATGTAATTATAATCTATTTTATAAATTTATACACATTAAGCATCATGTACAACACAACTATGCACAAAAACTCATTAAGCATCATGTACAAATCCACTATGCAAAAACAACTTTCAAATTAATAGTATATAATAAATGTTTAAATAGAGGATGTGCTGATGTTAGTGATGTTAAGAAGAAAAAGTCAACCGAGTGAAGAAGATAATGGATGAAAAGTTTTGGTAAGTTTTGTTTATTTTATCAATATTTTGTCTCAAGTCTCTGCATTTTGGTATTATGTTTTTGCTATACTTGAACTATTATGACAAACGTAACGTTTGAGGTTAGTTTGGTTAATTTCCTTTTAAAACTTAGTCGTAGTTTTGTATCGGTTATCTCATGTTTATTAAGGTTGTTGTGTGGCAAAACTTATGGTGCTAGATTCTTTACAGTCTACTTTTGTTCTTACCAAAATGTAAGCAGGGATGAGCTTGGTATCGGACCGGTTCTGAACCGAACCGGTACCAGGTACCAGTCTTGTAGTTTGTTTGGTTTATATACGTGAACGTAGGATCAAAATAGTCAAGTTGATTTCATTTGCTAATTAAATTATAACAGTAACGAAGTAACTCTACTGATATCTTTGGCCATTAATAAAAAAATGTTAAGTAGTCTATTACTTTTGTATTTGCATCAAGATGATCACGTGCATTGATTTAAATGGATCGTTGGTGATAAGACACAGTTTTTTTTTTTTTTTTTTTTTTCTGAAAAGAGTCGCCACTGCTCTTCTTTAGACAACTTTTTGGTAGTGATTTATTATACTAATTTATGTCAACTTTGCTATGATATATGTTGAAACAAAATCTATTAGAATTAGAAGCAAGAAGCAGAGTTATTAAGTAAAAAAAAGCTTAAAAATTTGTCCCTCATTTTTTTATTATTTTATGTTATAAAACTTCAAATTCATAAAAATATTATTTATAGACTTATAAATTAAGTATTTTCATTTGTTAAACCACGTGTAACGCGGGCAATAACCTAGTAATACATATAACATATGATAAGGTTGGCTAAAAATAATAATAAAAAAAATCAGATAATTGCTTAGATAATAAACAAATCTTTTTGATATAATATAATAATGATAATAATATTAGATATTCACAATATTATTATTAATAAATTAATATAATTCATAACACATCTTCAAAAAAAAATGCATTATATTAATTAATTACAATATTAGATACCCATTAAAATTATTGTAGAACTAATTAGTTAAAATTGTTTATTACATTCGATACATCATTATATATTATATATTATATATTATATATTATTATTTTGTAACATGTTTGTGCATAATGAATTTGTACTTTATTCTTTAGGTGTGTTTTTAGTTTTCTTTGTTGTATTGTATGTTTTGTTGATTGTATATTATATATTATATATTATATAATAGTATAATTATATAATTATATATTATGTAATAGTATAATTTGTAATATTTTGTTGCATTAAAGCTTGCACATTAAGCTTTGTAGATGTATTATGCATCTTAAGATTGTACCTAATGTGGATTTACAACTTTGAGGCACAAGAGAGTACAAGTGATTATTACGTAGGGTACCCCATAATAATTCATGAGTCTGTAGCAAGCATAAGACCATGTGTAGTGGGACTTGAACTTCAAGCCCTTCTCTTGGGTATTATCCGACATGTGGCTCCTATTATTAATTATTAATAGATATAATTTGTAACACTTGTATGCATTAAGCTATTGTACATCATGCTTAATTGCTTTTTTATGCTTAATGGTATTGTACAACGGTGTACAAACACTCCACGCTTTATATTACCATTACCCATTACCCATTACTCAATACTATAATTTGTAATATTTTTAGGCATAAAGGTGTGGTACTTTATGCTTTGGGAGTTTTAAAAAAATTGATTTTTTTTACTTTTAACCCAAAACTATTTGATTCTTTACTTTTAACTTAAAACTATTTGATTTTTTTACTTTTAACCCCAAAACTTTTCATCATTACTTTTAACCCAAAACTATTTGATTTTTTTTTACTTTTAACCCTAAACTTTTCATCTTTTACAATTTAACCTCACAACTTTCTTACTTTCAACTTTGGTCTTCTATACTTTTTATTTTTTGCAAAATTGTCGTTTTCCGTTCCGTTCTAAATTTTGCGAGTTAACATGGCGCAACGTACGTATGTGATTAAACGTTTTTACGTTGTCTATTTTTTTCCGTTTGACAGGTTCATCGTAACGCAGGGGTCCTGGATCGACTTAATTATTCTTTTATATATATTACGTATCGGTTTATTTTCTTCGTGTTAACACGTAACAACTTCAGTGTTGGTGGTCATTGGCAGTCGTGTGGC